>CM024766.1:43657465-44321296 GCA_014218235.1 Colocasia esculenta | reverse complement strand
TGTGTGTTTGATTGCCTTGTGTTTGCTACCTCTTCGTACTAACATTAACAGTCATTGAAGTGTGTTGTATGATTGTTTTCTAAACAGGTTTTAAAGTGATCAAAATTTTAAGAATCCCATTCGCCCCCCCCCACCCCCCTCTGGGCTTGCTAGCTGGACAACAAGTGGTATCAGAGCTAGTCTCTTCGATAAAGAAGAAGATCTAACGATCTGAGAAGAAAAGATCAAATGGCAGCCCAAAGTCACTTCGAAGTCAGTCAGTAAACAGGCCACCACTGTTCGATGGTGAAGATTATACATACTGAAAACAAAATGGAGTACTTCCTAAAGGATTCGATTTTCAAATATAGTCCATAGTAGAAGAAGGCGATCTAGTCGTTCTAAACAACAAAGACACTGGACAGAAGATGATAGAAAGAAGATTTCTCTCAACTGCAAAGCTAAGAGCTATTATGTTGTGCACTTAGCAAGAAAGAATTTAATAGAGTTTCAGCCTGCAATCAGCAATGGAGATGTGGGAGAAGCTAAGAATCACATACGAAGGTACTGACAAAGTAAAGGAAACCAGAATAGATATTCTGGTGACACAACGAGAGGTTCCAGATGCAGTCGGGAGAAACCATTAACATATGTTCAGCAGATTTACAGACATCACCAACGGTTTAGCTGGATTAGGAAAAGCTATGAGATGGGAGACATGGTAAGGAAAATCCTTAGATCCCTACCATCCTCTTGGACTCCAAAAGTGACAGCAATAGAAGAGGCAATGACTTGAAGAGTGTCACTAGAGAAACTCATTGGGTCACTCATGGCTCATGAGATCAATATGGAAAGATTGGGAGATCTTCTAGCAGAAAGAAGCATTCCAACGCACTTAAAGCAGAAGAAGACGAATCAGAAGAAGGCTCATACAGCCAAGAAAGCATGAACAACACGAAGATGAAGAAGCAATGCTGTCCAGAAGACTACATGAATATTAGCCATGAAAAAAAAGTATCAGTTCGAAGAAGATACTTCAAGAAAGGGAAAGACTTCAAAAGGTCTGAAGTCAAAGATACAAAGAAAAATGAGCCAATTTGTTGTGAATGCAAGAAGCCTGGACACATCAAGGTAGAGTGTCCGAAGCGCAAGAAATCTGAGATCAGAAAGAAGGACAGTTCAAGAAAACCTCAAAGATACAAAAAGAAAGCCATGCTAGCAGCATGGGATAACAGCGCGACTCTCTCTGACAGAAGAAGAAGTCAACCTGGCATTCATGGCCAACGTCAAAGACAAGGTAACATCAGACTCATCCTTTTCTCTTGTAATGAATCAGATTCCGATAATTGGAAGAAGCTTTTAATGAATGTGTACAATATATAAGAAGTATGTAAATCACTAAGAGCCAGTAAAAAAATCTCGCATGCCTAGAAAATACTAATTCAGATTAAAATCTGAAAATGAGCAAATGGAAAAATAAATTAATGAACTAAAAAGGAGAAATGAATTACTGTGTACGACTTGAAAAATAAAAATGAACAATTAGCAAATTTGGAAAATCAAGAAACTATAAATAATTTAAAACAAGAAGTCAACACGTTAACCACAGAAATGAAAAAAATTATCAGTACACTAGAAAATTTACTAATGGAAAAACAACATTAATATTGAAAGGTGCTTGACGGTCAGGTAAAAAGAAACATGGATTAGGTTATACTCCCCCCGATAATGAAGAAACTAATTTATCCTAAAATATATCCTACACCTAAATTTGTACCTGAACAAGACACAGCATACAAGGCAAACTTCAAATACATTCCGACAGAAAAGGCAACTAGATATCTTGTTGTAGTCATTGCAACTAGTTAGGACATATTAAAGTATCATGTCCAACTAAACATAAATATGGATATTAAAAGAAAAATTGATGACACTAACCAACCAGGACCCAAAGAACTTGGGTACCTAAAGCTTAATGTTTTTAATGCAGGGAAACCTTCGAGCATCCAAATGGTATTTAGACAGCGGTTGCTCAAGGCACATGTCAAGGAACAGGAAGCTATTTTCCCATTTAGAAGCTGAAGAAGGTACAATCACCTATGGAGACAATGGAAAAGGAACTGTAATTGGCAGTGGATCAGTAGGCAGCAAAGGCAAAACAATTATTGAAGAAGTACAATGTGTCAAAGGACTGAAGCACAACCTTATCAGCATCAGCTAGGTGTGTGACAAAAGACATCAAATCAGATTTCAAGAGTCAAAGTGCAGCATTATGAAGGATGGAGCAGTCATTTTTGAAGCCAACAGAGAAAAGAACATGTACGTACTCTACCTGGAAGAACTAAAAGATCAGGATATTTGTCTGGCCGCAAGCAAAGAGTAGTCAATTGATCTGTGGCACAGAAGATTGGGTCACTGTAGTCTGGAGGCATGAGAAAGATGATCAAGAGAAAACTTGGTGGAAGGTCTACCTAAATCAGCACAAGAGTGGATAATGTTTGTGGGCCCTGTGCAAAAGGAAAGCACACCAAGTCATCCTTCAAATCAAAGACTGTGGTAACAACCTCTAAACCCTTAGAACTTCTTCATATGGATTTATTTGGGCCAATGAGGACCACCAGTCTTGGAGAAAGAATTTTGGATTTGTTATAGTAGATGATTACTCCGATTCTCTTGGGTATCCTTCTTGGATCACAAAGATGATACATTTGAAAGTTTTGTAAGCTTCAGTAAAAAGGTTCAGAAAGAAGAAATATAGTATTATCAGCATTCGATCAGATCATGGAGGAGAATTCCAAAATGAAAGATTTATCAAGTTTTATGATGATCAAGGAATAAAGCACAACTTCTCAGCGCCAAAGACACCACAGCAAAATGGAGTGCTGAGAGGAAGAATAGAACCCTATTGGACATGGCAAGGACGATGCTATCAGAATATGATTTGCCATGGTATTTTTGGGCTGAGGCAGTCAACACTGCATGTTATATAATCAACCGGGTGATGATCAGGCCGATTCTAAAGAAAACTTCGTATGAGTTGTACAAGCAAAAGAAGCTGAAGATCAGCCACTTCAGGACATTTGGATGTCCATGCTTCATCTATAACAACGGCAAAAGAGACATTGGTAAGCTAGACTCCAAATCAAATGAAGCTATATTCATGGGGTATGCTTCTAAACCCAAAGGTTATAGAGTGTTTAATAAACGAACCCTATTAATTGAGCAATCCATACATATTATCTTTGATGAAACTAACCCTTCCTTGAGAAGGGAAGTAGACAGTGATGTTGATGATATAGATGATTTATCTAAGAAGCTAAAGAACGCATCAATTGAGGATAAGGATGATCCACCTCTAGAAGACCTACAACAAAAGGACATCTCATATGAAAATCTTCCAAAGGAATGGAAATATAAGAAAGATCACCCGCTAGAAAACATCATTGGTGATCCGTCGGTTGGGGTAAGAACCAGAGGTAATGTAATTCCTTGTGACTATCTAGCTTTTGTCTTACAAATAGAGCCTAAGACAGTCAATGAAGCTCTTACTGGATCTTGGATTTTAGCCATGCAAGATGAACTGAATCAGTTCAAGAGAAACCATGTGTGGTCACTTGTTCCTAGACCATCTGATCATCCAGTGATTGGCACCAAGTGGGTGTTTAGGAACAAAATGGATGAAGCTTGTGTGATCATAAGAAACAAGGCCAGACTGGTAGCTCAAGGCTATTCCCAAGAGGAAAGCATAGATTTCGATGAAACCTATGCACCAGTAGCTAGACTTGAAGCTATTAGAATTTTACTTGCTTATGCATCTGCATTAAATTTAAAACTCTTTCAAATGAATGTAAAATCAGCATTTTTAAATGACTTTATAAAAAAGAAGTGTATGTGGAACAACCGCCTGGTTTTGATGACATGGATTTTCCAGATCATGTATTTAGATTGCATAAAGCTTTATATGGTTTAAAACAAGCACCTAGAGCATGTATGAACGATTAAGTGCATTTCTATTAAATCATGGTTTATTAGAGGAAAAGTAGATAGTTTATTATTTATTAAGTCAAACTCAAAAATGTGCTCTTGTTCAAATATATTTGATGATATAATATTTGGATCTACTGATGAATCACTTTGCAAGTATTTTGAGAAGCTAATAGGGAGAATTTGAAATGAGCATGATGGGGGAGCTTAACTACTTTCTGGATTGCAAATCAAGCAAGGAAAGGAAGACACCCACATCTGTCAAGCCAAGTACACCAAAGAATTGGTAAAGAAGTTCGGATTCGACAGTGTCAAGCCACTATCAATGCCAATGAGCACATCACCAAGTTAGACAGTGACAAGGAAGGTATGAATGTAGACCAAAAGATTTAGAGGTATGATAGGATCCTTACTTTACTTAACTGTCAGTAGACCTGATATACTATTCAGCGTATGTATGTGTGCTAGGTATCAGGTAACCCTAAAGAATCTCATTAATTAGTGTCAAAAGAATTTAGATATTTAACTAAAACCCATGATTTAGGTTTATGTATCCAAAGTCATGTGAAATCACTTAGTAGGTTATTATGATGCTGACTATGCTGGATGCAAGGTAGATAGAAAGAGCACCAGTGGTGGTTGTCAATTCTTGCAGGATGTCTGATCTTGTGGTCCTCAAAGAAACAAAATTCAGTGGCATTATCTACAGTAGAAGCTGAGTACGTAGCTGCTGGAAGTTGCTATACACAACTTCTATGGATTAAGCAACAACTTGAGGATTATGGACTTCAAATCAAGACAATTCCCCTATTATGCGACAACACCAGTGCAATAAATCTAACCAAGAATCCAGTACAACATTCAAGGACTAAGCACATTGAGGTTAGATATCATTTTATTCGTGATCATGAAGCTAATGGTAACATAGATATTTCTTTCATTGATTGATACTAATCAGTTAGCAGATATCTTCACAAAGGCCTTACCTGAAGAGAGATTTACTTCTCTTAGAAGGGAATTAGGCATGTGTAATTGTGAAAGAATTATCTGTACAAAACTGAAATATTAATTTTCAGAATATCATCATTTTTTCCTCCCGAATTTAAGCAAATTCCACAAATATTGCTTGTTTGTTAATATCCTTGTCGGTTCGTTCTTTATAAGGATTTATTTGTCTCGAACTAGTCATTTGTCGTTTTTTGCCATCATGTCGCCTTCGTTTTTGAAAAGTCTCTTTATCTTTAATTTATATCCTGAAATCGGTGTGGCAACGATTCACATCCCGCCTTCATCTCCTTCTATTTGCCTGAGGCAATACCCTATCGACTCCGGCATCGACTCTCTAAGATTTCAAGCTTCCAACTCCTCCCGGGGATATTTCTTGAGGGTTTTTGCTTCACTTCTCCTTCAATCATCCAGAAACTTTCCCCATTCAATTCCATGGCCTATTCTGGTGTTTCCGCAGTGTCGGGGGCTACGAGCTGAGTTTCTCACTGCAGAGCAGCAAGAAATATTTACCTCCATGAAGATCAAGCTATGTGGAACAAGGCAGTGGATGTCGCAGACTTGCAGAAGAATGGAATGGGCAGTGTTATTGCAGCAATGGAAAGGATGAAATGGACAAAGTTAGCAACTCTATAGAGGTAAGTTACCCAGATCTCGTCAAAGCTTTCTATGTGTGCCTGAAGACTGAGGAGGACGGGTCCTTGACCTCATCTGTCAAAGGAACCCAGATTAAAATCACATATGCTCTTTTGGGACTCTATTGGAGTTTGAACCACTGGTCACAGTGGGGTTCACACTGTGGACATTCAGGCGAAGGGGTTAGGTATTATTGGTCCCGAGTTTTAAGCCTAAGGATGGGAAGTTGGACATTAACCAGATGAACGCCTTCAACTGCCTCCTGCACTTTATAGTTTGTCAGATTCTGGTCCCTAGAAGTGCTACTTTCTCAACTTGTACAAAGCAGATTCAGATATGATGTTCTGGGCTATCCAGAACCAGGATATAAACATGGCAGAGGTTATTTTGGAGCGAATGAAGTTTGCCCATGCTTAAGTCTCAAATAAGAAAAGAAAATTGAATGTTTCTCTACCTTATGCCCACCTTCTAACCATAGTATTTCAACATTTTGGAGTCAATTTATCTGGAGCAGTGTTAGAAAAGATGGGGCATGCAATCGCAGTAGAAACTTGAAGAAAAGTGGATTCTCATTGGTAGGAGGTTTATGGACTAAGACATCAGTGGCTGAGGGTGAGGCCATCATTGGCGAAGCCCAAGAAGTCCAGGAAGAGGAAATTCCAGCAGTTCCAGCAGCAACAGTACCAAATGCTCCATTTGAACAAGAAGTTGCCAGGGCAGCAGTGCCAACCATTCAGGATCAGCAGGATCATGCACCAGTCGTTCAGGAGGAAGTAGCAGCCACAACAGTTCAAGAAGAGGCAATTGAACAAACAGATACCAGGGCAGAAGTACCAGTAGCAGCACCAGTAGAAGAAGTAGCAGGCAGCAGAATAGAGGATATTCCTCTTAAGCACCTTGAACCTATCGAGCAAATGCAAGTGATTGCCCCTCCAACTACTGTGGTAGGGTCAGTCCTCAGAAGAGTGCTAGACTCCATTCCAAGCACTCAAAGAGTGCCAGAGGTTGCTCTTGAAGAAGAAGTTATGACATCAAGCCAAACTGCAGATGTGGTGATGGAGGATGCTCCCATTCAAGGGGAGCAGGAGATTGTGATTGAAGTTGTGCAAGGAGAAACCACTCCTATTCAAGAAGAGCAAGTTGTTGAAGAACAAGCAGCTTCTCAGGGGGAGCACATAGCCAATGTCCCCAATGTTGATGAGTTCAGAGAAGGCATTGTGGAAAGTGCCTCAGATGACAGTGATGACTCTATGGAGCCCGTTAAAAGGGCAAGAGAAGTCAAGGAAAAGAAGTGGCTCAATGAACTCCTCTCCTTACCTGCGGCCACATCAGAAGAAGAAGAAGCTGAAGATAAATATGAAGCTTGTTATCAAACTGGATGAGCAGGAAAGAATTCTGTGCTCTATGCAATTAGACATTCAGTCAATTTTCATAAGCCAGAGTACTTCAGCTAAGGAAATGGGAATGGCGAGAAATGCAGTGAGATGGGTACGAAGTGACCTCAAAAGTATCAAGGAATCTATAACCTCACTTGGAGATTTGGTCAGGGCGCAGTCATTAAATGCCCCACCTACTCCTTCTCCTGTAGTACCAGTCCAAAGTTCTGGCCCTTCTGAGGCCAGGCAACAAGATGTTGGGCCATCAGGGCAAATTTCAGAAGAGCCAGTAGGGCCACTCGGGCTACAGCGTGTTGACAAGGCAGCAACTGCAATGCAAGACTAGGTTGAAGCTGTGAAGTCTTGGCTGTCAGGGCCAATAGAGGATGTTTCTGGGCCAACAGGGCCAGTGGTCTCCGAGGGTGAGATTCCAAGAGTGGAAGAGCCAGTTGTCGCTCCAGATGCCCCTGATCCTTCTCCTCTTGCAACTCCAGCTCCTCCTTCACCACCATCTTCTTCCACAGGACCTCCAGCACCTATCACCTTCAAACAACCCTGCCTCGCACCTTTTCTTTCCAACTCCATTTCCTTCTGAATCCTCTCCTTCTCCTGCACCCTCTACATCCATTCCACCACCTCCTCCTGTTCCTGAAGACCCTCCAGCCCTCATCATCAGCTGGAGCCTCCTCTTCCTCTGTTCCTTCTTTAGATGGACCGTCCTCACACCTTCTTCTACCCATCAATCATTTCTCCATCCCCTACTCCTCCTTCCTTTGTGACCTTTATACCTGAAGGTGCTCAACTCGAAGGTCCATTTCTAAATAAATTGAGGATGATTGGAAATCACCACCATCCGTTCAGTTCTGGCAGTTGCCTCTCATGTCACAGAACTGACTCTTCTAGTCATGTCTCTAAAAAGAGGAAACTCTCCACTACTCTTGCTCTCCCACCGAACCTAAATTTCTCCTCTTTGGTTTTCTTCTCACTATTGAAAATCGAAGGAAACCACTCTATCGTGAATATCTCCAAAAATGTATTCTTGCCACCATTTTGGTGTTCCTTTTCTAAATCTAACCGATCACCTCAATGTTGTCCTTCCCTAACCACTTCTCAAAAGCTGATCAATCCAAATCTTCAAAATGGTTGAATGCAAATCTGAAGATCAGTGGGTTAAAGGGAACTCGGCTCTCTACAGAAAATATATTCTTGAAAAGTCAGCTCGGTTTCCACCCAGGGACTCTCCACTCACTCTCTCTGAGTGGTTTGTCATTCATCATAAAACCATCTGGGCACCTTTTATTCAAAAGGAAGTGAAGCTCATCAAGTACTTCTAGTTATTCAATGATTATCGGTATCTTCACAAGTTACCTGAAGTACAGTTAGGTCAGTTCCAGGGAGCCGTTGCTTCGTTAAAAACTGAAAATCCAGTCAATTGCTCATTCAAAGTGGATTTCGCCACCCTGCAAATTCCAGACACTGTGTTTTCTCCTAAGCTGACTCCTTGGTCATGGACTCCTCTGTTGGTCCTGTCATTTTGAGAGATTCGCTCGTGTCATGGGAAGGATCTCAGCTCAACAGGGTCGACTTCCCTCCTTCCAAGATTTATCTTTAGAGAATTTCATCTAGGCCATATCTCCTCTGAAGTTCTTGCCCCTTTGCTCTCAGAATGTGAAATGCTTTCTCCCACGGACTGGGAAAAGCACTACAACCAGTCAGCCCTTCAGTTGGAAGCCTTGAACAGCTCCTTGTTTAAGGTCGGCAAGTCTACTCTCACAGCTGAAGCCTTCTTGGACCTGAATTCTATCAATTTAGTTCAGGACCCTTACCTTCAATGGGTCGAGCGGTACAAGTTATTTTTTGCCTTGAAGAAAGATCTTCTGCAGCATCAGATTCACTACCCTGTCAAGATCAATCAATTTCTTCAGTTTGCTAGCTTTGGATCTTTCTTCTCCTTCAAAAATCTTTTGGCAAAGAATATGCTAATTTTCTAGAAGATCAGCGCCAACTTCACATCAAGACGATGCTTCCAGACATGGGGCATCTTACTCTATTGCTTTCGGGGTTTTTCTAGACCTATTTTGAGGAGCAGGAATGCAAGGCTTTGCGCATTATCAGCGACATGCCTCCCTTCTACTCCTGCTTTCTACCTTAATCTAACCCCTCAAGATAAATAGAAAAGTTCTTGCTCTTCCTCTCTCTTTTATCTTTCTCTTCTTGTCTCCGAATGATTCCTTTTGCTTCATGACAAAAAGGGGAAGAATATAGTATTTCTGAAATCCATCTCTATATTTTATTTCACATCTCTTATATTTTATTTTGCAACTTATTTAGACTTATTTCAAACATCATTCATTGTTTGCTATGTTTTGTCATCACTAAAAAGGGGGAGATTGATGATCAGATTTTCCTCATGTAATTTAAATTAATTAAATATCTATTTTGGTGATTAACAAACTAAGTCAATGTTCATTCTAACTATCTTCTATAAGATTTGAGCACAAGAAATCTAACAAAGAAAACAACCGGATCTGGTAAGTATTCTTCATACCAGCATTTACAGTCCAAAGCATATAATTTTCTAAGTACACATCGACCCTCTAGTTGTTATAACGATTTCCATAGAATCATAACGATTTCCTCATTCACATCAATTTTGGTTCTATAACGATTTCATAAGTCATCGCTATTCTATTGAAGTCTATCTCATAACGATTCTCTAAGAGTTCGCAACGATTTGCCTCTCATAACGATTCGCTAAGAGATCGCAACGATTTGTCGCTCATAACGATTCGCTAAGAGATCGCAATGATTTGCCTCTCATAACGATTCGCTAAGAGATCACATCGACTTAGTTTATAACGATTTGATTGTCGCATCGATTTGATATGTGAGAACAACGATTTGCTCTCACAACGATTTGTTCATCGCATCAATTTGATAAGTGAGAACAATGATTTGCTCTCACAACGATTTCAGTTTCACAATGACTCGTTAAGTTTCATAATGATTCATTAAGTTACACAATGTCTTGGTCACAGTAACGATTCGATACATTAAATAACAACTTGTTCACTATATCGACTCAATAAGTGAAACAACGATTTGCTCATAAAGATTTGTTGATAGTATCATAACGATTTGTCTCTACAATGATTGGGTTATTAATGCATAACGATTTGTGTGCACATCAACTTGTTTATGAACGTATAATGATTCACATGAACAACGACTCATCTTTAAATCTATAGCAACCCTCATTATATCGATACGGTTGTACCAACCCACGTCGATATAGTGAACGTTGCCACAGTGGGACATTTACCCAAATGATAACATTCAGCTGAGATACACGTGAATATAAGAACAGAGTAGCGGAAGTAAAAGAACTACTGTCTTCATTTCATTCATCATCCACATTTAACATACATGATTCGATTGAATTTAAAGAGCTAAAGTCCACATAATCCATATATAAGAAGTGCTAAGATAAAATACATAGTTTGTCCAAGTTTTACATGATAGTTATAATACAATGCCTCAATTACATACATCAAAATGTCAAAATGTCACAACTAAGCTCCACCTAGCTAGCTACTCCCCGCGCTCGGAGTCGCTCTCCACGGTCTCCTCCAAAGGTGTGTCACCTACTACACCTGTACGCTGAAGCAATAATGAGTCTAAAAAGACTCAGCAAATAACTACATCTATCATCCATACACATATCATAGCAGGTTTTTAATACACATTTACAAGACACAACATGTAGCATGCGTGACATTGAAATAACAACCTATCATGGTAATCTTCTACTAATGAAACACATGATTCATGCTTTTAGATTTCCTAAATTAAAATCTCCTATCACATGCTCTCTAATCATTCCGACACATGAAAGTTCTACTTTCAATTAAGCTAAAACATGAAAGCAATCTAGCATGATTAGCTTACATACATGAAAGAAACTTTTGCTAACATGGTTACTACTCATTCTTACACATGCACAACATTTTACATGCTTAAAGCTTGCTGTTTTGACATGTGGTTTAACACTTTACAATCTAACACATGAAAGCTACATTCTCATTCAACCACAACGTGAGAGTAACATATATGGAATGGTTTACACATAAGTAAGGATTGTCCCTAGCATGGATTCTACGCATTGTACACATTAGCACATGATCATAACCACATTTATGTTGTTGTTCTAACATGATTTCAGATCATCATATCATGGATTTCAATTTCACAGCCTCACATTTTGGTTTCACATTTTACACACATCTCTATTCACATACTTCACACTTCACACATTCACATTTACACATTGTTCACATTCACAATTTTACACATTTCGCATTCACATTCACATTCTCATTTACATTTAGTGCCATGACACATAGTCCAAACTACCATAAGAAGGACACATCACATACACATAGACGCCACCTAGGCAATATAGTGACGACTCTTGGACTGCGCAGACCGGGAGAACAAGTCTCCACCCTACCAGTGGTACTTGTCCCCTCTAGGATTTCATCCTAATGCCTTAGGATCACAACACATTGAACCTTCTCATGGGACTTTTCCATGATACGGTTCCACTGCCCTCTATGGAAGCAGTGTCACACTTGGCACAGTCTTACACATTTCACATTTACCGATTTTAACACATACTTTTACGCATGACACTCACATCTCATTCATTCTCTCAAGCACAACATGACTCTGTCTTTCTCTTAATCATGCCACTACAGATGACAAAAATTAACATTCAGGAAGTTTCACAATCAGGTTGGGTTACACAGAAATTAAATCATTTCACAATGGCATGCATTAAATTCACATATGTTCGCATGAAAATTTCATATTGCATTCTACAGTTGTCCAAACAGCCTGAAATTTAACCACATGCTGATTACAGGTTTATGATTTCACATGCAAAATTTCACATTTTATGACTTATATTGCATTTACAGAAATTAAAATATTCAGATGCATGCCATTCATAATTCAACTTGTCATGGAACATAACCCGAATCTCAGATTTGACAATTCACAGATCTGAATCTATCATATATGTTGTCATAGAAATTTTCCCCGAATTTATTTCACAACATACAATTTACTATGGGTTTTTTGGAAATCCTACACATACTTCCTATTTCCATTGCAGTAATTACAGTAAATCATATGAACAAGAATAATTTCTCAAATTTGCAGGGTATGAACTGACACATATACACATGGGGTAGAAAAATCCAGGGCAATTAATTCCTCAGAAATCATATAGACAGTAGGTAATCATGCATAACCCTTTTTCCCCAACATGTATTTCAATAAATCTAACAATTTATGCCATCCACAGAAAATCACAGAAATTTCCACACACATCACATTAGCTATTTTACATAACACATAAAAATTGCACTATATCCTCATGGGTCAAAGTCTGGAAAATAACTACTTAAGGTAGAACAGTTCACTGTTCTGCACTGAAGAACTTGGCGGCAGTGTCTGGCCGTTCAAGGAGATGGACGGCAAGATCTCTGGACGCACACTGGAGATCTTGGCATCAAGGCATTGACGCCAAGTTCCTGTCTGTGCAGGAACACAGACCGAGCTCCAAATAACAAGAAGAATGGGGGATCTAGGACACGAGGAAAAATGTGTAAAAATAAGAAAACCCTACTAGACATCTACAGGGACGATGTGTGGGGTTACTTGCCTTTCAAAACTCTCCAAAGGGATTAAATGGGTTGGTGATGCTCTCCTTGGGCAGTCCCAAGAAGCTCCCAAGATTGCCTTCCCCCAGGTTCTTGAGCAATCTCCACAGTAGATCGAGGTCGGGGATGCCTTTCTCGATGTTCCAGCTACCTCCTTGTCGTGGTAGATGGCCGGAACAAGCTTCAGATCGCCAGATTAAAGGTTGCAAAGGTGGGGTTTTGCTCACAGCAGTTAGGGTTTTTCCCTATCTCTCAAAAGAGGTCAAGAGAGGGGTTTTAGGGTTGCACTCGGGTTCAGATATAGGAGAGAGGCCTCTCCTGTCTCGCAGGGGTTGATGTGAACCCTTTCAGACCGTTGGGGACAGCTCCCCAATGGGTGAGCTAGCTTGCTCCCAGAAATCCGGCTCTGCAACACATGCAGATCAGAGACATGAACGTCCACATCGCTGGACGCTGAACTTAGTGTTGGCGTCCATATGGTTGACGCAACACAACACAAACGTCCATTGATCTTGACGCCAAGTTGGCCTTCGGCCAGAACTCAAAAACATGCAGAAACCATGCACAACTTAAACCTATATACGTGCCATGCATATGTATTATCATGTACACACTACCACCATGCATTTCATACATTATTTACAACTAATTATACATATGCATACATAAGTATAAATAGTTAATACATACGTAGATATGTACATCTATGCATACACAACATGAATTATTTACACGAAATTAAAATAATGCAACAAAATTCGAGGGCCTTACAAAATCGATTTCATAAGTCATGATCATATCGATTTCATGGTTTATAACAACTTGATATTCAAACCTATTCTCAGATAGTTTGAAAAGTCAAAATCTACCCTCACTTTTCTCTTATATCCATGCATTTATTATGACTGATCATATCACTGCACTGCATGCAATCGATATCTTCTATTTCAATACTTATACTGTAAACATCTTTTTAGAATAACAGAATGGAACTTCTATTTTGATATAAAATCATTCTAACGTTGACTGACAACAAGAGACAACCTAGTTGTCTACTGTTTTAGCATTTAATGTGTGCAGGTCTCTGACAGCGCACCTCAATACAACGTTGGACAATATGAAAGATAACGGACATCAAAGAAGATCCTCTCTCTTGTTGCGTGCATGGAAAGTGAAAGACTGTTGAGCAAGAAACTCTACAGTGACATGCAGTCTAATGTAAACAAAAGCTTAGAGATAACGAACACTACAACGTTCAAATTTCAAATGGAAGTCATATATAGATGACTGAAGCTCCAGAAAGAAAACATCCTTCACGACAATCTTTTACAAGCTTTTCTGCGAGCATCTGAAAGAGCGAAGCCTCACTCCTTTGATTGTCTAGCTCTTAGCTCTCTGCATTCATTGTGTTAGTCTTGAGAGCTTCTGTAAACTAAGAGTGTTCCTCATCATTGAACTTTCCCTCTCAGTCATTGCTTTAGATCGAGCGTTGGTCCTTAAGCTTGATCTAGGGGCGTATCATCTCTTGAATACATTCCTGTGTTCTTTCCCTTCGTGTTGAAGGAAGACCTGGTGGATTCCAGGGTGTTTGTTTCCCTTCATGTAGAAGGAAGGCCTAGTGGGATCCAGGGTGTTGTAATTCCTCTTCGGGTTGTGCAGAGAAGAGCAGCTGCGGCTGGGTGTGTAAGTGTCCTTGAGGGGGACTGTACCCTTGGGTAGTGAAATCCTGAGTTGTTGCTCAGGGACTGGACATAGGACTCCTGTGGAGAGGAGGTCCGAACCAGGATAAATTTCGTGTGTCGCGTGTTTGATTGCCTTGTGTTTGCTATCCTCTTTGTACTAACATTAACAGTCATCGAAGTGTGTTGTGTGATTGTTTTTCTGAACAGGTTTTAAAGTGATCAAAATTTTAAGAATCCCATTCACCCCCCCTCTGGTCTTGCTAGTTGGGCAATAGTAGGTGCTCGTTCCAATAACCTTGGAAATCTATAGTGCAGGCTCTCAACATGCCTTCAACAATTTGGTTGGTTCTTTCACTTTGTCCATCAGTTTGTGGATGGAACGCAGTACTAAAGTTTAGTTTAGTACAAAGTGCACCTTGTAGTCCTTTCCAAAAGTGAGATGTGAATCTCGGATCTCGATCCGAGACTATGGATGATGGAACTCCATGCAGTCTTACAATCTCCTTGATGTATAAGGCAGCTAGTACTTCTACCGACCACTTACTCTTTATAGCAAGGAAGTGAGCGGATTTGGTTAGCCGGTCAACAATGACCCATATGGCATCGAGTCCACCACGAGTCTTGGGTAACCCCATGATGAAGTCCATGCCAATGCTTTCGCATTTCCATTCCAGAATATCCAGCGGTCTGAGCACGCCAGCAGAGCGCATATGCTCTGCTTTTACTTGTTGGCAAGTAAGGCAGTCAGCGGCATGTTCCGCTATTTCTATCTTCATGTTCGGCCACCAAAATGTTCTTTTCATGTCTTGATACATTTTGGTACCTCCAGGATTAATGGTGTACTTTGTCTTGTGAGCTTCATCCATTAGCTTCCTCTTCAGTTCTTCATTGTTGGGGACGCATGTCCTCCGTTGAAATACTAGCCTTCCATCCTCAGTCATGGCAAAGTCCAGCCTTTCAGCTAGAGTTTCCTTGATGCAAACTAAGAAATGATCATTATCTTGTTGGGCCATGATCTCTTCCAGCATGTTGGATTGAATCTTGATATTAGCAACCAAGACTCGTTCATCCCTATGTTCAATAGTTAAGTCTAACCATGCGAATTGTTCTAGTACTTGCATCTCGCCAAGGACTAGACTTGAAACAAATGCCATTGGCTTTCTACTAAGAGCATCAGCCATGGCGTTTCCCTTGCCTGGATGGTATTGAATGTTGAAGTCAAAATCTTTGAGGTATTCTAGCCATCTTCTCTGTCTCATGTTGAGTTCTTTATGGGAGAATAAATACTTCAGACTTTTATGGTCTGAGTAGACAGTGAATTTCTCTCCATATAGATAATGTCTCCAGATCTTCAAGGCAAAGACCACAGCAGCCAGCTCAAGATCATGTATAGGGTAGTTGACTTCATGTGTCTTCAATTGTCTTGAAGAATAGGCAATGACCTTCTCCTTTTGCATCAGTACACAACCTAGCCCAATCCCTGAGGCATCGGTGTAGATAGAGAAACCTTCTCCCTCTATTGGCAGAGCGAGAATAGGTGCTGAGGTCAGGAAATCTTTAAGAGTTTGGAAACTCTTCTCACACTCTTTACTCCAGGTGTAGGGATTCTCCTTTCGTGTCAGACGCATGAGAGGAACGGCGATCTTGGAGAAGTCCTTGATGAACCGCCTTTAGTAGCCAGCCAGTCCTAAGAAGCTTCTTATCTCGGTGACGTTGGTTGGTCTCTCCCAATTGAGTACAGCTTCGACTTTGGAGGGATCAATGGAGATGCCGTCCTTAGAGATGATGTGGCCCAAGAAGGACAGTTCTTCGAGCCAGAATTCGCACTTGCTAAGCTTTGCGTACAGCTGGTTGTCTCGTAAGACTTGCAGTGCGATCTTCAGGTGTTCTTCATGCTCTTCTTTAGTCTTTGAATAAATGAGGATATCATCGATGAAGACGACCACGAACTTGTCAAGATATGGCCAATATATGTTGTTCATGAGTTGCATAAAGGCTGCAAGAGCATTGGTTAGACCAAAAGGCATAACGACAAATTCATAATGTCCGTACCTGCTCCTGAAAGCCGTTTTGAAGATATCATCATCCTTGATCCTCATTTGATGATAATCAGACTGAATGACAAAAGCGTGTCCGTTGTCTCTCTTTTGAGTAGTCGTTAGACTGAATGACATCTGGAGTCTTGGAAGCTTCCAGTCAACAGTCTTTTGATCACTTGAGCACGCAAAGAGATAGATCTTCAGAAATATCCGTTGGCTTCTATTTGTTTAACGTTGTACTATGAAGCTAGTTCAGAGGTCTGCACAAATGTCAATCTCAAATAGCAGACAGCTAAGCTGTCTCTGATGTCAGTCAACGTCAGTAGCAATAGACATGAAAATAGTAGTGCAAAATAGCTTAAGTCTAAAGGACGTTATCAGAGTAGGCACGATAAAGGATGATATGGTCTGCATGCATGCAGAGATATGTTCAGATCTCATAAATGCAAAAGCGTCAGAGAGATGTCTACGTGGACTTTGACTAGTCAACGCTTTTAAGATGAATAAGATATCAAGATATGAAATCGATGACTATATGACTTATGAAATCGTTATGAGTCATAGCAAATCGTTATGTCACAGAAGATATATCATGAACACTTAATGAATCGTTGCACAAAGCAAATTGTTGTGTTTCTGAAGAAATCGATGTGAAATACTTAACAAAACATTATACAAAGCAAGTCGTTGTGAATTCTAAAGAAATCGTTATGAATACTTATCAAGTCGTTATGAACTCTAAAGAAATCATTATGGTAACTTATGAAGTCGTTACAATAAGCAAGTCGTTGCGAGTTCTAAAGAAGTCTTTACGGTAACTTATGAAATCGTTACAACAAGCAAGTCGTTGCGAGTTCTAAAGAAGTCTTTACGGTAACTTATGAAATCGTTACAACAAGCAAGTCATTGCGAGTTCTAAAGAAGTCGTTACGGTAACTTATAGAGTCATTGTGACGAGCAAGTCGTTACGGGCTCTAAAGAAATCGTTGCGACAACTTATAGAGTCGTTGCGACAACTTATAGAGTCGTTGCGACAGGCAAGTCGTTACGGGCTCTAAAGAAATCGTTACGGTAACTTATAGAGTCGTTGTGACGAGCAAGTCGTTACGGGCTCTAAAGAAATCGTTGCGACAACTTATAGAGTCGTTGCGACAGGCAAGTCGTTACGGGCTCTAAAGAAATCGTTACGGTAACTTATAGAGTCGTTGTGACATCGACTTGTTTGAAATAACATGACTTTTCAGTCTTATAAGGAAATCGTTGCGATCACTTATAGAATCGTTACGGCATCGATTTGTTTGAAACAACATGACTTTTCAGCCAGAAAGGAAATCGTTATGATAATTCTATTGAAATCGATATGCTTATAAAGAAATCGTTATGGCCTTCAATAGAAGTCGATATGGACTTAGAGAAATATCATGTTGAAAAGATTAAGGCTTCAGAGAAGTAATGCATACCTTTATTGGCTTGTTTGACCTTGGTATTTTTCCTGTGCTTAAGACTTATGAAATATTCATTAGATATAATTGATAAACTTTTGTTTGGTTTTGTTAATCATCAAAAATATATATATAATTAATTAAAATTACATGGGGACAGACTGGTCATCAATCTCCCCCTTTTTGTGATGACAAAACTGAACAATAAGTATGGATGAAAAAATGCATATAGATGTTTCAGACTTAAGTTTTTCTCCCCCTTTTTGTCATTAAGCAAAAAGACAATCTTCGACAAAGAAAGAAGAGAGAAAGAGAACAAGAGTATACAAAGTAAGACATTTCATTAACTTTGTGGAGGTACTGGTAAATAGAAGGCAGGAGACAGAAGAGAGGCAAAATGGGAGATGGTTTCCCATGCCTGTGCTTCCTGCTCTTCAAAAAGAGTTTTGAAGACTCCAAAGGATACAGAGTAGGAGGGTCCCATGGTGGAAGCCATCCTTTTGAGATGAAGATCTAGGTGTTGATAAAGAAGGTCAGCATATGCATTCTTGTCCATGTTCATCTTGAGAAATCGACGAGTCCCAAAGCTGGCACAGGTGAGGAATTGGTCCATGGTGACAGGATAATGGTTGGTTATCTCTGAGAGCTTTGTGCATAGCCACATACACTTTGTATCTTTCCTCCCAGACCTTGAAGGGGTCATCAACAAGATGAATGGAGTTCATATCTAGGAAAGTAGCTGGAGAAATGGCTGGTTTGCCTTCTCTGGCCTGAACTTCATTGATTTCAAATAGTTGCTGAGCTGACAGGGGGTAGAACTTGGACCATTCAGAAGATGTCAGCCTTTCACATTCAGACAGAATAGGGGCTAGAACTTCAGCACTTACATGCCCCTGGTGATATTCCCTAAACAGGAATCTAGAAAAAGCAACCAGGCAGCCTTTCTGAACTTTAATTCTGCCCATTACTCTGGCAAAACGTTCAAAGATGATGGATCCTACAGAGGACTCCATAACTAGAAAGTGAATTTGAGGAAGGACTATCTCTTCAGGTACTTGGAGGGTAGCAAAATCTACCTGAACATCTGAAGTTTGAGAGATATCCGGAGTCAGAGCTGAAATGGCCCTTTTGAACTGACTGAGCTGAACCTCTGGAAGTCTATGAATATATCTGTAGTTGTTGAATAGCATGAGGTGCCTGATCATTTTGATTTCCTTTTGAATATAGGGTGCCCAAAGTTCCCTATGATAGATCCTGAACCACTCTGATAGGGTCAGGGAGTGGTCCCTTGGAGGGAATCTAGCAGATTTGGCAAGAATGAATTTCTTTAGGAGATCCTTGTGACCTTTGCCCCACTGCTCTTCAGATTTGGAGTGGGCAAGAGAGAAGATTTTGGATTTTTCGGATTTGGAAAGAGAAGTGTAGGGTAGAATGGTGTGCAAATGATCTGTGAGATCAAGAAATGGAAGGTTAATGATGGTTGCAAAAACAACCTTTGAGAGATATTCTCTGTACAGTGAGGGATGTTTGTTGTCCACTGTGAGAGAAAACCACAAAGGTGGGTATTTGGGTTCAGAGGAGAGGGAGGAAGTAGAAGTAAGCTTCCTCTTCTTGGGGGCAGGACTAGAAGGGTCTGCCCTATGAACATGTTCCCCAACCTTCAACACAGACCTGAGGATCCCTTCCTCAAACTCATCCTTTATTTGTTCCATAAAGGGAGAGTTAAGTTGGGCTCTTTCAGGTATGATAGTGATGAAAGAGGGTGGAGGAGTAGGATGAAGAAAAGAGTGGGAAGTAGTAGGAAGGTCATCAATTGGTCCAAGGGAGGGACCAGAGGAGGAGGAGGATGCTCCAGCTGAGGATGCTGGAGGGGCCTCATGTATAGGAGAAGGAGAAGGAATGGAAGTAGAGGAGGCAGGAGATGAGGTGGACTGAAATGGTGTAGGAGAAGAAATTGGTCTAGATTGAGGCTTCTTGAATGTTTGAGGAGCAGGAGGTGCTGTAGGAGCTGAGGGTGGAGTTGGAGGAATAGGTGTGTGAGAGGGGAAGAGGGAGCTGGGGGCTTGGGTGCCAAGAACTCTTCTGCCTCTATCTGCACAGACTCACTCTCCAATGGCCCTGATGGCCCTGACCCTTGCTCAGATGGCCCTGTTGGCCCTTCAACCTGATCAGCTGGCCCTGTTGGCCCTACCTCTTTTGGTGCTGCTGCTGCTTCTGGTACTGCTGCTACTTCTGGTGCTGCTGCTGCTTCTGGTGCTGTTGCTGCTTCTGCTGCTACTTCTGGTGCTGCTCTTGCTTCTGGAGGAGGAGGAGCTTGAACTCCAACTGCCTTGATAATATCCGAGAGCATGCCTTTCATGCTGCTCATCTCCTTATTAAACCATTTCATAGCATTTCTGATTTGACCCAATTCTTTGTTGGTTGAAGCTTGGCTCAAAAATATAGAGTTTACATCTGACTGGAGAGTACATAAGAGCTCACCTTGCACATTCAGCCTTTCAATCACTGGTTTCAAATTTATGACAATTTTCTGCTTGACTTGCCTCTCAAAAGGTGTATCAGCCAGGAGAGGAACTTCAGAGGCAACTTCTTTTCCTTTCTTCTTGCCTTCTTTTGCTGGAGGAGGTTGATCATCATCTGAGCTTGAAGAGCTTGCAATCTCTCCTTCTCTGTCATCCAAATTTTGAGAATCTCTATGCCTTTCCTCCTGACCATCAACAACTGGAGTTGTTTCTGCTGAACCTTCTTTTGATAGCTCCCCCTCAATAGGAGCATCTTCTTCATTTGATACTTGCTCCCCCTGAATGGGAGCATCTTCCATCACAGAGTCACCTTGAGCAGCTGGGTGCTCTACCTCTACTTGAACATCTTCCATTGGTTCATCAATGTGGCCTGATGCCACAGTCTCTTCTGCAACTCTGCCACTGGTTTCTGGAGCACTAGAGGTGAAAGGAATTGAATCAATAATGTCTGAAAGAATGGACGCAACCACAGTTGAGGGTAGTGGGTCCTCAACTGAAATAATATCCTCTGGGAGAATATCCTCAATTCTCCTTTCTGCAAAATTGACAGCTAATTCTTCTGGAAATTCTGAAGCTGGTGCTGATACTCTTTCTTCTTCCACTGCAATTTCAGACTGAACTTCTGCTAAAGAGGGGCCTGATGATTCTGCTGCTCCAACTACTGGCACTGAAACTGACTCCACTGGCAATTCTGGAATCATATCGCTGATCCCATCTCCTGATGAACAACTGAGGTGTCGTCAATGATGGCTTCGCCTTCAGCAACTGAAGCCTTGAACCAGACACCATTTTCACAGAGAAGCCACTCTTCTTCAGGTTCCTGGACCTGATTGCTTGGCCCATTTTCTCTACAACTGCCCCAGAAAGATCAACACCGAAGTGTTTGAAGATCTTGGTAAGTAGGTGGGCATATGGCAGGGACACATTTAACTTACTCTTGGTGTCCCAAATCTGATCTCTGGCAAATTTCATTATTTCCATCATCACTGCGGCCATATTTATCTCCTTATTTTGAATGGCCCAATACATCATGTCTGAGTCGGCCTTTGTGCAAGATGAAAATGTTGCACTTCTGGGAACTAAGATTTGACAAACAATAAAGTGAAGGAGGCGGTTGAAAGTAGTTAGTTGATTTATATCCAGCTTGCCATCCCTTAGCTTGAAGCCCGGCCCTACAATTCCCAAACCTTTCACTTGGGCGTCCACGGTGTGAACCCCACTAAATCCGGAAGTCTTCACATCAAACAGCATCTTCAGCAACTCAGGGTCTATTCTAATCAGGGTTCCCTTTACTGAAGAGACTAGGGACCCATCTTCCTCTGTTCTCATACACACGAAGAAAGCTTTTACCAAGTCCGGATAACTGACCTCTGAAAAGGTGGAGACTCCTGTCCACTGCATCTGATTGATCAAATCTACCACACTGCTCATTCCATTTTTCCTCAGATTAGCAACATCGACTTCTTTATTTCCACAGAGCTTCGTCTTCACAAAGGTAAACCTCTCCTGCTGCTCAGGAGTGAGAAACTCGGCGCTGTAGCCACCCAAACTGCCGGCGATGACTGGTGCGGCCATGGATTCAGGTGGGAAAGTCTCTGGAGGTTGAAACGGAAGGAGAAGAGAAGGAATCCTCAAGAAATTTTGCGGGAAGGAGGAGGAAGGTTCAAATTTGCAGAGGGTTGAGATATGAGTTGTTAGGGCATCGGCTCATGCGACAGGATGAAAAGGGGAAAAGGTAGACGATGAGATACGAATCGTTCTGCCATTGATTTTATGAATAAATTAATGCGATGTGGAAAGTGAGGCGCCAAAAGGCGGTGGAAAACGACAAAAGGTGTTGACTATTCAAACCGACTTCAATGAGAGAGCGGTTACAAAGAATAATTTGAATTTCTTTTGCTTAACGCCATGGAGGGAAAAAATTACTTAATTCTGAAATTTAATGTGCCATTTGTAAGCAAACTTTTATCACAAATTGCACATGCCTAATTCCCTTCTAAGAGATGTGAATCTCTCTTCAGGTAAGGCTTTTGTGAAAATGTCTGCTAATTGGCCATTTGTATCAATAAAGGATATTTCAATATTTCCATTTGCAACATGATCACGAATAAAATGATATCTAACCTCAATATGTTTGGTCCTTGAGTGCTGAACTGGATTCTTGGTGAGATTAATGGCACTGGTGTTGTCACACAGCAGTGGGATGGATTTGATGTTTAATCCGAAATCTTCAAGTTGTTGCTTTATCCATAAGAGTTGTGTACAGCAATTTCCAGCAGCTACGTACTCAGCTTCAGCAGTGGATAGTGCTACTGAATTTTGTTTCTTTGAAGACCAAGATATTAAACATCCTGCAAGAAATTGACAACCACCACTGGTGCTTTTTCTATCTAATTTGCATCCAGCATAGTCAGCATCAGAGTAACCTACTAAGTTAATTTCACAATGTTTTGGATACCATAGACCTAAGTCATGAGATCTTGCTAAATATCTAAATATTCTTTTCACGAAATTAAATGTGATTCTTTAGGATCAGCTTGATATCTAGCACACATGCATACACTAAATAGTATATCTGGTCTACTAGCTGTTAAATAAAGTAGTGAACCAATCATACCTCTGTAGATCTTTTGATCTACTTTCTTACCATCTTTGTCACTGTCCATCCTTGTTGATGTGCTCATCGGTGTTGACAGTGGCTTGGTATTTTCGAATCCAAATTTCTTTAAGAGTTCTTTTGTGTACTTTGCTTGACAGATGTGAGTTCCTTCCTTTCCTTGTTTGATTTGTAATCCAAGGAAGTAATTAAGTTCTCCCATCATGCTCATTTCAAATTCTCCCTGCATCAACTTTTCAAAGTACTTGCAAAGGGATTCATCAGTAGACCCAAAGATAATATCATCTACATAAATTTGGACTAATAGAATGTGTTTGACCTTTGACTTTATGAAAAGGGTACTATCTACTTGACCTCTACTGAAACCATGGTTTAAAAGAAAAGAGCTAAGCCTTTCATACCAGGCTCTAGGTGCCTGTTTTAAACCATATAATGCCTTATGAAGTTTGAAAACATGATTGGGAAATTCTGTGTCATCAAAACCCGGAGGTTGTTCCACATAAACTTCCTCTTTTATAAAACCATTTAAAAATGCGGATTTAACATCCATTTGAAATAATGTCAAGTTCAAAGCAGATGCATATGCAAGTAATATTCTAATGGCCTCAAGTCTAGCTACAGGTGCATAGGTTTCATCGAAATCTATGCCTTCCTCTTGAGAATAGCCTTGAGCTACCAATCTGGCCTTGTTTCTTAAGATTGCACCAGTTTCATCCAGTTTATTTCTGAACACCCATTTGGTGCCAATGACTGGATGGTCTGATGGTCTAGGAACAAGTGACCATACTTGGTTTCTCTTGAATTGATTTAATTCATCTTGCATGGCTACTATCCAAGATTCATCAGAGAGAGCTTCATTGACTGTCCTAGGCTCTATTTGAGAAACAAAAGCTAGGTAATCACAAGGAATAACATTACCTCTTGTTCTTACCCCTATGGATGGATCACCAATAATATTCTCAAGTGGGTGATCTTTCTTGTATCTCCACTCCTTTGGAAGGTTTTCATGAGTAACTTCTTCTTGTTGCAATTCTTCCAGAGGTGGATCATCCTTGTCCTCAATTGATGTATCTTTTAGTTTCTTGGACAGTTCATCTGCATCATCATTGTCACTATCTACTTCCTTTCTCAAGGAAGGGTTAGTTTCATCAAAAATAATATGTACAGACTGTTCAATCAATAAAGTACGTTTGTTAAATACTCTATAGCCTTTGGGTTTAGAGGTGTACCCCATAAAGATGCCTTCATCTGATTTGGCATCCAACTTACCAATGTCCCTTTTTCCATTGTTGTGAATGAAGCAAGGACATCCAAAAGTCCTGAAGTGGCTGATCTTTGGCTTCTTCCTTTGAATAGTTCATATGCAGTCTTTTTCAGGATTGGCCTGATCATTACTCGGTTGATAATGTAGCTTGCTGTGTTGACTGCTTCAGCCCAAAAATATCTTGGCAGATCATATTCTGAGAGCATAGTTCTTGCCATATCCAATAGGGTTCTGTTCTTCCTCTCAGCAATACCATTTTGTTGTGGTGTCCTTGGTGCTGAGAAATTATGCTCAATTCCCTGATCATCACAAAATCTAGCAAACTTTTCATTTTGAAATTCACCACCATGATCTGATCGGATAGACACAATGCTGAACTTTTGATCTTTCTGCACCTTCTTGCTGAAACTAACAAAGTTTTCAAAAGTATCATCTTTATGCTCTAGGAATGATACCCATGTGAATCTTGAGTAGTCATCCACTATGACAAATCCAAAATTCTTTCCTCCAAGACTGGTAGTCCTCATTGGCCCAAATAGATCCATATGAAGGAGCTCTAAGGGTTTTGAGGTGGTCACCACCGTCTTTGACTTGAAGGAGCCTTTGGTGTGCTTTCCCTTAGCACAAGGTTTACATACACCATCCAATTTTGTACTAACCTTAGGTAGACCTTCCACAAGATTCTTCTTCAGCAGTTTTCTCATGCCATCTATGCTGCAATGTCCAAGTCGTCTGTGCCATAATTCTGTAGATTTATCTTTATTTGCTGCCAGGCAAACATTTTGAACCTTGAGTTCTTCAAGATAGAGCACATACAAATTCTTTTCTCTATTAGCTTCAAAGATGACTGCTCCATCCTTCAGTATGCTGCACTTCGACTCTTGAAACTTGATCTGATGGCCTCTGTCACACAGCTGGCTAATGCTAATGAGATTGTGCTTCAATCCCTTGACTAATAGCACATCTTCTATGACTGTTTTTCCTTTGTTATTCACAGAGCCACTGCCTATCACGGTTCCTTTCCCATTATCTCCATAAGTAACTGTTCCTTCTTCAGCTTGGAGATGAGAGAATAACTTCTGGTTTCCTGACATGTGTTTGAGCACCCGCTATCCAAATACCATTTGGATGCTCGAGAGATGTCCTGAAATAAAAACATCAAGTTTTAGGTACCCAAATTCTTTTGGGTCCTGATGGGTTAGTATCATTTATTTTGCCTTTTATTATCCATTTCTTATGTCTTGTTGGGCATGTCGTTATGATGTGTCCTAACTTGTTACAGTGACTACAGCAGGATAATTTGGTTACTTTTTCTATATATCTGAAATCAGCTTTGTATGTTGTATCTTGTTCAGGTACAAATTTTGGTGTTGGATATGTTTTAGGATAAATTATGGTTTCTTCATTATCTGGGGGTGTATATCCTAATCCATTTTTCTTCTTACCTGATCTTCTAGCACCTTTTAATATGAGGGAGTTTTTACCATTAGTGAATTTTTCTAATGTGCTAGATAATATATTTTCTTCTGTTAGTGTTTTGATTTCAGTTTTCAGTTCATCTGAACTTACTTGTTTCTCTAATTTAGTTATTTGTTCATTCTTAGCTTTTAGGTCTTCACATAACAGTTCATTTCTTCTTTTAAGTTCAGTTATTTGACTTTCTAATTGTTCATTTTCTGATTTTAGATCTGAGTTTGTATTTTCTATGCAGACTATGTTTTTCTTGCTCACTTTTAATAATTTGGTTACTTCTTTATATTTTTCATATAGTTCGTTGAAAGCCTCTTCTAAGCTATCGGAATCTGAATCATTGCATGAATCAAAAGAGGAGTCAGAAGTTACCTTATCTTCAGTATTTGCCATGAAGGCCAAGTTGGCCTTTTCTTCATCACTGCAGGAACTTGACTCACTGTCTGAGTCACTACTGTTTTCCCATGCTGCTGCCATCGCCTTCTTCTTGTACTTTCTGAACTTCTTGGAACTGTCCTTCTTCCTGAACTCCGGCTTCTTTAACTTTGGACACTCAGTTTTAATGTGTCCTGGCTTCTTACATTCATAGCAGACGGGTTCTCCTTTCTTTATTTCTTTTCCATCTGGCTTCTTGAATTCCTTGTTCCTTTTGAAGTGCCTTCTTCCAGATTGGAATTTCTTCTTCTTAGCCAAAATTCGCTGTAATTTTCTAGATAGCATAGCTTCCTCATTTTCGCTGTCTGCATCACTTTCACTTTCAGCTGAACTTGCTTCTGGTGAATCTTCTTCAGCTTTTAAGGCGTTGGAGTGCTTCTTTCTGCTAGAGGACTCTCCTAGCCTTTCCATGTTGATCTCATGGGCCATGAGGGACCCAATGAGCTTTTCTACAGACATTCTCTTCAGGTCATTAGCTTCTTCTATTGCTGTGACCTTTGGGGTCCATGAGGACGGTAAGGATCTAAGTATCTTCCTCACCATGTCTCCCATCTCATAGGTTTTCCCCAGACTAGCTAGTCCATTTGTGATGTCAGTGAACCGGCTGAACATTTGAGTTATGGACTCACTTGACTGCATCTGAAATCTTTCATATTGAGTGACAAGAATGTCGATTCTTGTTTCCTTTACTTTGTCTGTGCCTTCATAAGTAATCCTGAGCTTTTCCCACATTTCCATTGAGGATTTGCAGGCTGAAACTCTGTTGAATTCCTTCTTACTTAGAGCACAGCATAGGATGCTCTTTGCTTTGCAATTCAGGGAAATCTTCTTCCTGTCATCATCTGTCCATTGTGCTTTCTCATTTGTGACTAACAGATCACCTTCTTCTACTATGGACCAAATTTGATAGTCGTGCCCTTGTAGAAAGTATTCCATTCTGGTCTTCCAGTAAGGATAATCTTCACCATCGAAGAGAGGGGGTCGGTTGACAGACTGACCTTCAAAGTTACCTTGGGCTGCCATGGATCTTTACTCTTCAGATCGTTGGATCCTTTCTTTGTCGAAGAGACTCGCTCTGATACCACTTGTTGCCCAGTTGACGAGCCCAGAGGGGGGGTGAATGGGTCTTTAAAAATTAATCTAGAAGATACCTGTAACTAAAAACATTCACACAAACATTCTTCGAAGTAGGTTAGTGACAATTAGTTTAAATAACAAACACACAAAGAAGACAATCACACAACACAAAGTTTATCCTGGTTCGGACCACCTTTCCTTAGGAGTCCAACGTCCAGTCCCTGAGCAACAACTCAGGATTTCACTAACTAGGTTACAGTCCCCCTAAGGACGCTACAACACCCAGCTCAGCTGGTCTTCCTTCACACCCAAGGGAACAACACCCTGGATACCACCAGGTCTTCCTTCACAACCGAAGGGAACAACACCCTGGATACCACACCAGGTCTTCCTTCACAACCGAAGGGAACAACACCCTGGATACCACATCAGGTCTTCCTTCACACCCGAAGGGAACAACACAAAGAGAGTGAATGAAATTCAAGCCCCTAGATCAAGCTTTTGATAATCAAGGATCTGAAGCAACTAGAATTGAGAGCAAAGAGATTTAAACAAGGCACACTCTCAGAACTATACAGGCTCTCTCAAGATTTTCACAAACTAGTGGAGAGCAAAAGAGCAAAAGCTAAGTGGAATGAAGGTTCTTGGCTCTGGACTTTCTTCAGAATAATTTGAATGCTTGAATGCGCGATGTGTATATTCTTCTGTTCTTCTGACTTAAATTTATATCTTCAATTTGAAATGTAGAAGTTGAAGTGTCTGTTGTCTCTCTTTTGAGTAGTCGTTAGACTAAATGACATCTGGAGTCTTGGAAGCTTCTAGTCAACAGTCTTTTGATCACTTGAGCACGCAAAGAGATAGATCTTTAGAAATATCCGTTGGCTTCTATTTGTTTAACGTTGTGCTATAAGGCTAGTTCAGAGGTCTGCACAAATGTCAATCTCAAATAGCAGACATCTAAGCTGTCTCTAATGTCAATCAATGTTGATAGCAATAGACATGAAAATAGTAGTGCAAAATAGCTTAAGTCTAAAGGACGTTATCAGAGTAGGCACGATAAAGGATGATATGGTCTGCATGCATGCAGAGATATGTTCAGATCTCATAAATGCAAAAGCGTCAGAGAGATGTCTACGTGGACTTTGACTAGTCAACGCTTTTAAGATGAATAAGATATCAAGATATGAAATCGATGACTATATGACTTATGAAATCGTTATGAGTCATAGCAAATCGTTATGTGACAGAAGATATATCATGAACACTTAATGAATCGTTGTACAAAGCAAATTGTTGTGTTTCTGAAGAAATCGATGTGAAATACTTAACAAAACATTATACAAAGCAAGTCGTTGTGAATTCTAAAGAAATCGTTATGAATACTTATCAAGTCGTTATGAACTCTAAAGAAATCGTTATGGTAACTTATGAAGTCGTTACAATAAGCAAGTTGTTGCGAGTTCTAAAGAAGTCGTTACGGTAACTTATGAAATCGTTACAACAATCAAGTCGTTGCGAGTTCTAAAGAAGTCGTTACGGTAACTTATGAAATCGTTACAACAACCAAGTCGTTGCGAGTTCTAAAGAAGTCATTACGGTAACTTATAGAATCGTTGTGATGAGCAAGTCGTTACGGGCTCTAAAGAAATCTTTGCAACAACTTATAGAGTCGTTGCGACAGGCAAGTCATTACGGACTCTAAAGAAATCATTACGGTAACTTATAGAGTCGTTGTGACGAACAAGTCGTTACGAGCTCTAAAGAAATCGTTGCGACAACTTATAGAGTCGTTGCGACAGGCAAGTCGTTACGGGCTCTAAAGAAATCATTACGATAACTTATAGAGCCGTTGTGACATCGACTTGTTTGAAATAACATGACTTTTCAGTCTTATAAGGAAATCGTTGCGATCACTTATAGAATCGTTACGGCATCGATTTGTTTGAAACAACATGACTTTTCAGCCAGAAAGGAAATCGTTATGATAATTCTATTGAAATCAATATGCTTATAAAGAAATCGTTATGGCCTTCAATAGAAGTCGATATGGACTTAGAGAAATATCATGTTGAAAAGATTAAGGCTTCAGAGAAGTAATGCATACCTTTATTGGCTTGTTTGACCTTGGTATTTTTCCTGTGCTTAAGACTTATGAAATATTCATTAGATATAATTGATAAACTTTTGTTTGGTTTTGTTAATCATCAAAATATATATGTAATTAATTAAAATTACATGGGGACAGACTGGTCATCACTTTCCCCATAAACGGACAACCAGTCGGCTCCTAAGATTACATCATAGCCTTCCATGGGCATACATACCAAGTCGGCCTTTAAGTGTTGGTCTCCGATCATTACATTGAAAGATGGAAAGTATTTGCTTGGTTTTTCCTTCTCTCCTAGTGGCGTAGTGACAGAGAATTCCCATCCCATGGATGTAGGTTTTGTATTCACGATATCCGCAAAATTTTGAGATATAAATGAATGAGTTGCTCCAGTATCAAATAAGACAAATGTGGGTAGAGAGAAAACTTGAAGGGTACCTTCTACCACACCTCCTTTCTCTATGGTTTCTTCATTATGAAGGCTTACAGCTTTCCTTGTTTCTTAGGCGCATTAGGGTGCCTTTCATTCTCTTTCAGTAGCGGGCACTCGGGGATGCGGTGCTCGCGACTTCCATAGCGCAGACATGCACCGGCTTTCCTCCAGCACTCGTCAGTGGTGTGACCAGGCTTGTCGCAGTGCTTGCAGTTGCTCTTGGCTGGAGTGTTGGGTACGAAGACCTTGGGTTTCCTTTCTTGGCCAGATCCCTCCATGATGTTGACTGACCCGAGGTCACTTCCTTCTTGACGAACTTCCCTTCGATACGATCGGTGAAGTCCGTAGCATCTTCCAGAAGTTGGGCTTTCTTTACCATCTCGGTATAGGTCTAGATGTCGAGAGGTGCCAGTTGAGTGATGTAGTGGGGCTTAAGGCCGTTTAGAAAGCGCTTAGCCTTCATCCTTTCAGTGTTCACCAGATGTGCAACATAGCGCGCCAGTCTTGAAAATTGGGCTTCATATTCGGCCACAGTCAAACTCCGTTGTTTAAGAGGAGCGAATTCTACAGCCTTCCTTTCTTGGACACGCTCAGAGAAGTATTTGGAGTTGAAAGCTTCTTTGAATTCGTTCCAAGTAAATTGCCCATTCTCTCTAGTAGCTTCCAATGACTCCCACCAAGTGCGGGCGTCCTTCTCCAGTTGAAATGTAGCTAGTAGCAGCTTATCCCCCGCTGCACATTGCATAACATGAAAGATCCTTTCCGTTTCCTTAAGCTAGTGCTCAGCTTCATCCGGATCCTTGGATCCACTGAACCTAGGTGGGTTCAAACTCCTGAAGTTGCGATGCAGGTCGCCTGCACCACGATTGCCACCTCCTTGGGTAGCTTGCACGATGGAGCGTGTTAGTTCTTGGATGGTTTTTTGCATGCTCTCATTTGAGCACATTCAGCAGTCATCTTGATTGCTTAATTCCTACAAAATAACTTATTGTCATGATATCGATGTGGAATTTAATTTGTGCATGTGTGAGTTCATTTTAGCTAGTTACCTTTGGCTCTAACCACATCTCACATAGGTAGGATAATTGACTCTAGTCGAGGCAGGTTAACCTAGATCATCCTATACTTAAGAATAACCTAGGCTCTGATACCACAAAACTGTCACACCGCGACGCGGAATATCAGAACGTGAGGCAGTTGCAAGAAAAGGTATAGAGCAAGTACTAGACATCAAACCATTGCACAATGAATAATACTAAAGCAAATCCTTCTCATTAATAACTTTCCAATGTCTAGTTAGGGCCCAATTACATCGAAATAAAGCAAAGACTAAACTTCAAACCTAACTACTGCAACGCTAAACATAGTAATAGGACGCTAGGGTACTCATGACATCACTCCAGGTCATTCCCGTCCTCTTGAGTGTAGGTATCATCCTTGGTTTCACCTGAGAACACAACGACAAATAACGCAAGGTGAGCGATAATGCCTAGTAGGACTTAAATCTCAATAGTCATGCAGGCTTTAAATGATTAATGCATTAAAGGCAGAGTAACTAGAGATAGAGCGAGAGAGTCACGTAAAAGATAGCAGGATAGTACATTATTGAAATAGCAAGACTTTCTAAATATAGACTTTCCAAAAATAGCACAAGTTTCGAGAATAGCACAAAATAGCAGGATGGCCATAACACAATAGCACAAAGTATAGCAACAGCACAACGAGTATAGCATAGCACGTTTTGTCAATAGACAACGAGAGAATATAGCACTTTTGATTGTCATTTAGATAGTCGAGATAGATAGCACTCAAGTGTAATGCCAAACACTCTGATCATTTAACTCCCATGGGCACTAGGACATTCGGGCGCACATCCCAGGACCAGATCGGGCCCTTTATATATTGCCAGGCAGTGTTATATTGTTTATCTTTAGACAATCAGTCAATGGCCAATAAAGAGTACCAAGAATTAGATAAGAGCACTAGATGACTAGGCGACATAGTAGAGAGAACGTGAACAGATGCGCGAGTAGAAGATAGATGAGAGCTAGTAGACATTGCACGTAACACGTCGAGTAAACAGGCAATAGTAACAGTTGCACAACACGCACACTTGGTGTTGGCAGTCAGGTGAAACTCACAACCCTACCACTGGCCATGTTAAGCACAGGTCCAGAGGTCTAGCGTGATTCAAGATGAGAGCGAACTTCTAATGGCCGTTTGGATCGTATTGATCCTTAAAGGGTGTAATAGGTGTTAGGGTACAACCGCCTCGTCGACCATGTGGGAATCCATGGACGGAGGAGACTTACGGAGGCCTTGAACAAAGACTCACTAGTCTGGCAGAAGGAGTATCCGTCGGAGAGTTCATCCATGTCAAGAAAGAGGGTATATAGAAACAAGTGCTCGACGTTCTAAAGGAGTTCTAGAACAGTAGAGCATTGAGAGCGGTGTTCTAAAACATCGCACGAATCGTAAACAAATTCTTTTAAAATAGGGCAATTAACTACATAAATTACCAGATACGTTATGTATCATATTCATGCCAATTAAGCCGTATTTGGATGCCTCAAAGTGTGTGCATATGTCATGAAATCTTAGACATGAAAAGGTCATGTGATTAACTTTTATTAATCTAGAATACCTTCAATATGTACAGCTTCATTTTTATGAAATTAAGACAGTTAACAAGACCTGGGATTACTGCAGAACAGCAAGACTTGCAAAATGTGAGTTTACATGCAAAAATCTTGAGATCGCGACGGACCCTTGTATAGGTCGTGATAGGGACAGAACAGATCGTGACAGGGTGTAGTATAGATCGCGATAGGGTCTGGCAGGATAGACGCTCGGATCGCGACAGGGGCATGAAGGGAACGCGACGGGTTTTGGCAGACCGGGCAGCAGATCGCGACGTCAGGTGTGTCGTGATCTGATTGCGACAGAGTGTACTGTCACAACAGCCTTGTGAACGTGGCCTATCAGGCCATCGCGTTCACAGGGTCCGTTCCAGAGTCCGATAGGAAAGGATAGAGTATTGAATTGCGGACGAGACCTGTTGGTTCATATTCTGGAAACTAAGTGAATTCACATCTAAATGATAAATGATAATCAAACAATGTTTTTAATGATGAATGAGTTGAATTGAGGTTTCATACATGTCAATTAACATGATACAATATTTGGTTATCTATGTCTTCATTATACCTAACTATACATGTTTTATCATGTAGGTACAAGTGCATATAACCAAGCCTTCACAAATCATGAGAAAATGATCACAAGTACATTGTATACATGTACCTGTCGACAGACCCAAAGGCATATGTCGACAGATGCCACAGTTGTGATCAGACAGAAAAGTGCTAAGTTCAGAAAAAGAGCACCTGTCGACAGATGCTCAGAAACCTGTCGACAGATGTCACAGACAGAAATGCCAGAGTTCTGTGTTTTGGCAAAACTGACCTTGTCTGTCGACAGATGGATGTCGCCTGTCGACAGATGCCACAGGCCAGAACAACCTGAAGTCTGTCTATTGCAAATCTGTTGCAATCTGTCGACAGACACTCAACACCTGTCGACAGACGCAGAGAATCTTCAAATACGGAAACCTTCCTTCATATCCGAGATTGTGTTTTCAAGTCCCACGACTCTCCATATGAAAACACAACTATATAAGCATCCTTTTGAAGAGAATCTCGTACAGAAGCAGCCACAACCAAAAACCCTAAAGCCAAGTCCAAGAGAAAAGAGTTGTTGCTGCTCTGCTTCAAGTCTGCAGTGCAGAGACCGAAAGATCTGTTGATCCTGCAGTACTGAAGATAGATCGTCGTGGATTCAACCTTCTCCATCAATCCAAAGCAGTCAAGTCGAAGTTTGAACTCCATCCAGACGTTCTCAGAAGAGTTCCACATCAGGATTTACTCCTATACTCTGAACTCTTCCTGTTTCACAATTCTTATCAATCGTGTGTGTGTTTGTGTGATTCAAGCGTCTCTTGTGCTTGAGATCACGTGTGTGTGTTGTTCTGATCGTGGGTGCACATCAGAAAACACGTGTGTGTGTGAGTTGTAGTCACCGAACTCGCTCATAAGCAGTTTATTCTGTGTGTGTGTGTGTGCCGTGGACGTAGGATACACTGTTGTGTACTCCGAACCACGTAAATCTGCGTGTCTCGTGGTTTGATCGTTTCTACGATAGATGTTTGATAGGCACGTTGCATATTCACACGCTAGATAGGTTTCTACTTCATCTACACATAGTTTAGATCTTGATACTGTCTTGTTAATCTGTGCTTTAAGAAAAAGAACGTGATAATAGTTTTTAAGAGACAGTAATCTATTCAACCCCCCTTCTAGATTACCATATTGGGAATTCCGCAACCCTTCAATTGGTATCAGAGCCGAGTTTCTCCGATTTATTGCTTTATCTATTTGATCTTACGATCAGGAGATTCACGGTCAAATGGAATCTACCAAGGGGTATATGGCCGAGGGACACTCAGTGACCAGGCCACCCTTCTTTGATGGCACTGACTATCCCTATTGGAAAAACCGCATGCAGGTGTTTCTACGAGCACAAAACTTTGAATTGTGGAAGATAGTCAGAACAGGACCATATGGATTGCCTCAAGACGAAGATACATGGACCAAGGACCAGATTGCCAAAGGGACACTCAACTGGAGCGCCCTCAACATGATGCAGTGCGCGGTCCACCCAAAGGAGTATTCAAGAGTCTCCACATGCACCTCAGCTAAGGAGATGTGGGACAAGCTCGAGTTGATATATGAAGGTACGTCTGAGGTGAGAGAATCCAAGGTAAGCATGCTAGTCTCAGAATATGAAATGTTTAAGATGAACCATGATGAGACAATTTCTGACATGTTTGCTAGATTCATGGTACTTATAAATGGATTGAAAGGTCTTAAAAAGGAATACTCAGAGAGTGATTTGGTGAGGAAGATACTTCGGTCTCTTCCATCCTCTTGGAACACCAAAGTCACTGTCATCGAGGATTCCAAGAATCTTTCAACAATGAAAGTGGATGAATTGATTGGATCTCTCATGACTTATGAACTAAATGTAAAAAGAAAAGAAACTGAAGAGAATCCAAGGAAGTCTATTGCCTTGAAGGCTTCCAACAAAGTATCTTCAGATTCCAAAAAGAGTGCCCAACAGGAAGGTTCTGAGTCTGAAACCTCCACTGATAGTGAGAATGACGAAATGGCCATGCTCACTAGACAGTTTAAGAAGTTCCTAAAATTCAAAAGAAGAGGTTCAGGAAACTCCAAACCTTTCCAAAAGGGCACCAACAGGTTTGATTCGTCCAATAAAAAATCTGATGTTGTGTGCTATGAGTGCAAGAAGCAGGGACACATGAGAGGAGAGTGCCCCGAGCTCAAGAAGAAACTGAAAAAGGACAAGTTCGTCTTCAAGAAAGCCAAAGCAATGCTGGCTACATGGAGTGATGAAGACGATGACGAAAAAAGTCAAGCTACCTCAGGAGATGACGAGATTCACTGTCTTATGGCAAGGAGTGATGACTCCTCTGAGGTAAACTCTTCCTTTGAATCATTTTCTACTACTGAATGGGAAGAAGCTTACACTGTCCTTTTTGAAAAATTCTGTCAATTCAAATCAGAAAATAAAGCACTCAAGAAGAGAGTTAATTCCCTTGTTCATGAAACCAATAATAATGATGAAATTGAATCTCTGAATAAGGTAATTGACATGATGAAAATAGATGAACAAACACACAGTGAAGAGATGGATAGCATGAAAATTAAGCTTCAAGAAGTTCAAAAAGAGAAAGATGATCTAATGAACTCTCTTGAAACTCTAAACAGTGAGCATGCTAATCTAAAAGAGAAATTGGAAAAAGCTGAAAAGGAGTTAAAAGGCAAATCAAAGGATCTATCTAGTTTTGTTAAGAGCAAACAGAATCTAGATGCAATCTTAGGATCCAATGTGTTTGTTGCTAGACATGGGATTGGGTTTCAAAATCCTAAGCCAAAGGAAATCGGCAAAAATCTGTTGACTGATTTCATTGATCCTACCCCAAGTTCTAGCAATCAAAATCCCTCAAAGAAAAGGAAAATCAATCCAAGGGTAAAAACCAGGAACCTAAGGCTACCAAATTTGTTCCAACTAAGCTTAAGGAGTTTGCTACTAACCCCAAACAGGGATGTCCCAAGAAAAAACAGCAAGTCCCTAAAGCTAAGTTCACTAGGCAACAAAAGGGTAAGATGCCTATGCATGCTCCTAAAATCCAAAGCCCACTGTCGTTCATAAGCCATCATCATGTAAACTCTGTAAAAAGATTGGGCACAATGAAAATCAATGCTGGAACAATCCAATAAAACAGAAAATCAAACAAATTTGGATTCCAAAGCATTTACTGTTTGGCATGAATGATAAAACGGCACCCAAAGTAATTTGGGTACCAAAACCTCTTGTCTAATCCACATGTGCAGGAATGCCTAGCAGCTCACAATCAAAACAAATGGTACCTGGATAGTGGCTGCTCGAGGCATATGACGGGCGATAAAGAAAATTCAGTTTGCTCGTGGAAAAAGACGGAGGTCACGTTGTCTTTGGAGGTAACAACAAAGGCCAGATCATCGGCTCAGGTAAGGTCGGTAAGTTTGCCTCCAACTCAATAGATAATGTACTATTAGTTGATGGTCTTCATCACAATTTGCTTAGCATAAGTCAATTGTGTGATAAGGGCCATAAAATGTTTTTGAATCAGATTCATGTCAAATCTTTGATAAGGAAAAGGAAGTCTCAAATTTTCTGGAAAAAGAATGAATAACATCTACATGGTTGATTTAGATGATCCAGAAAATAATGATTTATGTCTTGTAGCAAATAAACAGGATGAGCTTACATTGTGGCATCGTAGGCTTGGTCATGCGAGTTACAATGTTTTGCACAAGATCATGAGGCTCAAACTGGTAAGTGGACTTCCTGAAATCCCATTCAATAAAAATGAAAATTTCTGTGATGCATGTGCACAGGGAAAACAGACCCGAAAAGCCTTCAAATCAAAAGCACCGGTAAGTACTTCCAAAGCTTATGAACTGTTGCACATGGACCTATTTGGACCTACTAGAACACTGAGTCTCAATGGCAAACGGTATGGTTTTGTCATTGTAGATGATTTTTCTAGGTTCACTTGGGTGAAATTTCTGGCTCATAAGAATGATGCAATTAATGTTTTTGAAGAATTCTTCAATAAAATTGAGCATGGAAATGTCCACAAGATATGCTCCATCCGCACTGATCACGGGGGAGAATTTGACAACAACTCCTTCACTGATTTCTGCAGGAACCAAGGAATAGAACACTTGTTCTCCTCCCCAAGAACTCCAGAACAAAACGGGGTTGTGGAGAGGAAGAATAGAACCTTGGTGGAGATGGCTCGTACGCTTCTGGTCGAAAATCAACTTGCAAGAACCTTTTGGGCAGAAGCGGTAAACACGTCATGCTACATTCTTAATCGAGCCATGGTAAGACCGGTATTCAAGAAAACTCCCTATGAGCTTCTGAAAGGTAAGAAACCATCTCTTGGATACTTCAGAGTTTTTGGTTCAAAGGTATTCATACATAACAATGATAAAACTGATTTGGACAAATTTGAAGCCAAAAGTGACAAAGGTATTTTTCTTGGATACTCAGATGTTTAATCTTAAATCCAGAAAAGTGGAAGAAACTCCACATGTTGTATTTGATGAATCTCAAACCAAATCTAACAGTTCTAATCCTTACAGGTTTCAAGATGAAACTGAAGATACAACACATGAAGAACTGCAAAGCAAACCAAATACAATCTCTAAGTCAGTTCCAAAAATAAACAGTGGCTATCTACGCAGGTACAATGATGAACATGACGGACTTCTGTTCAGAAATGAAGATGAAGTACCTGCACAAGATCCACAACACAAGGATGAACCACAACATGAAAGTCCTCCAGCCACCCATCCTCCAGAACAGTCTCCTCAAGTGCAAGATCAACCCGGTCCTTCAACAATCACAAATGTGAGGTACTCTAAAGCACATCCACTTGAGAATGTCATAGGTAACATAAATGATTCAGTTCAAACTAGGTCTCAAGTTAATCAAATAGTTGAACAGGATCATTTAGCCTTTGTCTCTCAAGTGGAGCCTAAAAATGTTGAAGAAGCCTTGAAAGAAAACTCATGGATTGATGCTATGCATGAGGAGCTAGGCCAATTTCAAAGAAATAATGTCTGGAGTTTAGTTCCTAGAACCCACGAAATTTCTGTAATTGGGACAAGATGGGTCTTTAGGAATAAACTAAATGAAGAGGGAAAGGTGGTGAGAAACAAGGCTAGACTGGTTGCAAAGGGTTATAATCAGGAATTTGGTGTGGATTTTGAAGAATCTTTTGCACCTGTAGCTAGGCTAGAAGCAGTCAGAATCTTGTTAGCTTATGCATGTTCAAACAAGTTCAAACTATATCAAATGGATGTTAAAACTGCTTTCTTAAATGGCTACATTAAAGAGGAAGTTTATGTCTCTCAACCACCTGGCTTTGAACTTCATGACAAACCAAACCATGTATATAAATTGCACAAGGCTCTCTATGGTTTGAAACAGGCACCCCGAGCTTGGTACGACAGGCTAAGCCAATTTCTGGTAAGCAAAAACTACTCACGAGGTAAAGTAGACCAAACTCTCTTTACAAAGAAAGTTCGCACACACATCATTGTTGTTCAAGTGTATGTGGACGACATAATCTTTGGTTCTACTAACCCTCACTGTGTGAAGAATTCTCACATCACATGCACAGTGAATTTGAGATGAGTTTAATGGGGGAGCTTCAATTTTTTCTTGGTCTGCAGGTCAAGCAAATGGAAGATGGCTTCTTCATAAACCAAGAAAAATATGTCAAAGAGCTTCTCAAGAGATTTCAGTTTGAAACTGCAAAACCTGCCTCAACACCGATGAGCACAAGCATTAAGCTAGAAAGTGATGAGAAAGGTAAACCGGTAGATGCTAAACACTTCCGAGGTATGATCGGCTCACTCCTCTATCTTACTGCAAGTAGACCTGACATACAATTCAGTGTTTGCCTCTGTGCTAGATATCAATCTAGTCCAAAGGAAAGCCACCTAATTGCAGTTAAGAGAATATTCAGGTATCTCTCAGGTACACATGACATGGGTCTTTGGTATCCAGCAGGTAGTAGCTTTAACTTAATCTCATATTCTGATGCTGACTATGCTGGATGTAAAATTGACAGGAAGAGCACTAGTGGCTATTGCCAGATGCTTGGTGGTTGCATGGTTTCGTGGGCATCCAAGAAGCAACATTCGGTTGCACTCTCCACTGCAGAGGCAGAATATGTTGCTGCAGGGAGTTGTGCAACACAAGTGTTGTGGATAAAAAGTCAGTTGTGTGACTACGACATTGACCTTGGATGCACACCAATCCTATGTGACAACACTAGTGCAATCAATCTATCAAAAAATCCCATTCAACACTCTAGGACAAAACACATAGAAATCCGTCATCACTTCTTGAGAGATGAGGTAGCCAATAGAAATTTGGAAATTAGCTTCATACCAACAGAACAACAACTAGCTGATATCTTTACAAAACCATTGGCTGAGGATAGGTTCACATCCCTTAGAAGAGAATTAGGCTTATGTAAAATTCAGTGACACAAATCCCAAGTCCTTGATGAATGTTCCTTGTAAGCAACAACTATGGGGTATATCAAATGGTGATTTGTGGAAAAACAAGTTCGGCTTGTTTGGAAACTTTCATTATGCGTGAGAAAATATTCTCCGCCAAGTACCCGTAGTTGGAGCCCATTAAGGGACATCCATGTTGGATAAAGGGGTAAGTTTCATTTCATTAGCCAAATTACTCTGAAAAAAAAAAAAAAAAAAACATAAATCGAAAAATACCAAAAACAGTTTCAATTCCATGAATGGTCTGCTGAATACATGTGTGCATATCTTGCTTGAATTGAATTGCATTGCTTAAATTTTGTGTCTTTTCATGAGCACACATCATGGGGGAGCTAGTTTAGATTAGAGGGAGTTGTTGTGAAGGACATTACTTACGATTGATGTTCATATTCTCCTTCACAAATAATTTCATTTCACATTCCAATCTACCTCTAAACTGGCCTTCAACAAGGATCTGTCGACAGCCCTTTCTTCCCTTGTCGACAGATAGGCTTCCACAGACCACAGGTTCTGAACTCTGTGTGCATCTGTCGACAGTCGACCATGCATCTGTCGACAGATTGCACAGGTTTTGTCCTCCCCGCACAGCCTACAATCTGTCTGTGTGTAGCTGTCGACAGACCAACTTGGCTTGTCGACAGATAACACAGTAATCACAACCAGCAGAACATTCATTCATCTGTCTGTGTGTGACTGTCGACAAGCTCTTCTTAGCTGTCGACAGACACACTTCTACTTGGAATTTCAAGCCTATTCAATCAAAAACTCCTTGAGCTGGTTTCTCTAAAATGTCTAAGGTGTCTATATGGTGTTAATTCATATATGACCACATCATGTGCATAAGATATTAAAGCAATTTTCAACAATCTTGTGATTTTTACATACTACTCATGTTGAGTCTAGGTTCTATCATTCTGGAAACATTTCACTATTTTCAAAAACTTAACACCTAACTCTTCTACATAATTTACAAGTAGGCAAACATGGTTCCTTTTTTTTTAAGGTATTATGATCACTGAGTTTAATGTCTACAATTGATGGATAATCAATCACTACATTGATCTTCGGTTATTAAAACAATACTTGGAGAAAAGCTACCTATTTCTAAACAATTTCATTCCATTATTAAAATGAATTAAATTTGGAAAAATGCAGAGCAATGATGAGTTTTTGCTAAGTAACCGGGGAGTGGGCATCACAAATGTTTGCCCTCGCGTCAAAAGGTTAATTCATCAACTCTGTACAACGGTATGATGGACACTTTCACTGAGTAACTGGGGGTACGGGCACGTATAATGTCTACCCTCATGTTCACAAGTGAGAAGTCTTCTTAACTACCACTTTTTCCCATTGCATAAAAGAATGGCAAATATAAAACAAATAATGGAATAGTGTGAAGCCTCCACTGAGTGATAATTCCCATGGGTCATTGATGTTTTTGAATGTCTTGGCATTTAGATATTTCTCTCCTTGATCATTTGAACCTCAACTATGAGGATTGTGTTGTCCTACACTCTAATTACAAAAGAAGAGTAAAAGTGTTTCTTTTTTATATCAGTGAGTGTTTTCTTCATGCTTCAACTTCAGACTAATTAAGTATTATGTTTGAACCATAAAGGATATTGAAGTGGCCTTCTTATCTCCATGTAAATGATTGGTTTCTATTATGTATTCACCTTCTATACACCTTAAGTCATCAGTCAAAAATCATTGCTCAAGAGTTTTTTTTTTAAAATTCCACATCAAACATCAACAAGCATACATTCTGCAGGGATCTGTCGACAGATCCAAGTTCATCTGTCGACAGACGGCGACTGCCCTGTTTGGAAGTCCAACGGGCACACCGTTTGGGGCTGATTTGGTGGGCCATTGCCTTTTAAACTTCCCCCCACTTCTTTAAATAGGCATCTCCGGCCCTTCCACCTCCAACACCACCCCAATCATACCCTCCTTCTCCCACATACATCCCTTTCCCCTTTCTGGACGGGAAACCCTACCTCCATCCCCCTTGCTTCATATCCTTGCTCTTCCCTCTGTCTCCTGCCCTTCTTCCCCTTCATACGTCCTTGCCTCATTTCTTCCATGGCCCCCAAGGCGAAGAAGTTGGTCTCACGTCGTCGTCCCGCCTCCTCCTCGCCCGGCGAAGGATCCAGGGCTCACGATGAACGCCGGACCAAACACCGGGATGATCGTCTTCCAGAGTTGGTCGTACCTCCCCGTCTCCACCTCAAACGGGTTCACGGTACATTCACAAAGTTTGTTCCTCCACGTTATGTGGATTTCCATTCATTGGCCGATCTCTTCCCCAACCTCCAACCCCTATTCGATACCCAGGGTTGGACAGTCTTTCTCTACGCTCATACGGCATACTCTCCCACTGCCGTAACTGAGTTCTTCAACAACCTAGCTTCCTCCGATCAGGCGTTCTACACCTCTGTGAAGGGCACTCCCTTTAAACTCACTGCTAACCTTTTTAGCACTGCCCTCCAGATTCCGAACACCGGGGTGATATTCTTGATCATCACCCTGACGCCTCTGTCTACTATCCCCTTCTTACTCTTCAACCCTATGATAACACCAAGAAGATTGCTAAGCTCAATGCCAACACTTTCCCTCCCCTCAACCGCATGATCCACCAAATCTTCACCACTTGCATTGCGCCGAAGCATGGCAGTCGTGAACTCGTCACCAATGTTCACAAATCATTGTTCACCTTCTTCCTTGATTGTGAACCCATCAATCTTCCTCTCCTAATGCTTCGCTTGATCATCCAGTGCTTCTACCAACCCAGGAGATCCATGCCCTTCGCTTGCCCAATTACTTCTCTTTTGAAGTTTATTAGCATTCCCATTCCAGACAGTGAGTGTGTCTCACTCAACTCCTGCAACAGTTTTGATATCACTACTGCAACACGCATGGGATACAAGCTAGTGGATGGGGTAGTGACCCGGGAACTCAAGGGCCAGGCACCAGCTGCTGACGAAGATGATGAAGACTCCATCGGGGATGACGATCATGCTGCTGATGAAGATGATGATGATGACTCCCAGTCAGAGCCACTAGATGCTTCGGGAGATGCTGGTGTTGATGTAGCTGCTCAGCCCTCCATTTGGGATTTAATAGCACAGCTACAAGTGCAGATGACACATGGCTTCGAGAGGCTGAATGAAAGAATGGATACCTTGGACACACGCCTTGACAGACTTGCCACTGAGCGTCATGCCACCCATCAAGCTCCTGAAGATGATGCTGTATAGATAGATTTGATGTTTAGGAGTGGGTCATGTCATGTATTTTCATTTCAGTCTGAGTCATGTTGTTCCTTTCTTATGTTATTTCATGTATTTTCTCCTTCACTTCATGTTATTTCAGTCACACTTTTGTCATGTGAATGCTTCACTTTCCTATGAATGAAATCACATGTTCTGTGCAAATCTCAAAGTGTGATTGTTGTCTTTACTTTTGATGTTGTCAAAAGGGGGAGAAGAAACCTCAATTGCATGAGCATTAATGAATAATTTTGTCATCATCAAAAAGGGGGAGAATGTTGGGTTCATATTCTGGAAACTAAGTGAATTCACATTCTAAATGATAAATGATAATCAAACAATGTTTTTAATGATGAATGAGTTGAATTGAGGTTTCATACATGTCAATTAACATGATACAATATTTGGTTATCTATGTCTTCATTATACCTAACTATACATGTTTTATCATGTAGGTACAAGTGCATATAACCAAGCCTTCACAAATCATGAGAAAATGATCACAAGTACATTGTATACATGTACCTGTCGACAGACCCAAAGGCATATGTCGACAGATGCCACAGTTGTGATCAGACAGAAAAGTGCTAAGTTCAGAAAAAGAGCACCTGTCGACAGATGCTCAGAAACCTGTCGACAGATGTCACAGACAGAAATGCCAGAGTTCTGTGTTTTGGCAAAACTGACCTTGTCTGTCGACAGATGGATGTCGCCTGTCGACAGATGCCACAGGCCAGAACAACCTGAAGTCTGTCTATTGCAAATCTGTTGCAATCTGTCGACAGACACTCAACACCTGTCGACAGACGCAGAGAATCTTCAAATACGGAAACCTTCCTTCATATCCGAGATTGTGTTTTCAAGTCCCACGACTCTCCATATGAAAACACAACTATATAAGCATCCTTTTGAAGAGAATCTCGTACAGAAGCAGCCACAACCAAAAAACCCTAAAGCCAAGTCCAAGAGAAAAGAGTTGTTGCTGCTCTGCTTCAAGTCTGCAGTGCAGAGACCGAAAGATCTGTTGATCCTGCAGTACTGAAGATAGATCGTCGTGGATTCAACCTTCTCCATCAATCCAAAGCAGTCAAGTCGAAGTTTGAACTCCATCCAGACGTTCTCAGAAGAGTTCCACATCAGGATTTACTCCTATACTCTGAACTCTTCCTGTTTCACAATTCTTATCAATCGTGTGTGTGTTTGTGTGATTCAAGCGTCTCTTGTGCTTGAGATCACGTGTGTGTGTTGTTCTGATCATGGGTGCACATCAGAAAACACGTGTGTGTGTGAGTTGTAGTCACCGAACTCGCTCATAAGCAGTTTATTCTGTGTGTGTGTGTGTGCCGTGGACGTAGGATACACTGTTGTGTACTCCGAACCACGTAAATCTGCGTGTCTCGTGGTTTGATCGTTTCTACGATAGATGTTTGATAGGCACGTTGCATATTCACACGCTAGATAGGTTTCTACTTCATCTACACATAGTTTAGATCTTGATACTGTCTTGTTAATCTATGCTTTAAGAAAAAGAACATGATAATAGTTTTTAAGAGATAGTAATCTATTCAACCCCCCTTCTAGATTACTATATTGGGAATTCCGCAACCCTTCAAGACCTTCCCTATTTTCACACAGGGTTGCTCTAAAACTAAGAACAAATTGTATAGTTCATGAAAAAACATGAAACAAATTTTAAACAGATCCAGACATGCATGGTACTTCCAGTAAATCAAAATCGGAATGCAACGAAGGTTTCAACATGGTTTAATACAGAGCATTCATGATGAACATAGAGCTGTGTACAGTTGGGATCAATGAATTAAATCGCAAGATAGGATGGATAGAAATTAGGGCTTTCATGGGCAAAAGAAACCTAACATCCAACAGAATCTCCAATAAAATTTTCGTGGCATAAGATCAAGTGTAGAGGGAGAACAAGATTTAATAAGGGAGTTCGGGGTCAAGATAAGTGCAAAACTTCAAAAATCAAGAAGTAAATATTGACTTGATGATAAATCATGAAACTTGAAGCTATTGTTCCTGATGATTGGGACAAGCTACAGACAAACTTTTAGGATTTATGCTCATGAGAATGCCTACCTTTCACATTTTCCCTCTGCTAGGGTAAGAACTTGAAGAACTCGGGGAAGAACTTGGGAGATCCCACTTCTCCACGAATTCTCCTTCTCTTGGCCTCTCTTCCTAGTCCAGCAACCCCTTGGCATGAGCTAGGGCAGGCCATGAGAGTTTCTGAGAAGTATTTAAGCTTCTCCTCATTCCCTTCCCTAGTTTAAGTCTAATTCCTATTAATTCCGAGTCTTCCTATTTCCTACCTTCCTTCTAAGCATTCCACTTCATGTTTGTGTTGGGAAGAGAGCCAAATTCGTGGCCAATCAAATAGGGTAGGTTTAGGATTCCTAATCTAACTCTATTTACTTATTTAATGTATTAAATTTCCCTTTTCTAATTAGTTAATAATTAACCTGCAAATTTAGGATATTTCCCCATTATTCTCTTTTCTATAAATCCAATTTTGGGCCACTAATTTCCAATGGGTCCATTTAGTAAAGCCCATCACTTGTTTTCATTTAATGGGTTTTATTTAATTCTCTTTCCATTAATTTTCTACGTAATTATTTTCTTTTATTTAATTTTCTAATAAATTAAAATTTTAATATTATGTAAATTTTTATTTTTGTTCAAAAAAATTCAGGTTGCTACATGAGGTGCATATTTAGATAATTCAGCAAACCTGGCCTCGTACTCAAGTACGGTTATGGAGCCCTGAGTAAGAGTGAGGAATTCCTGCTCCATCTTGTCCTAGATATGCTCCGAGATAAACTTGGCCCGAAAGAGCCTCACGAACTCATCCCATGCCACCTCAACAGCATCGTCCTCAAACTGGGTACGCAGTAACAAAGCCCACCACACATCGGCTCTCTCCTGCAACAAACCACCCATAAGAACCAATCTAGACAAATCTAAACTTAACATAAATACAAACATATTTAATTAACAAATACCTGTAGCATATAGGTGGCCAAGTTGACCTTGTCCTCCTCAGCACACCTAATGGCACAGAAGATCTTCTCGATCTCCCTCATCCAACTCTCTGCTAGTAATGGCTGTCTCTCCTCCTTAAGCGAGGGTGGATCCATCCTCTTGAATCGCTCCATGATGGAAGGACCCCCATGGCCATGCTTCTGGGGAACTGGAGCTGGAGCCTGAGCCTGCTACAGCAAGCAATATAAATAACACATAAGCACATAACAATCATACATTAATTAAAAACGGACTACTTCTATCTAATATTTCTAACCTGAGCCTCCAGCTGAGCCTGGAGTGCCACCTGGGTATGCGCCTGTGTCTGCATAGCCTGCACCAGGCGTTGCATGAACACTCCATAATCCATAAGCGGTGGTGGAGAAAGAACTGTAGGACCCTGGGGTACCGGGGCCTGCTGCTCATACCTCTCCTCTCGCCTCTGCTCATCCTCACGAGCATGGGCACCACGCCTACCACGAGAAGCCATAGTCTGAAAAATAAATCAATCACAGTTAGAAACTAACTTATTTAGCACTAACCATGTTCTTAACTATCTTTCATTCATTATTAATCATTTCTACACATGTGGACAATTCTATAAAGACTTAGAATATTATGAAGATGATGGTTTACTCATGTACAATCTCAACCCTGTTGCTCTGATACAAATCTCTGTAACGACGCTCCTTATACCGGTACGATTATACCAATCCACGTCGGCATAGAAAATGCCGTCACAGTGGGACATTGACCCAACACTAAACGATAGGTTGATATGTACATGAATAGTAAAGAGTACAATGGAAATAAAGTAACAATTTCATTCCATTCCATCATCATCATCAATATCCACAGTCTATATAACATAAGATGAAAGAAAACACTAAAGTCACATTAATACAACTTTCAAATGAAATACATTGTCAATCCTTAATTACACAATTGCAAATTACATACAATGAAATGAAAGATATAACGTAGAGATCTCCACAAAATAGCTACTCCTCGTGCTCGGAGTCGCTCCTAACTATATCCTCCTCAGATGTGGAGACACCTGTCACACCTGTACGCCGAAGCAAGTATGAGTCTAAATAGACTCAGCAAGCAATCCATGTACAACATCCATACACATATCATATGCACATGCTGACTTTTAAAGATAAGGGGTAACACATGTTGCATGCTTTATACAATCTAAACTACTATACATGGAAAACTTATAGCAATAGAACACATGATACATGCTTATAACATTAAATAGTATCACTCACATTCCTACACATGCTTACTATGTATACATGTAACATGATTTAACAATTCAATATTATCCATATTATGGTACAACTCTACCTATCTAGAACATGGAATTAAGCATAAAGTGATTAGCAACCTAGCATGGATTCTAATCATTTTCATATGCATTTAACACCAACATACATACCTTTTGCTTGCTGTTTTGACATGAATTGAACCTATTCATATGGTTTTACACTTATTCACATACTAACACATTCATTTAACAATTTCACATTCCACATCTTTCACATGTCATATTTCACATAATCATATACACATATTCACGTTTTACACTTAGTTGTCATAACACATAGTCCAAACCACCACTAGAAGGACACATATATACACATTCGCATACCTATCACCTAGGCAACATAGTGATAGATCTTGGTTAACTGCACAGAACTGAGAGAAGCACTCTCCACCCTAACCAGTGGTACTTATCCACCTCCAGGATTTCATCCTAATTGCCCATAGGATATCACACACATTGAATCTTCCCGTAGGGACTTTACTATGGTACAGTTCCATACCCCACTATGGTAGCAGTGTCACACACGGCACATTTTAGCACATTTCACTTAAATCACATATTTACTTACATTATTCACATGCACTAATCGTTTCATGCTCATGTACTTAAATACACACGCATGGTTCAGTTTTTCCTAATATGATGCTATTGGTCACTGTACTAAACAACTCATACCACAGTCTTAATCATGTTGTAATCATTACATTATACAAGAATTAATTTAACATGTTCATTTGGCAAATAATCACTATTAAATTAATAACCACACCTACTGTCACCCAAATAGGATGAATTATTTATCACAGGTTGAAGACAGATAACACATTATATGCTCAATTGTTCAGATTTTTTGGACTTATATACTAATTATGATAATTAAAATAGATATCATGCATTTCCCATCAAGAAATTCATTTAGCATGGTTTACATTCATACAGTCAGTTCTAGAAAGTCAAAAATCTGAAAACATTCATCATGTTGTCATGTAAAAATTATAAAATCCTAACTCACAACCGATCTATTTATACAAGATTAAACATGGTCATTTTCATCTTACAGTTCAATTGCAAAAATTTTAATAAATAACACAAATCACAGAAATTTAGTACCTCCTCATGATATGACCTACTGCCTGTACTGAACTCAACATAATTTCTACAATAAACACAGACAACCAAGGGGTTTGGGGTATGCGTAGACAGGATTTCCTACCGTTGGAAGACGGTTTCCAAAACAAGAACCGAAAAAATCGCGGCCATTTCCAGATCTGAAATGCACAGATTTTGGGGAAGTAGACGTCCACATTCCTGGCCGTCTACTGGGAGTTGGCATCCATCGATCTGGACGTCGACTCTCCCCTAAACGTCCATACATGTTGACGTCAATTGGCACTTCGGCCAGAACACAAGAATATCCAGAATTATGTATATAAATACACTATATACATACATGCAATTGTAATGTACAACTTAAATATTATATATACTATGCAAATACAACAATATGTACATAGTAAACTCATATTATAATACAATATGTATAGAATAATTACATATACATGTATGCATATACATATATACACAAGGTTATATACACAAGACAACTAAGCATCACACGACCAAACAAGTAAATAAAAGGGCAAAATTCGACGGCCTTACATATGGTGTGTGAAAAGCATGAGCTCTTGCATGAAAAAGAAAGGGCAAATCTAATTGTTCATTTTTATAAAAAATGCAAATTGTCAGTCAAATTGAAATTCAAAATCTTGAAAAATCTCAAATAGATGTTTTGATTCAATACATCTTGGTTTGCCTTTTATCTATCCATGGTTACCATTTACTTGTATTGAGTAAGAATTAATAAGACTGCAATTTCACCTGAAAGAATTTTATCTCCTGTTATTTTTCTTCTGAGTCTTTCAATGTTTTTTGTAATTGGATAAACTAAAGTTTATAAATTTCAAACCATTAATTTCACTAAGATTAGTATAAAGTGAGGAAAGAGCATAATTTTTTTAACCTTCTCAAGATTTCCCAAAAATACATTTAATCATGGTACATTGCTCCTTTCCTAATTCTATCCGAACTATTTATTGAATCTTTCATGCTTGAGTCGACACATGTTTGGCTAGAGTCGACTCTTCTTGTTCATCACTATCTTCGAAATATGATATCTTTCATTGTTCCGTATGTTTCATGTATCGCCTAGGGCAGGTCTACACTTGAAGCATCGCATCCATAAATAGTCTCAACTCTTATGCCTGTCTGACTACTTTTAAATCCAATTGTCTTCTTCTTCCTCGTCTGTACTAGAAATCCCCATTCCACGCCTGCAACCCTTCTCTTCCAACTCTCGATTTTCCATCATGGCACCCAAAATGAGAGCACGTCGGGGAGGCAAGCGCGAGGAGACTGGACCAGGCTATAACTGCCCCAGATAATTATGCCCAATAAGGCTCCATATCCAAGTCTGTCTCCTGTGATTGGACCAAAGTCTCGCAAAGGATAGCTCGTACATGTGTCCAGTGAGAATATAAAAGACAACCATAACAATATAAGACACAAGAAAGTACATGTGCTCATACCTATAAATAACATTGTACAACTGTCCCAATACATTATTACATGTCCAATTAAAGAGTACAACTACCTGGGGTATACCCCGAGGGAGCACAAGCTCACACAACACAACTAACTCTACTGCTGGTGGTACAAGTCTACCTCAAACACCTCCGCAAGCCACGCAAATGGCAAACCCCTGAAAAGAGCTGTAGGGGAGTGAGCCTCAACAAGTCATAGGCTCAGTAGGAACCTCCCAAAAACAACACAGGAAACAAAACTAACCTCAACCCCAAAGGGTCTCACTGGCAACACCAATAGCCAAATCATAATATGCTCACAACAAAACATGATTAATAACAACTAACATAATTTCGTCAGCTAATACAAATCCCGAAAGGTAAGAGGAGCAACAGGACTAGCACAACGCCACTAGTCCTCTCGACAACTGATCCGCCTAGGTCATAGACCTCATAGGCAAACCACTACAACAACTGGTCACCTAAGCTACCACCTTCACAGGCAAACCACTGCCTAAGTTACAAGCTTCACGGGCAACCTACCCATATAAGGTAACAAGATTGGCATCAACTAGCCAATCCACCACACACCAACACCTCACACCAAAACCATAATCGGAAGCTTACCCGAAGATGAGTGAAACACAACATGTGGAAGGGCACTCCACAGACCTCAACAGAATACAAGTCCACCTCTGCATTTGAAGAGGCTGGTACATGAAGTACCACAACACACTGTTACCCACGAAGGGCATAGGTACCTACTACCACGAGGTACGACCACTGAACCACAGCCAGCATTGAGCCACCAACAAAGCACACTACAACGGGTCAAACCTCAACCAAGAATTCACACACACAAGCCACAACCAGTGACAAAGCACGAGTCGGAAAGCACGACGCCCTCACATGGGAACGGACTACTGGTTCATGACGCCAGTATCCAACCAGGACAACACAACACAAGAACCACATATATGAATCACATAACCTTTATAACATACTTAACCCAATTAACATAACCAACAACATTACTCACTCATTAACCATCAACTATTCTATTAACCTAAACATGCTTTACCAATCATTAATCGACTTAAAACAACTTAAAATACCTAAGATGACTTGAGCTAGGTCCACATAGGACCATCATTGCCCAAGCCTCAACCACTCATTTCGGATAGGATAACGCGACGGGGACCTCTATCATGATAAGAACGCAACAACCCAACTAACTGCGATCATTCACCAGAACTCGATAGCGTCTACCGTCACGTTAAGAATGTGACGGCCCCATAGGCCGCGTTCACAAACCAGAACGCGACAGGGCCAAATGTCGCGAACTAAGCGTGACCACCCGACCCGTCGCTTTCTCAGACAGAAACCCTATACGCCGGTTCTCACACAGAAACCATCTCAAAATTCCATTTCCAAGCTTACCAAGCCTTTACAAATCACATAAACTATGCAGGAAACACAACTACACATCTATACACATTAAACATGCTTCTAAACAATCAAATAATGCAATAAAATGAGGAGAGTCCCTACCAATAGGAAGAACTCGCAAAATGAAGCTTGATCGAGGCTCTCCATGCTCCGAGCAACTCCCACGCACCAAAACCATGTCAAAACATGAGCTCCCAAGCCGACATCGCCGGAAATCGCCTCAGCAACCTTCTCCCTAGTCGAATAGAGCTTCCCGCTTTGTTTGGCCAGAGGACCAAACTTATCCCAACTGAAATCAAGAACACGACGTAGCATTCCGTTGCCTTAAGAATGCGATGCACTTAACCCTCGCCTTCTGAAAACTCGCTATGCCACACGTCACAAAGGCGGTGTGGAGAACTTGATGCTCGAGACTGTCGCATTCAGAACGCGACGCCTCACCCTGTCCTGTTCACAACCAGTGAACCTGTGGGCTATTTGGGCTAAAACCTTCGGCCCACAACACCCACACAATGCACAGGGACCACGACTAAGGCCCAATGACCACCTCTTGGTCAAGAACACCACGCCAAAACCAATAAACACAGATCCGAATGACCACAACATTACACAAACTCTCCAGAATGGCGCACCAAGGCCAGAAATGATCGAGGGAAGAGTACAGTTTCTCAAGAGAAGAATCCTTTTGTTCCTTCTTTCTCAAGTCGACGCTTCTCACATCCACGATCGGCCAAAGAGAAGACTCTTTCCGAAGGGAGAGAGAAGACTGAGTTTGTGGACCTGAGCAGTTCTGGTGAGGACGATAGTGTGCAAGCATCCCGTACCGAGCACTCTATAGATTCCCAAGAAGGAAACCCTAATGTTCAAGGTTCAGTTCACCCTTCTGATGATCAAGGATCTAATAATCAAGGAAGTTCACGGTCTAAAGGTCCCAGTGACAGCACTTTTATTGATTCAGATGATTCTGAAGAAGAAAATACTCGAGAGGTTAGGGATGAGGGTGGAAAGGTGCCTAAACTAACAGCTAGTACAGATTCGAGTTACAAAGTTCTTATCAACTTTCTGAGTGGAAAATTGACAGAACTGAGTCTGATAATGACACCATTCTAGCTCAGGAGATAGTTCATTTTACAGCTGAGAACAAACAAATTTTGCATCCAAGAACTGTGGATATTCATGATGAAGGTATGAATATTGTCTTTCCAAAATTTCTAGAAATGATAGAATTTTAGGGATTGACTAGTTTTGTCAGTGAACACAGAACCTTCTATCCTATTTTAGTTCAGGAATTTTACAAGAACTTGGTGAGTAAAGAGTATACTCTAGAGTCTTCAGTTAGAGGGATACCCATTGTACTCACCACAAATTTTGTGAGTAAATCTTTAAATATCCCTAATGATGGTCACAATCCTCATGAGTATATTTTTGTGGTCATGAAGCATATACCCTCATGATATGTCTACCATATGACAAAGAAAACATTGTCTAGACTAGGGTATCTAGCTTGAACGCAAGCAAATTCCCTCCAATGAATAGAGTGCTACACCACATGTGCACTACTATTCTGACCCCTCAAGGAGGAGGGAGGCACAGAGTCACCAGTCTTCAAAGATTTCTACTATTTTTTTTATCGAAAAAGAGAAGGTAAATATGTCAACAATCTTCTGTTAAATGCTACATGAATCCACAAGAGCAGAACTGAGAAAAAGCTTGTCATATGTTGTTCACCTGTCTAGTATTTTTCAGAAGGCCAATATTCCTCTAAACAACACAAAAACAAGGATTATTCCAAAGTACAACATTTACTGCCTGGCTCACATTATAAAATTCATGAAACTCAATTTGGACAGAGTTCAGTTGGAGAGAAGACTAGCCTCCTTTCAAGATTGTTAAACCACTCTTAAATTTTACCCTTATTTTGGTGATAACAAAACTCATGATTAATTAAATATTATAAATATATTTAATATCATGTTTTAATAATAAATATAAATTTATGGCACTATCGCTCTGTGATTTGCACTAAAAAGACAAATTGATGGGTGTTCAATACACATCGATTACTGACTAAGTGCCACAATAATTTCCATACAAATACATCGATTATGGTTCATCTCATGTAAACATCAATTTTGTTAGACATCAATTTCACTTGAACATCGACTCTGTTGAACACCGATTTCATTAGAACATCGATTTTGCTTAAACATTGATTTCGATTAAACATCAATTTAATTAAAACATCGACTCCATGTAAACATCGATTTTACTAAAACATCGACTCCATGTAAACATCGACTTTAGTGAAACATCGATTCACTCTCAACATGGATTATGTTTACATTGACTCTCTTTATACATCGATTATGTTTAACATCCACTTAACTTAAACATCGAATTCAAACATAGATTTTGATCAAACAACAACTTCATTGAAACATCGACTTCGAAACATGGATTACATTGAAATAATGATTATAGTGGAACATTGATTATCTTTCACATCGATTCTATTACACTTAAACATCAATTTCCTCTGTACTTCAAACATTTCAAATTGTCTTTAGCGCCCAATGAAAACTCAAATACATTTCATATGAGTAACCTACTATCTCTCTGACAGAAAATCTTTTTGCTTATCTCATAGGATATCTTCCTTCCTATTAGACAAAAAGGGATTACCTACCACTTCTAGGTGTCAGTAGGAAACACAGAGGTATGAGCCTTTTCACAAAAATACTCTTTGGTCTAAACACTTTCTTCTATGCTTGCAGACCTCGAAGACCACGAAGTGGCTGTTAGTTAGAAAAAGAAGAATAGAAAGATCAGCAATGACTAGAAGAGTTCCAACAGATCTCTTCAACGGATCTGTTCAAAACTGCTCCATATAAAAGATGAAGCAAGGCTGAAGAACAAAAGAGAGCTTTCCTGAATATCTTTGAAGGAGTGTACATCCAGTGAGAAGCCACAACGCCACATACACTCAAAGAAAGAGAGAAAGATCTCGGGTCTTATTCAAGAGAAGACTTCAGAGCAGAAGTCTTAAAAGCTTTCAAGTCTTCCTCTCTTCACTCTCTCCTTATGCTCATTGTAATTCTTGGGGAGAGTCTTTCGCTGAGAGTTTCTGGGTTAGTGTCCATTCTTGAAAAACTCTTAGCCTATTCATTCTTTTCTAAGAAAGGTTTCTGTCCAGCTGAGGGACTGTACTCAGTGTAGAACCTAGTTAGGGTTTAAGTCTAGCAGAACCGCACTGGGGTTTGTTCCTGGAGGTTAGCTTCTTGACCTATAATAAAAGTGAGTCTCCTTCCTACTCGGAAAGGAAGTGGACCAGTAGGGAGCTGGGGGTTTGTACATCCTTGGGGGGATTGTACCCCGGTTAGTGAAATCCCAAGATTTGCTTGGGGGCTGGACGTAGGTCTTCCTTCTGTGAAGTACCGAATCAAGATAAAATTCCTTGTGTTCTTTGTGTGATTGTTTATTTGCTTCCGCACTGCTACTCTCTATCACACTCAACTACATTAACTAACCAAACATTTAAGTGGTAATTTTATGTGTTTAAGTTTCTATTTCAGATTTCAAAAAACCTATTCACCCCCCCCTCTAGGTTAGCGTGCTGCCGTATCTAGTGGGCCAACAAGTGGTATCAGAGAGTGTCTCTGATCAATCAAGAAGATCCAACGATCTTAGAGCAAGATCCATGGAAGCCCAGGGGATTGTTGAAGGCCAATCAGTCATCAGACCTCCATTCTTCGATGGAGAGGATTACCAATACTAGAAAATGAGAATGGAATGCTTCATTCGAGGCACAGATTTTGATCTGTGGCTGGTAATAGAGGTTGGTGATTTTGTTATTGTTCCTACTGAAGGTACTACTGCTATTACAGTAGCAGATCAAAGTAAATTGTCTCTAAACTTTAAAGTAAAGAACTATTTATGTTGTGTTTTATCCAAAAGAAAATTCAGTAGAGTGTCTGCATGTAAATCTGCAAAAGAAATATGGGATAAACTGCAAGTAATATATGAAGGAACAAATAAAGTAAAACAAACTAGGATAGATATTCTTGTTTCACAATATGAGCAATTTAAAATGCTTCTAAATGAAAATATTACTCAAATGTATAATAGATTTTCAAGCATAGTAGTTGGTCTAAGTTCTCCTGGTAAAAATCTTTCTGATGAAGAAACAGTCAGAAAAATACTTAGGTCTTTAACTCATTCTTGGACCCCTAAAGTCACTGCTATTGAAGAAGCCCATGATCTAACCAAAATTTCCATTGATAAATTAATTAGTTCTCTTATGGCACATGAAATCAATATGGAGCGACTATCTGAAAGGCCATCCAAGAAAAAATTTACTAATGCTCTTAAAGTTACAGTTGCTCCTTCCACCTCTTCTTCTTCTTGTTCAAAAAATGCAGAATCTAAAGACAGTGATGTAGACGATGTACTTCAGAGGATTCTTAAGAAGAAGAAAAATGGATCAAGAAGGATCCAAAAGAAAGAGAAAAAGGAGAAAGAACCAGTCTGCTAAGAATGTAGAAAATTGGGACATCTAAGACAAAACTATCCAAAACTCAAGAAGATTGGTCAACCAGAAAAGTCCAAAAAGAAGCACAAGAAATTCAAAAGAAAAGTCATGGCTGCTGCCTGGGACAATGAAGAAGTCACCACTTCAAATTCATCTAGTTCAGAATCAGAGAAAGAGCAAGAAAGTCTAGCCCTCATGGCAGAACTAGATGGGGTACATTCTGATCCATCTTTTGATTCATACACTGATTCAGGGCCAGAGTCTGAAGACTTAGAAGAAGTCTTTAATGAACTTTATGAAAAACATAAAGGTGTCATAAAAGATTTAAAGAATCTGAAAAATAATTCTGCTTGCTTAGAAAACACTAACTCTGATTTTAAATCAGAAATGGAACAATTGCAAACACAATTAAAGGAAAGTAAAAATAATAATCATCTTTTGAATGAAAACTTAAAAAGCAAGAACAATGAAAAATTAGAGTTAGAAGAAAAATTAAAAACTCTAACTGAAGAAAATCTTTATATAAAAGAATCAGTTAGGAAGTTAACTAAAGGGTAAACATCTCTAGCTCTATGCTTAAAAGGATCAAAATCTGGAAACAATAGACAAGGGCTTGGATACGAACCTCTTGAAAAAGGAAAACAAGTCATAATTCTTGAAAAATATCCATTGCCAAAATTTGTAAAATAAATCAAGATGCCTCAGAAAAAGGTCCCTGTAATGAACAAGTTCTGTCAAAAGAAAAAGATTTCTAAAAATTATGTTCTAAACAGACATCACAATGATAATAAGAACTGTAAAATAAATTATATTCATTGTGGTTCTCATTGCAATAAATTAGGACACACAGTAATCATCTGCACAACCAGGCACCTAGTATAGATTCCGAAAGGATATTTTCATGCATCTAACCATCGAGGACCCAAAAATATTTGGGTACCTACTTCTGAATATGTTGTTTGCAGGATAGCCTTAGAGCATCAGGAGCAAAGGATGATCAAGACATTGGTGGCTGCCAACTCTTCATCCAACTCATATCTGAAGAGGGAGTAGTCAAAAATCTGTTTTTAAATTTATAATTACTACTAACAACAGTTAGCAAGTCTCATTAGGTGGAGCCTCTCATTCAGAGGGAGCACAGATTAAGGGGGAGCTACTCATTAATGTCAAATTGTTGAACCCCTCTCACACAACTTACTGGTAAGAACTATTCACAAAGAGGAGAGAATGCAAATGGTAAGATCCATCCTTTTTGGTTATTGACAAAAAGGGAGAGTATGTTTAATCCGTGAATTTTCTGTATTTCTCTATGTTTTAAGTTTTTTTGTCAAAAATTCTCATAAGTTTTGTCATCACCAAAAATGGGGAGATTGTTGAACCACTCTTATATTTTACCCTTATATTTTGGTGATAACAAAACTCATGATTAATTAAATATTATAAATATATTTAATATCATATTTCCCTAATAAATATAAATTTATGGCACTATCGCTAGGTGACTTGCACTAAAAAGATAAATCGAAGGGTGTTCAATACACATCGATTACTGACTACATGCCACAACAATTTCCATACAAATACATCGATTATGGTTCATCTCACGTAAACATCGATTTTGTTCAACATTGATTTCACTTAAACATCGACAATGTTGAACACCGATTTCATTAGAACATCAATTTTGCTTAAACATCGATTTCAATTAAACATCAATTTCATTAAAACATCGACTCCATGTAAACATCGATTTCACTAAAACATCGACTCCATGTAAACATCGATTTCAATTAAACATCGACTTCAGTGAAACATCGATTCACTCTCAACATGGATTATGTTTACATCGACTCTCTTTATACATCAATTATGTTTAACATCAACTTCACTTAAACATCGACTTCAAACATTTATTTTGATCAAACAACGACTCCATTGAAACATCGACTTCGAAACATGGATTACATTGAAACAACGATTACAGTGGAACATCGATTATCTTTCACATCAACTCTATTACACTTAAACATCAATTTCCTCTATATTTCAAACATTTCAAATTGTCTTTGGCGCCCAATGAAAACTCAAATACATTTCGTATGCATAACCTACTATCCCTCTGATAGAAAATCTTTTTGCTTATCTCATAGGATATCTTCCTTCCTGTCAGACAAAAAGGGATTACCTACCACTTCTGGGTGTCTGCAGGAAATACAGAGGTATGAGCCTTCTGACAGAAACACTCTTTGGTCTAAACACTTTCTTCTATGCTTGCAAACCTTGAAGACCACCAAGTGGCTGTCAGTCAAAAGAAGAAGAATACAAAGATCAGCAACGATTAGAAGAGTTCCAACGGATCTCTTCAATGGATCCGTTCAAAGCTACTCCATATAAAAGATGAAGCAAGGCTAAAGAACAAAAGAGAGCTTTCCTGAAGATCTTTGAAGGAGTGTACATCCAGTGAGAAGCCTCAACGCCACATACACTCAAAGAAAGAGAGAAAGAGCTCGAGCCTTATTCATGTGAAACCTTCAGAGCGGAAGTCTTAAAAGCTTTCAAGTCTTCCTCTCTTCAATCTCTTAATGTGCTCATTGTAATTCTTGGGGAGAGTCTTTCGCTGAGAGTTTCTGGGTTAGAGTCCATTCCTGAAAAACTCTCAGCATGTTCTTTCTTTTCTAAGAAAGGTTTTTGTCCAGTTGAGGGACTATACTCAGTGTAGAACTTGGCTGGGGTCTAAATCTAGTAGAACCGCACTAGGGTTTGTTGCTGGAGGTTAGCTTCTTGACCTGTAATAGAAGTGAGTCTCCTTCCTACTCGGAAAGGAAGAGGACTAGCGGGGAGTAGGGGGTTTGTATATCCTTGGGGGGATTGTACCCCGGTTAATGAAATCCCAATATTTGTTTGGGGACTAGACGTAGGTCTTCCTTCTGTGAAGTTCCGAACCAGGATAAAATTCCTTATGTTCTTTGTGTGATTGTTTATTTGCTTCCGCACTGCTACTCTCTATCACACTCAACTACATTAACTAACCAAACTTTTAGGTGGCCATTTTCTGTGTTTAAGTTTCTGTTTCAGATTTCAGAAAACCTATTCACCCCCCCCCCCTCTAGGTTAGCATGCTGCCGTATCTAGTGGGCCAACAAAGATCATGAGAATGAAGACATAGCTATGGAACAGCCACAACAAGACCAGAATGAGTAGAGGGATGTTTTTTAAACCTCAAGGAGTTCAAATGGCTGAAGACAATCCTTCACCTACACCATCTTATGCTGCTAGACGTTTCTCTCCTATTCCTAGATTTGATGATCTGGGTGTGAATCCTCCACAGCACTTTCCTGGCCCTCACACTCATCAGGAGGCATTTACCTCTCAGCATGCTCCTCTTACATCTTCAACAGCTGAAGTTGTTGTACCACCATAGCTTTTACAGTTCCTTTAAGATCAGTTTGCTTCTCTACATGAATCTATTGGCCAGCTAAATGCCAAAGTTGAAGAATAGTCTCTAAGATTTGAGAGCCGATTAGAAGAAATTGAAAAGTTGCTCTGTGAAAACATAGACAAGCAGGATCAATCAGCTAGATTTGCAGCCTTAAGATCTAATAAGCTCATTGAAACAATTGGAGAAGTGTTCAACAATGCAGCTTTTACTTAGACACAGATTTTTGACAAGCTACAAGCAGTTGAAGAAGCAATGCATAAAGGATCAATAACACTAGCAGAACGGTCTGAAAACCTCTTATGCTCAAATGAGTGGAAATATGAACATTCTGAAAGAGTATCATACAGAGATGTCTCATCATCTAAAATCCATGAGACATGAGTTTAACAAAGTTCGGAAGCTACATGATGATTCTGAAATAGCTGAGAGCACTCATGCAACTTCCTCCACTACTGCCCCACCAATGCCTCATGGGGTAGATCTAATTCTAGCTATTGTCTCTACCAAGCTAGAAGAAATGCAGAGCTTTCTGAACACAAGACTAAATGCTATTCAAATCTATCTTTGGGAGAATTATGATGATCTAGAAGCCAGATTGGCAAGGATTGAGAGCAGAATCATTTGACAGTTACCTCCACCACCTCCTTCCCCTCAGTGATTTTAATGTTTTGATTATGTCAAAGGGGGAGACAATTCATAGATAGTTTTTACTTTGCTTTTAACTTTGATGTAAACACTTTTATTAAGCAATGGCAATTAATGTCTGTGTGAATATTATTGTATGGAGTTGTGTGGATTGATTGTGTTTGTGTGTTGACTTGGTTGCATAAAACATGAAATTTAGTCACAGTCAAGTCATAGTCAAAACTTCTATGAATTATTGTTGCCATCAACAAAATAGGGGAGATTGTTGTGTCCCTGGTTTTGATGATGTCATAAGTCACGCAAAAGTGTCATAAATATATATAAGGATTCTTCTAACACAAGTTTTCATATGACAGGAAAAATTCACAAAGTCAAATGATCTCATGAGAGTTGGCACTGATTGCTTAATAGGTCGACACATGTCTCAGTAAATGAGTTACTAGAGTTCTGTGAAGCACTTGACTCAACACTACCCAAAGAATAGGTCGACACTGGATAGTCTTCCAGTAGCGCAAAAGTCTAAAGTATCGCATAAGGTCAACTCTAGTTGAATAATAGGTCGACACTAGTTGATCTTCTGGTTAGCGTTGAAGGCAAAGAACTACAAAAGGCCGACTCCAGATGAGAATCAGGTGGACACTAGTTGAATTTTCTGTTAGCGCTTAGAGAAAAGAAATGCATGAGGTCGACTCCAGATGAGGATTAGGTTGACTCCACCAGTCCACGAGGTCGACTCCAGATGAAGATAGGGTCGAATCTACCATTCTGTAAGGTGGACACTCAGATGCTACAAGGTCAGCTCTTCACTCATGAAAAGCCAGTTTGTACAGCAAACTAATGGATGAGATATACTGTAACACCCCATATAAGAATATGTTAAATGAACTAAATCAGTTGACTACCAACAACTCGGACTAGTCATTTTCAGAGCTCGAGTAGGAAAAGAACTTTGAAGTTAAACGTGCTCATTTGAGAGTAGTCCCAGGATGGGTGACCTTCTTGGGAAGTCTACCAACTAGCACGATTGTTGGGCCAGTTTGCTGGTTGGGTCGTTACAAATGGTATCAGAGCCTTGCCCAGCCGAAAGTGCAGGAACTAAGTGCCACACAGGGCAAAGTGCTACGCTATGGGAGCCACCTCTTGAGGCCACAATGGCGTAAAGTGCTACATAGTGGGAGCCACCTCTTGAGCCTGTGGGGGCCACCTCTAGAATCCTGCCTGCCTGGGGTTTGATTATGTGCTATATGTGAGCAGCAACGAGGACCTCACTTATATAAGAGGGGTAGATTGTAACACCCCATATAAGAATATGTTAAATGGACTAAATCAGTTGACTACCAACAACTCGGACTAGTCATTTTCAGAGCTCGAGTAGGAAAAGAACTCTGAAGTTAAGTGTGCTCAGTTGGGAGTAGTCCCAGGATGGGTGACCTTCTTGGGAAGTCTACCAACTAGCACGGTTGTTGGGCCAGTTTGCTGGTTGGGTCGTCACATAGACTCATGAAGCCATGGAGTCGACCCTACTGAAGTATCTTCACTAGTCCAACTCAAGCTCTATGTGCATCGACACTAAGCTCAAGGTGTGTCGACTCTCTAACCCTTGTATTCCAGTGATGAAAAGAATATGCCAGCTCATTAGTTCCAGGCACGTGACTCGAAGCCCAATGATTGGGACTCTGGGTACACCTTACAAGGTTCTGGAAGATACCCTTTTTGGCAGCAAAAGTACTTCCCAACGAATTGGGATTCTGTTGGGGCCCACCTAAAAGATTTCGTGATGCTGATCCAAAAGGGGCACGTCCTCTTCAGAGAAAAATACACACAGAAAAAGTGAGAGCATTAGAGAGCCCAAAAGTGCAGAAAGAGTAGAGAGCTTGAGTTCAGAAAGAATAGCAAGCTTCGGGGTAGTCAACTTGTCAAGAAGAAAGAATGCTGGATCTCTTCTTCTACCAGTCTGTAGACCTGTTGATGATCAATTGAAGCAGAGTATCGGAATTCAACACAGTTCAGAGACAATTGATCCTTAAGCTGAGGCCAGAAGAAGAATCTAATGAGCTCAAGCCTGGAGAAGATGCAATTGGAAGTTCAAGGAGAAATCTGATCAGATCTTCACTCCAGTGAACCTGCACGCAGAGTGTTCGCAAAACTTCTGCATTCTTTCAGAAAATTTTCTCTCGTTTGGTTTTTCTCATTTCTTCTAAACATCATTTGTTTGGTTCTCTGCTCCAGTTGGAGTAGATGAACTGATCCTACACTTTATGTGTAAGGATTGAGAGATTGATACAATCTTGAAGCTATGAATCAGCAGGCTGTATGAAGCTGTGAATCAGTAGTTGTGTTTGTGTTTTCACACGGTTGTGTTGTTGAGAGAAGCCTCACTTAGTTTAGTGAGGGGTGGATGTAGGTCTCCACACTAGAGCCAAACCACCTTAAAATTTCTGCTTGCATTGTGTCGTGTGTGGTGCATTGGCTCTATCATTTAGTCTGGTTTGATATAACAAGCTCTTTCATATTCGAAGATCTATTTTGCACTTTTAATTTTTAAGTGGTCAATATCTATTCACCCCCCCCCCTCTAGATATTCATTCCATACCCAACAAATATTTCTACTTCATTTTATAGAAAAGTATTGGATTTTTCTTGGTTTATCAAATTTAACTTAACCACTTTCATTTGTTTAACTCTAGTTTTATATTTATCATACAATTCATTAAATGCATCTTCTAAACTATCAAAATCAGATTTTGAACATGAAGTAAAAGAGTTTTCAGAATTTACTTGATTTAGTTTTGCCATGAGGGCTAGATTTACTTGCCCCTCTTCTGAATCTGAGCTTGATCTATCTGAATGTAAGACCCGGCCCTCTTGGGCCCTTAGCCCCGTCCTCATGGTCGCGACGGACCCTCTGGGTGTGACATTGTCGCGACATGCTTTTGGCCGCGACACACCTGGCCATCGCATTCTTATGGTGACGGGGGTGGGTGTTGCGTCCTTTTTGCGGCGTCTGGAGGCGACGTGACTTCGTTCTGACCATTCTGACTGTTGTCACTTTGCCCTATGTGGCACTTAGTTCTGCACATCCGGCTTGGCAAGGCTCTGATACCATTCCCTGTAACGACCCTCTTTATACCGGTAAGATTATACCAATCCACATCGATATAAAGTGCGCCATCACATTGGGACATGTACCCAACACAACACAGTAGGTAGAGATGTACATAAATAATAAAGAAAAGCACAGCGGAAATGAAAGATACTCTTATTCCATCATCAATCACACATGCCACAGTCTATATAGTAGAAATGAAAGTAAACCAATGTCCACAATTATACATGTCCATATAATAATGTCATTGTCCACATACTAATGAAAGAAAGTGTAGTCTAAGCAAGAATTCTCCACAAGCATAGCTACTCCTCTCACTCAGAGTCGCTCCTCACAATGTCCTCCTCTAGCACGGGGACACCTGTCTCACCTGTATGTTAAAGCAAGTATGAGTCTTCACAAATACCCAGCAAGCAACCCATTGGCACATCCTTACACATATCACACTCATGCTATCTTCTAAACAATAAGAGAAGCATGGCACATGGTTTATGTCAAAGAAGCAAGTACACATGGATAACCTATAACATGCTTTCTACACATAGTCTTTAACTTGAATCATGGTGTCAATTTCAATTCATATCATAGCATATTTCTAAACAAATAGATCATGGAATTAAGCACATGGTTACTAACAAACCTAGCATGATATCTAACATTATTCACATGCTTTTATATCACATAATCACATCTTTTTCTTGTTGTTTTAACATAATTACAACATATTCACATGGTTTCACTTCATTTCACATAGTTGCATATTTACACATCACTTTCACATGAACACTTCGCACATTTATATATGTTTCACACTTTTACACATTATTTGTCGTGACACATAGTCCGAAACACCATAATCAAGAACACACATATCATATAACACATACCCGTCACCTAGGCAATATAGTGACGAATCTTGGTAACTGTGCAGAACCGGGAGAAGCCCTCTACACCCTAACCAGTGGTACATGTCCACCTCTAGGATTTCATCCTAATGCGCACAGGATATGACATACACATTGAGCCTTCCCATAGGGACTTTTCTATAGTACGGCTCCACAGCCTTCTATGGTAGCAGTGTCAATTTCGGCACATATTTCACTTATACACATTATCTCACTTAATCACAGGATTAATATCATTTACGTGCACTATTTGGTCTGTTAACATACAAATTATTTAAACATATATACTTCAATTTACAGAACCTATCATGACTATATAACAGTATCAACTCATGCATAACAGTACCTAAACATGTTGCTAATCACTTGAAAATACATTTTCTTAATCAAACATGAGTAACATGGCTTTAATACCCTTTATAAGTGTAACAGTACCTACGGATATCAAAACAGTCCCAAATTTTAACTACAAACTCTACGCATGGAATACATCATATGACTAATTTTTCAGAACTTTCGTAATAGTATAACTATTTTTAACATTTAATACAGATTTCATGCAATTTTAGCAAGATATTACACTTTAACATGATAGAATTATTGATTCCTTTACCTTGTCAATTCCTTCATGTGTGAGCCTCTGCTTGTCCCACATCTCCTTGGCTGACTTACATGCCGATATCCTATTGAACGCTTTCTTGCTCAGTGAACAACACAATATACTCTTTGCTTTGCTGTTTTGGGATAGCTTCTTCTTATCTTCATCTGTCCATTTGTCTTTACTATTAGTTACCTTGAGATCTCCTTCTTTGATAATTGTCCATAGCTGAAAATCAAGTCCTTGAAGGAAGAACTCCATCCTTGTCTTCCAGTAGTGATAGTCATCACGATCGAATAGAGGAGGTCTGTTGACGGATTGTCCTTCTGTATGACCTTGGACTGCCATTTATCTTTGCTCTTCATATCGTGAGATCTACTTACTCGAAGAGACTTGGCTCTGATACCAATTGTTGCCCAGATAGCAAGCCCAGAGGGGGGGGTGAATGGATTGCTAGAATTTTCTTTTAGAATATTCCTGTAAATAAAAAATGCTTTGCCAGAAGACACTAAGTTCGATATTTAGAGTTTGTGTAAAGCAAAGACAAGAAGAACAATCACACAGACAACAGAAAATTTTATCCTGGTTCGGATCTCCTGTCACAAGGAGTCCTACATCCAGTCCCCAAGCAACAACTTGGGATTTCACTAAACAAGGGTACAGTCCCCCTTAAGAACACTTACACATCTAGCCGCAGCTAGCCTTCTCTTCTCTACCCAAAGAGGAACTAAACCACCGGATGCAACAGGTCTTCCTTCTTACCAAAGGGAATAACTACCCACTCAACAGTAGGTCTTCTCTTCACAAATGAAGAGGAACACTCAAGAAGAATGAGTAAGGAGTCGATGGCCCCTAGATCAAGCTTATACAAACTGCTTGATCTGAGGCGAAGTCTGAGAGACAAAGGTTTTTACACAAAGAACCTCTCAGATCTGCACAAGCTCTCAAAGGTTGAATAGGTTGTTGTGGAGAGCTAAGAGCAAAAGAAAGTTTGAATGGACGAGCTAGCTCTTCTTTCTTCTAGGTGACAAAGATCATCAGGATTCAAGATTCAAAGGTTGATTAAGTTGTATTTCATGGAGTCACCAGTCTTCTATTTATCTTCTTTGAATGATTTTGACTGTTGAAGTATCTGTAGTCCCACAGCTTCATGCACGTTGGAGTGTCTGGTCTGATGTATAGAGCAAGAGAACTTGCAACCATTAAATGCTGGGATAGACACATGCATAGAGGTGAATTGTCTGAATCTCTGCTTCCTTCTGTCAGGTTGACAGGTCCAATGTTGTAACGTATGTTTCTACCGAAAACCTGTACACCATAAATGCTGAAGCATAGACAACTCATCTTTGCCTAAACTATCAGTCAACGTTAGTAGTTGTGCTTTAAGAAGATATACTAAAAAGGAAATTCCATTATGTCGACTTGAAAAGTTTTACTTTATGAGACATGAGTATGGTAAACAAAAGATATATCGTGCAGAGATATTGTCCTAACACAATAACTATTAGAGAACATAAGATACAACATGGTTCACGGAAAGACAAGAAATCCACAGAGATTTGAAATTATATTTGAATATCATGTGGAATGTAATTTAAGGCTGGAATATATTCAAGATTATCTGAAGAGATAATAATATTCAACAGCTTTCTAAAACATAATCATTATTAAAAAAGAGTTGATGTTTAGAGATAGTCTGTGTTCAGAGAGAGTCGATGTTGATATGAAATCGATGTTATAACCATAATCTATGTGGAAATGTAATCCATGTTGAAACAAAGTCGATGTGAACATAATCCATGTATGAATGTAATGAAATCGATGTTCTGTACAAAGTCGTTGTTTAACTGAAGTCGATGTACAAGTGACATCGTTGTTGTATTGAAATCGATGTTCAAATGAAATCGTTGTTGAACCAAAATTGTTGTTCAGGTGAAACCGATGTTTGACATGAAGTCGTTGTTCAAGTGAAGTGAATGTTCCATATGAAATCGATGTTCTACTGAAATCGATGTTTAAATGAAATCATTATAGAAACGAAATCAATGTTTAAGTGAAGTCGTTGTTTCATATGAAATCGATGTTCTACTGAAATCGATGTTTAAATGAAATCGTTGTAGAAACGAAGTCGATGTTTAAGTGAAGTCGTTGTTTCATATGAAATCGATATTCTACTGAAATCGATGTTTAAATGAAATCGTTGTAGAAATGAAGTCGATGTTTAAGTGAAGTCGTTGTTTCATGTGAAATCGATGTTTAAATGAAATCGTTGTTCTACTTATGAAGTCAATGTGAAATCAAAATCGATGTTCTAATTATGAAGTCGATGTGAAATTGAAATCGATGTTCTAACTATGAGGTCGATGTAGAACCGAAATTGATGTTCTAGTTATGAAGTCGATGTAGAACCGAAATCGATGTTCTAATCATGAAGTCGATGCTTAAGTAAAATCGATGTTCTCTATGAAATCAATGTTGTACTAAGGAAGTCGTTGTTTAAGTGAAACAATAATCATTATGAGCTTTTACAAGGAAGTCGATGTATACTTAGACAAAATATATGCAATGAGCTTCAAATGGCAGTGAGTGTAGACAACTTACTGATTTTGTTTGATTTTACGCATGTTGATAGACTTCATAAAATGATGTTAGACAATAGTTTTCAGGGTTTTGTTAATCACCAAAAATACATATAATAAATAACAAATTATATGGAGATGGACTGATCATCACACTTGAGTGTAATACCAAACACTCTGGTCAATTAACTCCTGTGGACACTAGCACTTTTGGGAGCACCTCCCAGGACTAGACAGGACACCTTTATATTGCCAGGCATTGATTATGTTTATTATCTTTAGATAATCAGTCAAATGTCCATAGAGAGTACCAAGAATAGATGAAAGTATAAAGAGAATGTGAATAGATGAGAGCATATAGAGTAGATGAGTGCTACAGGTACATGCGCGTAAAACGTCAGTAAAAACAAGCGATAGTAACAGTAGCAAACAGTACCTTTGGGTACTGGAAATTTGGCAGAAGTCACAATCTACACCCTGGTTGTGATAGTAATGCGGTCAAGGGGTCGAGCGCAATGTCTAGAGAAGTCGCAGTCCAGAGGCTAGACGCGATAACAGAGAGACTTCTAAGGCTCTTTGGATCATGCAGAAAAGGTCCAGCACTATCCCTAATAGTGTATTGGACTTAAGGGTACAACCAGCTCATGGACCATGAGAGAATCTATCGCTAGAGGAGACTTTTGGAGGCCTTGAAAAAGGATTCACTAGTCTGGCAGAAGGAATACTTGAAGGAGAGTTTCTCCAAGTCAAGAAACGGTGTTGAAATAGTAGTTGTTTGGCATTCTAGAGGACTTCTAGAATAGTGGAGCGTCGGTAATGGTGTTCCCAGGGCCGGCTAGGTCGGAGTGCCGATTCGGAATTGGGGCCTCGCAGACTATTCCGATCTCCGGGTAAGGAACATCTCAGTATGAGAGGTTCCAAATGTAGTCTGGAGAATCCATCTCCCAGATGTACAGTCAGTTCACAGACATTACCAATGGACTGATTGGGCTAGGAAAGACTTACGAGACTGGAGACATGGTAAGAAAGATATTAAGATCTCTACCAACTTCATGGACTCCAAAGGTAACAACAATAGAAGAAGCAAATGATCTTAGGAGAATGTCCCTCGAAAAACTCATTAGGTCTTTAATGGCTCATTAGATAAACATAGAGAGGCTGGGAGAATCCTCCAGCAAGAAGAAGCACAACAATGCTCTCAAGGCTACAGAAGACACTTCTGAGGGTGAATCAGAAAGTGAAAAAGAGTGATAAGAGCAGTAAAGATGAAGAAGCCTTTCTCTCCAGAAGACTGCAATGCATTCTAGCTAAGAAATACCAGTAAGGAAGAAGGTATTTTAAGAAAGGTAGAGAATTCAAGAGATATGAAGGCAAAGATGTCAAGAGATCTGAATCCACATGCTATGAGTTTAAGAAGCCTGGACACCTCAAGGCTGAGTGTCCAAAACTGAAGAAGGCTGAGTTCAAGAAAAAGGAAAACAAGAAGAAATTTAAGAAGTACATGAAGAAAGCCATGGCTGCTGCATGGAACAATGAGAGTGACTCAAATTGTGAGTCTAGCTCCAGTGAAGAAGAAGAAGAAAAGGCCAACCTGGGCTTCATGGCAAATGTCGACGACAAGGTAACTTCTGACTCCTCTTTTACTTCATGTAATGAATCTGATTCTGATAGTTTAGAAGATGCTTTTAATGAATTATATAGTAAATATAAAGATGTTTGTAAGCAATTAAAATCAGTTAAGAAAAATTATGCTTGCCTCGAAATAACTAACTCAGATTTAAAATCTGAAACTGAACAATTAGAAAAACAAATTTCTGAACTAAAAAGAAGAAATGAACTACTATGTGAAGATGTAAAAACTAAAAATGAAAACATAACAAATCTAGAAAGTCAGAAAATAATAAGTAAATTTAAAAAATAAATTAACACACTAACAAAAGATAATGAATGTTTGACAGCCACAATTGAGAAATTCACAAATGGAAAATCCTCCTTAATATAAAAGGAGCAAGAAGATTAGGAAAGAAAAATATGGTTTACGATATACTCCACCTGATAATGAAGAAACAGTCATTCATCCTAAAATTTATCCAATGCCAAAATTTGTAGTTGAACAAAATCCTAACTATAAATCAAACACTAATAAAAACAATAAACCAAACAAGATAATAAACAATATTTCCTATTGCACTCATTATAACAAACTAGGTCATACTAAAATAACCTGTACAACCAAACATCTAAAATGGATTCCGAAAAGGAACTGTGTAGATGCTAACTAACTAGGACCCAAAAGAACTTGGGTACTTAAATCTCATTGATTTATTGCAGGGAAGTCTTAGAGCATCAAAATGGTACCTGGACAGTGGGTGCTCAAGGCATATGATAGGCAACAGAAGACTGTTCTCTTATATCAAAGATGAAGAATGTACAGTAACCTACGGTGATAATGGTAAAGGGTCAGTAATTGGTTGTGGATCAATTGGAAGCCAAGATAAAATCCTGATAGAAGATGTTCTATGCGTCAAAGGACTCGAGCACAATATAATTAGCATCAGTCAATTATGCGACAAAGGTCATCAGATCAAGTTTCAGGAATCAAAATGTCTGATCATTAAGGATGGAACAACCATTTTTGAAGCCTGCAGAGAGAAGAATTTGTATGTGCTACATCTAGAAGAGTTGAAGGATCAAGACATCTGCCTAGCAACAAGCAAAGAATAGAATGCTGAACTTTGGCACAGAAGATTGGGTCATTGCAGCTTAGATGGAATCAGAAAACTCATCAAACATGATCTAGTGGAAGGTCTACCGAAGATAAATTCAAGACTAGACAACATTTGTGAACCATGTGCAAAAGGAAAGCATGTAAGATCCTCCTTCAAATCCAAGACAGTAGTCACTATCTCCAAACCACTAGAACTGCTTCATATGGACTTGTTTGGACCAATGAGAACAACTAGTCTGAAGGAAAGAATTTCAAATTTGTTATAGTTGATGATTATTCCATATTTACATGGGTATCATTTCTCGAGCATAAAGATGACACATTTGATAGTTTTGTGAAGTTCAGTAAGCTAGTTCATAAAGATAAGAAGTACAATATCATAGGTATCCGATCAGATCATGAAGGAGAGTTTCAGAATGACAGGTTTGCAGAATTTTGTGATGATCTGGAAATTGAACATAATTTCTCAGCACCAAGAACACCACAGCGAAATTGTAACGTAGTGGTCGTTCGGATCTGTGTTTATTGGTTCTAGTGTGGTGCTCATGACCAATGTGGGGTCATTGAGCTTTGGTCGTGGTCTCCGTGCATTGTGTGAGTGTTGTGGGCCGGAGGTTTTAGCCCAAACAGCCCACAGGTTCACTGGTTGTGAATGCGACGGTCTCATGCATCGCGTTCTCCGCACCGCCTTTGTGACGCGTGGCATGGAAAGTTTTCAGTAGGCGATAGTTAGGTGCGTCGTGTTCTGAAGGCGACAGGATGCTACATCGCATTCTGGTTTTCGGTTGGGATAAGTTTGGCCCCTCGGCCAAATAGAGCAGGAAGCTCTGTTCGACCGGGGAGAGGGCTGCTACGGCGATTTCTGATGACATCGGCTTTGGAGCTCGTGTTTTGACGTGGTTTTGCCGATAGAAGCTGCTTGGAGCGTGAACATCGATCGAGCCTCGTTCTATGAGTTTTTTGTTGGTAGGGACTTTCCTCATTTGATTGCATTATTTATTGTTTTGAAGCATGTTAATGTGTATAATGTGTAGTTGTGTTTCCTACATAGTTTATGTGATTTGTAGAAGCTTGGAAAGCTTGGAAATGGAGCTTTGAGCTGGTTTCTGTGTGAGAACCGGAGTGCAGGCTTTCTGTCTGAGAAGGTGACAGATCGGGCCGTCGCGTCCAGGTCGCGACGTTAGGCCCCGTCACATTCTGGTTTGTGAACGCGGCCCATAGAGCCGTCGCGTTCTTAACGCGATGGTAGTCGCCGTCGCGTTCTGGTGTCCAATCGTGGTTTGTCGGGTCGTCACGTTCATACGCGACAATGGCCCTTGTCGAGTTCTTCTATCTGAAATGAGTGGGTGAGCCTTGGGAATGATGGTCCTATGTGAGGACCTAGCTCAGGTCATTTTAAGATATTTAAGTTGTTCTAAGTGGATTAATGATTAGTAAAGCATGATTAGGTTAATGGGATAGTTGGTGGTTATGAGTGACTAATGTAATGATTATGTTAGTTATGTTAATTATATTATAAGCTTATGTGATTTATATGTGTGGTTTATGTGCATTGTTTGAGCGTTGCCGTGAAGGCCATGAGATGGCCATGACGGGCAAGGTTATAAGCGGATCCTGTGTTTGATGGTGTGTAATTGCTTGGAGGTCACATGGTGACCAATGACGGGCTGATTATGGTTTGTGTATCGTGGTATAAGTTTTATGGTTGTGTTAAGTAATCGGTATGGTTTGTGTGCTTGTCGAGTTTGGTGGTCCGGCGCCTATTCCAGAATGCCTCTCCAGTCGGGTACCCCAGGTTCTGTGTGAGCCAGGCACGTTAGTGCTCGGGGTTTGTCCCGGTACTGTGTGTACCGTCGAGGTCTGTGTTGTCCTCCTGGACACCCTCACTCTTGTGTTGTGTTTGAGCTGTACATCCAGCTGAGGGAAAGACGACAGAGGGCAGCAACTTGAGTTTGTTGGTGTGCAGTCACTTGTAGCACACTCGTGGTTGGGTGTACAGACACCAGTAGACGTACTGGGCCCCAGCTAGTCCGGTTTTCCAGTGCCTCACTTTAGGGAGCTTAGGCCAGAGTCCCTAAAGGTGCCAGGCATGGGTCTGCATTTGTTTGTGGTCTGCAGGTGTGGTGTTGGTTGGTCTCCACTGTTCTTTGTCTTTACTGTGTGGTTGTGGAGCGGCAGTTGGAACTTTCGTCCGTGACTGCGAGACTGAGAGGTAGTTCTTGTGCTGTGTTGTCCGGGTTGGATACTGACATCATGAACTAGTAGTCAGTTCCCATGTGGTGGCATCATTCTCTCTGACTCATGCATTGCCAACGGTTGTGGCTTGTGAGTGGTGACTCACCGGTTGTGGTTTGACTCGTTGTGGTGTGCTTTGTAGGAGGCACAATTGTGTTGCAATTTTATGTGGGGTGATGGTTTGTCGTGGTACCTCGTGGCTTTAGGTACTTGTACCCTGTGTGGGTTGTTGGCTGTTGTGGCATGTAGTGTGCTAGCCTTTCAAGTGTTGAGGTGGTTCGGTTTCTGTGGAAGTCGTGTTGTGTGACCTTCCACTAGTGGTGTTTGTAACCCCTATGGGTAGTCCTCGTGTGTGTACTATTGTGGGTATTGTGGTAACTAACCTTTGTGGTTAGCCCGTTACCTTTCATTGGTTTGTTGGCCTGTGTTGCCTTGCTTCACTCGTCTCGTTTTGTGGGGGACTGGCTCTTTTTGTCAGTCTCGTTACCGTCGGTCAGTGGTTTGGTCTATATGGTTTGTGGCGTGGTTCTTTCAGTTGTCATGGTGGACTGGTGTGTCTACACTAGTCCTGTTGCTTCTTTTATTTCCTGTAAACCGTGACAACTAGTGTGTTCTTATTTAATGCAGTTTTGTTATATTTATTGATAGTACATTTTACTTCTGTAGTGCTTCTGTTAGCATTGCCAGTGAGACCCTTAGGGGTTGAGGACTTGGTTCCTTCCTTCAGTTGTTTGGTTGTGGTTGTTTTGGGGGAGGTTCATGCTGAGCCTGTGACTTGTTGAGGCTCACTCCCCTACAGTTCTTTTCCGGGCTTTCCGTGTGTTTTTGGCTTGCAGCGGCGTTGTGGCAAACTTGTACCACCAGCAGATGAGTTGTAGTCGTGTTCAGTGTGAGCTTTGCTCCCTCGGGTATGCCCCAGTAGTTGCAACTTTTCTCTTGGCATGTAATAATGTATTGGGACAATGTAATTTGTGAAATGATAAATATACTTGTACTTTCTTGTATAATTATACTCTCGTGGTTGTCTTTTATATTCTACTAGACACTAGTGTGTGATATCCCTTGCGAGACTCCGGTCCGATCGTGGGAGGTGGACTTGAATATGGAGCCTTATTGGGCATAAATATCCTGGGTTGCTACAGTTGGTATCAGAGCCTGGTCCAGTTAGAATATGAAAAGACAAGTGAGGTTTCAATGTCCCAAGACATGGTTAAATGTCCACTGTTGGTAGTAAGTCTTGAAATGTTGTAGAAAAACTGCTATAGGAAATCTAGAAGGGGGGGTTGAATAGATTTCCCTAATTTTTAAGATTCACTTGAATAGGATCTTAGAGAAGTTGAATTCAGTATAAATCTCAACATCATGACAATTCTAAATTCAGTATGAAATCTCAACATCAATGACAATCCTAAACGAATTAGAAAGTTAGATGATGAAATTCTAGCGAACCTATCAAACATCTAACGCAAGAGACAATCAAACCATAATGACACAATAATTTAGGGTGGTTCAGATTACCCAACAGTGTATCCTACATCCACCATCCACACACACACACAAATGTGGCTTATCTTACCCCGTATCAGAAAAGTCACACGACAACACACACACTCTGAGATTCAAAATCTCAGATTCAACCACACACATGAAATTGTGCATAAGGATTGCACCAATTTCACAACACACCATCATAAATGAGTTTGAAGTGAAGAACCAATAGAACAACTAACCCAATTTGGAAAGGACTGGTTCGAAGATCCCTGTTTCTGCTTCGAGAATGGGACCAGTTCTTCTGCTTCAAACTCCAGGAAGAGACTCTGATGGCTCGAATTCTTCTTCAAATGGATCATCCAAGGTGATAGAATCTTCAATTTCTCAAATTTGGAAGGCAATCCACCAGAATGAAGTCTTCTTCTGGAGTAGCTTGGAAAGCTCTGGAAAGCTGGAAGGCTGATGGTTGTTTCTGTTGGGTTGAGTGTGAATATAATACATTTCTCCTCACATTTTTGATGATGACAAGTTGTGATTTTATGCATAACCATTGGAACATGTGAAATACATCACCCCCTGAAATTACAATATTCAAAAAGCAGTTTCCAAGCACAGTTATCATTTATATCATGATAATATATTTATCTAATGATTTATGTGTTTTTTTCTCAGGGACAAACATTTCTTGCAAGGTAGTGTCGACACAACCATCAATGGTGTCGACACAATGTTTCAGAGCAAAGGCTAAATGTGAAGAAAAGATCAACTAGTGTCGACACTAGTCCAGGGCAGGTCGACTAAGAGCCTCCCAGAAGCATTTTGTTTGATAGCTAAAGCAGGTCGACACCAATGCAAGCAGGTCGACACTAGATGGCTCTCACCAGAAGGCCTGTTTTTTAGATGGCCAAAGCAGGTCGACACGAGATGAGATCAGGTCGACACTAGAGAGCCTTCCCAGAAGGGCTATTTTGCTGTCTAGACATGAGGTCGACCACTGAATCATCTTAGGTCGACACTAGAGACCTCTCCCAGGGATTTGATTTGTCAGTCTAGGAGAGTGCGTTGACACACCTCATGGGTAGGTCGACACACTCTGAAATCTTTGTGACTTAAACTTCCTCCTGGACACGTGGCACCCTTGGGAGATGATGGATCAATCTTGGATCTTGTGCCCACGTACCCCAAGGGTATCTTTGGGATATTTAGGGAATAAATACCCTCCTTTTAGGCATCCAACCAAGAAGAACCTTCTCAGAGCCTCCAGAAACTGGTTGTTGGCGGCAAGAAGAGTTCATCTCACTCCCTGCTCCTGCTTTTCGTGGTGTCTCCTGAAGCCATTTCTCATCTGTTCAAGTGTGAGAAGTGAAGATTGATCGTTTAGAGCATCTCAAGGAGGCAGAGCAAGTAGAAGGCCGACATCTTGGGAATTCAGGAAGATCCATCAAGATCAATTGCAGAGCATCGTCCAGAGCTTCCAGAGAGCAAAGCACTTCATAATTCGATCTTCTAAAAGGGAGTACATCTGAAGAGAAAAGCTATCAGTACAATTCTCATTCCATTTTCTCTTCTGAGTAATTCTGAGATTGTGCATGGTTGTTTGCATAAGTCTCATGAATTCACTCTTGTTGGACTAGATCCGTTGCTAGAGGATTTGAGTCTTGTGCTTTTTCTAGCAAGTTGTTTGTGTGCCTGCGTGCTCAGTAGTTTCAGTTTGGAGTCGTCGCACTCACTGTGTGGTTTGAGCCGTCGTGCTCAGTTTGGAGTCGTCATTCTCCAGTGTGAGTTGTTAGAGTTTTTGAGCCTCTGTGTGAGTTTGGAGTCACTGGAGGTGTCCGAACCACCTAAAAATCCTCTGTGCATTGGTTTAATTGTGGTTTGCCTTTGTATCTCGCTAGATGCATGCATAGGGATTTCGTTCACACTACTAATTGTTTTGCTCACACTCTAATCACACTTCAGATCAGTAAATTAATTGGGTGATTTGATCTTTAATTCAAAGTAATTTTAAATTGCCTAAGCTTCCGCGTTAATTAGTATTAGATCTATTCAACCCCCCCCCCCTTCTAGATCTGATCCTTCCACCCATCCGTTCCTAACAATTGTTATCAGAGCGGGTTAATGTCTGTTATTGATCTGATTTGATTGCTTCCGGTTGATCTCTGTGCTAATTGCTTGATCTGTGTGCTTAATCGCTCTGATTCCTTCTTTTGGCATTAGAGCGGATTAACCACTCTAATTGTTAGATCTAATTCCTTGTCACATTGATTCAGTGTGATTAGATCTAATATTCTTTTGTGAGTCTTGGGATAATGGCAAATCTATTTAATCTGCATGAATCTCCTGTTTTAATTTCAGAGAAATCACCAGTCTCACTTTCATCAAGCTTTTCAAAGGAAGCACAAAGAAAAGGAGCAAGAGAAATTCACAAGTACTTTATGGCAAAGAGGAGCCTCAATGAATCCAGAAAATCAACCATTCATAAGGTTTTAGCTCTAACAGCACATTCTAAGAGCTCAGAGCATTCTTCATCCTCTTCAGAACACAAGAGCTCAAATGGGTCTAAAAGGTCAGGTAAGTCAACTCCAAATTCATTTGTGTATTCTAATTCTGATTCTGATGAAGATGAAAGTATGTCTTATGCTGAGTTGATTAAATTCTGTGAAAAGATGCAAAGTCTTAATGTACAACTGAACACCAAAAATAAAGACTTGAAAAAGGCTTTAAAACATTGCCATAAAGAAGTGAAAACTTGAAAAATACAATGGAAATGCACCAGAATCATGATAAGAATCTTTTAGAAGAAAATGATAATTTGAAAAATGAAATTGAGAAATTAAATTTTGAAAAAGAGAATTTGGAAGATGAATCCAAATCTGTGAAAATAAACTGAATGGATTGAAAGAAAACCATGAGCTATTGAAATCAAAAATCATTGATTTGGAAAATGAAAAGAAGAGTTGATTGATCTCAATAACAATTTCAATTTGATAATGATCAATTAAACAAATAAATCTCTAATATGGCTCATGATCATCAATAAATGAAAGATGCAAACAACTTGTTGAAGAAAATCAACACCTAAAAAGGAAGATTGAATGCTTGTACCATGACAAACCATTGGACAATGAATGCAGCAATCTGAATAATAAAATCGCCGACTTGGAAAAACAAATTGCTCAATTCGAAAATGAAAAGAACAAGATGAAAAATGGTTTGGATGTCATGCTAAACAAGCTTCAAATTTCAGAAAAGGAAGTAATTGCATTGAAATCTGAAAAATAGAAGCTTCAAAATGAATTGAAGAACACAAGTCTTGCTTCTGTTAAAAATAAGAAAAATGATAAGAACAAAACAAAATTAACAATTGTTAAATCTGTTGCAAACAAGAACTCTTCTAAGTCTAATGAAAAGTTAGTGAAAGTTCTTGTTTAGAAACAGACAGGGAAAGAGAGGAGTGCTACTGTCAAGAGGACTCATTTACTTCTTCCATCAATTCGAAAAGCTCCAAGGCAAATTTCAGATTCACATCATGCCAAGAGCTACAAAAAGGCACCTCTTTCTTCACATGGTAAGCCTCCTCATATGAAAAGGAGATTTCAGCAAATGCATTCATGCCAAGGTAAGTACCAGGTAAGAAATCCTCTCATTTGCTTTAATTGTAATAAACCTGGTCATCTTGCCAAACATTGTTGGAGTAAAGAGCAACAGTTCAATAAACATGCCAAATCAGTCCAATGCTTTTATTGTCATAAATTTGGGCATACTTTCAGAGAATGTTGGCATAGAACTGATAATCTTGTGCATACTCCCATGTTTCATGTTAATGTACATAAGAATAAAGATCATGTTCATGTGAAAATACTCAGAAATTCTATGTACATGAAAAGGAACTATTGCACAAAAGATCTCTTCTAAATTCCATGCTAAAAATCTCCATGATAAAAATCTGAAAATAGAAAACAAAATGTTCAGAATGTCAGTGGTGCATTCTATACCAATAACTCTAAGATTAGAAACCAAGATTCCAGTGTTTCTAGTCTTCAGCAAAATGCACCCAAAATAAAATCATTTTGGATTCAGAAATCTTTGTTGCAATCTAACATTGATTTCATTACAGGACCCAAACAAGTGTGGGTCCCAAAACCAGCTTGATCAGCAAGCTGAGAAGTCTTGCAGCCATACACTGTAAATGGATTCAAGATATTGGCTGTGCAAGACTAGAAATGACTGGAGAACACAGGTAAAATCTTTGAGAAAGAAATGAAGACTATTCAGCTAAAATTTCTTTATCATTTCAAACTTGAATTGCTTGAATTGGAATGAATGTTTAATTTTTATCTGAACAATGAGAAATGTGTTTTCAATGCTACTCCCATCAATGAACTTTATGTCATAACAATTGGAATCAGGTTTATGTTGTCATTCCATGCACAAATTAAGGGGGAGTAAATTTGAAAAAGTGCAAAAATCTTGTTTAATAAATTGCCTGTTAATGCATGATTGATCATGTTCATATTCTTTGAGTGCAAACTACCTTGAATGAACATATCTAAATTACTTGTTTGATTATTTCAAATCATGTAAATCTTATGGGAAGTGAGCCAGAAGAATCCTTGAGTGAAATATTGGAGAAATATTCCTTCATGTCTGATTAGTCATCTCTTGAGAAATGAGGTAGCAAAGAAATCATTTGAACTCCACTTCATAGAAACTGAAAAGCAAATTGCTGACATCTTCACTAAACCTCTTCCTGACAGTAGATTCTCATCTTTAAGGAGAGAACTTGGTCTTTGTAAATGTCCATTTTCTTGATCTCTCTCTTTGGGATTGGGTTGAGTGTTAGGCATCTTCTGAGGGGGAGTTCTTTGCATCATCATATTCATTTGCTTCCTTGATTCATCATATCTCTCTCCATTTCACTTCTATTTCTTTTTGACAATGAACTCTTCACCTCACATTGTGTTGAACTTCTCGGTATATCAAATGGTGATTTGAAGAAGGACAAATTCTGCTTGTCTGGACACTTTCACTATGCGAGAGTATATGTCTCCACCAAGTACCAAGGAATGAATATGCAATTGTTGAGGGGGAGCTTTTGTTATTCAAAGAGAATTATCTCTGAGTTCAAAACTTGCATATCTTTATTCTGATGAAAAGTGGTTGAAATCCTCATCTCAGGGGGAGCTAGAGAATTCACTAGTCATGTTTTTTTGAAAAATTTAAAACTTTTCCTGCATTACATCAGCTTCCATGCATGATGTCCTCATTCAGGTGTCTAGAGTCTCAAAATGATCCTTTGAGTGATCTACTACATTCATTTGTCAACTCTCACCTATATTCTTCAAAACTATAGAAATTCAGATTTCTTTCTAAGACTGAAGGATAATGTGTGTCTTGATTTTAAACATGTTTTTGTTTGCAACTGATGTTGGATATAGATGACGTCTTTTTGTCAAAAATCTCCAAAATTTGTCAATTCAACAGAGCAATGGCACATGTGCTGAGAAACTACACACCTTCACAATGAATAAAGTGCCATGTATGTCATGAGGCACTAATGCTATCTCTGTTCAAAGGGGATTAAAATCAAAAACAATTTCAAAACAAAATAAATATGTCCTATATTTTTTTATAATGACTGAGTAACTAGAAATATTGGCGTCTAACAAATGTATATTTTCATGTCAAAAGGTCATCATTTACCCCTTTGAGACTTGATAATGGATAGATCTTTAGTATCCAGGAACTATAGTGTGTGAAAAGTATTAGTTCTTGAGTGAAAAAGATATATCTCATTTGATAGTTTGTTTCAAAACAAAATGTGTATGTCATTGGAGAATTGTTTTAAAGAATCATTCTTATCCATCATCAAGTTGTTCTTAAAAAATTGTTTACTTTCAACACACTTGATTTCAGTCTAAAAAGATTTTTTTTCTTCTTTGGAATTGAAGAATATGGTAGTGTGTAGTTGATTGTTAAATGTCTTATATCCCTCAAATCATCATTTTCATGACTCAAGTCACTGAATGCTCATATCCTGTTAGATATTGTGTAAAACCTGAATTGTGTTGAATTTTTTCAAAAATATAACAAATGAATTTTTTAGCCTCTTAAAAATCCTTGAAATGATCATTCCACCCAGTGCTTATCATTATAAAGTTATCCCAAAAGCTCACAAATTTTTCCATACTCAAATCTAAAATTTTCATCAGGCCAGGTCGACACTACTCCATCTAGTGTCGACACACTTTCACTCAGGTCGACACTCACCTCCTCTAGTGTCGACACTGACCCCCTTCCAGACTCATTTTCGCCGAGGGCGCCAGTTAAGGACTTGTTGTTCCTGCGGGGTAGGTTATTCAAAAACCCCCTTTTCTTCTCCAGGTCGACCCGACGGTCGCCTTCCTCCTGGAATCCGGCAGGCGTTTTGAATCCTCTTCCACCTCTTCCCTCCTCCATCCCATCTCCATCCAGCTTCCCTCATTCCTCACTCTCCATCATCCCCGATTCCACTCTACACTGCTTCCATGGCGCACAAGCAAGCCCCTCGCCGTGGAGCAAGATCAAGGGCTACGGCAAGGCCCATTCCGGCGGATGATGATCCTCCTACTGAGAGGAGAACCAAGAGACGCCATGATCCTGCAGAGCAGCCAGGATCTTCATCTGCTAAGAGAGGTAGGGCATCCTCTTCTGGTCGAGTTCAAGGGTCTGTGTACCCTAGGAGGAAAACCTTGGATTCTTCTCCTGAAGCCTCTGAGAAGTCCACATCCACATCTTCATCCTCATCATCAGAATCTTCCCAGCCCTCTAAGAGACCTCCTTCCAAACCCCTAAGTGCAGGGAAGACCATCTTATAACCCAGGGCAGTAGACTTGGATGACAGTGAGCTGATTGCTGCATTTCCTGAGGTTATAAATTTCTTCAAATTCCAGTCTTGGCAATCCTTTTTATCAGAATTTCGCATCATATACCCTAGACTTGTCCAAGAATTCTATCAGAATTTGGAATGCACTGATGAAGGGTACATGTCAAAGGTCAAAGGGATTGTCATAGACATGCCTACAGACATAGCAGCTACCATTTTCAAAATTCCAGATGAAGGAGAAGACTACCACAACTTTGAGTTCAACCTTCATGAAGCCTATACCATCATGACTAGATTGCCTGCAGATGAGTCTGATCCTAAGCAAACCCATGTTACAAAATTCAACACCAACACTTTTTCACATGTGTTGAGGCTTACCCATCACATGCTTACTACCATCATAACACCCCAAGGTGGTGGGAGGGACAGACTCACAGATATTCAAAGGTTTGTGCTATATTGTATGAGCAAGGACATCAAGATAAACCTCCATGTCATCATGTACCAGATTATCTCTGAGACCACTAAGACAGATTTGCATAGATCACTTCCATATGCAGCCCATTTGACTCAAGTGTTTAAACACTTTGGTGTGTCTCTTGAGAATGAAAAGTCTGAGAAAATTCCTAAGTCCAACATCTATTGCTTTAAGCATGTTCAAAAATTTATGGGCTTTAGGATTGTGGGTGATCAAGTGAGGAGAGGGCCAGCTACAGTAGAGGCCCCTGTGGTCCAAGAGGAACAGCCTCCAATACAAGAGGAACAGCATCCAGTACAAGAGGAACAGCCTCCAGCTCCAGAGGATCAGCCTCAAGTACATGAGGACCAGCCTCCCATGAATGAGGATCAGCCTCCTGTGGCAGCTCAAGTTGATGAACCATTCATTGCCCCTCATTCACCTCAACTTCAGCCCTCCTCCTCCATGAACCTTGAAACTAAAATCTCATCCTTTTCTCCACCACCCCCAGTTCATGCATCATCTTCCTTTGGTGGACCTTCTGTTCCACCAGAGCTATACACTTTCTTGAATGACAAGTTTGATGCTTTGAACACCTCTATTCAATCCATGTCAGAAAATTTTGAATTGAGGATTCAGAGGTTGGAGAATTATGTGTCTGCCAGGTTCATTGAACAGAAAGCAACCTCAAACCATGCCACCCAAAGATTCAACAGGCTCATTGGCACCTTAGCAGATGCTTCAGTGGACCTTAAAGAACATCAAGAGAAATTGGAGATAGTTCTTAAGGGAATTTTGGCAAATTCCCAAGCTGATGTCTTCAACACAAAGGAGACACTTTCTCAGATAAGTAAGACAAGACTGTCTTTTGCTCACTTGGTGGATGACTTGGAGAGCATGAAGAATCTCTCTACTCACATTGATGAAGAGATGTCTGCACTTAAGAGAGAATTCAAGGTTTTGAATAGGCCTGGTTGGTCAGCTGGATCTTCTTCCTCTTCACAGCCAGTGTCAAAAGAATTCACTGCACTTCAAGCTTCAATGTCAGAAAATTCAGAGAGAATGGAGCATCTTCTGCATACAAGACTCTCAACTATCCAAGCTCAAATGAAGTTTAGTCTAACTTCAATGGAAAAGAGGCTAACGGATATTGAGACAATTTTGTTACCCATTCCTCCTCCTCCTCCTCCCCAATAATGTAATTTCTTTTGATGATGTCAAAGGGGAGAAGATAGCAAGATTGTAATGCTCACATCTTTAATGAAATGAATAGAAATATTTGTGCCTTCAATGTGTCTGAAAAATGTTTTGAATCAATGTGAATGTAAATCTTTTGAATAAATGTGAATGTGATGAATGCTTGTCAAGCTGCTTGACCTTTGTGTGAGAATAGCTTATCTTTAGTAACATTGTGTATTTCATGTGTGCTACTTTCAAATGTCACCAAAAAAATGTTCAAAGGTCCTTGACAAGTATGAATAAAAGGAAATGAAAATGCTTAAAATCACACTTCATTGAAACTTTCCACTTCCATATGAATTTAATGTTGCCATCATCAAAAAGGGGGAGATTGTTGGGTTGAGTGTGAATATAATACATTTCTCCTCACATTTTGATGATGACAAGTTGTGATTTTAATGCATAACCATTGGAACATGTGAAATACATCACACCTGAAATTACAATATTCAAAAAGCATGTTTCCAAGCACATTTATCATTTATATTCATGATAATATATTTATCTAATGATTTATGTGTTTATTTTCTCAGGGACAAACATTTCTTGCAAAGGTAGTGTCGACACAACCATCAATGGTGTCGACACAATGGTTCAGAGCAAAGGCAGAAATGTGAAAAAAAGATCAACTAGTGTCGACACTAGTCCAGGGCAGGTCGACACTAGAGAGCCTTCCCAAAAGGCCTGTTGTTCAGATAGCTAAAGCAGGTCGACACCAAATGCAAGCAGGTCGACACTAGATGGCTCTCCCAGAAGGCCTATTTTTCAGATGGCCAAAGCAGGTCGACACGAGATGAGATCAGGTTGACACTAGAGAGCCTTCCCAGAAGGGCTGTTTTGCTGTCTGGGACATGAGGTCGACACTGAATCATCTCAGGTCGACACTAGAGGCCTCTCCCAGGGATTTGATTTGTCAGTCTGGGAGAGTGTGTCGACACACCTCATGGGCAGGTCGACACACTCCGGAATCTCTGTGACTTAAACTTCCTTCTGGACACGTGGCACCCTTGGGAGATGATGGATCAATCTTGGATCTTGTGCCCGCATACCCCAAGGGCATCTTTGGGATATTTAGGGTATAAATACCCTCCTTTTGGGCATCCATCCAAGAAGAACCTTCTCAGAGCCTCTAGAAACTGGTTGTTGGCGGCAAGAAGAGTTCATCTCCCTGCTCCTGCTTTCATGGTGTCTCCTGAAGCCATTTCTCATCTGTTCAAGTGTGAGAAGTGAAGATTGATCGTTGAAGAAGCATCTCAAGGAGGCAGAGCAAGTAGAAGCCGACTTCTGTGGAGAATTCAGGAAGATCCTCAAGATCAGATTGCAGAGCATCGTCCAGGAGCTTCCACAGATCAAAGCACTTCACAATTCGATCTTCTACAAGGGAGTACATCTGAAGAGAAAAGCTATCAGTACAATTCTCATTCCATTTTCTCTTCTGAGTAATTCTGAGATTGTGCATGGGTTGTTGCATAAGTCTCATGAATTCACTCTTGTTGGACTAGATCTGTTGCTAGAGGATCTGAGTCTTTTGCTTTTTCTAGCAAGTTGTTTGTGAGCCTGCATGCTCAGTAGTTTCTGAGTCGTCGCACTCACTGTGTGGTTTGATCCGTCGTGCTTAGTTTGGAGTCGTCGTACTCCGGTTGTTATTTGAGTCGTCGTGCTCAAGGGTGTTTGGAGTCGTCGTGCTCCAGTGTGAGTTGTACTCAGAGTTTTTGAGTAGTGTGGCCTCACTGTGTGAGGGGTGGACGTAGGAGTCACTGGAGGTGATTTCCGAACCACCTAAAAATCCTCTATGCATTGGTTTGAATTGTGGTTTGCCTTTATATCTCGCTAGATGCATGCATAGGGATTTCGTTCACACTACTAATTGTTTTGCTCACACTCTAATCACACTTCAGATCAGTAAATTAATTGGGTGACTTGATCTTTGATTCAAAGTAATTTTAAATTGCCTAAGCTTCCGCGTTAATTAGTATTAGATCTATTCAACCCCCCCTTCTAGATCTGATCCTTCCACCCATCCATTCCTAACAGTTTTGATATCTCCTAAGAGCCAAGTGCATAAGGGGCTTTTATTGTCCCAAGGGTCCACAAAAATATCTTGGGGCTTGAGGGCATAGGAATTCCCTCCCAAAAAGGCCCCACCAAAGTTATCCCTGTGTCTTCAGCAATTTAGAATCATCAAAAAGTCCGAAGTGTGTCGACACTACACACAGATGTGTCGACACAACAAGCATCAGCTTCAAACTGGCTTCCTGGGACAGTGTACTAGTGTCGACACCACTGAGCACTGTGTCGACACCACTGGCCATTTCTTCAGAAATCCTGGTTCTGGGATAGTTAACTAGTGTCGACACCACTAAGCACTATGTCGACACCATTGGACATTTCTTCAGAATTCTTCTTCTGGGACAGTGAACTAGTGTCGACACCACAAGGCACTGTGTCGACACCACTGAGCATATATGACCTTTTCTTTGAACTATACATGAAAGAAACATTGTGAGATATAAATTTAAGCATAATAAGCATGACTTCAGTATATTAATGAATCATATTTGAGTATCATCAAAATAAGAGATCCAACAATCTCCCCCTTTTTGATGATGACAACTATGATTCATTAAGTTAACTTGAATTTCTCACAAATGTGATTTTAAAAGTCATCCATTCACAATTTCATAGCATATCATAAGCATAACAATGACATCATGTCATTCATTTGACATTTCCAAAGAAAAATCATACATACAAGCATCCAACAATGCATCCATCAACCGAAATATGTTTGCATTCATATGAAGATGTATCCCAAAAAGTTTAAAGTTTAACAACCCAAAATGTAAATCCTTCTCCCCCTTTGACATCATCAAAACAAAAGATATCATGCAGAAGGAGGTGGAGGAGGAGGAGGAATAGGGAGCAAGATGGTCTCCATGGTCTTCATCCTTGTTTCCATAGCACTCAAATTTGTTCTCAGGTGAGTTTGCATAGTAGAGAGTCTGGTGTGCAAAAGGTCTTCCATTCTTTGATGATTTTCATACATGTTCTCTTGAAAGACACCGAGACTGTGAGTTTCATGCTGAGAAGCAGTAGATGAACTGGGAACTGAGCCATGTTGCTGGAAGTTATTAAAATTATTTCGAAGATCTATCATTTCTTGATCAATATGCGCAATAAGTGTCCTCATTCTGTCCATATCTTCAACCAGATGAGCAAAGGACAATCGAGTTTTGGACACTTTAGTTACAGCTTCTTGACTATTGAATAGTCCCTGTTGAGTGTTAAGCAAAATTCCTTCTAGAACTACTTGAGTCTTGAGCTGAAGTTCTTTAAGTTGGGTACAAGCATCACCCAAAGTGCCAATTAGCCTGATGAATCTTCTAGTTGCATGCTCAGCTGCTTCATGTTATCTCACAAACTGACCATTCACAGAGTTTTCCAATCTCTGAATCTGAAGTTCAAATCTGTTAGACATTTATGTTATGGAGGAATTTAGAGTTTCAAACTGAGTTTGCAGAAATGTATATAGCTGAGGTGGAATGGAAGGTCCACTATCTGAATTGGAGGCTAAACTGTGATGATGGGTGAGAAAGGTTGGATGGACAGGTATATTTGATGGACGTGGAGATGCATGAGGAGAAGGCACACCTTGTGGCTCAAAAGGAATTTCAACCTCAACATGTGGCTGGTCCACTGGATCAATTTAAGGTGCTACATCTTCTGAAGCAACTTCTTCTTGCACTTGTTCAACATGTGGTTCAGGCTCTACAACTGGCCCTCTTAGCACTTGGTCTCCTTCAACTCTGAATCACATGAACTTTTGCAAGTGATGCAAATAGTAGATATTATTTTAAGGGATTTTCTGAACCTTTTCATTGACAAATGAAATTCCAAAGTGCTTGAACACAGCTGTGAGATCTTTCCTTATGGTTTCAGACATAATTTGAGTCATTATCAAATTCAAATTGATTTTCACATTCTTCTTCATGCCATACATCACAAATCTCTGAATATCTGTCAATCTATTCCTGCCACCACCCTGTGGTGTGATAATTATGGTAAGAATGTGATGAACTAGACGAAGAGCTGGAGGAAAGGTGTTGGTGTTGAACCTTGTGACATGGGTTTGTCTACAATCCGTTGAATCATGAGGAAGACTAGTGAGTAAAGTGTAGGATTCATGAAGATTGAATTCAAAATCACTCCAATCCCCACCATCATTTGGAAAGTGAAAAAGTTTAAAAGCTAAATCATGAGTGAAAAGAATAGATACACCCTTGACTTCAGACCTGAAACCCTCTGGATCATCCATAATGTTCAAATAGAATTCTTGAACTAAACATGGATAAAAAATTCTGAATTCTGAGATAAACTTCAACCACCCTTGAAACTGAAAGAAAGGTATAAGCTCTGGAAAAGCATTTGCAAGAGCTTCATCATCTAAAGCCACAGCCCTAGGCTTGAGAATAGAACGACCTTCAGTTGCAACTTGAGATGGGGTGACTACTTGTGCCTCAGATGAGTCAAATGACTCTGAGGATGAGTCTTCATCAGAAGAATCACTGGAATCCGGTAGAAGCTTCCTTCTAGGGTGACGAGAGGGCATGGGAGACTTGTCTTTGCTTAGAGAAGATGCCCTTCCTCTCTTAGATGGGGTTCCAGAAGGAGTGACCTCACCCTTTCTCTTTGATGGATCATGGCGAAATTTGCTTCTCCTCTCCAGTTGAGGCTCTTCAATGACAATGCCTTTTGCAGCCGCCCTGGTCTTTGCCCCTCTCCTTGGAGTCTGCTTGGGAGCCATGATGAAGGGAAGGATGAGAAGAGAAGAAGGATGGAAGGTTGGAGAAGAAGAAACGGAAATGCAGGGGATCGGTTTCTTGGAAGTTGGAAGGAGGGAAGAGTTCAAGTGGGGTGGAAAAAGCAAATGGTAGGGTCGACATGGGTCCTAGGGCATAGAAAAAGAGATTTAATCCCTCAAGATAGGGGATAAAATGTACCCGCGGTTCAAATACCCTAAACATGAGCCGCCGGTCAAGCCAAGGTGTCTTGACACACAAGGAGAGTGTGTCGACCTGACAAGCTTTTGGTGTCGACACACAAGAAGAGTATGTCGACCTCACTTGATAGAAATCGTCAGATTTGAGATAAGAATGAGAAGGGATATCTTTAATATGATGAGTCATATCTGAAATCAATTATTTAGAGATTTTAAAATGTCAAAGAGATCATTTCCATTTTTTCATCATATTCCCATTGGCATGAAATTTATCATTAAGAAATCCTGAAGGATTGAAATGATTTCTAAAGTGATATAAAATCTTCTACACAGCCAATCTCAATCTTTTACACTTTACTTAACCAAAAGTAATGTGATTTATTTAGGATTAAGGCAATTTATATTGAAATTAAACACTCTTAGAAGATTTGATTCAGGTTTAAGCCGTTCTTTTTTTTTTTTGAATTTTTGTTAACTCTTAAGTAATGAGCATTCAAATATAGTAAATCTTTTTCAGTCAAGTATACATGCTTTTCACACACTAGAATCTCTGGTTACTAAAGATTTACTAATTATCCTGCTTTAAGGGGTGAATGAAAACATTTTTACATGGAAATATACGTTTATAAGACACCAATTTTTCAGTTACTCAGTTAACATTTGTTCTTTTGATGATTTTTTTTTTATTTAACCCCTTAGAACAGAGATAACACAGCACCTCATGACATACATGGCACTTCACTTCTTGTGAAGGTGTGCAGTTTCTCAGTGTTATGTCATTGCTCTGTCAGAAAAATCTTCTTGTAAATAAACATGAGACTTTTGACACAACTTTACCTTTTATCAGTCTTGAAAGAAGTGTGTAAGATCAATACATAATTGAGCAGAAGTCCATAAAAGAAATCAAGTTACTTGAGGAGTTCAAAATAAAAGAGAGTGTTGACTGAAAGAACATGTTATAGCAGCTAAGAAATCAATCCTTATTTTCTTCAGAAGAATTAATGAACATCTCATATATTAGATATTCATCAACACACTGAATTAATTTTGGTTTTGATGAGAGAAAATGGCAATGAAATCTTTAGCTCCCCCTGAGTTATTGATCTCATCTATTTTTCATCAAAAGTAAAGAAATCCTTCTTCAATGAAAGAATGATTAAGATGATCAAATGAATTTAATGAGTTAGAAATTGAGGAATTGATGGCTTCAAGGATGAACAAGAATTTGATAGAAGTTTCACAGAAGGCTCACATCACCTAAACAATTTCTTGATCAACCTCAGCAGTTTGCTCTCAAAAGAGTTTATGAACAATCTTGATTCTTTTGAACTGAAATCTCAGACCTTACCTTTGTTTCTTAAGCAGATGTGCTCCCCCTCAATATGTGCATCAGTAATTCAGCATTCAAACAATGCATACTCAATTTGAGCACTCAATTTCAGCAAACAAGCATACATGACCAATCATGTTTCAAACACATTAATAGCAATCACAACAAAAGTTTCAAAAACTGAATGATTCTTACACATTTTAGATCATGGGTACTTGGCGGAGGACTTTCCTCAACACATAATGATAGCTTTCACACAAGCATAACATGTCCTTCCCCTAATCACTATTTGATATACCTCATAATCTTAGCATAAAGATTCAAAAAAATTTCAGTTCTTATTCCATGCTGCATATTCCAAGTTCTCTTCTTAGAGATGTGAATCTGTTTTCAGCCAATGGTTTTGTGAAAACATCTGCAATTTGTTTTTCACTGGAGATGAATTCTAATTCAATGTTTTTGTTTGAAACTTCATCCCTTAGAAAATGATGCATGATCTCAATGTGTTTTGTTCTAGAGTGTTGAATTGGGCTTTTGGAAAGATTGATTGCACTAGTATTGTCATGCATAATAGATGAGCATCCAATATCAATGTTGTAGTCAAGCAATTGACTTTTAATCCACAACACTTAAGTTGCACAACTTCCTGCAGCAACATATTCTGCTTCTGCAGTAGATAGTGCAACTGAGTGTTGCTTTTTGGAAGCCCATGTTATCATGCAATTTCTTAGAATTGACAATAACCACTAGTACTCTTTCTATCAAGCTTACATCCAGCATAATCAGCATCAGAATATGAAATCAAATTAGCATGACATCCAACTGGATACCATAAACCCAAATCACAAGTTCCACAGAGATATCTAAAAATCCTCTTAACTGCAAGCAAGTGACTTTCCTTCGGACTAGACTAAAATCTAGCACAAAGACATACACTAAATTGAATATCTGGCCTACTTGTAGTAAGATATAAAAGCGATCCAATCATACCTCTGTATTGATTTGCATCCACCAATTTACCTTTTTCATCTTTGTCCAATTTAATGCTTGTACTCATGGGAGTTGATGCTGGTTTGGCTTGTTCAAAGTGAAATCTTTTGAGCAATTCTTTAACATATTTGGCTTGATTTATAAAGAACCCATCCTCAAGTTGTTTGACCTGCAAACCAAGAAAGAATTGTAATTCTCCCATAAGACTCATTTCAAATTCACTGTGCATGTGATTTGAAAATTCTTCACACAGTGAAGGATTAGTGGATCCAAAAATAATATCATCCACATACACCTGAACTACAATGATATGATTGTGGACTGATTTTGTGAAAAGAGTTTGATCCACCATACCTCTAGAATAATTCCTACCAACCAAAAAATTGCTCAATCTGTCATACCATGCTCTTGGAGCTTGTTTCAAACCATAAAGAGCTTTATGCAGTTTATATACATGGTTTGGTTTATCAAGATCTTAAAATCTAGGAGGTTGAGCAACAAACACCTCTTCTTTTATGTAACCATTTAAAAAGGCAGTTTTCACATCCATTTGAAACAATTTGAAGTTTTTGGAACATGCATATGCCAATAGAATTCTCACTGCTTCTAATCTAGCTACTGGTGCAAAGGATTCCTCAAAATCAACTCCAAGTTCTTAATTATATCCTTTAGCAACCAGTCTTGCTTTATTTCTGACAACTTTTCCTTCTTCATTCAATTTATTCATAAACACCCATCTAGTTCCAATTATTGATTTTTCAGGATTTTTGGGAACTAGACTCGAAACATTATTTCTTTTGAATTGATTCAATTCATCATGTATTGCTTCTATCCAAGAATTATCTTTTAGTGCTTCTTCAATATTTTTGGGTTCTATTTGAGATATAAAAGCCATATGATCTTGTTCAATGACATTTCTGAAATGAGATCTTGTATGGACTCTGTCATGAACATTTCCAACAACATTCTCAAGTGGATGGTCTTTAAAGTATTTGAAATTACCTCTTGTTGCTGCACTTACCTGCTCTGGTGTCGACTCAATATCCTGTGGTGTCGACTCAGCTTCGGGTTCAGCAACCTCTTCATTCTCCACAGATTGATTTTTTTCTTTTATAAGAATGTCAGCATCTTCTTCTTGATTCCTGCACAAATCAAGGTTAGTAAATTTTTCAATATTCTCATCAAATATGACATGAGGAGTTTCCTCCACACTATTTAATTCATTGTTAAACACTCTATATGACCTTGAATTTTCAAAATATCCTAGAAAGATTCCTACATCACTTTTCTTTTCAAATTTATCAAGATCATGTTTGTCATTATTATGAATGAAAACTTTACATCCAAAGACTCTAAAATATGCAATGTGAGGTTTCTTACCTTTCAGAAGTTCATAGGAAGTTTTCTTAAGGACTAGTCTTACCATTACTCTGTTGAGGACATAACATGAAGTGTTGACAGCTTCTGCCCAAAATTTTCTTGGAAGCTGACTTTCAATCAACAATGTTCTTGTCATCTCCACTAAAGTCCTATTTTTCCTTTCAACAATTTCATTTTGTTCAGGAGCCCTTGGAGAAGCAAACTTGTGATCAATTCCTTTATTCCTGCAAAAATCAAAAAACAAGTTATTGTCAAATTCTCCTCCATGATCAGTAAGAATGGAGTGAATTTTATTTGTTTTTGCATTTTCAATTTCATCAACAAATTCTTTGAAGTTTTCTAAAGTATCACTCTTGTGAGATAGAAAATACACCCATGTGAATCTAGAAAAGTCATCCACAATCACAAATCCAAATCTATGTTCACTAAGACTGAGTGTCCTAGTTGGACCGAATAAGTCCATATGCAACAATTCAAAGGGTTTGGAAGTGATTAAGGGTGCAACAGATTTGAATGATTTCCTGGTTGTTTACCTTGGGCACATGAAGCACATACAATTGCATTTTTCTTTTTCTTCATTTTTGGTAAACCATTTACAAGAGAATATCTTAGCAACTTATTCAGAACATTTTCACTAGCATGACCTAACCTTCTATGCCACAGTTGGAATAGATCATGCTGGTTTGCAACAAGACGAAGATTTTCATGTTGATGATCATTCAAATCAACCAAGTAAACATTATTAATTCTTTGGCCAAGAAATTTTATTTTTCCAGAATCTTTTTCAACAATTTCACATGATTCAGAATTCAAAATTACCTTAAGGCCTTTGTCACATAGTTGACTTATGCTCAAGAGATTATGATCAAGACCTTCAACAAGTAAAACATTCTCAATTGAGCTTGAAGGATTCTTACCAATTCTTCCTGTTCCAATGATTTGCCCTTTGTTCTTACCTCCAAAAATTACTTGTCCACCATTGTTTACAATCAATGTTGAAAATTTTTCCTTATCTTTAGTCATATGTCTTGAACAGCCACTGTCAAGGTACCATTTATCTTTCTTGTGGGCTGTAAGACATTCCTGCAAAACAAATTTAGAAAGAGAATTTTGGTACCCAAATTGCTTTGGGTCCCATCAATTGTTTCAGCTCAGCTACAAGATGTTTTGGAATCCAGATTTGCCTTATTTTCCTTGAATTCATTATTGATCTACATTTTTCATCAGTGTGACCAGATTTCTTGCATATAGTGCACATCATGATTCTTTGTGGTGTGAAACCCTTATTCTTATTGATGTATGATTTGGAATCAACTGAAGAGTTTTTGTTGTTCTTTGGATTTGAACTTGGTCTCAAACTGGATTTTAAGTTCTGTTGATCTTTACCTTGAGCCTTTTCATGTTTAAATTGCATTTTGAAATTTTTGACCAGATTTTGAAATTTTGTTTTTGAGTTTGCTTCTGATTTTTCCTTTAAGTTCTTTTCAGAATTACCATAGGAAGTGCTTCCTTGAACAAATGAGGTTATCAATGTTTGTCCAATTTTCTTATTACTTTCAGACTGATAACCTAGACCATGCTTGGTAGGGTTCATCCGAACTCCTAAAATAGCATCTAGGTTTTATTTACCTTTGACAAGTCTTGACAAGGTCTCTTTCTTGTCATCCGGTTCTTTTTAGACAGTTTTCAGTTCCTCTTGCATTACTTCTTTTTCATTTATGAGTTTCTTATTTTCATTCATTAAGATCTGTTTTTCTTTTTCAATTGATTGACATCTCTCCTTGATTACATCAAGTTGTTCATTCACACATTCTTTTTCCTTTTTCAGGTTATTGATTTTATCAGTCAGCAATTTTGTTTGCTCAGAATCTTGTGGACTTTGCACTATGCTGTTAATTTTTCTTCTCAATGTTTTATTTTCAGACATTAGTTTACACAATTTTTCAAATAAAACAGCGTAAGCTTCCTCCCAGTCATCAGTTAAGAAATTTTCAAATGAAGAACTTACCTCATTATTTTCTTCATGTCTTGCCATGAGACAAGTCACTTCTTCTTCTTCTGATTCATCTTCTTCTTAATCTTCTTCATCCTTGTCACTCCATGTGGCTAGCATTGCCCTTGTCTTTTTGAACATTTGATTTTTCAATTTCTTTTTCAGATCAGGACACTCTCCTCTCATGTGTCCTAGCTTCCTACATTCATAACAAATAATGTCAGTCTTTTTATTGGTTTCTAATTTTTTATTGAAATCATTTTTCTTTGAAACATCTTTTTTGACAAAAGGTTTAAACTTACCTTTCCCTTTCTTTCTCAGAAATTTTCTGAATTGCCTTGTCAGTAAGGCCAATTCTTCATCATTCTCTTCATCAGAAGACTCATCATATTCATCAGATTGATCAGCAATAATTTTTGAACTAGATGAAGCTTTTAAAGTAATAGGTTTCTTAGATGTAGACATAGATGCATTTCTTTTCAGATTTATCTCATATGTCATGAGTGAACCTATTAGTTCATCCAGTTGCATGGTTGACAAATTTTTTTAATCCTCAATTACAGTTGCTTTTGTGTGCCAGGCTAATTGAAGTGATCTAAGAACTTTCCTAACAAGATCACTATTAGAATAGTCTTTTCCTAGACCTCTAAGACCATTAACCAAAAGCATGAATCTAGCAAACATCTCAGAAATAGTCTCATCACTTTTCATCATGAACATTTCATATTCTGAGACTAAGATACTTGCCTTGGGCTCTCTTACCTCAGAAGTTCCCTCATAGATGAGTTGGAGCTTATCCCACATCTCCTTAGCAGACTTACATGAGGATACTCTGGAATACTTCATGGGATGGATGGCACATTGCATCATGTTCATGGCACTCCAGCTGAGTGTGGACTTGTTGATCTGGTCCTTGGTCCATAGACTTTCATCCTCAGGAAGTTCATCAGGTCCCTTGTCGACAATCATCCAGAGCTCATAATTCTGTGCTTTAAGGAACACTTGCATCCTATTTTTCCAATAAGCAAAGTCAGATCCATCGAGAAAAGGAGGCCTAGAAATTGAATGACCCTCAGCAATAAACCCCTTAGTGTATTCCATGGCAATGAACTCTTGATTGTTAGATCAAACACTTAAAGTGCAAAGAGAAAGTGCTCTGATACCAAATGAAATGTTGCAGAAAAATTGCTATAGGAAATCTAGAAGGGGGGTTGAATAGATTTCCCCAAATTTTAAGATTCACTTGGATTACGATCTTAGAGAAGTTGAATTCAGTATGAAATCTCAAGATCAATGACAATTCTAAATGAATTCGACAAGTTAGATGATGAAATTCTAGCGAACCTATCAAACATCTAACGCAAGAGACAATCAAACCATAATGAGACAATAATTTAGGGTGGTTCGGATTACACAACAGTGTATCCTACATCCACCATCCACACACACACACAAATGTGGCTTATCTTGCCCATTCAGAAAAGTCACACAACAACACACACTCTGAGATTTAGAAATCTCAGATTCAACCATACAGATGAAATTGTGCACAAGGATTGCACCAATTTCACAACACACACATCAATAAAGTGAGTTTGAAGTGAAGAACTAGATAGAACAACTGAAACGCAATTTGGAAAGGACTGGTTCGAAGATCCATGTTTCTGCTTCGAGAATGGGGACCAACTCTTCTACTTCAGCTACAGGAAGAAGACTCTGATGGCTCGAAATTCTTCTTCAAATGGATCATCAAAGGTGATAGAATCTTCAATTTCTTCAAATTTGGAAGTAATCCACCGGAATGAAGTCTTCTTCTGGAGTAGCCTAGAAAGCTCTGGAAAACTGGAAGAGCAGATGGTTGTTTCGATATCTCCTAAGAGCCAAGTGCATAAGGGGCTTTTATAGTCCCAAGGGTCCACAAAAATATCTTGGGATCTGAGGGCATAGGAATTCCCACCCAAAAAGGCCCTACCAAAGTTATCCACGTGTCTTCAGCCATTTAGAATCATCAAAAAGTCCGAAGTGTGTTGACACTACACATAAATGTGTCGACACACCAAGCATCAGCTTCAAACTAGCTTCCTGGGACAGTGTACTAGTGTCGACACCACTGAGAACCGTGTCGACACCACTGGCCATTTCTTCAAAAATCCTGGTTCTTGGACAGTTAACTAGTGTCGACACCACTGAGCACTGTGTCGACACCACCGGCCATTTCTTCAAAATTCTTCTTCTGGGACAGTGAACTAGTGTCGACACCACAAGGCACTGTGTCGACACCACTGAGCATATATGACCTTTTCTTTGAACTATATATGAAAGAAACATTGTGAAATATAAATTTAAGCATAATAAGCATGACTTCAGTATATTAATGAATCATATTTGAGTATCATCAAAATAAGAGATCCAACAAGTCTGCGGTTTTGTGTAATTTTTAGTGTGGTTTTTACTAGAGTTTCTAGCATGTGAATTGTGTGTATAGCTAGTCAGCTTGACAGCTGCTAGTGGCGGTAGAGAAATGGTGTGGTTAGTGGTATATTTTGTGTGGTTATACCAGTGTACCAGTTTTCGGTAAAGTGTAGATGTTAAAAGGTTCTCAATTACATAAATTAAGGGGATTAGTGAATTCAGTTATGATGTTCAGCAAAGATAAGTTGTGTTCTAGAAAGGATATGTTTTAATGTGATGAAGATGTTTTAATGAGGTACAGAATTGGCAGAGACAGGTATAAGGTAATGATTGTGGATATGTATAAGAGGAAGTTATTGCAGAAATAGTTGAGTAATAGAGTTACAGCAGGAACCATATTGCAGTGTGGAATAGTGGGTGTTAAAGATTGATAGATGAAAGGATTGTAATTGAGAAATTCAGTAGAGGTAACTGTTGTGTTTAAGATTTGTGTCAGTATGTGTTAAGAGATAGTTTGGACGATAACATGATCAGTGGTATGGAAGATTTTGAACAATTAAGTGAGGCAATTTAGCTTGAGATGAGGTATTAGTAAATAGAGGAGTAATGGTTGGTACCAGTCGGATTAAGTGTGTTTTGGTGATTAGGGATGAGTGCAGTAAAGAGCTTGGGAGTAGTGATGTTGTGAATAATGATGATAATGGGAAATTTGATATAGAGATCCATGTAAGTATGTGTAGAGGTGATCAGTTGGATAAAGAGAGAGTAATGGAAGATCAGTGCACATTTAGATTTTTCTAAGAATTTCATAAGAAAGATATTCATTTGGCAAGTGGCAGTTTGTGAGGATTGCAATGGTTTGTTAAAGAATACAGTGTTAAAGATAAGGTTAATAATGTTTAGCAATTGGGTATAGTTTGTGAAGAAGAGAGGTAAAATTTGTGTCAGAAAAAGGTTGAGGTTAAGGTTAAGAATGTTTAGAATAAGGTAGAACAATGTGGGTCGGAATAGGAAGAGATGAATCAAGTGAGAAGCAGTTAAGGAATATCAGGCTGAGTAAAACAGTAAGATGGATTGTGAAAGGAATATTAATGAGTAAGCTGTAACAAGGGTATTTCCAGTTCTTAAGAATAAAGTAGTTATAGTAAGGTAATTGGAAAGGTAGATACTAAGATTGTAAAGCAGCAGTGTAGAACAAAGGAATCAGGCAGAGCAGGTTATCGTGTCTAAGAAAAAGGCTATTCAGATTCTGATTTTAGCAGTGTTACAGTGAAAGGTAATTGGGTGTTAAGAAAGGTCACAGTGTAAGTGGTGCAGTGAGATTAGTCAGATAGTCGAATGATTAGGGGAAAGTCTTTTTGCAGAGATGGTATTATATTCGATATCATTGTCAGTATAGTTTAAGCTCAGTGTTATTAATTAAAGGAAGACAAAATGTGGCAGATTATAGAGTGATAATAGTTAGATGATTTAAGAAATGTTCAGGGAAAGTTTATATGGCAGCTTGCAGAAAGTGATTCAGATGGACAGAGGAGTTTTATTATAAAGGTATTTCCAAAGTTTGATGTGAAAGCTACAACAGGTCAGTTAAAGAATAGTAAGCAGACTAAAGTATGGTAGAATAGAGCGGAAAGAACAGGAATGTATAGAAATTGAAATTGTTAAAGTCAAATATAGATTGTAGAATATAGAAAGGAAAATTGTGATTAGTTAAGCAGCAAAGTATTTTGGGTCAGATGGCACCTGGTTGAGAGAGAGAGTTCAGTAAAGTTGAAGATGAAATATATGCAGAATTAGTTGAGCAGTTATGTTTCCTGATCAGAGAGTACAGTGTCACAGCAATGAAAATGGAAATTGTGAAGAGTTATGAGTTCGGTTGTTGAGATAATCAAAGAATATTATTTGAAGAAAGGTAAGTATGTAAGGAGTAAAGTATATCAGTAGCAGTATGCTAGAATTCAGTGTGGCACGGATAGAGTTGAAGCATTAAAGAAAATAGTTCATAAATTCGGGTAAGTTTCCCAGTAATAATTAATGGAGTAAAGCGATTTGAGAAGAAAGTAAATATTATTAATAGTGGGAGCAGAGTTTATGGAATATTTTATCGAGTATCCAATGTAATCAGAGTGGCGCGGCGGAAGCATGGAAGATCTAATATTCGCAGGTTATTCGAGATTTGAATGATTAAAGGGAAGTTTAAAATTTTTGTATAATTGGGCAAAGAGACCGTGGTTTATGGCCAGATATGAGTTCAGATAGTATGGGCAGAATGGTATAAAGAGGCAAGAAATTTAGTTATGGTAATGTGATTTTCTTTGAGAAGCTGGCAGTTGAGAATGTGAATAAAGTTGAGGCAGAGTAATAGTTGGCAGTAAAAGGCAGATAATGGAATGGACGATGGTTTTATATAGCAGAGCGCCTCAGAATGGCAGTATACAGTAAAGGATTTTAAGCGAGTAAAGTAGCCTAGAAAGAAACGTTGCAAACATAGTCAGGAAAATGTGGAATCAGGTTGAGTCCAAGAAGATAAAGCACCAACATCAAGGTAGAATCGCCTAAAGTTGAAAGACAAAGGAAGAGCAGATTGCAGTAATCGGGCAGAGCAGCAATGAAATGAGTAAAGAGAAAGGAACAGCAGAATCGGTACGGAATTGAGCAGATTGAGTTACTCAGTGCAAGATGGTTTGAAAGACAAATGCAGAGGAAATGTATCCTACTTGTTCTGTATATGGATTTATTCTTTTTTAGGTGATAGTCAGGCTTACCGTGGTTTGTTTTGAATGTCGAGGACGACATTCCTTTTTAGGTGATAGTAATGTAACGTAGTGGTTGTTCAAATCCGTGTTTATTGGTTCTGGTGTGGTGCTCATGACCAATGTGGGGTCATTGAGCTTTGGTCGTGGTCTCCGTGGATTGTGTGGGTGCTTTGGGCTGGAGGTTTTAGCCCAAACAGCCCACAGGTTCACTGGTTGTGAACGTGACAGGGTGAGGCGTCGCGTTCTGAATGCGACGGTCTCATGCGTCACATTCTCCGCACCGCCTTTGTGACACATGGCATTGAAAGTTTTTAGAAGGTGACGGTTAGGTGCGTCGCGTTCTAAAGATGACAGGATGCTATGTCGCGTTCTGGTTTTCGATTGGGATAAGTTTGGCCCTCTGGCCAAACAGAACAGGAAGCTCTGTTCGACTGGGAGAGGGCTACTGCGGTGATTTCCGGCGACGTCGACTTTGGAGCTCGTGTTTTGACATGGTTTTGGCGCGTAGAAGCTACATGGAGCGTGGAGAACATCGATCGACCCTCGTTCTGTGAGTTCTTCTTGTTGGTAGGGACTTTCCTTGTTTTATTGCATTATTTGATTGTTTTGAAGCATGTTTAATGTGTATAGATGTGTAGTTGTGTTTTCTTCATAGTTTATGTGATTTGTAGAAGCTTGGTAAGCTTGGAAATGGAGTTTTGAGCCGATTTCTGTGTGAGAACTGAAGTGCAGGCTTTCTGTCTGAGAAGGCGACAGATCGGCCGTCGCATTCAGGTCGCGACGTTAGGCCCCGTCGCATTCTGGTTTGTGAACGCGTTCTTAACGCGACGGTAGACGCCGTCGCGTTCTGGTGTGCAATCGCGGTTTGTCGGGTCGTCACGTTCATAACGCAATAGTGGCCCTTGTCACATTCTTCTGTCTGAAATGAGTGGGTGAGCTTTGGGCAATGAGGGTCCTGTGTGATGACCTAGCTCAGGTCATTTTAAGATATTTTAAGTTGTTCTAAGTGGATTAATGATTAGTAAAGCATGATTAGGTTAATGGAATAGTTGGTGGTTACTGAGTGAGTAATGTTAATGGTTATTTTAGTTATGTTAATTATATTATAAAGCTTATGTCATTTATATGTGTGGTCTATGTGCATTGTGATGCGCTGCCGTGAAGGCCATGAGATGGCCGATAATGGGCAAGGTTATAAAGCGGATCCTGTGTTTGACGGTGTGTAATTGCTTGGAGGTCACATGGTGACCAGTGACAGGCTGATTATGGTTTGTGTATCGTGGTATAAGTTTTATGGTTGTGTTAAGTAATCGGTATGGTTTGTGCACTTGTCAAGTTTGGTGGTCCGGCGCCTATTCCAGAATGTCTCTCTAGTCGGGTACCCCCGGTTTTGTGTGAGCCAGGCACGTTAGTGCTCGGGGTTTGTCCTCGGACTATGTGTACTGTCGAGGTCTGTGTCGTCTTCCTGGACACCCTCACTCTTGTGTTGTGTTTGAGTTGCACGTCCGGATGAGGGAAAGATGACAGAGGGCAGCGACTTGTGTTTGTGGCTGTGCAGTCACTTTGTGCGGCCCCCCGAATTTTGTGCATTTAATATTGTTTATTTTATGCATGTAATATATATTTAATTTTGTGCATATTATAAGTACTTACATACTTATGTGCATGTATATATATATATATATATATATGTGTGTGTGTGTGTGTGTGTGTGTGTGTGTGTGTGTGTGTGTGTGTGTGTGTGTGTGTGTGTGTGTGTGTGTGTGTGTGTGTGTGTGTGCTTATTCCTGTGCATATAATATATTTATTAAAATGTGCATATAGTATTTAGTTACTGCTATACATATTGTATGTATTTATACTGTGTATTCATGTTGTGTATACAAGTTATTTGGATGTTTTACTATTGTGGCCGAAATTCTATTTAACGTCCACATACATTGACGTTAAGTGTAAGTAAATGGCAAGCTTTGTACTGTTTACTGTCCGACTGCAAAATCCTGACATCAACATCGATTGACGTTGACTTCTTGTCAATGGCAGTGAACTGGACGTTTACTTCTCTGGATGCATTTTGGATTTCAGATCTGAAACGGAAGCGTTTCTTCCGAGCTCTTGATTAGGAAACCTATCTAACGGTGGGATGACCTAACCCTAAGCATACCCCGACCCATTAGCCTATAAAACCTAGTGTTCTCAGCGAGATTAGGTCTTTTGGTGGAGAGGAAACCCTAGGGATCATTTGTGAGAAAACCTGACCTTTGGAGAGCTCGATCTGGTGTTTGGGTGATCTTTTCGATGATCTTCTTCGACTGTGAGCTTCACCTTGGATTGAGGAAGCATCCCCGACTCTGGTGAACGATCTACATCAACAAGAAGACCGGATTCAGGAGGAGATTTGAGCACCTTCTTGGCTTGGCCGAGGAGGGCTTCTTAGACCAAATAATCACATCAGAGATTTATTCACAGGCAAGTGACTTAGGATTTCACTCCATAGACTTGTCTTCTAGGATTTTAATAATTTTACGGATTTTTATTTCGTTCCTGGACCCCCAAAATTATGTGTTTTCTGTGTTTCGGTCTACATTGTGTGCAGACAGAAGATAGACGGCCACTTTGTTGCCATCAAGCTCCTGGGTAAACGGCAGTCGATCATGCCGTTAACATCTATTGGCGTCCAATCCCTAGATGTCAAGTTCCTGTGGCTTTTCTGAATATGAGTTTGATCTTTGTGATGTGATTTTTCGGGAAAAGTGAATATATGTATGTGTTTAGAAAATCATGTCTTGTTTAATATGTTCATTTGAACAACCCATGAAATCATGATAATTTTCTAATAATATATATTATTTATAGAATTTCTGTTATCGAGATAATGAGCATGTTATGATAGATTTAAATATAGAATAATTATATATGGTACATGTTATTGTCTCAGAAATTTTCCACGAAGTTAGGGCCACTGTGTGCATGTTATAGATCAGTTAGAATAGATAGTTCACTGTCTACCATGTTTAAATTGAAATATCATGTAATATGCCTAAAATCTCTATTTAATATTAAAAATAATTGCACTGCTCCGAAAATTATGAACAATTTCTCATATGTTCTTTTATGTGAAGTTAGCCCGTGGTTAAAGTTTCATCATGTTCTAAACACCGTACAAATTGTTATGAATTTTTGAAGCTTTCTATAACATGTTTTAATATCAAGTCTCCATTATTTTTGGAAATGTGATTAGTATCATGATTAGATTCTATTACTTACTGCTCAGTGTTAATGTGTGTATTCAGAAGTGATTTGTAATGGCTCCATGATATGTGTGTGTATGTGCATGGAAAGTGAGGGAACATGTGGCGTGTGTGCGTGAAAAATGTCCTAATGTGTAAAAATAAAATGTGTGCCAATGAGACACTGCCACCATAGATTTCTTGGAGCTATACTGTAGTAGTGCCCCTATGGAAACGCTCAACCATGTTACATGATACTCGAGGCAAGGGTCGTGTGAAATCCTAGAGGTGGACAAGTTCCACTGGTAATGGTGGGGAGGGATTCCCCTGGTTCTGCAGGACCAAGACTTGATCACTTTTCCTGGTGATTAAGTACGTGTATGTGTATGTGTACATGTTAAGTGATCTTTCTAGTGGTGGTTTGGGATATGTCTTGGCATCGTGTAAAAATGAATATGTGTATAACGTGAAAAGTGACATGTGAACGTGACACGTGGTATGTGCAAGTGAAGTGATAAGTGATACGTGAATGTGCAACGTGAAAACTATGTGAAAATCCTGTGATACGTGAATGTGTAAAGTGAAAACCATGTGAAATCGTGTGTAGGTGAATGTATGATAATGTGAAAGTAATTGCATGTGAAAGCCAAGGTAAAAGTGCATGTGTGCATGTCATGAGAAATTAATGCATGTGTTAATGTGAATTTTGATTGTGATATCATGTTATAAATTGAACATAAGTCATGTGTTAGTGTTATGTAAAAATAAGAAATGAAAGCATGTGAGTATATGAATGTTTCCATGTTAGTGATTTCATGTTATAATTATCCATGTTAGAATTATTGTTTTACATGTGTTAGTATAGTTTGGCTTAATAGATTCCATGTTTATTATCCATGTTGTAGAATGAGCATATGTTAGCTTGATTTGTTAGAAAGCATGTATGATAAGTATATGGTTTGAAGTTTTAAGTTGCTTGCTGAGTCTATTATGTAGACTCACCTTTGCTAAACATTTCAAGAGATTTAGATGCCGAGGAGTTAGCAAGATCCGACGCGGAGTTGGAGGAGTAGATTGAAGACTTGTGGTTTATTTCCTAGTATCCTTTATATTTGTGTATATCTCAGCCCATGTGTATATCGTTGGGGTTTTCTCCCCTGTAGCGACTTGCTCTCATCCGATGTGGGTTGGTATAACTGTACCGGGTGGAAGTGGGTCGTCACAGAGATGGTATCAGAGCCCACAGGGTTGAGATTATACATGGATAGCCATCAACAAAATTCACATCTCTAAGTCTTTGTAGTGGATAGACAGATCCACGGAATAACTAAGGTAGGACTAGAAAAGTGATAAGATGAATGCATGATAATATGCTAGGTGTAGTAATAATGGAGCTTGATTTGGTATTTATTTTGTAGGAAATGGTGGGAAGACCCCTTCGTTCGAGTGTGCCTATTCAAGATAAGGAGCCAAGGAGGACTGCAAGCGAGCAACCGAGAGTACCAGCACCTCAGGGACCACCTGCGCCACCCCTGCCACCATTGGTTGACTATGGCACATTCATGCAAGGGCTTGTACAAGTGATGCAGACTCAAGCGTAGACGCAGGAACCTCTTCATACACAGCTTCAGGCTCAGGTTCCGGCACCAGCTCAGCAGGACCGTGGTGTAGGAGGTGTATCGGTCATAGAGAGGTTCAAGCGGATGGCTCCACCTCCTTTTAAGGGGGAGAGTCAGCCATTAGTTGCAGAGAGTTGGCTTAGAGAGATCGAGAAGATATTTAGAGCTATCAGGTGTGCAGAAGATGACAAGGTCAGCCTGGCGACGTATATACTTCAAGAGCGAGCAGATGTGTCGTGGTCTTCCGTTCTTCGCACGCAGTTTGAGGGGTTCGAGCTAGAGGTGACTTGGGGAGAGTTCCTGAGGTTGTTTGAGGCCAAGTATGTTCCCGAGTACATCCAGGACAAGATGGAGCAGGAGTTCTTGGCATTGACCCAATGTTCTATGTTGGTCTTGAAGTATGAGGCTAGATTTGCGGAGTTGTCAAGGTTTGCACCGCACATAGTTGCTGATGAGAGGCACAAGGTAAAGAAGTTTGTGATGGGGCTTAGATCATCACTGAGAGCCAGACTTATAGCTTTTGACCATAGGACTATGGATGTGGCTCTTAGTGCAGCATGCAGGCAGGAGAGTGAGATGGAGTTGTACCAGGAAGCGAAGAAGGCTAGGTTGAAGAGGTTGCCAGAACCGTTCCAGCGGTAGAACAAGAAGATGAAGAAGCCCATGGAAGATCAACAACCATCTATAGTACCAGAAAAGTCAGTAGCTTCTACAGTCAACGAGAAGCCCGAGTGTGTGCACTGCGGCAAGCGTCATGGCAGAGACTTGTGTTGGACAAAGTCAGGAAGATGTCTCAAGTGTGGCAGCTTAGATCATCGGATTAGAGAGTGTCTGAAGCTGAAGATGTTTGTTCCACGAGGTGTTCTAGCAGCAACAATGAAGCCAAAAGCAAGACAACAAGCACCTGTCAGAGTGTATGTGTTGACTAGAGACGACGCCGATGATGTCACCACAGGTACTTGATCCGATCTTCGAGGACGAAGATCATTTTAAGGGGGAGAGGGTGTGAGGCCCCCAAATTTTGTGCATTTAATACTGTTTATTTTGTGCATGTAATAGATATTTAACTTTGTGCATATTATAAGTACTTACTTACTTATGTGCATGTGTGTATATATATATATGTGCTTATTTCTATGTATATAATATATTTATTAAAATGTACATATAGTATTTAGTTACTATTGTACATATTGTACGTATTTATACTGTGTATTCATGTTGTGTATACAAGTTACTTGGATGTTTTAATGTTCTGGCCGAAATTCTATTTAACGTCCACATACATTGACGTTAAGTGTGAGTAAACGGCAAGCTTTGTGTCGTTTACTGTTCGACTAGAAAATCTTGACGTCAACATCAATTGATGTTGACTTCTGGTCAATGGTAGTGAATTGGACGTTTACTTCTCTGGATGCATTTGGATTTCAGATCTGAAACGAAAGCGTTTCTTTTAGGTTCTTGATTAGCAAACCTATCTAACGGTGGGATGACCTAACCCTAAGCGTACCCCAACCCATTAGCCTATAAAACCTAGTGTTCTCAGCGAGATTAGGTCTTTTGGTGGAGAGGAAACCCTAGGGCTCATTTGTGAGAAAACCTGATCTTTGAAGAGCTCGATCTGGCGTTTGGGTGATCTTTCCAGCGATCTTCTTCGACTGGGAGTTGCACCTTGGATTGAAGAAGCATCCCCGACTTTGTTGAACGATCTACATTAACAGGAAGACTAGATTCAGGAGGAGATTTGAGCACCTTCTTAGCTTGGCCGAGGAGGGCTTCTTCGACCAAATAATCGCTTCAGAAATTTATTCACAGGCAAGTGACTTAGGATTTCACTCCATAGACTTGTCTTCTAGGGTTTTAATAATTTTACGGATTTTTATTTCTTTCCTGGACCCCCAAAATTCTGTGTTTTCTATGTTTCGGTCTGCACTGTGTGCAGACAGGAGATAGACAGCCACTTTTTTGCCATCAAGCTCCTGGGTAAATGGCAGTCGATCATGTCGTTAACACCTATTGGCGTCCAATCCCTGGACGTCAAGTTCCTATGGCTTTTCTGAATATGGGTTTGATCTCTGTGATGTGATTTTTTAGGAAAAGCGAATATATGTATGTGTTTAGAAATTTATGTCTTGTTTAATATGTTCATTTAAGCATCCCATGAAATCAAGATAATTTTCTGATAATATCTGCTATTTATAGAATTTCTGTTATGAGATAATGAGCATGTTATGATAGATTTAAATAAAGAATAATTATATATGGTACATGTTATTGTCTCAGAAATTTTGCATGAAGTTAGGACCACTGTGTGCATGTTATAGATCTGTTAGAATAGATGGTTCACTATCTACCATCTTTAAATTGAAATATCTTGTAATATACCTAAAATCTCTATTTAATAATAAAAATAATTGCACTGCTCTAAAAAATATGAAAAAATTCTCATATGTTTTGTTAAGTGAAATTAGCTCGTGCTTAAAGTTTGATCATGTTTTGAACACTATACATGTTGTTATGAATTTCTAAATCTTTCTCTAACATGTTTTAATATCAAGTCTCCATTAATTTTGGAAATGTGATTAGTAGCATGATTAGATTATATTACTTACTACTCAGGGTTAATGTGTGTATTCAAAAGTGATTTGTAATGGCTCCATGATATGTGTGTGTATGTGCATGGAAAGTGAGGGAACATGTGGCATGTGTGCGTGAAAAATGTGCTAATGTGTAAAAATAAAATGTGTGCCAATGAGACACTGCCACCCTAGATTTCTTGGAGCTGTACTGTAGTAGTGCCTCTACGGGAAAGCTCAACTGTGTTACATGATACCCGAGGCAAGGGTCGTGTGAAATCCTGGAGGTGGACAAGTTCCACTGGTAATGGTGGGGAGGGCTTCCCCCGGTTCTATAGGACCAAGACTTGATCACTTTGCCTGGTGATTAAGTACATGTATGTGTATGTGTACGTGTTAAGTGATCTTTCTAGTGGTGGTTTGGGCTGTTTCTTGGCGTCGTGTAAAAATGAATATGTGTATAACGTGTAAAGTGACATGTGAACGTGACAAGTGGTATGTGCAAGTGAAGTGATAAGTGATACGTGAATGTGCAACGTGAAAACTATGTGAAAATCCTGTGATACGTGAATGTGTAAAGTGAAAACCATGTGAAATCGTGTGTAAGTGAATGTATGATAATGTGAAAGTAATTGTATGTGAAAGCCAAGGTAAAAGTGCATGTGTGCATGTCATGAGAAATTAATGCATGTGTTAATGTGAATTTTGATTGTGATATCATGTTATAAATTGAACATAAGTCATGTGTTAGTGTTATGTAAAAATAAGAAATGAAAGCATGTAAGTATATGAATGTTTCCATGTTAGTGATTTCATGTTATAATTATCCATGTTAGAATTATTTTTTTACATGTGTTAGTATAGTTTGACTTAATAGATTCCATGTTTATTATCCATGTTGTAGAATGAGCATATGTTAGCATAATTTGTTAGAAAGCATGTATGATAAGTATATGGTTTGAAGTTTTAAGTTGCTTGATGAGTCTATTATGTAGACTCACCCTTGCTAAACATTTCAGGAGATTTAAATGCCGAGGAGTTAGCAAGATCCGACGCGGAGTTGGAGAAGTAGATTGAAGACTTGTGGTTTATTTCCTAGTATGTAATGCATTTGTAACTTGAACTTTGATTATTGTAATTGGAAAACTGGCTATATGTTTAGTGAAAGCCATGTTATGTTATTTCTTTCTTGGACTATATAGACTGTGGAATGTGGATTATAAGTTGATGGAATAAGAGTTGTTTAATTTCCGGTGCATTATTCCTTTATATTTGTGTATATCTCAGCCCATGTGTATATAATTGGGGTTTTCTCCCCTATAGCGACTTGCTCTCATCCGATGTGGGTTGGTATAACCGTATCAGGTACCTGTACCGAGTGTAGGTTGTTGGTTGTTGTGGCGTGCAGTGTGCTAGCCTTTTCAAGTGTTGAGGTGGTTCGGTTTCTGTGGAAGTCGCGTTGTGTGACCTTCCACTAGTGGTGTTGTACGCCTATGTGGGTAGTCCTCTGATGTGTTTACTATTGTGGGTATTGTGGTAAACTAACCTTTGTGGTTAGCTCTGTTACCTTTCATTGGTTGTTAGCCTGTATGGCCTTGCTTCACTCGTTCGTTTTGTGGGAGACGTTCTCTTTGTTGTCAGTCTCATTACTGTCAATTAGTGATTGGTCTATATGGTTTGTGGTGTGGTTCTTTCAGCTGTCGTGGTGGACTGGTGTGTCTACACTAGTCCTGTTGCTTCTTTTATTTCCTGTAAATTGTGACAACTAGTGTGTTCTTATTTAATGCAGTTTCGTTATATTTATTGATAGTACATTTTACTTCTATAGTGCTTCAGTTAGCATTGCCAGTAAGACCCTTATGGGTTGAGGACTTGGTTCCTTCCTTCAGTTGTTGGTTGTGGTTGTTTTTGGGAGGTTCTTACTGAGCCTGTGACTTGTTGAGGCTCACTCCCCTATAGTTCTTTTAAGGGCTTGCTGTGTGTTTGGCTTGCAGCGGCGTGGTGGCAGACTTGTACCACCAGCATATGAGTTGTAGTCGTGTTCAGTGTGAGCTTTGCTCTCTCGAGATATACCTCAAGTAGTTGTACTTTTCTCTTGGACATGTAATAATGTATTAGGACAATGTAATTTTTGGAAATGAGTATAATTACTTGTACTTTCTTGCATATTATACTCTCGTGGTTGTCTTTTATATTCTTACTGGACACTTTTGTGTGATATCCCTTGCGAGACTCTGGTCCGATCACGGGAGGCGGACTTGGATATGGAGCCTTATTAGGCATAAATATCTAGGGTCACTACAAAAATGGAGTAGTTGAGAGGAAGAATAGAACACTTTTGGATATGGCAAGAACAATGTTATCTGAGTATAACCTTCCAAGATATTTCTAGGCAAAAGCCATAAATATAGCTTGCTATATTATCAATAGAGTCATGATCAGACCAATTCTGAAGAAGACTGCATACGAACTGTACAAGCAATAGAAGCCCAAGATTAGCCATCTCAGAACTTTGGATGCCCTTGCTTCATTCACAACAATGGTAAGAGAGATATTGATAAGTTGGATCCAAAATCAGACGAATGTATTTTTATGGGGTATACTTCTAAACCTAAAGATTATAGAGTTTTTAATAAAAGACGTTTAGTAATTGAACAAACTATGCATGTTATTTTTGATGAGTCTAACCCTTCCTTGAGAAAGGAAATTGGTAGTGATGATGAAGATGCAGAAAACCTTTCCAAGAAGCTGAAGGAAACAACCATCAAAGATGATGAAGATACACCCTTGGAAGAATTATAACAAAAAGATATCATCCATGATGATCTTCCAAAGGAATGGATGTAAAAAGGATCACCCAATAGATAACATCATTGACGATCCATCTGTTGGTGTAAGAACTAGAGGTAATACCATTCCTTCTGATTACTTAGCATTTGTATCTCAAATAGAGCCAAAGACAGTCAATGAAGCATTGTCTGATGAATCTTGGATTTTAGCCATGCAAGATGAACTTAATCAATTCAAGAGAAATCAGGTCTGGTCCCTTGTTCTGAGACCATCAGATCATCCTGTGATTGGCACCAAATGGGTGTTCAGGAACAAATTGGATGAAGCTGGTGTTATCACTAGAAATAAGGCTAGACTGGTTGCTCAAGGCTATTCCCAAGAGGAAGGCATAGATTTCGATGAAACTTATGCACCAGTGGCTAGACTAGAGGCTATTCGAATATTGCTTGCCTATGCATCTGCATTAGCTTTAAAACTTTTTCAAATGGATGTGAAATCAGCATTTTTAAAAGGTTTTATAAGGGAGGAAGTTTATGTAGAACAGCCTCCTAGTTTTGAAGATTCAGATTTTCCTAATCATGTTTTCAAATTACATAAAGCATTATATGGTTTAAAACAAGTACCTAGAGCAAGGTATGAAAGACTTAGTGCTTTTTTATTAAGTCATGGTTTTACTAGAGGTCAAGTAGACAACACACTATTCATTAAATCAAATGCCAAAATATATTACTTGTGCAAATCTATGTAGATGGTATTATTTTCGGATCTACTGATGAATCTCTGTGAAAGTATTTTGAAAAGCTCATGCAGGGAGAATTTGAGATGAGCATGATGGGAGAACTCAACTACTTCCTTGGATTACAAATCAAGCAAAGTAATGAAGGAACTCATATCTGTCAAGCAAAATATACCAAGAAACTGTTAAAGAAATTTGGATTTGAGAATGCCAAACCACTGTCCACTCCCATGAGCACATCGACCAGGTTAGACAGCGATCCAGAATGTAAGAAAGTTGATCAAAAACTTTATAGAGGTATGATTGGTTCATTGCTCTATCTAATAGCTAGTAGACCTGATATTTTATTTAATGTATTCATGTGTGCAAGATATCAATCTAATCCTAAGGAATCTCATTTAATATCTGTAAAAAGGATCTTTAGATATTTAGCTAAGACTCATAACTTAGGTCTATGGTATCCTAAAACCTGTGAAACTAGTTTAATTGGATATTTGAATGCTGACTATGCTGGATGCAAAGTAGATAGAAAAAGCACCAATGGTGGTTGTCAATTTCTTGCAGGATGCTTGATCTCCTGGTCTTCAAGGAAACAAAACTCAGTAGCTCTATCAACAGCTGAAACTGAATATGTAGCCGCTGGGAGCTGTTGCACTCAACTCTTATGGATCAAACAATAGCTTGAAGACTATGGACTACACATCAAGACCATTCCATTGCTGTGTGACAACACAAGTGCTATAAATCTAACGAAAAATCCAGTGCAGCACTCAAGGATGAAACATATTGAGGTTAGATATCATTTTATTAGAGATCATGTAGCAAATGGTAATATTGGTATTTTATTTGTAGATACACAAAATCAGTTAGCAGATATCCTTACAAAAGACTTGCCTGAAGAGATATTTACATCTCTTAGAAGGGAACTAGACATGTGCAATTTGTAACAGATATATCTGTACATAACTGAAATAACATAATAAATTTCAGAATAAGACTTATCTTTCCCCGCGTAATTTAAGTACATCCATTATCCTTTGCGTTATCATGGCCTATTTTGTCGTTTTCCGCATTAACTGCTCCGTCGTTTCAAAAGTAACTTTATGTCCCTCCGTTACGATGGAATCCTTCCTTCACCGATTCACTCTCTTTCTCTCCTATCTCTTTCGACTCGAAGGCTGTAAAACCCTCATCGACTCTAGCATCCCTCTTCATGCTTTTGAAGGATCTCCCTCTTCCCGCTCAAATTTCTTGAGGGGTTTTGTTCCTCCTTCTCCCATGATCCTCCAAAACCCCTTCTTGCGATCTTCCATGGCCACTTTTGGGAGTTCCGGTAGTGTGGGTGGCTACAACGCCGCCTTCCTCACGGTAGATCAACTGGAGAGATATCAAGTTGTGAAGATCAAGCTCTGTGGCAACAAGTGGTATCAGATTTGGAGATGCATGGTATGCATAGTGTGATTGAAGCCCTTCAGTGGTTGAAGTGGACAGGTATTTGCACTGTTTCTGAACCAAGCTACCCACACCTGGTCAAGGCGTTCTACACATGTTTGAAATCAGAAGAAGATGGGTCTCTTACCTCTCTGGTCAAAGGTAAATCTATTCATATTACTCATGACCTATTGGAGAGGCTATTTGGAGTTTCTAAAGTAGGGCACAGTCTAGTGAACTCTGTAGATATTCTTGCTAAGGGGCTCGGGATTATTGGAACAGAGTACAAGTTGAAGGATGGTAAGATTGATATAAGTCAGTTCAATGCATTCAATAGAATATTGCATTTCATAGTCTGTCAAATTTTGGTACCCAGGAATGCTACTTTTTCCTACTACACAAAAGGTGATGCTGATGTAATGTTCTGGGCTATTCAGAAGTAAGATATTAACATGGCTCAGATAAAGGATGAAGTCTACTGCCGAAGTTATTTGGGACAAGAAAAATAAATTGACAGTGTCACTTCCTTATGCTCATTTACTTACCAGAATTTTCAGCCATTTTGAGATTAATTTGCAAGGTGAACTGATGGAAAAGATGGGTCAGCCCATTCGGACTAGGAATCTGAAGAAGAGTGAATTCTCCTTGGTAGGAAATGTTTGGACCAAGACATCTGTGGCTGAAGGAGAGGCCATCATAGGAGAAGCCTCCACTGCTGAAGTTCAAGAAGAAAAACTATAGTCAGAGAGGATGAGCCTCCTGTATCAGTAAGGAGGATTGAAGACATAACAGCTGAACTCATTGAGCCCTTTGGGAAATCCTATGAAGGTGTGATCCCTTCTCCAGTTCCTGCACCTACTGTTATTCAGGAGTCAGTTGAAGATCCTGTGGCAAGTGTTGCTCACACTGAGGGGGAGCATGTAGAAGCTCATATTGAAGAAACCCCTACTACTCCTGTTGAAGAAGCTGATATGGAAGAGAGCCATGAAGAAACAATTCCAGATGTTATGGCACCAGGCCATATTGAGGATGTTCACATGGAAGATGCTCCTGCTCAAGGGGAGCCTACTGCTCAGGGGGAGCCTATTGCTAGTGCTCCTGAACACCAATTTCAAGAAGGATTGGTTGAAGATACTTCGAATGATGATGATGAGCCAGCTGCCGGCTCTAGAGATAAAGGGAAAGGTGTTTCCAAAGATATTCTCATGCTCACCAGGAATGCACACAACAGATCTAGAAAGAAGAAGATACATGTACACTTGGAACTAATCATTGCTAGACTGAATGCTCAAGGAGAGATTCTGTGCTCTTTACAGTCGGATGTAACTTCTATTTTTCTTAGTCAGAGCACTGAAGTCAAAGAAATTGGAGCAGTCAAATCTGAGCTCCAAGGGATGAGAAGTGAATTGGGAAGCTTGAAGAAGTTGGCAGATTTTGTGAGGGTACACTTAACAGCTCCAGCCCCTCATGTTCCAACTTAGTCTGTACCAGAAGGTAGTGCAGGGCCACCAGGGCCATCAACAGACATTGCAAGGCCACTAGGGCCATCAGTAGAAGTTGCAGGTCCATCAGGGCCATCTGTTGAGGAATCAGGGCCATCAGGGCCATCAATGGAAGAATCAGGGCCATGTAGTTGAAGATGTTGAAGTTGGGCCATCAGGGCCATTAGAGCTAGTGGAATAAGTGGCAAGGTCAACCGGGCCTCAAGTTTTTGTAGAGGAAGTTTTGTGCCCCCAAGGCCTTCTGCTCCTCCTAGTCTTCAGACTCCAGCCCCTTCCTCTCCACCTACCTCTTTCACTGCCCCACCTACTCTTGAACCTTCCAAGAAACCCCTTCCAAAACACATTTCTTCTCCTATTCCTTTCTTTGTTGCCTCCTCTTCTTCCCCTATCCCTTCCTCTTCCATTTCTCCTCCAACTTCTGAGGCACCTTTTGCCTCCTCCTCTGGTCCCTCTTCTGCTGGTCCCTCCTCTGCTGGACCATTTACACAACCTCCTCCCACTTCATATTTTGCCTCTCTTCATCCACCTACTCCACCCTCCTTCATCACTCTCATTCCTGAGGGTGCTAGTATCATTCGCCATACTGTGTAAGACATCAAGGATGAGTTTAAAGAAGCCATCCTCTGCACAGTTCTTTCTGTCTCTACCCATATCCACAGAACTGAATCTCAGCCTTCTTCCAGTCCTGCTTCCAAGAAAAGGAAAACATCTAAAGAGCTTATTATCCCTTCCTCTCAAATTCTCTTTCCTCCTCTGTGGTACTCTCTTTTAGTAGTCCACAGAAGAAAAAACTTATATTCTGAATATCTCCAAAAGTGTACTTTTGCAACAACTTTTGGCCTTCCCTACCTTAATCTATCTGAACATCTCAATATCATTCTTTCTATATCTCTTATCCCTAAGTAAAACCAATCAAAAATCATTTCCTCAGCTGAGTCCAAGATTGAGGATCAGTGGGCCAAGGCTAATAAAGTTGTCTACAGAAAGTTTGAGGTTGCCAGGGCCAACACTTTTCCACCCTCAGACCACCCTCTCACCTTGTCTGATTGGTTTGTCTGTCTGCACAGATCCACTTGGGGTCCCTTCATTCAGAAGGAGATCAAACTGGTTAGGCAATTCCAAATGTATCAAGATTATTACTTTTTCAATGGCCTTCCAGAAGTTCAGCTTGACCAGTTCAGGGTAGCTATCGCTCAGCTCCGCACAGAAAACCCAGTCAATGTCCCTCTTCAGGTTGATTTTGCAACCTTGAAGATGCCTGATGTCATATTTCTCCCTAAGTTGCACTTTCTGCTTATGGACTCTGATGTGGGTCCTATCATCTTTGAGAGATTTGCCAAAGTTATGGCACGGATCTTTGTTCAGAAAGGAGCCTGTCTTGCCTTTCACAGATTTTTATTCAGAGAATATCAAAGAGGTTTTATCAAGTCTTCTGTTTTAGCTCCACTGCTAGCAGAATCTGAGAGATTTTTCAACTCTGACTGGTGTAAAGTCTACCATGAGGCAGCACTTCAGATTGAGCAGATGAACTCCTCCTTATCAGAGTCAAATCAGCTCACTCTTACTCCAGAGCAGTTCATGGATCTCAACTCCATCAATCTAGTTTCAGATCCTTATTCTACTTGGGTTGAGAGATACAAGATTTATGTAGCTATGCAGAAGGATTTGTTTGCTCACAAGCTTCACTACCCTATCTCCATAGACTAATTCCTTCAGCATGCCAGTTTTGGGACTGCTGGTCTCGACAAGTCATCACTCAGTAATCAGGAGTACACTCACTTCATTGAAGAGCAGAGGCTACTCCACATCAAGAGACTAAATCCAGAGATGGGGCCATCCTATATATCAGTTGGGGTGTGTTTAGAGATCTGTTTGAAGAGTAGGAAGTCAAAGCGTGGCAGCTTATTACTCGCCATGCTTCCCGTCTCTCTCATGTCTTCTACATTTCTGCCCCCACTAATTAATAAAATTTCCTTCTCTGGCTCCCATTTATCTTTGTCTTTCTCTCTTTTATCTTCTGCTTATTCATTTCTTTTTGCTTAATGACAAAAAGGGGGAGAAAAAATTTATTCTAAATACATACTTTAAATTTTTCCAGCAAAACTTTTTCAGCTCTTTTATATATGTATTTCTTTATGTTTTGTCATCACCAAAAAGGGGAAGATTGATGATTAGTCCATCTCCATATAATTTGTTATTTATTATTTGTATTTTTTGTGATTAACAAAACCCTGAAAACTATTGTCTAACATCATTTTCTTAAGTCTATCAATAGGCATAAAATCAAACAAAATCAGCAAGTTGTCTACACTCACTGCCATTTGAAGCTCATTGCATAGATTTTGTCTAAGTATACATCGACTTCCTTGTAAAAGCTCATAACATTTATTGTTTCACTTAAACAACGACTTCCTTAGTAGAACATCGATTTCATAGTGAACATCGATTTTACTTAAGCATCGACTACATATTTAGAACATCGATTTCGGTTCTACGTCGACTTGATAACTAGAACATCGATTTCGGTTCTACATCGACTTCATAGTTAGAACATCGATTTCAATTTCACATCGACTTCATAATTAGAACATCGATTCCGATTTCACATCGACTTCATAAGTAGAACAACGATTTCATTTAAACATCGATTTCATATGAAACAACGACTTCACTTAAACATCGACTTCATTTCTACAATGATTTCATTTAAACATCGATTTCAGTAGAACATCAATTTCATATAAAACAACGACTTCACTTAAACATCGACTTCATTTCTACAACGATTTCATTTAAACATCGATTTCAGTAGAACATCGATTTCATATGAAACAACAACTTCACTTAAACATCAACTTTGTTTCTACAACGGTTTCATTTAAACATCAATTTCAATAGAACATCGATTTCATATGGAACATCGACTTCACTTGAACAATGACTTCGTGTCAAACATCGGTTTCACCTTAACAACGATTTCGGTTCAACAACGATTTCATTTGAACATCGATTTCAGTACAACAACGATTTCACTTGTACATAGACTTCAGTTAAATAATGACTTTGTACAAAACATCGATTTCATTACATTCATACATGGATTATGTTCACATCGACTTTGTTTCAACATGGATTACATTTCCACATGGATTATGGTTATAACATCGATTTTATATCAACATCGACTCCCTCTGAACACAGACTGTCTCTAAACATCAACTCTCTTTTAATAACGATTATGTTTTTGATAGCTGTTGAATATTATTATCTCTTCAAATAATCTTGAATATATTCCAGCCTTAAATTACATTCCACATGATATTTAAATATATTTTCAAATCTCTGTGGATTTCTAGTCCTCCTGCGAACCATGTTGTATCTTATGTTCTCTAACATTTATTATGTTAGTACAATATCTCTGCATGATATATCTTCTGTTTAATATACTCATGTCTCATAAAGTAATGCTTTTCAGGTCGACAAAATGGAATTTCCTTTTTCGTATATCTTCTTAAAGCACAACTACTAACGTTGACTGACAGCTTAGACAAAGATGAGTTGTCTATGCTTCAGCATTTATGGTGTGCAGGTTTCCGGTAGAAACATACATTACAATGTTGGACCTGTCAACCTGGTAGAAACAAGTAGAGATTCAGACAATCCACCTCTATGCATGTGTCCATCCCAGCATTTAATGGCTGCAGGTTCTCTTGCTCCATACATCGGACCAGACACTCCAACGTGCATGAAGATGTGAGGATACTTCAATGGTCAAAATCGTTCAAAGAAGATAAATAGAAGATTGGTGACTCCATGAAATACAACTTGATCAACCTTTGAATCTTGAATCCTGAAGATCTTTGCCACCTAGAAGAAAGAAGAGCTAGCTCGTCCATTCAAACTTTCTTTTGCTCTTAGCTCTCCACAGCAATCTGTTCAGCCTTTGAGAGCTTGTGTAGATCTAAGAGAGTTCTTTGTGTGAAAACCTTTGTCTCTCAGACTTCGCCTCAGATCAAGCAGTTTGTGTAAGCTTGATCTAGGGCCATCCACTCCTTACTCATTCTTCTTGAGTGTTCATCTTAGTTTGTGAAGAGAAGACCTGCTGTTGAGTGGGTGATTATTCCCTTTGGTAAGAAAGAAGACATGTTGCATCAGGTGGTTTAGTTCCTCTTCGGGTAGAGAAGAGAAGGCCAACTGTAGCTGGATGTGTAAGTGTCCTTAAGGGGGACTGTACCCTTGTTTAGTGAAGTCCCAAGTTGTTGCTTGGGGACTGGACGTAGGACTCCTTGTGACAGGAGATCCGAACCAAGATAAAATTTTCTGTTGTCTGTGTGATTGATCTTCTTGTCTTTTCTTTACACTAACTCTAACTATCAAACTTAGTGTCTTCTATCAAAGTGTTTTTTATTTACAGGAATATTCTAAAAGAAAATTCTAGCAATCCATTCACCCCCCCCCTCTGGGCTTGCTATCTAGGCAACAAAGTGCTATACTATCTCAACTATCTATTGAAAATCAAAGTGCTATTCTATCTTGACTATCTATTGACAATCAAAGTGCTATACTATACTCAGCTCGTTGTGCTATGTGCTATTTCGTGCTATGGCCATCCTTCTCTTTATGCTATACTTGAATCATGTGCTATTTGAACCATGCTATTTGTGTTGTTACTCTCTAGACATTACTTGACCCTCTCTATCATTAGTTACTATATTCTTTAATACATTAATCACTTAAAGCATGCCTGGCCATGAGATTTAAGACCTACTAGGCGTAATCGCTCACCCTATGTTATTTGTTATATGTTCTCAAGTGAGTCTGATGACGAAACCAACACTCACAAGGAAGGGAACAACTATGAGTGATCCAAGAGTGTCCCTGAAGTACTAGCGTTATCCTAGAAGTCTTAGCTTAGCATTTTACATTTTATTCAATTGTAATGATGTCAATTGGGCCCTAAGTCATGGCTCTGAATTAATGAGTGTAATAGACATTAGTGGAGATTATTAATGGAATATAGTGATTTTGCATTATTCAATTTTCTAGTGGTTTGATGTCTATTATATGCTCTATACTTGCCCTATTACAACTGCCTCACATTTCAATATTCCGCGTCGAGACATGACAGTTGAATTGTCATAAGAAGGTCTTAACTTTTGAGAAACGAGGGATAGACAAGTTTAGTTAAAAGTGCCCTAGAAGTTGTAGCCCCAAAAACTTAGTATTTGCCCTCAAAGCTATGAAGTGGTTGAGAAGTGGGTGCCAAGGATATTTGACTTGTGTGCTTTCAGTTCCCACTGCTAGGAAGTAGAAGTCAATCCATGATATAAGGGTTGTGGATGAATTCCCTAATATGTTTTCTGAGAATTTATCGGGCCTCCCTCCCTATAAGGAGATTGACTTCTCTATCGAACTCATGTCAGGCACCTTGCCAATATCTATAGCTCCTTATAGAATGGCGCCGGCTGAGCTTGCTGAGTTGAAGAAGCAATTGCAAGAGTTACTGGATATGGGTTATATCAGGTCGAGTGTGTCACCTTGGGGAACCCCGGTCTTGTTTGTCAGGAAGAAAGATGGTTCCCTCATACTGTGTATGGACTATAGGAAATTGAATCATGTAACAGCTAATAGCAAGTACCTAATGCCCAGAATTGATGACTTATTTGATCAACTTTAATCTGCAACAGTGTTCTCTAAGATAGATTTGAGGTCAGGTTATCATCAGCTTAGAATTAGAGAGGAGGACATCCCCAAGACTGCATTTAGAACTCGTTATGGACATTATGAATTCTTGGTAATGCTCTTTGGATTAACTAATGCACTAGCAGTATTTATAGATCTAATGAATAGGATCTTTTAGCCTTATCTAGATAGCTTTGGGGTGGTGTTTATAGATGATGTTCTGGTTTATCACTCAGGGAAGAAAAACATGCAGAACACTTGAAGATAGTATTAGCCACTCTTAGAGAGAACCAGCTATATGCTAAATTAAGTATATGTGAATTTTGGCAGTCACAAGTACAATTCTTGGGGTATGTGATTTCAGGGTGTGGCGTGTCGGTCGATCCCAGCAAGATCGAAGCTATTTTGAATTGGAGAGGCCCAAGAATCCATTTGAGGTTCGGAGTTTCTTATGACTAGCTAGCTATTATAGGAGATTCATTAAAGGATTCTCTTCATTAGCTTTTTCCGTGACTCAATTAACTAAGAAGGGAGTACCTTATGTGTGGACTAGTGACTGCGAGTCTAATTTCTAAAAATTGAAAGAAAAACTCACCTCAACGCCTGTACTCACTTTACCCCAAGGCCCAAGAGGTTTCGTACATTTCACCAATGCATCTCTAAAAGGAATTGGTTGTGTGTTAATGTAGCATGGAAGAGTGGTCGGCTATGCCTCTAGACAATTGAAGGACCAAGAAAAGAACTATCCAACTCATGATTTAGAGCTTGCAGCCATAGTGCATGCACTAAAGGTCTGGCGCCACTACCTCTATTGGGAGAAATTTGACATATTCACTAACCATAAGAGCTTAAAGTACATCTTTTCTCAGAAAAAATTTCAATTTAAGGTAGCGAAGATGGCTATAATTGTTAAAGGATTTTGGCTTCACAGTGAATTACCATCCAGGAAAGGCTAATATTGTGGCAGATGCTTTAAGTTGGAAGACTTATGGCTTTGCAATTTCATCAACATTGGAGGTATATGGCTAAATTGATTGCTCAATTCCCTTGTAACACCCTAGAAATTTTATTTGTTGAAAATCATGAATAATAAAGTTATTAGACTTAAGTATTAGTCTTAAATTAAAATAATTGATATTTGAGAATGATTAGCATTAATTAACATTACCCCAGTGTCGTACATCGAAGTGCGCGCTCCCACAGGGCGACACCAAAAAATGACAACAAAATAAAATTCTGAGAACATCATAATTTCCAAAAAAATGTGGAGAAGTCAAATATGTAATTATCCGAATTTTTCGACATGCAAATTTCGAGATTAAGTCGACGCAATCATTTTTTGGGTGATTTTTCACCTACTATTAAATAAATTCTAACAATTCAACTAAAATCACTATAATTAGTATAACTATCACATTAGCCTATGGTTAAAATTTTAGGACAAACGGACGTCGTTTGAATCCATTTACACAAAGATTATTGGGCCAGTTGAATTATGGCTTAATTACAGGATGGAATTTTTGGGAAATTCCAGTGGGGTACGTGTAAGGCTCCTAAAGAGCCATTACATCAGAGATAGGCCATCATTACAGTTACTTATGTGTAACCAAAGGGTAAGTTGCATGTGATACGTGTTAAGGTAAGAATCAAAGGATTCTTACCATGACACATGGGCAACCAACGTGTCTCTGCATGAGAAGGTGATGAGGGCTATAAAAGCCATTGCCCTTCCATCGCACACACTCTTCTCCAGCCATTGTTCCTGTCCCTGCTCTTGTCTTCCTCTTCTTGCTGCTAGAAGAGAGTGGTGGAGGAGCTACGATCTATTGATAGAGGTGCTGCTGGAGGAGCTACTGGCGTTCCTAGCTTTATAGCCACTGCAACTACTCTTTCTTCTGCTCTTTCGGTCACTGCAGTTGCTTCATTTGGTGTAAACATTGCAAGCACGCCAATAACCTTAAGGAGGGAAAATACTTCTCTAGCTGAGTGTGGGTTTTCTCATTAAGGATATTAGCAAATTCATCGTTTAAGAAAGGTAGGATTCGATCCTCTTTCCTTCTCTTCTAATTCATGTTCACTGTTTGGATGTTCCAGTTCATGTTCTAGTGTCATGAACCCCTTTAGCACTTCATGTCTGTCTTGTGTTTCTGTAGAAGCTATTTTTGAGTTCACATAATCTTTATTTGAAAATGATATTCTTCCAGTGTCATGTGGTATTAGGTTCCTAGCTATCCATGTGTAGGATTCATCTCCCTCTAATTCTGTTCTATCTCTCGTTTATGGCAAGGAAGTCTTGATAAAGGAACATGTGTATACCAATAACTCCCCTGTTCCTATCTCAATTGTGATAAACATATTCATATTAGAAAGGATGAGATCCTTGTCCCACTGGGAGATCAAGGTTCTTCTTCCACTTTTGATACTGATTCATGTTATAGAGTTGTGTAGAAGTCTAAACCTCATTAGAACACGTAGGGACTTCGGTTTAGTTTTTAGATACTTCCAGTCTTGATTTAGAACTATGAAAAACAATGTAACTTAGTGTTCATACTGTTGGATTTTCCAATAAACCATTGTTATCAAGTTCACGCTTTCAGTACTATACTACGTTAGCTTCTAACCGTCCAAATTCGAATTGTAAATTCCTTGTTTCATCCTGATTGTTTAGCTTATAAACTATTGTGAGAGCTTCAATTATACTCTTCCATTGGATAATAAACATGCCTTGGGTTATAAGTTTTATAATTAGGGTCTTTAGAACAGATTTACAAAGTGTTTCTAGAAGTTCTGCAGCTACCTGTCGACAGCCAGCCCAAAGCTGTCGACAGGCGCATGCTATCCAGAACCCAGATAACTGGGACTGTGTGAACTGTCGACAGATCCCTTTGCTGCTGTCGACAGATCCCATAGTCCAGAAAACCTGAACTCTGACTGTAGGCATCTGTCGACAGCCCTCTTCCTGTCTGTCGACAGGTACTGTCCTGTCTTGGATTTCAGCAATTTTTCATGTGCGAATCCTGGTTCAAAGTTCATCCTAATAACCTACTAAGTTACTCTCTTATTTACTTTGATATTTACTGTCATTCTACCATAAAGACTACCCATTTTGAATACCTTATTCACTCCTATATTATCCTTGAAGTTGTCAACTCCGAATGGTACTCCCTCGGGTCCATTCTTCTGTATTCGGTAAATAAGTTCATGTAACTTGATGTCTTGTGAGTTCAAAGATTTGAACATCTTGTGAAATGTGATAAACTAAGGATGATGACATTTATTGGGTCCTTGGACCCCACATGACTAAAATGCTTGTGCAAATAGGGCTAGTCCAGTCCTGGGAGGAGCACCCGAATTCTTTTACTGGCCATACGGATTGATAAAGGGCTACTGGATGTTTGGCATTACATCACTTTGTAGCACCCCGGAAATTTTAATTACATAAAAATTCAAATAAATAGAAATAAATAATTTCCATAATATCAGAGTATTTAAAACATACGTACCATTATCGTATGTGCTAAAACACATCAGAAAATTTCGTAAAAATTATAAATCAACCCTAAATATTATTACTAAATGTTTCACAAAGAAATTTGTGCCAAGAAAAATCAGATCATCCAAGTTTAAAGTGTTTCGTGACTTATTATCGTAATTCATGAATAAGTCGGAAAATCATTATCACACGTACTTGGATGAGTCAGAAAATTAAATAAAAATCATATATGGGATTCAAATAATATCTTCTAATGACCCATAAAGAAATTTGGGTCAATAAAAATCATTTGGACTAGGTTTAAGAGTTATTGTGACCGATTATCCAAATTAGGAAACAAGTCGGAAAACCGTTAACACGGAAATACGACGGAATCAAAAATTAAATAAAAGTGTTGGGGAGACTTCCAACATTATATATTGATGACCCATTATCATAATTGGGCAAATGGGCAACATTTGGCCCAAAAATCAAATAAAGCTAGAAAATACATAGAAATTTGTAACCATAAATAAACTAAAATTAAACAGAGACAATTAGAGTTGAATTGGGATGCAATCATGCATTCATGGCAACCCAAATTCGTGCCTAACTATGAGGGGAGGTTTCCTAATGCCTCACACACTCAAAGGGAGGAGGAAATCATCAAAAATAGGAAACCAAACATGCCAATCCCGAAATCCTCTTTTCCTAGTTATAATAGGACTCCTAAACACCATGGTTACTTAAATACTCTTCACCCAAACCCTAGGAACGAATTTAGAACTTGCTAGGGTCGTGTGGAGGAGCTTTTGGTGGCTGAGGAGCTGTGGAACGACCACAAGAAGCCATTCTTCTTCCCCTTCTCGTCTGCTGCGACCTGCACAAACCACCCTCTTGAAGTCGACCAAAGGTGAGTCAAACCTAAACCAAACCTTGCAAGACCTATACCCCTGGAAAGAGGGTCAAGTATACGTTCTAACCCAAGTAGAATGCCCAAATTCCATGCAGTATACACAGAGTAGTAAGCATTTTCCTCCAAGTGGTCTGAACACGAGTTTTCTGGAAAAACGGGACTTCTTCAACCCATAAGGTAAGTTTTCTTGGGCCAAAACTTAACATATCCTATACCAATGTGTAGAGCATCAAGCTAAATTTCATTTCCCACTGGTTTCATCGAATTTCATTTAGTAGATCTTGATTTATAAGTGTTTTTCCAAAGTCGCGCACTGTTAGAGCTTTTCCCGTTCATAATATGTTGCACGTGTTTCAAGACCGAATTAGAGAAAACTCATAACATAAACGTTATTCTACTAGTTGTTCTCGTCAGGTTTCATGTTGAACATTTTGTCTAAATCTCATTAGTTAGAGAGTTATAAGCGTGGTAATAGGGTTGCTGCATAAAACTATGTCTTCAGGTTACCCTTGGTCTGACCTTGTGTTCCCCGTGATCAAAGCCTATCGAAACCATCTTTATTGTTCAATTCCGATTTACTGGAAGTACCCTAGTATGTCTAGGTTATTTTAAAACTGGTTTCGTTATTTTTCGCACACCGTGCAATTTGTTCTCTAGTTTAGAACAACCCTATGTCAAAAGAAGGAAAGACAGGTCCGCAATCCAAGGCGCTGTCCTTGCTCTGTCCGAGCCAGGCACGGACCCTGTGAACACGACGGCCCGATATGTCGCTTTCAGAGGGTTGATTGCGACATACCCCTTGTCGCCTTCTCAAGGCGACATGCGTTCCGTCGCTATCCGGCTACCTGATCTAACAACCCTGTCGCGATGCTCACACCCCTGTGTCGCCTTCTGGGCCCGACCTGTCGCCTTCCTTATATGGCTATGTCGCGATCTCAGGATTTTTACCAGAAACCACGTGTTTTCTTACAAAGTTTTCCGCATATACCCGAGGTCTGTATAAATGTGATATTTTCTGTGTAAGTTACCTGTCTTGGGTCTGATCATTACATGATTGTTGTTTAATGGCTTAAAAGCGATTAACCTATTTAAAAAGCTTTAATTACATGAATGCTATTCTAAGTGCTCCTTAAATATTATGATCCATTCGTGCTACTTGTGATTTAATCTTCCTACTGTACTTCCACGTTTAAATGATAATGGTTATCATAAAATCTTGCAAACCATGATTAGTTAAAGTGCATAGTTTTATTCCATGTTATCTTATCAAGTGCTTCCTGCGAGTTTGAGACCGATGGTTTGTGAATTGAGACACGCGTACCGCACTACACACTAGCACTATTAGGCAACCTTTCTTGGGAAATTGGAAACTCTCTACCGGTCATTCTAAATCGGTAGACTAGCGACCTTTTCACCAAGGCCTCCGTAAATCTCCTCTGACCATGGATTCCCACATGGCCGACGAGTTGGTTGTACCATTGAAGTTCCCTAGAGATAGCACACACTTCCTTTCTCTTCTTGTTCTCGTGAGTGAGACTTACAAACTAGACTAAAGCCATTAATGTAAAGATTGAACGAAAGTAAAAATCGTACCGTTATGCTGCCGAATTTATCTCTTGACCATTGTACTCGTGAAATCATGTTCCATTACTTATTACTTGTTCTCCTCATCATCATGAACATGACATTACACATGCTTACTTATTGAAACTCTCATTGGCCATTATAAATGACTGTGGGTATCTACATTTAAAATTTTAAGTGAGATGCTGACAGGGCACGGCGTGTGTCCAAGGGCTCCAATCTAACCCCAATGACGGCGAGTCATAGATATACTGTTAACCATGGGGTATAATGATTACTGGCGTTGCATCTGCGCTGGGAAAATCGTGCGTGCGTGTAGAATGATAGATACAATACCACATACACATGACCTAGTGTACATTCTTGATGGATCTTTTCTCGGTGTACATTAGTGTCTACGTGCCTGATTAGTGTTACTTGATCGTGCTCGTGCGTGCTTGCTTGCTTGCGTGATATGGCCATCCTGCATTTAATGCAATTAGTGATATCTTGCATTCTTGACATCAAGTGAATTCTTGCGTGCTTGTACAAAGTGATCTATTTCTAGTTCTCTCTTGTCATCTTGTTCATCAATCTTGTTCTATCATGATCTCTCTCTCTAGCTTGTTTTATATATCATGTTTTAACGTGTTTTATTCGTACTTGCATATCATTCATCGTACTTGCCTAGTTCTAAAATGTTAATCACTTATATCATTGCCCGCACATTGAGATATAAATCCTACTGGGCTAGTTTGCTCATTCCCTACTTTTACCCAATCTAGGTGACCATGAAGTGCAAGAGGAAGAGCAAGTCGAGGATGGGAATGCATCCGAGTGAAGAGAGTTCCAAACATGAGTCTATCTATAGTTAGTTTATTTTGAGTGTTAGAACAATGTAGTAGGAAGTAAGGTAGTATGTACTTTTGCTTTTATTGAGTCTTAGTCCTGTATTAGTTTATCTGAGACAAATATGAGATTTGAATACAATTTATAATTGAGTTCACATTTGTGCCCTATTATGATGTTGTGTTGATACACATTTAGTGCGTGCTAGATAGAGGCTTATTTGCCGACTGTCCACGTCTCGAAATATCGACTCGAATTATTCAAACTAATATCCGCTGCGTAATTCTCGGGACGTGACAACTTACTGTTGAATACTATCATCATAATTATTGTACTGTCTTATTGTTACTTGAGCAAATTGTGAAGTTTATACACCTAAACATGCCTGTGATTTGCCATCATCACTGTGTGAAGTCTACTATCCTAATATTGATCATGTCTTCCATATCCGTTCTATTCTTGTCTTCACCATTATACGTTTCATCCTTGGAATTATGGATTTGAATTCTACTGGGCTAGTTAATTCATTATTCCTACCATTTTCAGGAAATCTAGATGGGGATGACGCTTAAGGGTATGAGCACTGAGTGGACTGACCATGACAAGCAAAGCCAACTAGTTTTTATTTCTATTTAGTAGTGTGAACTGAGATATGTAAATTAAGTTTGTCTTAATCTACTTCTCTCTTAGTGGTTATGAGGAGTACCTATGTAATTAAACTTCCGCTTATGACATTATGAATGGATGAATAATTATTACCTTTTATACCTATTTTTCTGTCACATTCGATAAATAGTTTTTTTTATTAGGACATGACAGATAATTTGGTATCAGAGCATTAGTTCGATAAACCTAGGGAAACCAGTGAGTTGGGGTAGAAACATGGGATTAGTTAGCATGATTTTTGTAATCATGTAAATGCTTAACCTGTTAATTATTTCAGAATGGACATGAATGCCCAAGAAAGGTTGGTTGCTGCCATGGAAATGCTACCTCAGGATATAGAATTGTATGCCCAAGCGCAGCGAGAAGCCCACCTGTAAATTAAGGAAGAGGTGCTCAACTTGACTGCAGGTGCTTTCATGGCGGGCAATCCCTGTGCTTCTCTAGAAATTATGAGCCAAGTTATGATCAATCTGGATAACTTGAAGTTGGGGCAGGATCTGTTGCTCCACCAATTTGAAGGTCATTGGGAGGCATTGACTGATGCTGTTAGAGAGCTGTACCATGAGGCCGGAGTAGAGCAGCAAGTACCGCCAATGGAAACTGTTATAGATCTGACCCGAAACTAGAAGAAGACTTAGACCACTCATCTTTTTGTATACCTCTCTTTTTGTGTAAACACTGATTGTATATATGTAACTCCCATATGTATGTGGAGTGAGAGGTTAGTGGAGGTTGGAGTTCTGTATATATGGTAAACTTAGCAAGAGAAAGCTGTGTTACTTTGGTTTGTGGATACATGGAAATGTACTACCATGTAAATATTTAACTCGTTAGTAAAGATGGTGTGTTCTGTGAATTTGAATTATGTATGTGATGGATGTAAGCATGGGATGATTGTAAAAATTAATGTGTGTATTATTGGATGTTTCAGCTACTTTCTCCATTTAGTAATGGACGGAGGTGACGCTAATTGGAGGAAGATGGAGAATTCTATGCATGATCTAACCCGAGTAATGAAGGTGGTAGCCAAAAATAATAGTCACAATGGGACAAGCTTGTACAAGGATTTCCGAAGCCTGGACCCTCCGAGATTCGCAGGAAGTACGGATCCGGATGAAGCTGAGAATTGGTTAAAAGACATTGAACGTATATTCAGAATGATTAATTGTACGGAAGAAGAAAAGGTTCGTCTAACTACATTCCAGTTGGATCGGGATGCCCGTGCTTGGTGGGAAACTGTGGAAGCTACCCTGGAAGATTCAAATCAAGTTAGTTGGGAGGAGTTTGTGGAACTGTTCAATGAGCAATATTTTTCTGAGGTGGTTCAGGAGAAGAAAGTGAATGAATTTGCTGGGGTAAAGTAGCTAAGAATGTTGGTATCCGAGTATAAGGCTCAATTTGCCCGGTTGTCAAAATATGCTTCTCATCTTATATCTACGGAGAAGTTAAAGGCTAAGAGGTTTATGAATGGATTGCGTCCCAATTTTATTATGCAGCTAACTCCTCATCTGATTACTACCTATTCAGAAATGATTAAGAGAGCTTTGGCATTGGAAGCTGCGAATGAGGTCGTGGACAAGATTAGAGGAAAGTCTGGAGAGGGATCTTTAGATAAAAAGAGGAAGTATGAGTCGGGAAATGTTTCGAAGGTTTAGCAGACTGCTAAGAAGGCAGGAAAAACTCCAGTTAGAGGAAAGGATGTTTGTAAACATTGTCATCTCGTCGGCCATAAGACTGAGAATTGTTGGCATCGATTGGGAGCATGCCTTCGTTGCGGAAGCACTCAATACCGAATTCTGGATTGCTCGATGGCCAAGTCAGCATCAACAAATCAGAACCCCCGAGTGAAGCAAGGTAGACTGCAAGCCATTCAGGATGTGGAACCTGAATCCCCGAAGGAAGGCGGATTGATTGAAGGTACTTTATTAGTAAACTCAAAATCTGCATTTGTATTATTTGATTCTGGAGCTACACACTCTTTCATTAGCTATGAGTTTGCTAAATTGTTGGATGTAAAGTCAGTTCCATTAACCACACAACTTGAGGTTGCAACTCCTTTAAGTGAGGGTAAAAAGCTTAAAGAATATTACCCTGCTAGCCAGATTTTTGTCAAAGGACATGATTTACCCAGTGATATGATATGTTTAGAAATGTGGGATTATGATGTAATCCTTGGGGTTGATTGGCTATCGAAATACCATGCAAATCTAGATTGCCAATTGAGACAAGTGACTTTCCTAGGAGAGGAAAATTATTCTATAACTTTTGATAAACCGCAAACCAAAAGAATACCAATAATTTCAGCAGTGAAAGCTTGTAAGTTCGTACAGAAGGGTTGTCAAGGGTATTTGGCTTCTGTGACCCTATTAAATCAGAGCATTGCGGGATTGGAAGATATTCCAATAGTAAGAGAATTTCTTGATGTTTTCCCTGAAGAGCTACCTGGCGTACCACCTAATAGAGAGGTGAATTTTTCAATTGAGTTGGTACCAGGAGCCACGCCAATTTCTAGAACACCCTACAGAATGTCAATAGAGGAATTGAAAGAACTAAAAAGGCAATTGTTTGAATTGATAGAGAAGGGATTCATTAGACCCAGTACCTCACCTTGGGGTGCTCCGGTACTGTTTGTTAAAAAGAAGGATGGATCTATGCGGTTATGCATAGATTATCGGCAGTTAAATCAATTGACTATAAAGAATAAGTACCCACTTCCGAGAATTGATGATTTATTTGATCAGTTGTCTGGAGCTCAGTGTTTCTCTAAGATTGATTTAAGGTTCAGATATCATCAACTTAAAATCCAAGAATCAGATATTCATAAAACGGCTTTTCGAACAAGATATGGACATTATGAATTTGTGGTGATGCCGTTTGGATTGACAAATGCACCAGCTGCATTTGTGCGTCTGATGAATGATGTATTCAGGTTCTACTTGATCAGTTGTCTGGAGCTCAGTGTTTCTCTAAGATTGATTTAAGGTCTGGATATCATCAACTTAAAATCCAAGAATCAGATATTCATAAAACGGCTTTTCGAACAAGATATGGACATTATGAATTTGTGGTGATGCCGTTTGGATTGACAAATGCACCAGCTGCATTTATGCGTCTGATGAATGATGTATTCAGGTCCTACTTGGATCAGTTTGTGGTTGTATTCATTGATGATATACTGATCTACTCCAAAAATATGGAGGAGCATGAAGCCCATCTACGGATCACTTTGCAATTGTTACGAGATAACAAGTTGTATGCAAAGTTTTAGCAAGTGTGAATTTTGGTTGAAGGAAGTGATGTTCTTAGGACACATTATTTCTAAAGAAGGTCTATCAGTAGACTCTTCAAAGATTGAAACCATACAGAAATGGGACCGACCTAAAAATATCACTGAAGTAAGAAGTTTTCTGGGCATGGCCAGTTACTACCGGCGATTTGTCAAAGATTTTTCTAGAATTGCCTCACCTCTTACACAGTTAACTAGAAAAGGAACTGCTTTTATCTGGAATGAGAATTGTGAGGAAGCATTCCAATTGTTAAAAAAAAGTTATCATCTACACCAATTCTAGCCTTGCCGGTGAAAGGAAAAATATTTAAGGTTTATACCGATGCTTTCAACATTGGACTGGGTTGTGTATTAATGCAAGATGGAAGAGTGATTGCCTATGCTTCAAGACAATTGAAGACTCACGAGAAGAACTACCCAGTACATGATTTAGAATTGGCTGCTGTGGTCTTTGCTCTTAAGCTTTGGAGACACTACCTATATGATAACCAATTCATAGTGTACTCCGATCATAAGAGTCTCAAGTATTTGTTTCACAAAAAGAACTGAACATGAGACAAAGGAGATGGATGGAATATATCAAAGATTATGATTTCAAGATTGAATACCATCCAGGAAAAGGAAACACTATAGCTGACACACTCAACAGAAATCCTATAGCCAAGATATTTCGGTTGCAAGTAAGGAAATGGAAATTGTTAAAGGAATTTTCCACATTAAGCTTGAAAGTTAAAACACAAAAAGAAGGAATCGTAATTAGTAACTTGATAGTACAGTCAGATTTGCTGAAGCAAATTAAAGAGCAGCAGGGCAATGACCCTATATTGGCAGAAATCAGAGAAACATTGGCTTCTAAATTTGATTTTAATGAAGATTCTCATGGAAATCTTCGATTTCGGGACAGATTATGTATACCGAATAATCCCGAAATCAAGAAGCAGATTTTAGAGGAAGCTCATCGATCACATTATACTATTCATCCGGGAGCTATCAAGATGTATCAGGACTTAAAGAAATATTTCTGGTGGTGCAATATGAAGAAAGATATCGTTGACTTCATAGCTAAATGTTTGACATGTCAGAAAATTAAGGCAGAACACCAGAAACCTACAGGGAAATTGAAACCACTTGAGATACCAGAATGGAAATGGGACAGTATTGGTATGGATTTTATTGTAGGATTGCCCAAAACACGAAGTGGATTTGATGCTATATGGGTAATCATTGATAGACTTACCAAATCGGCTCATTTCTTAGTAATAAAGACAAGATGGTCTGTTAATATTTTGGCAGCATTATATATGAAAGAAATTGTACGGTTGCATGGAATTCCAAAGAACATAGTTTCTAACCGAGATGCAAGATTTACTTCGCATTTTTGGAAAAAGTTGCAAGACGCTTTGGGAACTAAATTAAAATTTAGTACTGCATTTCACCCTCAAACAGATGGACAGACTGAACGATTAAATCAAATTATTGAGGATATGTGTCGTGCTTGCGTATTAGAGTTTGGAAATGACTGGAACACTCATCTAGCTATCATGGAATTTGCATATAACAATAGCTACCAGTCCACCATTCAAATGGCAACTTTTGAAGCTTTGTATGGTCGACAATGTAGATCACCATTGTGTTGGGTCGAATTAAAAGAAACACATATTCTTGGACCAGAAATGATCCAAGAGACAACAGAAGTTGTAAGGTCTCGGGTCTTAGAGGATCCTTATTGGATCTTGTAGAGGTTCGAATGTGGTTGACGACAATGGATATTGCCGTTGACTTGGGGTTGACGGCCAGGGGCTAGCCGTTGACTTGGTTTTAGCGTACAGCGATGTGGACGTTTGTCGTTGAACTTGACGGCAAGCGGTCCGGACGTCGACCCATTGGCGGTTCAAATAGGCAGCGAGGTATGTGGACGTCTATTTGTAGCTTCTGTAGAAATAGGGCAGCCTGTGAGCAGCAACTTTTCCTTTTCTCTTCCTCTCTTTCCCTCCACTTTTACCTTTGTCCGTTTCCACCACTTCCGATGGTTGATGGGAGCTCGTGGGAAGACCCTGGTACGTGTGGCGGTGTTAGATCGGGCGGGAATCGTGAAGATTTGGTGTGATTCGCGCGGAGACTTCGAGGGGTTCTGACGTGATTGGTGGCTGTTTAGGAGTTTTTGGGGCATTCTAAGGTAGGGACTTAACCCCTTAAACCATCCTTAACAGATCAGCATGCTTATTTGTGTAGATTACTATGCTAATCGCATTTTAGGGTTGGGTTATGCCATGCCGGGATTTTGGGTGTTTTGGGCGATCCAAGTGTTGGATCGTAGAAATCCGGAGTTCTGGTAGTGTTAGAGGATGTGAGGAGGTGTTCCCCTCCATCAATAGGTGGACTGTTAGGCGATTTTTCCCAATTGGACTGACCTGGCACTGTTCTGCGTTCAGGGGGCTGAGGATATTAACGTCCACATATGTTGACGTTGAGATCTTCAATGTTGATATAAACGACAAGATCTATTGCCGTTAAATAAGTGTTGGCGGCATTGTGAGTGCCGTCTACATCTTGATTGGCGACATTCGATGTTGCCGTTAATATCTTGTGTCCCAGCAGGCTTTGGTCCTGTTTTGTGTTTCAAGGTGTTGACGAGCGATGTCCGCCTGTTAACACATTTTGTCAGGCTTAGAGTGTGGCTCTGCCTGTGCATATGTGTAATTAACTGTGTCGAGACGTGACACGAGGTGTCCGTCTATTGTACGGTGTTTCAGACATTGAGAATGTTACCGTCTGTACTCGTGTTGAGTTACCGTGCCTCTGTTTCTGTTTGTCACCTGGACATAGAGCGACGCTCTGTCTAGATGACCGGCGTGTGGGGGTCCTCCGTCGGTGAGCCAGGACGTTGAGAGCGTCTCTGTCCTGTGCGTACTCCTTGTGGTGGTTTCGAGCCGGTCTCCGTGGAGCCCCTTCTCTACCGCTAGGGTCAGGTGTAGGGGGAAAACCGGTCGTGGACCAGACGCGAGAGAGAGCGTCTGTAGTGTGCACACGTAGCTGGGGTTGAGAGACTCTGTGGTAACGGGACGCCGAGCCATAGACCCTAGCTAAGTCCTACTTACTGTGTGTGTGTGAGTGTGTGTTACTGAGCCGCGAGGTTTACAGTCTTGTAACGCACTCCTGTCAAGGAGACGCGTGGTTGTTACTAGTTTTGGTTGTGATGTGAAGTGTATTTACTTTTTGTTTTTACTTTCCGCACTTTAGTACTGTTGCCGGTGGGGGTTACTTTTCCCTACTGGGTCTCTTTTCTTGAGACTCACTCCCCTCCCTTTCAGGTGGGTCGTCGTCGACTCTCGTTCCAGGCGAGTCTAGCCACTCCGGTGTTGGTGCGCCCTAGCTGCAGTGAGTAGTACTTTTTGTTGTACTTCTATACTCTGTACTTAGCTCGGACTCTGAGTTGTACATGTTATGTTTCATGTATAGTGAAATCTTACAGCTTTACGTGGTGTGTATCTTCTTATATATAGTCTCCTCGGACGTTCACTTTTTACCCTTCCGAGCTTGTCTCGTGGGTTAGCGGGTCAGAATTCGGGTTACTGGTTGGTTACTGGTAATGAAGATTCTGGGTCGTTACAGTTTGGTATCAGAGCTGTGTCTGATGAGATATATAAGGAAATACCCATCATGTTAACTCAAAGTACAAAGAGTACAGTAGCAGCTAACTAGCCCAGAGGTAGTTAATATATTAATATATGTGTGTATTTTTGCTCTGTGTATAGTGCTATGGCACCTAGGCGACGTCCTAGAGAGGGAGTGGCTGAGTAGGCGACTCGTCAGGAGGCTGGAGATGCCCCGCCACCTCAGCAGACACAGCCTTTGCCATAGGACGCACACAGTGGCATTGTTCCGCCACCGCCGCCACCTCCTCCTCAGGCATCTCAGGGATTAGACTTGACCCGGTTTCTTGAGGGGATGGCTCAGTTTGTAGCTCAGCACCGTGATGCGCCGGTACCCCAGGGTGGTACTGGGAAGTTGTTGAGGGAGTTCTTACAGTTTCAGCCTCCCCAGTTTTTGGGCCAGCCTGATCCAGACATCGCGCGGGCGTGGTTGGATGCAGTGGAGCGGACTTTCCGTTCCATGGAGTGTGTTCCTGAGGAGCGAGTGTTGTTAGCTAGCTACCAGTTGCAGTCGCAGGCATTGACTTGGTGGTCCTCTGAGTGGGAGACTACTTTTCAGTCTCGCCCACTTAGACAGATTCCATGGCAGGAGTTTGTCGTTTCTTTTGAGAGGGCCTTCTGTCCTACTTACGTCCGGATGGAGAGGTTGTACCAGTTTCTGGACTTGCAGCAGAGGGACTCTACTGTAGTGCAGTACAGGGCCAGATTTGTAGAGCTAGGGCGTTATGCTCCGTAGATTATGGCAGATGAGAGTCTGAGGACTCAGCAGTTTGTGAGGGGCTTGAGGCCAGAGCTCAGGCAGGCGCTGATAGTTGCGCGTGTCACAGACTTGGATGCGGCCTATCAGACAGCGGCAGCGTTGGAGGCTGATACTTTATGAACCTGTGCTCAGAGCGCAGAGGTTCAGACACAGGTAGTTCCTACTCAGCCACGGCAGCAGCAAAGTAGTGTGCAGGCGACTCCGAAGGCCACGACTTCCTACGCGTCCACTTCTGCTGGGACGACGGCGAAGTCAGGATCTCGGAGGAAGTTTCGATGTGATAGGAGGCAGGCAGAGCAGAGACAGCAGTCTGTTGGGAGTGTTCAGCAGCTGGTAGGGCAGCCTTCACAGCAGGTACAGTGTTCTTTTGCTGGTCAGTGTTACTGGTGTGACCAGATAGGTCACATGGCGCGAGATTGCCCTTTGTTACCTCATGTGCCACAGTAGCAGACCCAGTCACAGCCCCGAGTGCAGTAGCAGCAGCAGCAGGCACCTGTGCAGCAGCGTCAGCAAGCCGGAGGTTCTGGTGGGTCGAGAGGTAGAGGTCGTGTTACTCACTTGACCCATGCAGACGTGGAGGCAGCTCAGCTAGTGGAAGGTACTGTTACAGTTTTTGGTTATACAACTAGAGTTTTGTTTGATTCCACTGCCTTACACTCTTTTGTGTCTGAGGAGTTTTTAGACTCCCTTGGAGAGTTGAGTACGGGAGAGTCTATTGAGTTAGCAGTAGAGTTGCCGACAGGGGACTTTGTCCTTATGTCCTACTGTCTCGAGGAGGTACCTGTGCAGTTGCAGGATCAGTGGTTGTCGGCTCGCTTGTTTACTTTGCAGTTGCAGGATTATGATGTGATTTTGGGCATGGACTGATTAGAGCGGTATGGTGCAGTGATGGATTGCCAGAAGAAGAGGGTGCACTTGCGGATACCTGGGGAAGCGGCGTTCTACTTTCAGGGTATCGTACCTCTTACTTCTCGCTTTTTAGTTTCTGCTTTGAGGGCGGGGAGGTTGCTTGCCTCTGGTTGTCAAGGTTTTCTAGTTTCTGCAATGACCCTTGACTAGGTTACCTCGGAAGTGGGGGACATTCCTGTAGTATGTGAGTTTCCGGATGTTTTTCCGGAAGAGTTACCTGGTCTACCGCCAGAGAGAGAGATTGAGTTTACTGTTGAGTTGGTTCCTGGCACTGTACCATTTGCACAGGCACCATACCGTATGGCACCAGCAGAGTTGAGGGAGCTGAAGAGGCAGCTTGAGGAGCTGTTGGAGAAGGGCTATATTCGTCCTAGCTTTTCTCCTTGGGGGTCACCTGTTTTGTTTGTCCGGAAGAAGGATGGAAGCCTAAGATTGTGTATTGATTATAGGAAGCTGAACCAAGTGACCATCAAGAATAGGTATCCATTGCCTAGGATTAACGATCTCTTTGATCAGCTTCAGTCTGCTCATGTCTTTTCGAAGATCGACCTGAGGCCGGGCTACTATCAGTTGCGGATTAGAGATTCTGACATTGAGAGGACTACTTTTCGGACCAGGTATGGACATTTTGAGTTTTTGGTGATGCCGTTTGGGCTCACCAATGCACCAGCGGCCTTCATGGATCTGATGCACTGGGTGTTCCACCAGTTCTTGGACCGGTTTGTCGTAGTGTTTGTTGACGACATTCTGGTGTACTCCGCTTCGGAGGAGGAGCACACCGAGCACCTGAGGATCGTGTTGAAGACCTTGCGAGAGCACCAGTTGTATGCCAAACTTAGTAAGTGTGAGTTTTGGCTACAACAGGTTCACTTTTCGGGGCACGTGATCTCAGGTGAGGGAGTTTCTGTAGATCCAGCGAAGGTCGAGGCAGTTTTGCAGAGGGAGAGTCCCAGGACTGTGTCTGAGATTCGTAGCTTTTTGGGCTTGGCAGGTTACTATCGCAGGTTTGTTCGGGACTTTTCTCAGGTTGCTGCACCCTTGACTCGGCTGACGAGAAAGGGGGTTCTGTTTTTGTGGTCAGAGCAGTGTGAGCAGAGCTTCATAGAGTTGAAGCGACTGCTTACGTCTGCACCAGTCCTTGTGTTACCTTCAGGTGAGGAGGGTTTTGAGGTTTGCACAGACACTTCAGGTGTTGGTCTGGGTGCGGTTTTGATGCAGCAAGGCCGAGTGGTGGCTTATGAGTCTCGCCAGCTTAAGCCCCACGAGGAGAGTTACCCGACCATGACCTAGAGCTTGCAGCTGTGGTGTTTGCTTTGAGGATTTGGCATCTTTACCTGTACGGAGTGAGTTTTGTAGTTCGTACCAACCACCAGAGCTTGAGGTATGTGTTTTCTCAGAGGGATCTGAATATGAGGCAGCGTCGATGGATGGAATATCTGAAAGACTATGATTTTAGCATTGAGTGTAAGCCTGGAAAAGCGAATGTAGTTGCAGATGCTTTGAGTAGGAAAGCACAGATGAGTCATCTGATGCTAAGGGAGTGGCAGTTGTGGTAGTCTACGGCAGAAGGGTCTTTCAGAGTTTTGTCCAATCGTTGACTGTGTGTGTGTTGGGCAGTTTGTTGGCGGCTCCTGCCGTTGTAAGACAGGTTGTTGAGGCTCAGCAGGCAGATCCCGAGTTACACAGTGTGTTACTTCTCCCAGAGGTTGAGTTTCACGAGGACGGGACTGTTAGGTTCCGAGATAGACTCTATGTTCCTGTTAAGGAGTCTGTCAGGAGAATTGTGTTGCAGGAGGCACATGGTTCCAGGTACTCGATTCATCCAGGGTCGACCAAAATGTATCACAGGTTGAAACGTCAGTTTTGGTGGCCTGGGATGAAGAGAGACATAGCGGCTTTTGTTGCTAGGTGTTTGGTCTGCCAGCAGGTGAAGGCCGAACATCAGCGTCCAGGAGGACTTGTGCAGCCGTTAGAGATTCCGGTGTGGAAGTGGGACCATGTGACGACTGACTTTGTTTGTGGTTTGCCGATGATAGCTGGAGGTTTTGACAGCATTTGGGTTCTTGTGGACAAATTGACGAAGACTGCTAGATTCTTGCCTGTCAGGACTAGTTGGGGTGTGAGTAGGTTGGCCACATTGTACGTAGAGCAGATTGTTCCTTTACACGGAGTGCCGATCTCTATTGTGTCAGATAGGGATCCTCGCTTCACTTCTGGGTTCTGGCGTAGTTTCCAGAGGGCTTTGGGGACAGAGTTGGCTTTTAGTTCCGCCCACCACCCTCAGTCAGATGGTCAGTCAGAGCGGACTATCCAGACTTTAGAGGACATGCTTAGAGCTTGTTGTCTGGAGTGGCAGGGATCGTGGACAGCTCACTTGCCGTTGGTCGAGTTCGCATATAATAATAGCTATCACTCCAGTATCGGTGTGGCACCATATGAGGCTTTGTATGGACGACCGTGTCGCACTCCTCTAGACTGGTTCGAGGTTGGCGAACGGATTGTCACGGGACCAGAGTTAGTACAGCAGGCAGTTGAGGTAGTTCAGCTTGTGAGGCAGAGGCTTCAGTCAGCTCAGAGTCGGCAGAAGAGTTATGCAGATCAGCGCAGACGACCGCTCGAGTTTCAGATAGGGGACCAGGTGTTTGTCTATGTGTCTCCTATGAAGGGAGTGGTGAGGTTCGGTAGGCGTGGAAAGTTGAGTCCCCACTTTATTGGACCTTTCACCATTATTGAGCGTGTCGAAGGTTTAGCATATAGACTTGAGCTTCCGTCAGAGTTGGCAGCAGTCCACGATGTGTTCCACGTGTCGATGCATTGGAGGTACCATTCTGACGAGTCTCACGTTCTCCCGAGCACAGAGTGGTCTGAGGTGACTCCAGTGTTGACAGTACCAGAGTTTCCGTTGCATATTGAGGATCGCCGAGTTCAGAGATTGAGGAACAAGGCAATCCCTTTAGTTCATGTTGCGTGGCAGCGGCATTCAGGTGGTAAGTCGACATGGGAGCGAGAGGACGAAATGCGCGAGCAGTTTCCGTACCTCTTTGGTGAGTTTTCTTTCTTATATTGTTTGAATTTCGAGGGCAAAATTCCTTAAGGGGGGAGGGCTGTAAGGTCTGGGGTCTTAGTAGATCCTTATTAGATCTTGTAGAGGTTCGGATGTGGTTGACGACAATGGATATTGTCGTTGACTTGGGGTTGAAGACCAGGGGCTAACCGTTGACTTGGTTTTAGCGTCCAGCGATGTGGACGTTTGTCGTTGAACTTGACGACAAGCGGTCCGGACGTCGACCCATTAGCGGTTCAAATAGGCGGCGAGGTATGTGGACGTCTATTTGTAGCTTCTGTAGAAATATGGCAGTCCGTGAGCAGCAACTTTTCCTTTTCTCTTCCTCTCTTTCCCTCCACTTTTACCTTTGTCTGTTTCCACCACTTCTGAAGGTTGATGGGAGCTCGTGGGAAGACCCTGGTACGTGTGGCGGTGTTAGATCGGGCGGGAATCGTGAAGATTTGGTGTGATTCGCACGGAGACTTCGAGGGGTTCCGGCGCGATTGGTGGCAGTTTAGGAGTTTTTGAGGCATTCTAAGGTAGGGACTTAACCCCTTAAACCATCCTTAACAGATCAGCATGCTTATTTGTATAGATTAGTATGCTAATCGCATTTTAGGGTTGGGTTATGCCATGCCGAGATTTTGGGTGTTTTAGGCGATCCAAGTGTTGGATCGTAGAAATCCGGAGTTCTAGTAGTGTTAGAGGATGTGAGGAGGTGTTCCCCTCCATCAATAGGTGGACTGTTAGGCGGTTTTTCCCAATTGGACTAACCTGGCGTTGTTCTGGGTTCAGGGGGCTGAGGATATTAACGTCCACATATGTTGACGTTGAGATCTTCAATGTTGATATAAACGACAAGATCTATTGCCGTTAAATAAGTGTTGGCGGCATTGTGAGTGCCGTCTACATCTTGATTGGCGACATTCGATGTTGCCGTTAATATCTTGTGTCCCAGCAGGCTTTGGTCATATTTTGTGTTTCAAGGTGTTGACGAGCGATGTCCGCCTGTTAACACATTTTGTCAGGCTTAGAGTGTGGCTCTGCCTGTGCATATGTGTAATTAACTGTGTCGAGACGTTACACGAGGTGTCCGTCTATTGTACGGTGTTTTAGACATTGAGAATGTTACCGTCTGTACTCGCATTGAGTTACCGTGCCTCTGTTTCTGTTTGTCACCTGGACATAGAGCGACGCTCTGTCTAGATGACCGGCGTGTGGGGGGTCCTCCGTCGGTGAGCCAGGACGTTGAGAGCGTCTCTGTCCTGTGCGTACTCCTTGTGGTGGTTTCGAGCCGGTCTCCGTGGAGCCCCTTCTCTACCGCTAGGGTCAGGTGTAGGGGGAAAACCGGTCGTGGACCAGACGCGAGAGAGAGCGTCTGTAGTGTGCACACGTAGCTGGGGTTGAGAGACTCTGTGGTAACGGGACGCCGAGCCCCAGACCCTAGCTGAGTCCTACTTACTATGTGTGTGTGAGTGTGTGTTACTGAGCCGCGAGGTTTACAGTCTTGTAACGCACTCCTATCAAGGAGACGCGTGGTTGTTACTAGTTTTGGTTGTGATGCGAAGTGTATTTACTTTTTTTTTTACTTTCCGCACTTTAGTACTGTTGCCGGTGGGGGTTACTTTTCCCTACTGGGTCTCTTTTCTTGAGACTCACTCCCCTCCCTTTCAGGTGGGTCGTCGTCGACTCCCGTTCTAGGCGAGTCTAGCCACTCCGGTGTTGGTGCGCCCTAGCTGTAGTGAGTAGTACTTTTTCTTGTACTTATGTACTCTATACTTAGCTTGGACTCTGAGTTGTACATGTTATGTTTCATGTATAGTGAAATTTACAGCTTTACGTGGTGTGTATCTTCTTATATATAGTCTCCTCGGACGTTCACTTTTTACCCTTCCGAGCTTGTCTCATGGGTTAGCGGGTCAGAATTCGGGTTACTGGTTGGTTACTGGTAATGTGGATTCTGGGTCGTTACAGAAGTTATCAAGTTAGTACAAGATCGGATGAAAGCTGCTCAAGACCGACAGAAAAGTTATGTCGATCGATGTAGAAGAGAGTTAGAATTTCAGCAAGGAGAACATGTATTTCTTAAAGTGTCACCCCAGAGAGGAATCAAAAGATTTGGTATCAAGGGAAAATTGAGTCTGAGATACATTGGACCTTTTGAAATATTGAAGAGAGTCGGAGAAATGACATACCAACTGGCACTTCCACCACAATTGTCCAATGTACATGATATCTTTCATGTGCCAATGTTAAGAAAATATGTATATGACCCGAAACACATTATTGGATATCAAGATCTGGATGTACAAGGAAATTTGGCATATGAAGAAAGACCGGTACAGATCCTCGATCGAAAAATCAAGCAACTTCGGAACAAGGAAGTCCCTTTACTAAAGATTCAGTGGAATAAACAAGGACAGGTAGAAGCAACATGGGAATTGGAAGATGCCATCAAGAACAAGTATCCAGAGTTGTTTACATGTCAGTAACTGCATACTTATGTACTTAAATTTGGTGGACCAAATTTTTTTTTTAGTGGGGGAGAATTGTAACACCCCAAAAATTTTATTTGTTGAAAATCATGAATAATAAAGTTATTAGACTTAAGTATTAGTCTTAAATTAAAATAATTGATATTTGAGAATGATTCGCATTAATTAACATTACCCCAGTGTCGTACATCGAAGTGCGCGCTCCCACATGGCGACACCGGAAAACGACAACGAAATAAAAATCTGAGAACATCATAATTTCCAGAAAATTATGGAGAAGTCAAATATGTAATTATCCGAATTTTTCGACGTGCAGATTTCGAGATTAAGTCGACGCAATCATTTTTTGTGTGATTTTTCACCTACTATTAAATAAATTCTAAAAATTCAACTAAAATCATCATAATTAGTAAAACTATCACATTAGCCTATGGTTAAAATTTTAGAACAAACGGACGTCGTTTGAATACATTTACACAAAGATTATTGGGCCAGTTGAATTATGGCTTAATTACGGGATGGAATTTTTGGGAAATTCCAGTGGGGTACGTGTAAGGCTCCTAAAGAGCCATTACATCAGGGATAGGCCATCATTACGGTTACTTATGTGTAACCAATGGGTAAGTTGAATGTGATACGTGTTAAGGTAAGAATCAAAGGATTCTTACCACGACACATAGGCAACCAACGTGTCTCTGCATGAGAAGGTGATGAGGGCTATAAAAGCCACTACCCTTCCATCGCACACACTCTTCTCCAGCCATTGTTCCTGTCCCTGCTCTTGTCTTCCTCTTCTTGCTGCTAGAAGAGAGTGGTGGAGGAGCTACGATCTGTTGATAGAGGTGCTACTGGAGGAGCTACTGGCGTTCCTAGCTTTATAGCCACTGCAACTACTCTTTCTTCTGCTCTTTCGGTCACTGCAGTTGCTTCATTTGGTGTAAACATTGCAAGCATGCCAATAACCTTAAGGAGGGAAAATACTTCTCTAGCTGAGTGTGGGTTTTCTCATCAAGGATATTAGCAAATTCATCGTTTAAGAAAGGTAGGATTCGATCCTCTTTCCTTCTCTTCTAATTCATGTTCACTGTTTGGATGTTCCAGTTCATGTTCTAGTGTCATGAACCCCTTTAGCACTTCATGTCTGTCTTGTGTTTCTGTAGAAGCTATTTTTGAGTTCACATAATCTTTATTTGAAAATGATATTCTTCCAATGTCATATGGTATTAGGTTCCTAGCTATCCATGTGTAGGATTCATCTCCCTCTAATTCTGTTCTATCTCTCGTTTATGGCAAGGAAGTCTTGATAAAGGAACATGTGTATACCAGTAACTCCCCTGTTCCTATCTCAATTGTGATAAACATATTCATATTAGAAAGGATGAGATCCTTGTCCCACTGGGAGATCAAGGTTCTTCTTCCACTTTTGATACTGATTCATGTTATAGAGTTGTGTAGAAGTCTAAACCTCATTAGAACACGTAGGGACTTCAGTTTAGTTTTTAGATACTTCCAGTCTTGATTTAGAACTATGAAAAACAATGTAACTTAGTGTTCTTACTATTGGATTTTCCAATAAACCATTGTTATCAAGTTCATGCTTTCAGTACTACACTACGTTAGCTTCTAACCGTCCAAATTCGAATTGTAAATTCCTTGTTTCATCCTGATTATTTAGCTTATAAACTACTGTGAGAGCTTCAATTATACTCTTCCATTGGATAATAAACATGCCTTGGGTTATAAGTTTTATAATTAGGGTCTTTAGAACAGATTTACAAAGTGTTTCTAGAAGTTCTGCAGCTACCTGTCGACAGCCAGCCTAAAGCTGTCGACAGGCGCATGCTATCCAGAACCCAGATAACTGGGACTGTGTGAACTATCAACAAATCCCTTTGCTTCTGTTGACAGATCCCACAGTCCATAAAACATGAACTCTGTCTGTAGGCATCTGTCGATAGCCCTCTTCCTATCTGTCGACAGGTACTGTCCTGTCTTGGATTTCAGCACTTTTTCATGTGCGAATCCTTGTTCAAAGTTCATCCTAATAACCTACTAAGTTACTCTCTTATTTACTTTGATATTTACTCTCATTCTACCATAAAGACTACCCATTTTGAATACCTTATTCACTCCTACATTATCCTTAAAGTTGTCAACTATGAATGCTACTCCCTCGGGTCCATTCTTCTATATTCGGTAAATAAGTTCATGTAACTTGATGTCTTGTGAGTTCAAAGATTTGAACATCATGTGAAATGTGATAAACTAAGGATGATGACATTTATTGGGTCCTTGGACCCCACATGACTAAAATGCTTGTGCAAATAGGGCTAGTCCAGTCCTGGGAGGAGCACCCGAATTCTTTTACTGGCTGTACGGATTGATAAAGGGCTACTGGATGTTTGGCATTACATCACTTACTGTTGAATACTGTCATCATAATTACTGTACTGTCTTATTGTTACTGGAGCAAATTGTGAAGTTTATACACCTAAACATGCCTATGATTTGCTATCATCACTGTGTGAAGTCTACTGTCCTAATATTGATCATGTCTTCCATGTCCGTTCTATTCTTGTCTTCACCATTATACGTTTCATCCTTAGAATTATGGATTTGAATTCTACTAGGCTAGTTAGCTCATTATTCCTACCACTTTTAGGAAATCCAGATGGGGATGACGCTTAAGGGTATGAGCACTGAGTGGACTGACCATGACAAGCAAAGCCAACTAGTTTCTATTTCTGTTTAGTAGTGTGAACTGAGATATGTAAATTAAGTTTGTCTTAATCTACTTCTCTCTTAGTGGTTATGAGGAGTACCTATGTAATTAAACTTTCGCTTATGACATTATGAATGGATGAATAATTATTACCTTTTATACCTATTTTTCTGTCACATTCGATAAATAGTTTTTTTTATTAGGACGTGACACCTGTTGGCCCTTTATGTATGGCAGCAAGGTAACCTAGAAGGGGGGGGGGGGTGAATAGGTTTTTCTGAAATCTGAAATCAAAACGTGAACACTTAAAAGTTTGGTTAGTGTTAGTGTGATGAAGAGTGGCAGTGCGGAAGTAAAAGAACAATCACACAAAAGGACACAGGAGATTTATCCTCGTTCGGCCCTTCCCACATGGAATTCCTACGTCCAGTCCCCAAGCAAACTCTTGGGATTTCACTAACCGAAGGTACAGTCCCCTTCAAGGACACTACAACACCCTGGATACCCCACCAGGTCTTCTTCTCTTTCCCGGGCAAGAAGGCAGCCCACTTCTTTTCTAGGCTCAGAAGCAAACCTACTTCTTTTACAAGTTCAGAAGTAAACCTCCTGGAACAAACCCCAGTGCGGTTCTGCTAGACTTAAACCCCCAGCTAGGTCCTGTTGGTACAAACCCCAACACGGTTCTGCTAGACACTAACCTCTAGCTAGGTTACATACTGTATACAGTCCTACAGCTGGACAGAAATCTTTCTTAGAAAAGAAAGATCAGACTGAGAGCTATTACAAGATGAACGCTCAGACTTAGCTCATAGTCACAGACTCTCCCCCAAGATTACAATGAGCACAGGGAGAATGGAAGAGAAGAAGGCTTGAGGGCGATGAAGACTTCTGCTTTGAAAGCTTCTGTAGATTTTTGGCTCGAGCTCTTCTCTCTTTCTCTGAGTGTTTGTGGCGTGAAGGTTCTTCTCACAGTTGTACACTCCTTGAAGGATTTTCAGGAAGGCTCTCTCTGATCTTCAGCAATGCTCCATCTTTTATATGAGTAGCTTGAATAGATCCGTTGAAGAGATCTGTTGGAGTTCTAGCCGTTGCTCATCTCCTCTTCATTTGTCTTGATCAGACTCTGATGGTCTTCAAGGTCTGTGAGCATGGAAGAAAGTGTTAGCATAAAGGAGTGTTTATGATAAACGATGCATAGTACTGTGCTTCTGCTAACATACTGAAAATAGTAGGTCAAATCTTTTTCTGACAAGATTATGCATGCAGCTTTTTCTGTCAGACAATATTTGACTTTTCAATGAGCGCCAAAAACACTTTCAAAATATTCAAGAGAAATCGTTGTTCATTTACAAGTAAATCGTTGCAAGTTTGTGAACAAGTCGATGTGAAAGACAAGTCGTTATTATCAGTGAAGAAATCGTTATGAGCATGACTTATGAAATCATTATGGGAACGACTTCTTAACAAATCGTTATGAAGGCAAGTCGATGCGTTCACTTAAGAAATCGTTACGATCTAAAGAAATCGTTATGAGCATGACTTATGAAATCGTTATGTGAAGAGTCGTTGCTCATTTGTAAACAAATCGTTGTGAGAGCAAATCGTTGTCTCACTTAAGAAATCGTTACGAGATCCAAGCCGATGTGATCACTTATGAAATCGTTATGAGACCCAAGCCGATGTTATCACTTATGAAATCGTTATGAGAATGAAAACGATATGAGGGCAAATCGTTGTGGCTACAAAAGGAATCATTCTGAGATCGATTTCTTAACAAATCGTTATGGCCACTTAGCGAAGTCGTTGTAGCGCTTCTAAAAAATTAATTAAAACAAAATCGTTGTAGCGCTTATTAATTTTGGCACTTAAACTGAAATCGATGTATATTGATTAAACATCGATTTTATCATTTTAGTGCTCCATATTGCATCAATGTGAGACTCAGCATTTTGCTATGAGATTGATGTGACACAGATGAAACAAAATATTCAATTTAAGTTACATCATAAATTTTATTATCACCAAAATACAAGAACAAATAGAGAGTGGTTCAACAATCTCCCCCTTTTTGGTGATGACAAAATTTATGAGAATTTTTTGACAAGAATATATATAAAGCATAGAGGTTTCAGAAAATTCATACAAACTCTCCCCCTTTTTATCACTAACCAAAAAGGAATGATCTTACCATGGATTTCTCTCCCCCTTTGAGAGAATTTCTTACCATTGAGGGGTTCAACAATGATAGTTGATAAGGAATGACTCCCCCTTAATCTGTGCTCCCCCTGAGCATGAGAGACTCCACCTGAATGAACTTGCAAATAATTGTTAGTAATAAAGACCAATTCAATTTTTGTGACTACTCTTTCTTCAGATGTGATTTGAATGAAGAGTCTGCAGTCACTCCTGCCTTGAGCATCCTTGGTTTTTGATGCTCCAAGGCTAACCTGCAAAAAAAAATTACTCAGAGGTAGGTACCCAAATCCTTTTGGGTCCTTGATGGTTAGATGCATGAAAATATCCTTTAGGGATCCAAACTAAATGCCTTGTTGTGCAGGTGTTTACAGTGTGTCCTAGTTTATTGCAATGAGAACAACAATGAATATAGATTGTTTTGTTGTTCTTATTTTCTTTGTGGTGAGTTTTTAGAACCAGATTTCTGTAACCTTTTTCTTTTATAGGGGCCTTTTTCTGGGGCATCTTGGTTTCTTTTACAAATTTTGGTAGGGTATATTTTTCTGGAATTATGGCTTGTTTTCCTTTTTCTGGAGGTATGTATCCAAGTCCTTGTTTGTTATTTCCAGATTTTGACCCTTTTAGACATAGAGCTAAAGAAGTTTTTCCTTTTGTTAATTTTCTAACCGATTCTTTTAGGTAGAGATTTTCTTCAGTTAAAGTTTTTAATTTTTCTTCTAACTCTAACTTATCATTGTCCTTATTTTTTAAATTTTCATTCAAAAGATAAATATTATCTTTATTGTCCTTTAATTGTTTTTCTAGTTGCTCCAATTCAGATTTAAGATCAGAATTGGTGTTTTCTAAGCAAGTAGAGTTGTTTTTCAGACTCTTTAATTCTTTTACAACCCCTTTATGTTTTTCATACAGTTCATTAAAGACTTCTTCTAAGTCTTCTGATTTTGACCCTGAATCTGTGCAAGAATTAAAAAATGAGCCAGAATGTATCTCATCTAGTCCCACCATGAGGGCTAGATTTACCTGCTCTTTTTCGGAATCTGAGCTTGATGATTCTGAGCTTGTGACCTCATCATTTTCCCAAGCAGCCGCCATGGCTTTTCTTTTAAATTTCTTGTGCTGCTTCTTGGGCTTATCAGTTTGACCAATCTTCTTGAGCCTTGGACAGTCTGGTCTCAGATGTCCAGGTTTTCTGCATTCATAGTAGACTGGTTTTTCTCCTTTTTCTCTTTCCTTTGAATTCTTCTTGATCCGTTTTTCTTCTTCTTCAAAATCTTCTGAAGCTTGGACAATACTTCATCCATATTACAGTCTTCAGAATCTGCATCCTGGGAACTAGAAGAAGAGGTGGAAGGAGCAGCTACAACTTTAAGAGCATTAGTACATTTCTTCTTAGATGAGCTTTCAGATAATCGCTCCATATTTATTTCATGTGCCATGAGAGAACCTATTAAATTATCAATTGATAATTTAGTTAAATCATAGGCCTCTTCAATAGCAGTTACCTTAGGTGTCCATGAAATAGTTAAGGACCTAAGTATTTTTCTAACGGTTTCTTCATTAGAAAGAATTCTTCCAAGAGAATTTAAACCGACTACTATACTTAAAAATCTATTATACATAGTAGTAATGTTTTCATTTGGAAGCATTTTAAATTGCTCATATTGAGAGATAAGAATATCTATCCTAGTTTGTTTTACTTTATTTGTTCCTTCATAGGTTATCTGCAATTTATCTCATATTTCTTTAGCAGATTTACATGCAGAAACTCTACTGAACTCTCTTTTAGATAGAGCACAACATAGATAGTTTTTAGCTTTAAAGTTTAGAGATAGCTTACTCTTATCAGCTGCTGTAATGGCAGTAGTGCCTTCAGCTGGAACAACAATGAAATCACCTACCTCAATTACCTGCCACAGATCAAAGTCTGTGCCTCGAATGAAGCATTCCATTCTCATCTTCCAGTATTGGTAGTCCTCTCCATCAAAGAATGGAGGTCTGGTGACTGATTGGCCTTCAGCATATCCTTGAGCTGCCATGGATCTTTGCTCTAAGATCGTTGGATCTTCTTGGAAGTTCAGAGACCCGCTCTGATACCACTTGTTGGCCCTTTATGTATGGAAGCAAGGTAACCTAGAAGGGGGGGTGAATAGGTTTTTCTGAAATCTGAAATCAAAACGTGAACACTTAAAAGTTTGGTTAGTGTTAGTGTGATGAAGAATGGCAGTGCGGAAGCAAAAGAACAATCACACAAAAGGACACAGGAGATTTATCCTCGTTCGGCCCTTCCCACATGAAAGTCCTACGTCCAGTCCCCAAGCAAACTCTTGGGATTTCACTAACCGAAGGTACAGTCCCCTTTAAGGACACTACAACACCCTGGATACCCCACCAGGTCTTCTTCTCTTTCTCGGGCAAGAAGGCAGCCCACTTCTTTTCTAGGCTCAGAAGCAAACCTACTTCTTTTACAGGTTCAGAAGTAAACCTCCTGGAACAAACCCCAGTGCAGTTCTGCTAAACTTAAACCCCCAGCTAGGTCCTGTTGGTACAAACCCCAACACGGTTCTGCTAGACACTAACCTCTACCTAGGTTACACACTGTATACAGTCCTCTAGCTGAACAGAAATCTTTCTTAGAAAAGAAAGATCAGACTGAGAGCTATTACAAGATGAACGCTCAGGACTTAGCTCACAGTCACAGACTCTCCCCCAAGATTACAATGAGCACAGGGAGAATGGAAGAGAAGAAGGCTTGAGGGCGATGAAGACTTCTGCTTTGAAAGCTTCTGTAGATTTTTGGCTCGAGCTCTTCTCTCTTTCTCTGAGTGTTTGTGGCGTGAAGGTTCTTCTCACAGTTGTACACTCCTTGAAGGATTTTCATGAAGGCTCTCTCTGATCTTCAGCAATGCTCCATCTTTTATATGAGTAGCTTGAATAGATCCGTTGAAGAGATCCGTTGGAGTTCTAGCCGTTGCTCATCTCCTCTTCATTTGTCTTGATCAGACTCTGATGGTCTTCGAGGTCTGTGAGCATGGAAGAAAGTGTTAGCATAAAGGAGTGTTTATGATAAACAATGCATAGTACTGTGCTTCTGCTAACATACTGAAAATAGTAGGTCAAATCTTTTTCTGACAAGATTATGCATGCAGCTTTTTCTGTCAGACAATATTTGACTTTTCAATGAGCGCCAAAAACACTTTCAAAATATTCAAGAGAAATTGTTGTTCATTTACAAGTAAATCGTTGCAAGTTTATGAACAAATCGATGTGAAAGACAAGTCGTTATGATCATTGAAGAAATCGTTATGAGCATGACTTATGAAATCGTTATGGGAACGACTTCTTAACAAATCGTTATGAAGGCAAGTCGATGCGTTCACTTAAGAAATCGTTACGGTCTAAAGAAATCGTTATGAGCATGACTTATGAAATCGTTATGTGAAGAGTCGTTGCTCATTTGTAAACAAATCGTTGTGAGAGCAAATCGTTGTCTCACTTAAGAAATCGTTACGAGACCCAAGCCAATGTGATCACTTATGAAATCGTTATGAGACCCAAGCCGATGTTATCACTTATGAAATCGTTATGAGAATGAAAAAGATATGAGGGCAAATCGTTGTGGCTACAAAAGGAATCGTTCTGAGATCGATTTCTTAACAAATCGTTATGGCCACTTAGCGAAGTCGTTGTAGCGCTTCTAAAAAATTAATTAAAACAAAATCATTGTAGTGCTTATTAATTTTGGCACTTAAACTGAAATCGATGTATATTGATTAAACATCAATTTTATCATTTTAGTGTGCCATATTGCATCAATGTGAGACTCAGCATTTTGCTATGAGATTGATGCGACACAGATGAAACAAAATATTCAATTTAAGTTACATCATAAATTTTATTATCACCAAAATACAAGAACAAATAGAGAGTGGTTCAACAACACCCCTAGTCAAAAATCCAAGACCTTTAGCTAGCTGGCTTTAAAGTGGGATCAACATTTTTTGATAAAATTTTGGAAACCCAACTGAAAGATCAACACTTGCAGGGATTAATTGTTAAGCCAGGATATAGTAGATATGCTAAGGAAGTGGTCAAGTTTTAGGACTAGATTTGTGCACCAGAAGAGGAAGAAATCAGGAAGATGTTGTTGTTAGAAGGGCACAAATCAATGTATTTCGTCCATCCTAGTAGCACTAAGATGTATAGGGATTCGAAGAAACAATTCTGGTGGCATGGTATGAAGAAAAACATTGCAAAAACTGTGAGTAGGTGTTTAACCTGTCAACTAGTCAAGGCTGAACACCAGAGGCCAGTTGGATTGTTGCAGAAGTTGAAAGTTTCTGTGTGGAAGTGGGACCAAATTACTATGGATTTTGTATCAGGACTACCTAAGTCTAGAAAAAAGCATGATGTTATTTGGGTCATTGTCGATAGGCTCACCAAGTTAACACACATTCTTGCCTTCACTAAAACCCAATCAGTGGAGAGTTTAGCTCAAATGTACAACAAAGAAATTATAAGACTGCATAGGATCCTGATGTCCATCATTTCTGACAAGGATCCTATATTCACAGCTAGGCTTTGAAGAAGCCTATAGTCAGCTTTGGGTACTGAGTTGGCACGAGGATGCGACCCTCCTACACTGGGGGTAAGATCGGTATCCCAAATGTTGTGTGTAGAAAGATTATCTAGAGGGGGGGTGAATAGAGAATCTTGAGAATTTTATGTCAATTCAAAAATTAAAGAGAATTGATATGTTAATATCAATTAGACAACCAGTTTACGCAGCAAAGGAGAGATCAAACCACACAAGAGAGAGGGAAATTTTAAGGTGGTTCGGATCCAATGAGGAGACCTACATCCACCCCTCACTAAACCAGTGAGGTACCACTATGAGAATCTCTGAGACAAAATCTCAAACACCTACTGATTCACAGCTTCTACACATCTGCTGACTCACAGCTTGAACAAACTGCTGATACTCAGCTTCAACCCAATTGATCCAATCACAGCCCATGAATGATCAATTCAATCTACTTCACAGAGAAGCCGATTGCCCACAGTTCAAAGAACACAGAAGAATCGAATAGAAACCAAAAAATGAAGAGATGCCACAATTAATTTGGGGATCATCGAACTCCCTGCTTAGAATCCAGATTCAAATCGCAGCACTTCTGGTCTTCAGATTTGATCCATCTTCCAATGAATTCCACCAGGAATTGGTTCCAATAGAATCACCCAGAGCATCGTTGAAGAAACTTCTCGATCCTCTGCTCACGAACGCTCTGCTCTTGCTGTTCTAAGCTTCAACTCTTGCTTGATTTAGCATCACATCCACCAGATCTGAGCTCTGACCTAAAATCACCTCTTCGAGCTCCTCACATAAAAACTATTCTCTTCCTCTCTGAGCTCTGGTATATTTTCCCTCTTTTTTCAGCTCTATTTCCCGCTCACACATACTTCAGAACACATCACCTTCGAATCCGTTATTCACGATCTCCTCAGGTGGGCCCCTCAACAGATTCCTCAAAAAATTATGGAGGGAATTTTTTTCCCGCCTAGGAATTAGCATCTTCTAGAAGCAGTGACGTGTATACATGGTCTCAGATGTTGAATCTGGGATCACATGCCAATTTAATTATTGACTGGCGGCGGCAGCTCTGTTAGGAAAATTCAAGTGTGATAGTGTTGACACTACCAGGATGTAGTGTCGACACTCATATAAGAGTTTAGACAGAATGAGATCCAGATCATGCAGATTCGGTGATTAAGATTCACAACATAGTGACACTGATGTTTTGTCAGAGAATTTGAAAAAATTAGACATATAGTGTCGACCTTATCTGAGGATAGCGTCGACCTATCTGATGACAGTGTCGACCTCGACCTTATCTTCATCTTTCTTTGCACAATGCCTTGATGCCAGAGAAGTGTTGACCCTATCTGTGCTTAGTGTTGACCCTACCAGAATACATCCTTTGAGTGGGACTTTGAGAAGTCACAAGTGTCGACCTTCCCTCTGAGTAGTGTCCACCTGCTCTGATCATATCTCTTCAGCGCAACTTGATAAGATCAATAGTGTCGACCTATGTAGCAGGTAGTGTCGACCTTATGGATGAAACTGATTTTCTTCACTTGAAGTAAATACTTTTCCTGTGAACCATACATCACAAGTCAGATATCTATGATTTGTTATTTGAATTATGACATCATCAAAACCAGGGACACAACAGTCTCCCCCTTTTTGATGATGGCAACAATTGATCATAGGGATTTGGACAAGGATTGTTCAAGAATTACAAGTAATATTCCATTCAACCACTCACACATGTAAACAAGCCATACACATAAGAATAATCACAAGCATGCTTAGATGATTTCTATTCATGAGACATGAAGCTTGCAACAAGTACATTCACCAATACAACTTAAAAAGACAATCATCAAGCACCAAAAATCACCAAAAAGCATGTTTCATCTATGACTTATGACTGTTCACATTTTCTCCCCCTTTGACATAATCAAAAAGAGGGATCACTGAGCAGCAGGAGGAGGAGGCTGCGGTGGAAATAGCCTGTTCTCTATCCGACACAGTCGAAAATGCAGATCTTCATAGTTATCCTTCAGGTAAAACTGAACTGCATTAAATCTTGTGTTCAGAAAGTCTGTCAGCTTTGCAAATTGATGATCAATGACTACTGGTACATTATCAACACCATGTGGCATGGTAAGAGCGACTGCTGAAGAAGTGGCTTGATTACTATCAGCTGAGTCATTGACATCATGTAACCTCCAGACTTGGTTGAACTCATCCCTTACCAGTTGAGTTTGTTTCAAAATATCTTCATTGTAGCCTCGTAAAACATTCATTCTCTGACTGATCTGTTGAATTGATTGAAGTAAGCCAGAAAATTCATTGACTTTGTCAGCTCCTTTCTTTAGATCTTCTTCAATAGACTGGATCTTATCAAAGATCTGTGCCTGAGTGTAATCAACTTTATTGAAGACCATTCCAATTGTTTGAACAAGCTGATCAGATCTAACAGCAGTGAACCTCTGGATTGTTTCCTGCCTATGAACATTTTCAGAGAGCCTCTGTTCAATAGATTCCAGTCTGCTCTCAAACATCATGGTTTGCTGCTCAACCTTTGTGTCCAATGCAGTAATGGAACTGTGAAGAGTAGCAAAATGACCTTCAAGCAAATCTCACAGACTATATGGGATTTGTGCTTCTGTAGAAGATGAAGAAGGCATATCATAATGATGAGGAATTGAAGGAGGTGAAGGATGAGGAGGATAAAAATCATCAGCTCCTGCTGGAGAGAGATGAGCAGGAGATGGAATTGGCATATTTTCATCTGGCTGAACATCTTCTTGATCTCTTTCCAACTGAATTTCCTGACCATCTCTCACTTGCTGTTCTTCAGTACCTTGCTGGACTTCTCCAACCTGCTGAGGTTGGTCTACTTCCATATTTCTGTCAACATTTGCAATGGGTTCAACATTTAGCTTCATAAATTTTGCAATATGAGCAAGATCATATGTGTGAAACTTGGCAATCTTTTGAACCTTAGTGCTACCCAAAGGAATATCCAACAGTGAAAAGATTGTTGACAATTGTGCAGCAAAAGGCAGCCTGCGTCTCAGCTTGGGCAAGGTGACTTCATGAAGAAGTTGACAGAAAATTGTTGGTAAATTAACTTTCTCCTTCTTTATCAAGCAGAACAAGATGAAACTCTGTAGACTGGTAACTCTTTTTCTTCCTCCTCCTTGAGGAGTCAAAATAGTGGTACACTAATGATACAGTACACGATTTGCAAGAGGAAATTAGTTTGCATTTAATTGGGATACCAGTGCTTGATTAACATCTTCTTCATTGTGGGGTAAACCAGTCAAAACAGTAAATGCTTCATGTGCACTAAAATGAAAATCCTGGGGGTTATGACCCTCGTCTGGTATGTCCAACAACTGACTCAAAATGCCATTAGTAAGAACAATTGGAACTCCACGAACACTTGACTCTAGGGTGTTCTTTTTACTGACCAAGTTTTTGAAAAATTCTTGAACCAGTATAGGATAGTAGACTTTATGTTCGCTAAAAAATGTTGTCCAACCTTGAAAAGTCATCATTTCAAGAAGTTCTGGCAAGGAGTTAATCATACCTTCATCAGAGACATTGATGATCCTGGGATGTAGAATGGGTTTATTTCCAGTTAACATTCTACCCACATTTGGGGATTGATGCTGAGTTTCTTCATCATCAGACTCATCATCTGCATCCTCAGATTCCTCTTCTTCTTGTTCTGAATTCTACGCAGGTTGTTCAGAAATTTCTTCGTTGGCCATCGCATATTGATCATCAGAATTTTCATGTTCACTTTCACCATTCTCAGACTCTACTTCTTAACTTGCACTTTCTTTGAGAGACTGAGACGCCTGCTGCATTTGTTCTTCCTAATTACTGGAATCGTCATATGAACCCTTAGAATTAGGGCTATTTTAAGATGGCATTAGAGAGGCCTGCTGACTGTCCAAATCTTCATCTGTGCTGCTTAATTCCATAAATTCCACCTTTTTCTTGCCCTTAGAGAAAGTCTTCTCTTTGGCTGTACGAGGATGTGAGAAACAACGACTTGAATAAGCAGGCAGAACGGGCTTCATACCAAGAGTAATGACTCCCTGTGTAGGATCATTTCGCGCCTTGGAACAACTCTCTGGCACAGGAGATTCGACAGCTTTTCTCTTCCCTCCACAGCGTGATTGAGACCTTGGAACCATGGATGCAAGGACACAATAGCAGAGAAGAAGGGAACGGAGACGCAGGAGAGAATAGAGTTCCAGATGGAATAGGAGACGAATGGAATGGAAGTTTCAAAAGCTGATTTTAATAGTGGGGAGATCCGTGGCACGACTTTTGATGCATCAACCTTGTCAGATGATGTAGATGTCTTGCAGGGCAACGTAAGCATACAGGATTCCCCTTCAACACATGGAAGTGTCGACTCTAAAGTGAATAGAGTCAACGCAGAAGAACTAGGATCAAGTTCAAAGAACGGAAAACCTTCTGAGGAGATGACATATCATCATAAAAGGTTGAGTTTCTAGGGATAAACCATGAGTTAGTTAACTTTTCATTTATACGCCTTTCTATCCTTTTCTCATTGATTGAGCAGATATTGATTTGAAGATCATGACCTGTAATTTAACCATAATGAACTCGTTGAATTATTCTCAAGGAATTATAATATATAGGAACATTAAGCTTAGAAGGACAACAAAGCAATCTAAGAAATATTGAATTAGAACAAAATTTCTAGCTTGACATTTTTCAGAACTGCAAAGCTTAATTTAGGAATCTTTTTATTTTTATTTTTATCATCATTAATGAACAATCTAATTTCCAATACTCTTTCATGCAAGAGCCCATGTTTTTTACACACCCGAGCTCCTGATTACTTGAGTAAAGGAATCATTTTTGTCTCAGTAAAATAAAATGTGCATCTTTTCATGTAAGGATACATGTTTATCAAACACCAGTATCCCCAGTTACTTGGAATACACATACAGAAATTTTAATTGGCCTGAACAAAATTAACTAGCTCATCATGACAAACAATTCACTCATTGATTTTATCAATGATTTGCAGTTTCTCAGAGCATTGTCAGTGTTCTGCCATTAAAGAAAAATTTGACTTTTGACAGTTCATGAGCTTTGACGCTAGAAGATTTTTCACATCAAGATTTTTCAAAAGCTTTGAAAGCCAACCAAGAAAGCCAAATTACATGAAGGATTTCAGGGTTTGATAAAATCAACCAGCTTTTCTTGAAGAAGAATTTTCCATACTTATAATATCATTTGAATTTTTCAATGAGTTCAAAATAGTTAGACTAGAAGATCTTAACTTCCAAAGTATAATCTTTTCAATTTGAGATGCAGGAGTTTAGAAAAAAAAAATGAATTTTAACTCCCCCTGAGTGAATGCTTAGAAATAAACCTTTTCACAATGAATTGACTCCCCCTCAGAAAGTGAATTCTTGACCCAAGGAATGAACAAACAAACAGAAGAGCGTCTCCCCCTCATCAAATGCATAAAGACCCTTGGTACTTGGCGGAGACATATACTCACGCATAGTAAAAGATTTCAGACAAGCTTAACTTGTCCTTCTTCAAGTCATTATTTGATATACCACAAGATCTAATACATTGAGAGAGAAGAACTTATTTGAAAAAGAAAGGTGAGATTTATATAGAGTGGAGCTGAAAGATAATGATCAATTTCAGAAACATGGCATCCAGCTGGAAGAAGAGAAGTATAGTGTCAACACACTCACCAAGAGTGTTGACACACTGACAGAGCAGACAGCAGAGATTACATAGAGCACTCTTCTTTACACATTGCATGAGGACTCAACCACTTCATCAAGCCATGCTAGACCACTAAACATTATTATCCACAGTCATCTATCACTTTGACCAAAGAACACATTTATTTTAAAACTGACAGTTTCGATGAATTTGAAAACACATGAAGGCATTTATGACAGATTTTCAGAAACAAACAATCATGAATCCATTACACAAAGACCAAGTTCTCTTCTTAAACATGAAAATCTATCATTGCACAATGGTTTAGTGAAGATATCAGCAATTTGTTTCAAAGTATTAACGAAGTGAAATTCAAAAGATTTTTTGCCCACTTCATCTCTCAAGAAATGATGTCTGATTTTTATATACTTTGTCCTAGAATGCTGGATTGGATTTTTTGCCAAGCAAATTGCATTAGTGTTATCACACAAGATTGGGACACATCCAAGATCTACTTGGTAGTCTTGAAGTTGATGCTTAATCCATAAAACTTGTGTGCCACAACTCCCTGCAGCAACATATTTTGCTTCTGCAGTAGAGAGAGCAACAGAATGTTGTTTCTTGGAAGCCCATGAAACTAAACATCCTCCCAAAAATTGGCAATAGCCACTAGTGCTCTTCCTATCTAACTTACAACCAGCAAAATCCGCATCAGAGTAAGATATTAAATTAAAATCACTGAATGCAGGAAACCACAATCCCAATTCCTGAGTTCCTGCAAGATATCTGAAAATTCTCTTTGTAGCACTCATATGGGATTCTTTAGGACAAGCCTGAAAACGAGCACACATGCATACTGAGAATTGGATGTCCGATCTAGATGTTGTTAAATATAGTAAGGAGCCAATCATACCTCTGTAAATTTTTGGATCTACAGGGTTACCTTTCAGATCTACATCTAGACTCACAGTAGTGCTCATAGGAGTTGACATTGCTTTAGTATTTTCCATCTTGTATTTTCTCAGCAAGTCTTGAATGTATTTGGACTGGTTTATGAAGATTTCTTCATTTGATTGAATAACCTGCAGTCCAAGAAAGAATTTCAGTTCTCCCACTAGACTCATTTCAAATTCATTTGTCATCAATTCTGAAAATTCCTTACACAGGGAGGGCTTTGTTGATCCAAAAATAATGTCATGGACATATATTTGGACCACCAAAATATCTTTTTCTTGAATTTTTGTAAAGAGTGTTTGATCAACTTTACCTCTTGTATACCCTTTACCGGTAAGGAATGAGCTCAACCGATCATACCATGCTCGGGGAGCCTGTTTTAGACCATATAAAGCTTTGTCTAATTTAAATATATGGTCAGGAAGGTTAGTGCATTCAAAACCAGGAGGTTGTTCAACAAAAACTTCCTCCTTAATTAAACCATTAAGAAAAGCACTCTTCACATCCATCTGTTGCAATTTGATACCATGAGCACAAGCAAGATTCTAATTGCTTCAAGCCTAGCTACTGGAGCAAAAGACCCTTCAAAATCTATACCAAATTCCTGATTATAACATTTTGCTACAAGCCTAGCCTTATTTCTTATTACTTTCCCATCCTCACTGGTTTTATTTCTGAAAACCCATTTAGTTCTAATTACTCCTTGAGCAGAAGGTCTTCAAACTAAATGCCACACCTTATTTCTCTCAAATTGATTAAGTTCTTCATGCATTGCATTTACCCAAGACACATCTTTTAAAGCATCATCTATGTTTTTAGGTTCAAGTTGAGACACTAAGGCCATTTGATCAAGTTCAGAAATTGCTTTAAAATGAGACATTGTCCTAGGGGGGTCAAGTAAGTTACCAATGATGCTCTCCTGTGAATGATCTCTCAGCATTCTTATGTTTATTTGATCTGTTTTCCTGACTTCATTTGTTGAGCTCTGTACTCCTTTTGATTGATTCTTCCTTTTCTACTTGTACTTTAGAGGTTTCTCCTTTCAGAAACTCTCCATCTTGCTCTTTTCTGCATAAGCCAACATTAAATTCATCAAATGTAATATGAGGGGATTCTTCCACAATTTGATCTTTAACATTAAAGACCCTATAGGCTCTAGAATGATCAGAGTAGCCAAGGAAAATTCCTAAGTCACTTTTGGCCTCAAATTTGTCCATGTCATGTTTATTGTTTATTAAAATAAAATACTTCGTTCCAAACACCTTAAAATGTGCAATTGATGGTTTCTTACCTTTCAAATTTCATAAGGAGTCTTTTTGCAAGAAGGTCGTACCATTGCACGGTTTATGATATAACAAGAGGTGTTAACTGCTTCAGCCCAGAATTTCCTTGGCAGACCACTCTCAATCAACATGGTTCTTGCCATTTCAACAAGGGTTCTGTTTCTCCTTTCAACAACTCCATTTTGTTCAGGAGTTCTTGGTGATGAAAACTTGTGGATGATTCCTTCTTTCCTGCAGAAATTCTCAAAGTCAGTGTTCTCAAATTCACCACCATGATCGGGCATGATTGAAATGATTGTGAATTTTCCTTCCTGTGCAACTCTTGTGTAAAATTCATGAAATTCAGTGAATGCATCATTTTTGTGAGCAAGAAAGAAAACCCAAGTGAATCTAGAAAAGTCATCAACAAGAACATATCCAAACCTTTTTCCATTTAGACTGTTTGTCCTTGTGGGTCCAAATAGATCCATGTGGATGAGTTCAAAAGGTTTAGTAGACTGACTTTCTGATCTACTTTTGAAAGATTTTCTTGTTTGCTTACCTTGGGAACAGCATCACAAAGTTTCAAATTGTTTTTGAAAGAAATTTCAGGCAACCCTACAACCATGTTAAACTTTGCTAACTTGTGAAGCATAGTGTAACTAGCATGACCTAGTCTACGATGCCACAAGAAAGCTAAGTCATTTTTATTTGCAGTTAAGCACAGGTTAATGTTTTCAGGTTCATCAAGATCAACCATGTAAACATTATTTATTCTCTTTCTAGAAAATTTTACAAGATCTAAATTTGGTTCAAAAATAGTACAGCCAAGTGAGTCAAAGATTACCTTGTGACCCTTGCCACACAGTTGACTGATACTCAGAAGGTTGTACTCCAAACCTTCCACCAGAAGGACATCATCAATTGAATTTGTAAGATTTTTCCCTACCTTATCTGACCCAACAATCTTACCCTTGTTGCTTCCACCAAATGTAACATGACCAGCCTTCTTTTCAGATAGAAGACAGAATTTGTCTCTGTCTCCTGTCATATGTCTTGAACAGCCGCTATCTAAGTACCACATGTTCTTCTTGGCTGTAAGACATACTTGCACACATAATCAAAGAAGATTCTTTGGAACCCAAGTACATTTGGGTCCCACAATGCCTCCAAGATTAACAACATAAGTAAGCAGGTCTTCTGGAATCCACAGTTGCTTATTCACTTTTGATTTTTTCTCATTTCTGAAATTATGCTGGTTTTTACTCTGTTTCCTATTTTTATGGTGTTTTGAACCATTCGCATTCAAGAATTTTCTGTTGAGCCTTTTCTACACATTTTTAGAGTAATATCTGAATTTGTTTTGATGCCTCAGTCATTCAGGATGTTGTGTTTCATCACGTCTGGCAAAGTCACAGATATGCGTCGACACTCTGAAGGGATAGTGTCGACCTAAATGATTCCATTTCGACCATTTTTTAGTATTGAAATCATTTGATCTTGATTTAACATATGCCCACCTGGTGTGAGGCCAGTTCTGTGATACTGTTGACCTGTCATTTGTCCAGTTTCCAAAATTTTGTGATTTTCTATATAAGTCTGTCGACCTATCATAAGAGTAGTATTGACCTTGCCAGGCAGGTGATTTCTACTTTTTGTTCTTTTTAAACACTTGTTCAGTTTCAGCCTTTGTCTTCTTTCTTCCACTTGTTTTATTATTGAAAATTATTTTTGTTTTTCTGTCTGATCTTGCATCTTTTCCATTTCTCTCATTCCTCTGTCCTGTAGGAGTAGAAGTTTCTGAAGTTTTTAAAGAAATGAATGTTATGGTCTTCAGTCCTACTTCCTTTTTCTTTGTGGGATTAAAACCTAACCCCTCTTTATTGAAATTAACTCTTGTGCCTAAAAGGGCTTCAAGATTATTCTTGCCACTTACAAATTTTTTAAGAACTTTTAGCCTTTTGTTTATTTCATTTTGCAGAACTTAAACTTCCTTTTTTAGATTAATGTTAACACTGTGTAAGGCAGCATTTTTTTTAGAGACAAGAGCTATTTCATTAAGACTTTCAATATTTTGATTTTTCAGTTCACTAACCACTTCTTTTAGAGCACTTATCTCTTGTGAAAATTCTTTTTCTTTTTCTTCTGTTGAGGTGTTCTGAGAGGAATTTTTCAATTTCTTCTTAAGCATTTTATTTTCCTTTTTAAGAGCATCATACTGATCCATAAGTTCGAAGTAAACAAGCTCCCAATCATCAGAATCAAAATCTTTAAATGGAGACATTACCTCTTCTTCTTCTTCTTCTGTTTCTCTAGCCATCAGACATATCTTTGAGTGAGTATCCTCAGCATCTGAGCTCTCTTCTTCTTCATCTTCTTCTTCTTCACTCCAGGTTCCGATCATAGCCTTTTGCTTGTTTTTGTTCCATCTGGGCTGAGTTTTCTTCTGAGCCTCAGGACATTCAGACTTGACATGTCCTGGTTTCCTGCAATTATAGCAAACAATTCTATCAATCTTTTTATTTGCATTCACTTTGGACTTTGACAAATTATTGTTATATGGTTTCTTTTTCAGAAATCCCTTACCTTCCTTTCTCAAAAATTTTCTGAACTTTCTGGTTATTAATGCAAACTCACCTGAGTCATCTTCAGAACTAGAAGACTCACTTTCTTCAGTAGCCTCCTTTGTGCTGGGACTTTCTTTGAGAGCAAGAGGCTTCTTCTTCTTCATATCATCTTCAGTTCTTCTTAATCCCAACTCATAGGTCATTAAAGAACCTATTAATTCATCTACAGTTGTTGTGGACAAATTTCTAGATTCTTCAATAACATTGGCTTTAGTGTGCCACACGGGAGTCAAGGATCTAAGAATCTTTCTAACCAATTCTTTATCCGTGTGGACTTTACCCAAATTCTTCAACCCATTTGTTAACATAGTTAGTCTACCATACATCTCAAAAATTGTTTCATCTTGTTTCATTCGAAATGCCTCATATTCAGAAACTAACATGTTGGCTTTAGTTTCTTTTACCTCAGATGTGCCTTCATAGATTACCATAAGGCGATCCCAGATCTCTTTAGCACTGGAACATTGTAGCACCCCGAAAATTTTAACTATATAAAAATTCAAATAAATGGAAATAAATAATTTCCATAATATCAAAGTATTTAAAACATACGAATCATTATCGTATGTGCTAAAACACATCGGAAAAATGCATAAAATTATAAATCAACCCCAAACATTATTACTAAATGTTCCACAAGGAAATTTGTGCCAAGCAAAATCGGATTAGCCAAGTTTAAATTGTTTTGTGACTTATTATCGTAATTCATAAATAAGTCGAAAAATCATTATCACACGTACTTGGATGAGTCAGAAAATTAAATGAAAATCATAAACGGGTTTCAAATAATATCTTCTAATGACCCATAAAGAAATTTGGGTCAATAAAAAGTATTTGGGATAGGTTTAAGAGTTATTGTGACCGATTATTCAAAATAGGAAACAAGTCGGAAAAAATCGTTAACACGGAAATATGACGCAATCATAAATTAAATACAAATGTTGGAAAGACTTCTAACATTATATATTAATGACCCAATATTATAATTGGGCCAATGGACCACATATGGCCCAAAAATCAAATGAAGCAAGAAAATGCATAGAAATTCGCAACTTTAATTAAGCTGAAATTAGAAAGAGGTAATTAGAGTTGAATTGGGAAGAGATCTTGCATTCTTGGCAGCCCAATTCGTGCTTAACTATGGTGGGAGGTTTCCTAAAGCCTCACACACTCAAATGGAGGAAGAAATCCTCAAAATAGGAAACTAGTATGTCAAAACCGCAACTCTTCTTTCCTAGTTACAATAGGACTCCTATTCACCATGGATGCTTAAATACTCTTCACCAAACCCTTGGGGATGAGTTTACATCTTGTTTGGGTCGTGTGGAGGAGTTCTTGGCGGCTGGGGAGCAGGAGATCGTCCACACCAAGCCGTTCTTCTTCCCCTTCTCGTCTGCTACGACCTGCACAAACCGTCCACGTGAAGTCGACCAAAGGTGAGTTAAAACATAACCAAACCTTGAAAGGCCTATACCCCTGGAAAGAGGGTCGATTCTACATTCTAACCCAAGTGGAATGCTCAAATTCCATGCAGTATACACAGAGTATTAGGCATTTTTCTCCAAGTGGTCTAAACACGGGTTTTCTAGAAAAATGGGACTTCTTCAACCCAGAAGATAGGTTTTCTCGGGCCAAACCTTAACATATCCTATACCAATGTGTAGAGAATCAAGTTACCTTTCGTTTCCCATTGGTTTCATCGAATTTCAATGAGTATATTTTGAATTATAAGCGTTTTGCCAAAGTCGCGCACTGTTAGGGAATTTCCCATTCTTTATATGTTGCATGTGATTCAAGACCGAATTAGAGCAAGCCCACAACATGAAAGTTTTTCTACTAGTTGTCCTAGTCATGTCTTGTGTTGAATGTTTTGTCTAAATGTCAATAGTTAGAGAGTTATAAGCATGGTAAGAGGGTCACTGCATGATACTACATTTTCAGGTTGCACTTGGTTTTACGTTTGTGTTTGACTTGATTAAAGCCTATCGAAACCGTCCTTGTTTTCTAATTCCGATTTACTAGAAGCACCCTTGCATGTCTAGGTTGGTTTACAACTAGTTTCGTGATTTTTCATGCACTGTACAATTTGTTCTTAATTTTAGAACAACCCTGTGTCAAAATAGGGAAAGTCTGGTCCGCAATCCAAAGCACTGTCCTTTCTCTGTCGGATTCAGGCGCAAACCTTGTGAACACGACGGCCTGATAGGCCGCGTTCTGAGGTCTTGTCGCGACAGCAAACCCGTCGCGTTCTGAACGCGACGAGCATCCCGTCGCTATCTCTCTGCCTGTTCTGACTGCCTTGTCGCGTTCTTCACATCCCCTTGTCACATTCTGATCTGACCCCGTCGCGGCCTTTACAAGTGTCTGTCGCGATCTCAGGATTTTTACATGAAACCACTTATTTTCTTGCAAATCTTACCGCTATACCTAAGGTCTATTTAAATATGATATTTAGTGTGTAATTCACAAGTCTTAAGTCTGATCATTGCATGATGGTTATTTTAATGGCTTAAAAGTGATAAACCCATTTAAAAAACTTTAATTACACGAATACTATTCTAATTGCTTTCGTAATGACGTGATCATTCATGCTACTTATGATTTAATCTTCCTACTGGTCTATCATGGTTAAATGATAATTGTTATCTTAAAATCTTGCAAACCATGATTAGTTAAAGCGCATATTTTTATTCCATGTCATATTGTTAAGTGTTTTCCGCAAGTTTAAAACCGATGGTTTGTGGATTGAGACACACGTACATCACTACACACTTACACGTCTAGGCAGCCCTTTCTTGGAAATTTGGAAGCTCTCTACCGGTCGTTCCGAGTCCGTAGACTAGTGACCTGTTCTCCAAGGCCTCCGTAAATCTCCTCTGACCATGGATTCCCACATGGCCGACGAGTTGGTTGTACCATTGAAGTTCCCTGGAGATAGCGTGCACATCCTCTCTCATCTTGTTCTCGTGAGTGTGATTTACAATCTAGACTAAAGCCATTAATGTAAAGATTGATTTAAAGTATAAATCATACCGTTATGCTGCCAAATTTATCTCTCGACCATTGTTCTCATGAAATCATGTTCAATTTGCTTATTACTTGTTCTCATCATCATCATGAACATGACGTTACACATGCTTACTTATTGAAACTCTCATTGGCCAATATTAATGACTGTGGGTATCTACATTTAAAATTTAAGTGAGACGCTGACCGGACACAGCGAGTGTCCAAGGGCTCCAGTCTAGCCCCAATGACGGAGAGTCATAAATATACTGTTAACCATGAGGTATAATGACTATTGGCGTTGCATCTGCGCTGGGAGTCGTGCGTGCGTGTTGAATGATAAATACAATAACCATATATACGTGTCCTAGTGAACATTCTTGATGGATCTTTTCATGATGTACATTAGTGTCTACGTGCCTGATTAGTGTTACATGATCGTGCTCGTGCGTGCTTGCTTGCTTGCGTGATATGGTCATCCTGCATTTAATGTAATTAGTAATATCTTGCGTTCTTGACATCAAGTGAAATCTTGCGTGCTTGTACAAGGTGATCTATTGCTAGTTCTATCTTGTTATATCCTTCTAGATCTCGTTCTATCATGATCTCTCTATCTAGCTTATTTCATGTATCATGTTTTAACGAGTTTTATTCGTACATGCATATCATGACATTCATTGTGCTTACCTAGTTCTAAATTGCTAATCACTTATATCATTGCATGCACATTGAGATATAAATCCTACTGGGCTAGTTTGCTCATCCCCTACTTTTATCCAATCTAGGTGACTATGAAATACAAAAAGAGGAGCAAGTCGAGGATGGGTATGCGTCCGAGTGAATAGCGTTCCAACTATGAGTCTAGTTATAGTAGTTTGCTTTGAGTGATAGATTCATGTAGTAGGAAGTGAGGAATAAAATGTACTTTTCCTTTTTATTGAGTCTTAGTCCTGTATTAGTTTCTATTTGGAATACAATGAGTTGAGATTTGAATACAAGATTAGTCGAGTTCAATATTTGGGCCCTATGATGATGTATCTTGTTATACATTTAGCGCGTGCTAGCTAGAGGCTTATTTTCCGACTGTTCACGTCTCGGGATATCGTCTCGAATTATTTTTGAATAATTTATATCCACTGCGTAACTCTCGGGACGTAACAAACATGAAGAAACTCTTGAGAATTCAGTTGGATGCAGTGAGCACTGCATGATGTTCATTGCACTCTAATTAGCATTTGACTTCTTGATCTCTTCTGGAGTCCACTTCTCTTCGCCCTCGGACAGCTCATAAGGTCCAATGTTCACTACTCTCCATATTTGATGGTCTTGAGCTCGCAAGAAAATCTGCATACGAGTTTTCCAATATGCATAATTAGTACCATCAAAATATGGTGGTCAGTTCACAGAATGACCCTCAGCAATATAACCTCTAGATTCCATCATACACAGATCACTCCTAGTTGTGAAACCAAATAAGTTGGAGAACCTGGCTCTGATACCACGTGTTGTGTGTAGAAAGATTATCTAGAGGGGGGGTGAATAGAGAATCTTGAGAATTTTATGCCATTTCAGAGATTAAAGAGAATTTATATGTTAATATCAATTAGACAACCAGTTTACGCAGCAAAGGAGAGATCAAACCACACAAGAGAGAGGGAAATTTTAAGGTGGTTTGGCTTCAATGAGGAGACCTACATCCACCTCTCACTAAACCAGTGAGGTACCACTATGAGAACCTCTAAGATAAAATCTCAAACACCTGCTGATTCACAGCTTCTACACATCCGCTGACTCACAGCTTGAACAAACCGCTGATACACAGCTTCAACCCAATTGATCCAATCACAGCCCGTGAATGATCAATTCAATCTACTTCACAGAGAAGTAGATTGCCCACAGTTCAAAGAACATAGAAGAATCGAATAGAAACCAAAAAATGAAGAGATGCCACAATTAATTTGGGAATCGTCAAACTCCCTACTTAGAATCCAGATTCAAATCGCAGCACTTTTGGTCTTCAATTTGATCCATCTTCCAATGAATTCCACCAGGAATTCGTTCCAATCGAATCACCCAGAGCAGCGTTGAAGAAACTTATCGATCCTCTACTCACGAACGCTCTGCTCTTGTTGTTCTAAGCTTCAATTCTTGCTTGATTCAGCATCACATCCACCAGATCTGAGCTCTGATCTGAAATCACCTCTTCGAGCTCCTCACAGAACAACTATTCTCTTCCTCTCTGAGCTCTGGTATATTTTTCCCTCTTTTTTCAGCTCTATTTCCCGCTCACGCACACTTCAGAACACTTCACCTTCGAATCCGTTATTCACGATCTTTTTAGGTGGGCCCCTCAACAGATTCCTCAAAAATGATGGAGGGAATCTTTTTCCCGCCTAGGAATTAGCGTCTTCCAGAAGCAGTGACGTGTATACATGGTCTCAGATGTTGAATCTGGGATCACGTGCCAATTTAATTATTGACTGGCGACAGCAGCTCTGTTAGGAAAATTCCAAGTGTGATAGTGTTGACACTACCAGGATGTAGTGTTGACACTCATATAAGAGTTTAGACAGAATGAGATTGTAATACCCCAGAAGTTTCATTAATTAAAAAAAATATTATAGATAAATGAAAATTTTGCCCATTAATAAAAATCAAACTAGTTAAAAGATACACATCATTATTGCATGAGTAGAAACTCATATAAAAATTCTATGAAAATAATAGTTATACCTTAAAAATTATTATCTAATGACCCATTAAGAAATTTGGGCATAGACAAATAATTCGGACCATGATTTATAATTTATGTGACTTATTATTGTAACTAAGGAATAAATTGGAAAATCCATTATTACATGAGCCAAGTGGATTAACAATTGAAATAAAAATTATGGGTAGACTCCAAACAATATGTGGGATAGTCCATAAAAGGAATTGGATCAATGGACAACTTATGACCCATGAGCAAATTCAAGTATGAAAATAGTAAATAAATAACTTACGTATTATCGAAATGATAGAACTTACGTACCACTATCGTACATGAGAAAACACATTAGAAAATTCCGTAAAAATTATAAATCAACCTCAAACATTATTCTTAAGAGTTTCATGAAGAGATTCGAGCAACGAAAAATCCGATTGGCCAAGTGTACGTTACACATGACCAAGTTAACCGAATTAGGGAACTAAGTCGGAAAATTGTTAACACGGAAAAATAACCCAACCATAAATTAAATAAATAGGTTGGAGAGACTTATAACATTATGTATTAGTGACCCATTAATGAAAATGGGCCAATGGATCACTTTTAGCCTAATAATAAAAATTGGAACATAAAAATACTCAGAAATTCGTACCTGTAAATATGCAATAATTGTGAAGGGCACATTAGGGTTTAAATTAGGATAATTAGTCATACAATGTAAGTCAAAACTGTACCCAACTCTAAGAGGTGGTTTCCTAAACCTTTGCTACCTCCTTTGGGTGAGAGAATCTCAGATTTTGGAAACTAGAATGCAGAAATTCGCAGCCCTCTTTCCTAGTCCGATTAGGACATAAAGTAGCACCCTAAAACTATAAGAACTCTTCACAAAACGTTTGGGGAAGGTTTAGCATCAAGTTGGGGTCGTGTGCAGCAAGTTTGGGGTGCTGGAGGAGAGGAGAAGGCTGGGGAAAAACGTGGTCTTCTTCCACCTCGCCCTGTAGCGAACCAGGAACCTGTAGGGAGTTCTTTGCATTCAAAGGTAGGCATTCTCGAGTCAAGATTAAAGAAAACTAATACCATCTTGTAGAGCTTCGAGTCTAGATTCATTTGCTTCTGATTTTACTAATTTTCATCGAGTATACTTTGTGTATTAATCATTTTCCCTAAGTCGCGCACAGTTAGGGCTTTTACCGTTCTTCTTATTATGCATACAATTTGAGACTGAATTAGACTAAATCATCAACATCAAAGTTCTTCTACTTGTAGTCACAATCATCTTTCATGTAGAAAGTTTTGCCTAAAAGTCTTTAGATATAGAGTTATAAGCATGTTAATCGAGTCACTGCATGATACTGCAATGTCGAGATGCAGTTAACTTTAAGTTCTTCCTGTTTTGCACAAGATTAAAGGCCGAAGTAGGCCAAGCCTCCAACATAAAAGTTCTTTAACTAGTTGTCAGGTCATCTTTCATGTTAAGTGTTTTGTTTAAATATCATTAGTTAGAGAGTTATAAACTTCGTAATAGAGTCATGCAGGATACTGCGTTTTCAGGTTGCATTTAACTTTCACTTCTTCATCTTTTTCACAAGGTTCAAGACCGAATTAGGTTAAAACCCCAACAACAAAGTTCTTATACTAGTTGTCCTTGTCATCTTTTATGTTAGACGTTTTTTCCAAATGTCAATAGATCTCATGTTACAAGTCTAACATGTAAGTCGCAATGAAGTCATGCATGTTTAGGGCTTTCCCACGCCCTTCCTGTATTTCATGCAATTAGAGACCGATTCAGACCCAGCCCACAACACAAAAGTTCTTCCAATAGATGTCCTCGACATTTTCTATGTTGCGGGTTTTGTCTAAAGGTCAGCATATAGAGAGATATAGGCATTTCTAGAATATCGCCCTGTGTCAAATCATGGTAGTCTGAACCAAGAGCATGTCAGATCCCTGTCGGACTCAGGCGCAGACCCTGTGAACGCGACGGCCCGATATGTTGCATTCTGAGGTCGGTTTGCGACAGTACCTCTATCGCGTTTTGGTCGCGACAGTACCCATGTCGCATTCTGCCTGCCTGATCTGACGACCCCGTCGTGATCCTTGCAAGACCACGTCGCGATCTCAGTTTTGGGCCTGAAAATCAGTCTTTTGCAAGTCTTGTTGTACCACCATAATTCCCATATCATGTTGACGATCTTAACTACATAAAAACAAAGTTGTAAGTATTGATTGTATTTTAATCTAATAAAAGTCAATCACTTGATCTTTCATATCCTTGATTTCATGACACATACACACACGTTGAACCATCCAAACATGGCTTAATTTGTATGAATATGACACATAACATATCTGGTAATTATTGCAATTAATTACCTTACTTTAACAAGTACTCGTTTACAATTCGTGCGATGTTTTAGAACACCGATCTCGACGCTCCACTGTTCTAGAATTCCTCTAGAACGTCGAGCACTTGTTTCTATATTTACACACTTTCTTGACTTGGACGAACTCTCCATCGGATACTCCTTCCGCCGGACTAGTGAATCCTTGTGCAAGGCCTCCGTAAGTCTCCTCTGATCATGGATTCCCACATGGTCGACGAGCCGGTTGTACCCTAACACCAATTACACTTTTAGGGATCGATATGATCCAAACGGCTATTAGAAGTTCGCTCTTACCTTGAATCACGTCGGACCTCTGGACTTGTGCATAACATGGCCAGTGGGAAGATCGTGAATTCCACCTGACTGCCAATACGACGTGCGCATGTTGTGCAACTGTTACTATCGTCTGTTTACTCGTCGCTTTACGTGCAATGTCCACTAGCTCTCATCTATACTCTACTCGCTCATCTATTCACGTCATTCTACTATCTCGTCTATTCATCTAGTACTCTCATCTATTTCTTGGTACTCTATTTGGCCATTAAATTGATTGTCTACGATAAAAACATGACTATGCTAGGCAACATTATAAGGGCCCGGTCTGGTCCTTGGGAGGAGCACCTGAAAGGCTATAACTCGCGGGGGTCTAATGATCTGGGTGATGGCATACACCTAACGCATGAACACGCAAGATTTGATCTATGGCAATCAATTAATCAAACTGTCAATTATTGGTTTACTTGAATCTCATGGTTGAAAGAATATCGACCAACACTTGCTATCATGACTTGTGCACTGTTGTGCAACTTTACTTGTTATCTTGTTATACGGCCAATCCGATATCAACACTTGTCGTGCTATACACTCGTGCATTGTGCTATTGTTTCTCATTATCGTGTACCAGTACCTTCTATATGTTTCTCGTTACTCTCTCTAGATATCCTGTTTTACAATACATTAAACACTTAAAGCATGCTTGATCCTGAGATTTAAGTCCTACTGGGCGTTATCGCTCACCCTTCGTTATTTGTTATTGTGTCTCAAGTAAGTCGGACTCTGACGTCACACACACCAATGGGACAAGACTAGAGTGATGAGCGACCCGAAGTCAACTCATGAAGTTACCTTAGTACCATGGAGTCTAGTAGTTATTGCTTTAGTTTTCTTTTCAGTGTAATGACGTCATTGAGCCTTGTGTTTGGCTCTGAATTAGTGGTTGTAATAGTCTTAGTAATTTTATAATGAAATCAAGAGTTATTTCAATTATTGTTCATTAGATGCTCTGATGTTTGCGAAAATATGCGCAGTTGTCGTTACCATACTCGTTGTTCGCATCTCCCTCCGATTTATTCCGCTGCTAAATTGGAGGGGTGTGACAGAGATCCAGGTCATGTAGATTCGGTGATTAAGATTCACAACATAGTGACACTGATGTTTTGTCAGAGAATTTGAAAAAATCAGACATATAGTGTCGACCTTATCTGAGGATAGCGTCGACCTATCTAATGACAGTGTCCACCTTATCTAAAGACAGTGTCGACCTTATCTTCATCTTTCTTTGCATAATACCTTGATGCCAGAGAAGTGTTGACCTTATCTGTGCTTAGTGTTGACGCTACCAGAATACATCCTTTGAGTGGGACTTTGAGAAGTCACAAGTGTCGACCTTCCCTCTGAGTAGTGTCCACTTGTTCTGATCATATCTCTTCAGCGCAACTTGATAAGATCAATAGTGTCGACCTATGTAGCAGGTAGTGTCGACCTTATGGATGAAACTGATTTTCTTCACTTGAAGTAAATACTTTTCCTGTGAACCATACACACAAGTCAGATATCTATGATTTGTCATTTGAATTATGACATCATGAAAACCAGGGACACAACACCAAAGAGATATGGCAATATGAACATGCGTGATCTCCACCAAGGTATGTTGTGTAGATATGACAATAAAGTCAAGCTAGTTACCTTGGAACATGAAGAAGATGACCCGTGGATGGAGACGTGTCAGTTGGAGATGACGGCCGGCCAAGGATGAAGGGCCTCATGCTTTTCTTGCTGTTTATGCCTGCAAAACAAAAGAAGATGTACAAACAAAGAAATAAAACTCGATTAGAACTAGAGAAGTGTATAAATCCATCCCCTTTGAAGAATGAACATGAATATGGGGATAGAACTCACCAGGAAGTGTTGGTAAACCCATGTTAGGCTAAGATCAGGTGTGTGTGTGTGATGCATGAATGTGTTTGAAGCAAGGAGATGAGGGAGAGGGTGCACTTATGTGCCATGCATGCAGAAGAATGGGAAAAGAAAGAAAAATGATAACTCAAAGCACAAAGCTAGGATCGAGGTGATTCCTATTCATGTGGATAGAGGAGGATGTTTGGAACAACTTTGATGAAGAGTCATTTCAATAAATAATAAAAAATATTTTTTCTTCCCCATTTTTTTTATTACAACACAATAATGAAATACGGATTCTAGTCTTTTTCAAAAATTTCAATGTTGAGTTCAGATTGAAGTTTTGAACCAATTGAAGTTGTTCATGATGTAGAGAGGCTGCACTCACTACTGGTCTAGATTACGATATGAGAGAGATGGTTAAGAATAATCCACTGTATATTTAAGCACAAACCTTTATTTGATGTGATTGTAGTTGGATCTCATAGATGAATTCATGTGGAACAACTTTCATGAAGAAGCCTCGAAAAGATATGCCCTCATTTGGGATGTGGAAGGCACGATAACTATGTATGTGTAAATCCTAATATGAGAGAAAAGGTGAAGAATAATCTTCTATAACTTTGAGCACAGACCACCAATCGATGTGCTTCCAATTCAAGGATCAAGCTGTTGTTGAAAGGAACAAATTTGATGAAGACACTCAGGCTAAAGACATCTAGTTTTGGCTGTGGATGGTGGAATATCTTTGCTTGTCTTGAAGAGTATGAGAGAGAAATGGGAGAGAGAAAGATAAAATGCCAAGAACACCTTCTCCTCGGTGTTGGGGATGATGGGAGCTTGATGAGAAGAGTCTCCAGAGGTCTCTTCTCATGGTGGTATCCTTCCTCTATCCTATAGAGTCTTAGGATGTGTTTAAGAGAGAGAGAGTCCAATCTCGAGTTAGACAAAGAGTCCAAGTTGTGGGAGAGTTTAAGAGTTGATCTGAAGTTTGGATGGGTTTGGGGGCTCCCTAGGGATGAGGATCGTAACGACTCTCTTCATACCGGTACCATTATACCAATCCCCATCGGTACAAAGGGTGTCATTACAGTGGGATAATAACCCAACACTAAACGATAGGCTGATATGTACATGAATAGCAATTGAGTACAGCAGGAATAAAAGAAATAACACAACTTTATTCCATCATCATCACACATTCCACAGTCTATATAGTAATGAAAGAAATGACAATGTCAAATTATTACAATTTCAAAAGAACTACATTGTCATATAAATGACATTATTTGAACTATGAAATAAAGTAACTATTAAAACATTTCCACAAGCAACTTCTCCTCTTTTTCCGCGTCGATCTTCACTACACCTTCCTCAGGTACGGAAACACCTGTCACACCTATATGCCGAAGCAAGTATGAGTCTAAAAGACCCAGAAAGCAATCTAAAGACATGCAACCTTACACATATCACACACATACTTACTAACTATTAAGCAATACGGAAACACATACTATCCTTTACACCATAATGAATTTCATGGCACATGCTTTATAAAGTTTTCAACATACATAAACTACCTAAACATGTTTTAGACTAACACATGCTCATTCTAAATCATGGATAATAAACATACACCTATACGTGGTTTCTACACATAATAAATCCTAGGATACATGATTCAAATACTAATCATACCATTGCACAATTCTACCAATTTAAAACATAAGGTTATGTACAAGATAATGAACACTCCTAGCATGGTATCTAACCCATTTCGCTTGCTTTTTTCACATTTAACTACTCATTTACCTTGCTGTTTTAATGTATATAATTCATAATTACACATGATATCACTTTTATAAAACATGAATTGAAGGTTTAAAACATATTCAAGTTGGTTGGCAATTATATGCAATTTAAGCATGGAACTATGTACTGAGTGAATAGCATGTCTATCATGGAATTTAGACATTCTTTCATAATTAACATTAATCACATTAACGTATGTATTACATGAACATATGCACTCTTATCTTTGTTTTCACATGCATTTACTCTCTCATTGACATGTATTTGCACTTAAGGATAAACATGGTACTTGCTTTATATATCTTCAACAATTACGTATAAGAAAACTTATAACATGCTCTCTACATCTTTTATTCAATCATGCTGTACGATTTAAATTTCCTTCAAACCCTTTTTGCAACTATTTATACTTTAAGCATAAAGTAAATAGCATACCTAGCATGGATTCTAATCATTTTCACATGCATTTAACAATCATATAAATACCTTTTGTTTACTGTTTTGACATGAATTAAACACATTCATATGGGTTTACCTTTGTTCACATGCTATCTTATTCATTTACCAATTCCACATGTTCATCTTTCTCATTGCTCAATTTACATGTTTACTTACACATTCATATACACTACCACATGGAAGTTATTAAACTATATAACATGATATTACATTTATGGTATTAACACATGCTTGACATAAATATATATATATATATATATATATATATATATATTATTACATTGGTTCTCACATGCAATTATACTCTCATTATCATTTACTCTCCCTTACACATCAATTTACACATTTTCCTCTTCATTTACTCTTGCACTATCACTTATCACATATCACGTCAATTGTACTCACCACGTGCCACATTCACATATCACTTTGCACTTTATTCACATTTATCTCTTAAGTTGCCGTGACATATAGTCCTAACTACCATTTAGAGGACGCACGCACCCATATCACACAGCACATATCTCTTAGCACATAGCACATCACATAACACATACCCGCCACCTAGGCAATCTAGTGGCGAATCTTGGTAACTATGCAGACCAGGAGAAGCCCTCTCCACCGTATCCAGTGGTACTTGTCTACCTCTAGGGTTTCATCCTAATGCCCTTAGGATATATTTCACAACGTTGAGCCTTCCATAGGGACTTTTCTATGGTATAGCTCTCAGACCTCTAAGGTTGCAGTGTCAATCTCGGCCCAATTTTACATTAAGCACATTATCATACTTCATCACATTTTACTCATACTTATATACGCACTTTAATCCTTTTTCACATGCACTTTGCATAATATTTACATTTCAGTTTACAGAATTTACTCTTACTATTTAACAGTGATAAACAACTCAAAACAGAATATTAACATGCTGTTAACCGTTGATTTACACATAATTAAACGTAACATGATCAATATGGTCATTTTCTCATTTAAAACCATAACAGTACCTACTGTTATTAAAACAGCATGAAGTTTTTATAATAGATTTCAAACAGTAAACATATCACATGCTCCATTTTCCAGATTTTTCCGTACAATAAATATAATTTTACTAATTAAGATAGATTTCAGGACTATTTATCAAGAATTTCATTTATACATGATTTACATCCGAACAGCCATGATTAACTGCTCAAACACAGGAAAACAATCATCATATGGTCATATAAAATTTCTAAAACCCTAACATGCAACGAATGTAATTATCAGGATTAACATTGATAAATCATTCTTCTCTAAGTAATGTAGAAATTTCAATAATTAACACTATGTAAAGAAATTTGAAATATCCTCATGACATGACCTACTGATCACATTTGACCACACATAAAATTTACAGCATGCACATATACCCAGAAGTCACATAAACACCTTAAAGAGATCAAACAGCAGTTTTCAAAACCCTGAGGAACTTGGCGGCACAGTGTGTGCCGCCTACTGTGTCAACGGCACAGTATCCTGCCGCCAACACAGGATCTTGGTGGCACAGGATGTGGCCGCTAATCTCCAGTCAGTAGACCAAGCAGACAGCACACACATGCAATGGGAATTTTGAGGTTCCAGGACTCGAGGAAAAATACGAAAAAATACTAGGACCTAAGGGGACATGCGTAGGGTTGACATCCATAGGTTACTTTCCTTGAAATAAATCCACAATGATCGAATTAACCCGAAGAAGCTCTCATCGGCCTGGCTAAGAAGGTGTTCAAAACCTCTCCAGATCCAGTCCTTCGGTTGATGTAGATTGATCCTCGGAGTTGGGGATGCTTCCTTGATATATGGACTATCCTCCAGTCGGTGTAGATCTCCAGAAAACTCCTCCAGTTGCCGGATTGAAGCTTGCAAAGATCAGCTCCTCTTCACAGAAAACCCTAGCTTCTCCAAAGGCCAAAAAGACTTGATTCGGCCGAAACAAGGTGTTTTTATAGAGCTGGGTAGGTTGGGTACGCATTAGGGTAGGTCTCCTATGGTTAGGGATGGGTTTCCTAAATTGGAACTGGGAGAAACGCGAGCGTTACCAAATCTGAAACCGTTAGCAAGCAGTGAACTTGGCATCCGCATCTGGTGCTGCCAACAGGGGTTGGCGTCCACCCATGGTGCCGCCCACAGAGGGGTTGGCGTCCATTGATCTGGACGCCAACTCCTCTGGCCAGGTCAGCGGCAGGCATGTTGTCGTCAACAGGGATTTCGGCCAGAGCAAAGGCATACATCAAAATCAATACATAGTCACATCCCAAACAGTTTAATGGTTGCTGAAATAAGTAGATATCATATACACAAAGTTAAACATATATATATATATACACGTGTATAAAGCATAATTACATACAACATGCATAGTTTTAAATAAGTATAACATGTACATCGATAGTTAGATAATGCATGCACATTTAAATATATACATGTACAAAATAATCTTACGTGCACTTACAAGATATATATATATATATATATATATATATAGCAATAGTTACCTATCATATGCACAACCTTACTTAAATACAACATACACCATATTATTTAAGTACAATATACACTATAAACAATTTGATGAGTACAGAATTAGATAGATATCAAATGCACAAGATAAACATACATATATACATATGTATAAAGTGTAATTACATACAATATCCATGGAATAAGTAGTATAATATGCACATCAATAGTTAGACAGTATATGCATAGTATTATTAAGATGCAATATGCATAAGGTTAATTAAGAATAGTCTATACAACAATAGTTTATTTGCATATGCACACTTAAATTGACATATATATATATATATATATATATATATATATATATACACACACATGTACACAACATAGTTACATACATTATGCATGAAATAGGTACTTACAATATGTACATCAATAATTAGATTCAACATCATTACATGCATAGAAAATTAACTCATGTATACCTACAAGATGTATAGCAATATTCACATATTTTATGCACAACATTACTTAAATATAATATACCTAGGTTTTTAGTAAGCACAATATGCACAAAATTGGCTAATTACTTATTCTCACAGACAATAACATATATATATATATATATATATATATACATGAGTAATTTAGAAATTGCAATATGCATAATTTAATACACACACTATATACATAACCAGTAATTATCACATGCACAATATAAAATGAATAAAATTCGGGGTCTCACTCTCCCCCCTTGAAAAAGATCTTCGTCCTCGAAGATCAGATCGAGTACCTCTGGTGACGTCATCGATGTCGTCTCCAGCTAACACATTTTCCTTAGTCGGTGCTTGTAGTTCTGCTGTTTGCTTCTTTATTATTGTTGGAACACTCTGGGGAATGAACTTCATCTTCAGGTTCGGACACTCTCTGATCCGATGGTCCTTACTACCACATTTGAGACACCTTCCTTCTTTTAACCAACACACATTTCTCCAATGACTCTTTCCGCAGTGCATACACTCGGGTTTCTCGCTGCCTGGTACCATAGCTGATTGCTGACCTTCCATGAGTTTCTTTATCTTCCTATTTTGTCGCTGGACTAGTTCAGGTAACCCCTCCTTCTGAACTTCCTTCTCTTCTTGGCATGGTTCCACCTTACTTTCCTGCCCGCTCGCTGTGCTAAGAGTCTCTTCCAAGGTGTGGGGGTCGAACTCCAAAAGTCTAGCTCTCAATGATGGTTTGAGCCCTTTCACGAACTTCTTTATTTTGTGACTCTGCTCATACCTCCAAGCCTGAGCACTACGTCTACCACGGCCAGCCATATCCTGCAAAATAGTTAACTTAGTTAGAGTCTAAGTTACTAAATCCTAACTATTTTCCATTCATTATTAGTACTTTCTACATATATGGACAATTTCTATAAAGACTTTGCAATATTGTGAGGATGATGGTTTATTCATGTATCTCAACCTTGGTTCTCTGATACCATCTCTGTAACGACCCTCTTCATACCGGTACGATTATACCAATCCCCATCGGTACAAAGGGCGTCATTATAGTGGGATAATTAACCAACACTAAATGATAGACTGATATGTACATGAATAGCAATTGAGTACAGCGGGAATAAAAGAAATAACTCAACTTTATTCCATCATCATCACACATTCCACAGTCTATATAGCAATGAAAGAAATGGCAATGTCCAATTATTACAATTTCAAAAGAACTACATTGTCCATAACATTGTCCATATGAATAACATTATTCGAACTATGAAATAAAGTAACTATTAAAAAGTTTCCACAAGCAACTACTCCTCTTTTTTCGCATCGATCTTCGCTACACCCTCCTCAGGTACGGAAACACATGTCACACCTGTACGCCGAAGCAAGTATGAGTGTAAAAGACCCAGCAAGCAATATAAAGACATGCAACCTTACACATATCACACACATACTTACTAACTATTAAGCAATACGGAAACACATACTATCATTTACACCATAATGAATTTCATGGCACATGCTTTATAAAGTTTCCAACATACATAAACTACCTAAACATGTTTTAGACTAATACATGCTCATTCTAAATCATGGATAATAAATATATACCTATACGTGTTTTCTACACATAATAGATTCTAAGATACATGATTCAAATACTAATCATATCATTGCACAATTCTACCAATTTAAAACATAAGGTTATGTACAAGATAATGAACACTCCTAGCATGGTATCTAACCCATTTCGCTTGCTCCTTTCACATTTAACTACTCATTTAGCTTGCTGTTTTGATGTATATAATTCATAATTACACATGATATCACTTTTATAAAACATGAATTGAAGGTTTAAAACATATTCAGATTGGTTGGCAACTATATGCAATTTAAGCATGGAACTATGTACTGAGTGAATAGCATGTCTATCATGGAATTTAGACATTCTTTCATAATTAACATTAATCACATTAACGTATGTATTACATGAACATATGCACTCTTATCTTTGTTTTCACATGCATTTACTCTCTCATTGACATTTATTTGCACTTAAGGATAAACATGGTACTTGCTTTATATATCTTGAACAACTAAGTATAAGAAAACTTATAACATGCTCTCTACATCTTTTATTCAATCATGTTGTAAGATTTAAATTTCCTTCAAATCCTTTTGCAACTATTCATACTTTAAGCATAAAGTAAATAGCATACCTAGCATGGATTTTAATCATTTTCACATGCATTTAACAATCATATACATACCTTTTGTTTGCTGTTTTGACATGAATTAAACACATTCATATGGGTTTACCTTTGTTCACATGCTATCTTATTCATTTACCAATTCCACATGTTCATCTTTCTCATTGCACAATTTACATGTTTACTTACACATATTCATATACACTACCACATGGAAGTTATTAAACTATATAACATGATATTACATTTATGGTATTAACACATGCTTGACATGAATAGATATATATATATATATATAGTTCTCACATGCAATTATACTCTCATTATCATTTACTTTCCCTTACACATCAATTTACACATTTTCCTCTTCATTTACTCTTGCACTATCACTTATCACATATCACGTCAATTGCACTTACCACGTGCCACATTCACATATCACTTTCCACTTTATTCACATTTATCTCTTAAGTTGCCGTGACACATAGTCCTAACTACCATCTATAGGACGCACACAGCCACGCGCCCATATCACACAGCACATATCTCTTAGCACATAGCACATCATATAGCACATCACATGACACATACCCGCCACCTGGGCAATCTAGTGGCGAATCTTGGTAACTATGCAGACCGGGAGAAGCCCTCTCCACCGTATCCATTGGTACATGTCCAACTCTAGGGTTTCATCCTAATGCCCTTAGGATATATTTCACAACATTGAGCCTTCCATAGGGACTTTTCTATGGTACAGCTCTCAGACCTCTAAGGTAGCAATGTCAATCTTGGCCCAATTTTACATTAAGCACATTATCATACTTCGTCACATTTTACTCATACTTATATACTCACTTTAATCCCTTTTCACATGCACTTTGCATAATATTTACATTTCAATTTACAAAATTCACTCTTACTATTTAACAGTGATAAACAACTCACAACAGAATATTAACATGCTGTTAACCCTTGATTTACACGTAATTAAACCTAACATGCTCAATATGGTCATTTTCTCATTTAAAACCATAACCGTACCTATTGTTATTAAAACAGCATGAAGTTTTTATAATAGATTTCAAACAGTAAACATATCACATGCTCCATTTTCTAGATTTTTTCGAATAGTAAATATAATTTTACTAATTAAGATAGATTTCAGGCCTATTTATCAAGAAATTCATTTATACATGATTTACATCCGAATAGTCGTGATTAACTGCTCAAACACAGGAAAACAATCATCATATGGTCATATAAAATTTCTAAAACCCTCACATGCAACGAATCTAATTATTCAGGATTAACATTGATAAATCATACTTCTCTCAGTAATGTAGAAATTTCAATAATTAACACTATGTACAGAAATTTGAAATATCCTCATGACATGACCTACTGATCACATTTGACCACATAAAATTTACAGCATGCACTCATACCCAGAAGTTAGATAAACACCTTAAAGAGATCTAACAATACTTTTCAAAACCCTGAGAAACTTGGCGGCACAGTGTGTGCCGCCTACTATGTCAATGGCACAGTATCCTTCCGCCAACACAGGATCTTGGCGGCACAGGATGTGGCCACCAATCTCCTGTCAGCAAACCATGTAGACAGCACACACATGCAATGGGAATTTTGAGGTTCCAGGACTCGAGGAAAAATCCAGAAAAATACTAGGACCTAAGGGGACATTCGTAGGGTTGACATCCATAGGTTACTTGCCTTGAAATAAATCCACAATGATCGAATTAACCCAAAGAAGCTCTCCTCGGCCTAGCTAAGAAGGTGTTCAATACCTCTCCAGATCCAGTCCTTTGGTTGATGTAGATTGATCCTCGGAGTTGGGGATGCTTCCTTGATATATGGACTATCCTCCAGTCGGTGTAGATCCCCAGAAAACTCCTCCAGTCGTCGGATCGAAGCTTGCAAAGATCAGCTCCTCTTCACAGAAAACCCTAGCTTCTCCAAAGGCCAAAAAGACTTGACTCGGCCAAAACAAGGTGTTTTTATAGAGCTGGGTAGATTGGGTACGCATTAGGGTAGGTCTCCTACGGTTAGGGATGGGTTTCCTAAATTGGAACTGGGAGAAACGTGAGCGTTAACAAATCTGAAACTGTCAGCAAGCAGTGAACGTGGCGTCCACATCTGGCACCGCCAATAGGGGTTGGCGTCCACCCATGGTGCCGCCCACAGAGGGGTTGGCATCCATCGATCTGGACGCCAACTCCTCTGGCAAGGTCAGCGGCAGGCATGTTGTCGCCAACAGGGAATTCGGCCAGAGCAAAGGCATACATCAAAACCGATATATAGTCACATCCCAAACAGTTTAATGGTTACTGAAATAAGTAGATATCATATACACAAAGTTAAACATATACATATATACGTTTACAAAGCATAATTACATACAACATGCATAGTTTTAAATAAGTATAACATGTACATCGATAGTTAGATAATGCATGCACATTTAAATATATACATGTACAAAATAATCTTACGTGCACTTACAAGATATATATATATAGCAATACTTACCCATCATATGCACAACCTTACTTAAATACAACATGCACCATATTATTTAAGTACAATATACATTATAAACAATTTGATGAGTACAGAATTAGATAGATATCACATGCACAAGATAAACATACATATATACATATGTACAAAGCGTAATTACATACAATATCCATGGAATAAGTAGTATAATATGCACATCAATAGTTAGACAGTATATGCATAGTATTATTAAGATGCAATATGCATAAGGTTAATTAAGAACAGTCTATACAACAATAGTTTATTTGCATATGCACACTTAAATTGACATATATATATATATATATATATATATATATATATAGAGAGAGAGAGAGAGAGATAGATGCTGGGGTACGGCGATGAGGCCCCGCCGTACCCCAGTCGCTACCGCTAGATCACCATCTCACCATCCAGCGGCAGCGCTGCCGCCCCATTTTTTTTTGTTTGTTTTTTTTTTCATTTTTTTGGCAGCCGCTGGATCACCATCCAGCGGCTGCGCTAGGGTGCGGCGGGGCCGCACCGCCGCACCCCAGCATTTACCTATATATATATATATATATATATATATATATATATATATATATATATATATATATATATATATATATACACACACATGTACATAACATAGTTACATACATTATGCATGAAATAGGTATTTACAATATGTACATCAATAACTAGATTCAACATGCTAGAAAATTAACTCATGTATACCTACAAGATGTATAGCAATATTCACATATTTTATGCGCAACATTACTTAAATATAATATACCTAGGTTTTTAGTAAGCACAATATGCACAAAACTGGCTAATTACTTATTCTCACAGACAATAACATATATATATACATATATATGCACATGAGTAATTTAGAAATTGCAATATGCACAATTTAATACACACACTATATACATAACCAGTAATTATCACATGCACAATATAAAATGAATAAAATTTGGGGTCTCACAAGGATAGAAGATTTTGGTCATAATCCAACTCAAAGAGACTTTGGATAGGCTATAGGATGGAAGGAGAGGGTGAAAAACACATAAGGGGTTGCGTTCTTCTAGGGACCATGCACCCGGTCGCGACAGCAGGGCATTGCATGCAGGGTCCACGAAATGGGCCGTAGCTCTCTCCACAGACATAGGATTAATGATTTGTTTATTGCGTTGGATTCTAGACTCAGAGGGATACAAAGTTATGGTATGATATGCTCGATTTGGATTATTATTGAGGAGGTTATGAGCTCTCAATGTGAAGTCATGTTTAGAGGATAGTGCAGATTGCACAGTTTTGATGTTTCAAATGGATCTTGGTCATGGGTTTGAGAATGGACTTGAAATTGAGGTTGAATGGGCTCATGATGGGCCAAAGAAGGACTCCAAATTGATAGCCAATTAGGGACATCAATGATATGAATAAGAAATGTGCTCAACTTATCGGCCAAAAACGGGTGTCTACACCTACCATTCCCAAACTCATAGGAATCTGAAAGAACCATCAGGATGCTAGAAATGCAGTATTTATTGGCAAGGAAATTAAGATGACCATCTACCACTGATCGAATTTTCTCATAACAATAGTTATCAGTCTAGCACAGGGATGGCACCATATGAAGCATTGTATGGAAGACCTTGCAGGACTCCTTACTAGTTATGAGTGCCCTCCAAGCCAACTCACAGAAGTGAAGGCACTGTACTAATCTCTTTTGATGTATTATTAATGATATTTTCTCACTATATATTACATACATGTGATGATGTATATATGATGTGATGTCCATGGATCAGCGCAACAAAAATTAGATCATGATGAGATAATGATAATGAGACCAATTGAAATATTTCAACACATTCACAATTTTGAAGTTGCTTATCTTCTCTCTAGAGAGAGAAGCTCTGCGATTTGGTGCCCTAGGTTAGGCCAAGCCTAGCAGCCGCCACCCCTCTTTGGGTGGCCGGCGAAGCTTTGCCGACACCGGCAGGGATTCACCGGTCGGCGTCCACCACTTAGGGTGTCATCGCGGTGCAGGTTCCTTTTTGTGGTGCTCTCTTTTCGTCTCTCATGGCAGATGCGGTGGCTTCCCATGCAGACGTTGCGGAAGGATCTTCTGAGGGTCGGCGCACAGATGCACAAATTATGACTGCTACAAAGCCTCCTCCTATCATCAAGATCGGTATTAAAGAAGCAGGTTTTAATGATCTAGGGGAACTAGCTGTCTTTTTCTCCGCTGAAGAAATCGAGCTATCGACTAGGGCCCTCAAACTAGCAATTATTGTTCGCTGCTCTTACAGAAGATGTTGGATTCCGGAAATTAAAAGTTGTCTCACACAACACCTGGTCCTAAAGATAGATTTTATTGTTAGTATTCTGAATCACAGGAATCTCCTATTCCAGTTCAATGATGAAGAAGATTTCCTAAAGATAATTGTGTGACGTAATCTTTATATTAAAGGCCTTTTATACAAGTTCTTTCAGTGGTTGCCGGACTTTGATTTCAACTCAGATCCATCTCTTATCCCAGTATGGATCAGATTCCTGATGCTCCCTATCAACCTATATTCTGTGGACTTTCTAAAGTCAATTGCTAGCAATGTTGGACCAGTCTTACGGATTCATGAATCCACCATGGCTTGTACCCAGACTCAAGAAGCCCTTGTTGTGTTGATCTCAATATAGCCAAGAAAAGACCGGAACGTATCTGGATCGGATGTGGTAATGGAGGTTTTTGGCAGTGCATCAATTATCATAAAGTCCCAACTCTATGTGGTTTTTGTCATAAGTGAGGTCATGCGGAAACTGACTGTAACAAGAAGGCCAGGAGGAGTTTATCGGAGACCGTTGGAAAACCTATTGTCCATCAAGTGAGGCCGGAGGGTAATGCACCTGTTGCTCAAGTTTGGCGTACAAAAGAGGCTCCAAAGGCTCTAGAGCCCACGGCTATCAACAACAGATTTCATGTTTTGTCTGGAAACCAAGATCAAGATACGGTAGAGTGTAACACTGTAATAACTGATACGTTCGGATCATAGTTTATCAGGTTTGGGGGCCAATGTATGGCCCATTGGTAGACCATGTGGGTCTACGTTTTTTTTTTGCAGGTTTGTTGTAGCAGGTGGGAGGCTATAGGATTAGGCATTCCAGCCGAAACAAGCCTCTGTCGGGTTCATTAAGAACACGATGTAACCAGACATCACGATTCTCACATGAACGCGACCACCTTCTACGTCACGATTTCGCACCGCTGTTACGTGAGTGCCGCTGCATGCGTGCCGCGTGGCGCATGCAGGGACGTCGGGGATTAAACACGTCACCGATGTCGGACGTGTTTCAAAACACGGCGGGAAGACACGACGCGATCTAAACCCTATGAGTTTTGGGCTCCTGCCCTTGGCCGAACAGTGCAGTTGCACTGTTCAGTTGGGAGGAGCTCTGTTGTGAGCTTTGAAGGGGAATTGAGACAATTTTGCTCGTTTTGGTGTGCATTCAGCGTGATTCCGGTGAGAGGAGGTGCTTCGGAGTGCGGGGAACACCGAGATATCGTCGGATTTGCGTTTTACTTGCAAGTAGGGGAATTCTACCCTATTTTTTCCCTTGTGAGGGTTGTGTAGGTTAGGGTTGTGGCTTTTGATGTGGAAAATGGATAAGCATGATAGAGAGCATGCCTAGGACCTTATCTAGACTGTTATATCCTGCTTTATTTGACGATATAGCTCTGTGGTGTGATTTCTAGAATGGTAATCCAAGGTTTGTTTCTGTTGTCTGAAAGGCAACAGAACCAGTCGTCGTGATTCATGTGAATGTGACGACTTGGCCCATCGCGATTCAGACAATAAGGTGGCAGGTAAGTCCGTCGCGATTTAGGTCAAATAGCGACCTCTGTGTTGGACGCATTTCAGAATGTGGCCACCTGAGCTCTGATGTTCTGTGGCCAGTCTACCCAGTTTCTGTCCTACATTGCTTAGGCAGTGTTGGCCATGCAATGTAAGGGTTGTATGGGTCATGTCGGCTTATACCGTGGTTGTTAACGAGAGGTTTTGCGCGGAAATGTGTGCATAGCAAGTCGGGTCATAACGCCTTCCGAGGTTACCTCTCCAGTTAGGTCCCCAGCACCGGGTGCTCAGGGTTTGTCCTAGTACAGTGCGTACCATCAAGGTTTGTGTCGTCTTCCTGGACACCCTCACTCCTGTGTTTGAGTTGTACGTCCGGCTGAGGAAAAGACGACAATGGGTAGAGACACGTGTTTCTAGGTGTGTGGTCACTTGTAGCGCGCTCTTGGTTGGGGGATGGAAACCAATAGACGTACCGGTCCCCAGCTAGTCCTATTTCTAGTGTCTCACTTTAGGGTTCTCAGCCGGAGTCCCTAAAGGTGTCAGGCTTGGGCCTGCAACTGTGTAGTCTACAGAAGTGGTGTTAGTTGTCTCCACAGTTCTTATCTTGTTGAGGTGGAGTGGCAGTTTGACCTTTTGTCTGTGGATGCGAGATTGAGAGGTGGACTTGTGTTGTTTGTCTGGGTCTGTGGCTGGTGTCGCAAACCAGTTCTCATGACTCGTGTATGGCGTGCCCTTCTGTAGCTTGTACATGTGTTGTGGTTTGCCGTTTACTTACTTGCAGTTGTAGCATCATGTATAGGTGGTTATATATTTAAATGCTTTACATCTTTGCTTATTATAACTATTGTTTATTGTGTTTATCAGCTTTGGGGGAGTTGCCCTACTAAGCCAGTGACTTGTGAGGCTCACCTCTTCTTCTTCTAGGTAAAGGAGAGCAGAAGGGTTTCCGTCCCTCTTCTAGTTCAGGACCGCACCATAGTGGAGTCGGGCCTTCACCACCAGCAGAGTAATGCCTTTACTTGTGGAGCCTTGGGGGTTTGTCCCAGGCTGTTGTACTTGTTTAATGACTTATGTATGGAACTAAATATGTACATTCATGTGAATATATGTGAGAAATGGTATCTTATGTGTGTTCAGCATGTGTTTCTTTATATTTCCATGGACAAGTGTGAATGATATCCCTTGCGAGGCTTCGGCCTGATCGCGGGAGGCGAAGTCGTGTCGGGCACGTTATTGGGTTAATGGGCCTGAACGGCGAGGACTGTCACAAACACAGACAAGATTCCGGTAGCGGTGGAACCATCACCGATATTGTATAGTGAAAGACTAGAAAGCAATATTGATCGATCCATGCAGGTCGCCGAGAAGTTCACGTGCATGCCGGATAAAGAAGCGTCGCCGCCCATGCAAAATGCTCTTGGGAACACAACCCCAATGTATATTGAATCAGAAATTGCTGTCAGGGGCCAAACCCCAAATATGACCAAAGCTATAGTGGAAGTCGAACATATATAGGATGAAAATAACTAAATGCACTTTACACTTGCATCTCTTGCTTCTCATTGGTTAATGGAAAGAGGGCACAATGCATCCATCCAATGAGAAGTAAGAGATGTAAGTGCAAAGTGCAAAACTCAAATGCACTAAATTCTTCTCATACAGGATAATCCTGGAGAGCTGATGGCTTTGGCAAGTGAAAAAGCCACTGAGGCAACAGAAACTCTAAAGATATGGGAGGTTGTCAATCTTGCGAAACTAGCTAGAAAACATGTTGATGTCATCATGCAATATTAGTGAAGTGGGCACGAAAGAGAGCCATATACATAGGCCAAGGGTGACTACTCGATCTAGAGCCAGATCGGTGGAAGGTAGGAAGACTGAGGTGAATTAATGGATTCAGCTCTATACTGGAATATAAGGGGGATTGCAAACGTGGCGTCACGAACACTATAGAAGAATGAACATTTGTTAGCAGTTGGAAGCTGCTGACAAATCTTGAAAGACCACTGACATAATATTATGTCCATGGTTAAGAAAGCGCTGCCACAACCGTTGCCAAAAAGTCTGTGGACAGATCTTATGTCAGCGGTTCACTAAGCCACTGACATATATAGGATTTGTCCTCGACTTTCATAACCACTGACATAAAGTATTGCCAGCAGTCACAAGAGCCACGACCATATACTGTACAGCAATGACTATGAGCCGCGGCCATATACTGTACAACAACGGCTATGAGCCGAGGCCATTAGGATATTATGGCCGCGGGTGTTAGCCGTGGACATATGGTCCTTTTATCAGCTGCTGAAACTACTGCCTTAAACCATTTTTGTTAGCAGACCTAAGCGTTGCGACCATATTTTTTATTTTTGTCAGCTTCTGGTAGCTGCTAACATATGTTCTTTTGGCAGTGGCTGGTCAGCCGCTAACATGTTGTCAGAAAAAAAAAAAACATTTTTATTTATTACCACACTCTGTTCGTACATGAGCCACCTGGATCATTCAATCACACATATTATTGAGCCACCACCCAGGCTCGCTAGATCATTCAATCACACACATTATTGAGCCACCACCCTAGCTCGCTGGATCATTCAATCACACACATATGAGCCACCACCTAGGCTCACTGGATCATTCAATCACACACATATGAGCCACCACCCAGGCTCACTGGATTATTCAATCACACACAGAGAAAGTAATGCATAAATATTGTTATACAAATATCCAGAAAAGTAGAAAATGTCAAAGTGTAATAGAATAAGAGGGAAATCATGTAGCACCCCGGTAAATTTAGTGATTTAAAATTTTAAATAAATGGGAACAAATAATTTCCATAATATCAGAGTATTTAAAACATACGTACCACTATCGTACATGCAAGAACACATCAGAAAATTCCGTGAAAATTATAAATCAACCCCACACATTATTCCTAAGTGTTCCACGAAGAATTTCGTGCAATGGAAAATCCAATTGACCGAGTGTACATCACACAGTGACCGATTATCCAAATAAGGAGACAAGTCGGAAAACTGTTAACACGGAAATACGACGCTACTATAAATTAAATAAAAATGTTGGAGAGACTTCCAACATTATATATTGATGACCCATTATCAATATTGGGTCAATGGATCACTTTTGGTCTAATAATCCAATGGAGTATGAAAAATACCCATAAATTCGCAACCCTAAATAAGCTGAAAATGGAAGGAGGCAATTATGGTTAAATTGGATGCAATAATGCTCTCTTGGCAACCCAATTTCATGCCTAGACATCCAAGAAGGTTGCTTTATGGCCAAGACTCTCCAATGGGAGACGAGATCTTCCAAACATGGAAGGGGGTATGCAAAAACTGCAACTCTTCTTTCTTTGATACAACAGGACTTTCAAAAGCCATAGATGGTTAAATACTCTCCACCAAACCCAAGGGGATGAGTTGTACATCTTCTTGGGGTCGTGAGGAGGAGCTCTTGGCGGCTGGGGAGCAGAGGATCGGCCATACCAAGCTCATCTTCTTCCCTGTTGTGTTTGCTTCAACCTGTGCAAACCGTCCACTTGGAGTCGACCAAAGGTAGGTCAAACCTAAATCCCATCGTGCAAGGCTTATACCCCTAGAAATAGGGTCAAGTCCACTTCCTAACCCAACTGAAATGCACAATTTTCATGTAGTATACTCGAGTATTAGGCGTTCTTCAACCAGTGGTCTGAACAAGGGTTTTCTGAACAACAAAACTTCCTCAACCCAGAAGGCAAGTTTTCTCGGGCCAAACATTATCAAGTCATATACCAATGTGTAGATTATCAAGTCTAGTTTCATTTACATTTGGTTTCATCGAATTCCAATGAGTACATCTTGAGTTATAGGCATTTTTCCAAAGTCGCGCATGTTAGAGACTTTTTACGTTCATTTTCATTTATCACGCATCCCAAGGCCATTTAAAATTATTTAAAAATCATATTTCTCTTCTACTCCATGTTACTAGCAACTTTCATGTTGGCACTTTTGTCCCAAGAGCCCTAGTTTAGAAGATATAAGCATTGCATCGACCGAGCACCTGTTTCCTGCATTTTCCTACGTTTTCAGGTTGTTTTTAGAACCGCGTCCAGTCCAGGCGACGCGATTACCGCGCCTGGTATCACGTCGACCTTGGCCGACGTGACTTAGTGAAAGGTGTCCACGACACCCGACGCAATTCCCACGCTGACCGGTCAACGGCCTGTGTGAGACTTCACGCCGCGTGGGAGTCTGCGCCTGCTTGAACCGCGGCGGGATCCCTCGACGCGATTCAGGCAGTTTTCCCGCCCATTGCTATATTTAAAAATTTCTCATGAACGCATCGTCTTCCCCCGACATGATTCAATGGATCCCCCGATGCGATTTAGGCAGTTTTACTGCCCATTGCTATATTTAATGATTTCTCATGAACGAGTCGTCTTCCCCCGACGCGATTCAATGGTGAACGCGGCCACCAAGGTGGACGCGATTTTGAGTCTTCCCAGTACGCTGCATATTGACTGTATACATCGTTCGGAAATGCGTCCACTGTGTAGGATGCGTATTTCCAGGCCTACCCGAGGACTGTTTAACATGGTATTAAGTGTAGGATTTGCATGTATTAGTTCTGAACATTTCATGAGGACTGTTTAATGGCTTAAAAGTTATTAACCCATTTAAAAGCTATCATTACACGAATGTTATTCTAATTGCTCTCTTAATGACATGACCATTCATGTAACTTGTGATCCACTCTTCTTACTATTCTAGCTTATTAAAATGATAATTGTCATCTTAAAATATTGCAATCAATGTTTAGTTAAAGTGCATAGTTTCATCTCATGTTATCATGTTAAATGCTTTCCGCAAGTTTGAAACCAGTGGATTGTGGATTGAGATGCGTACATCACTACACACTTGCACTCTTAGGCAGCCCTTTCTTGGGGATTTGGAAGCTCTCTATCGGTCATTCTGTATCAGTAGACTAGCAACCTTTTCTCTAAGACCTCCGTAAATCTCCGTACTCCATGGATTCCCTCATGGAGACCGAGTTGGTTGTACCATTGAAGTTCCCTAGAGATAGCTTGCACTTCCTTTCTCATCTTGTTCTCGTGAGCATGATTCATAATCTAGACTTAAGCCATTAATGTAAAGATTGAACTAAAATATAAATTGTGTCGTTATGCTGCCGACTTTATCTCTTGACCATTGTTATCATGGAATCATGTTCACATTAATTACTACTTGTTCTCATCATCATCATGAACATGACATTACACATGCTTACATCTTGAAACTCTTATTCGCCATTATTAATGACTGTGGGTATCTACATTTAAAATTGAAATGAGATGCTAACGGGGCATGGCGAGTGTCCAAGGGCTCCAGTCTAGCCCCAATGACGGAGAGCCATAAATATACTGTTAACCATGGGGTATAATGATTACTGGCGTTGCATCTGCGTTGGGAGTACTTGCTTGTTGAATGCTAGATACAAAAACCACATACACGTGTCCTAGTGTGCATTTCAAGGAGGATCTTTCCTTGGTGTACATTAGTGTCTCGCACCTAATTAGTGTTACATGATCGTGCTCGTGCGTGCTTGCTTGCTTGCATGATATGGCCATCATGCATTTATTGCAATTAGTGATATCTTGCATTCTTGAAAACTATTGATATCAAGTGAAATCTTGCGTGCTTGTACAAAGCGATCTATTGCTAGTTCTATCTCATTATATTGTTCTAGATCTTGCTCTATCTTGATCACTCTATCTAGCTTGTTTCATGTATCATGTTTTAATGAGTTTATTCGTACATGCATATCATGACAATCATCGTGCTTACCTAGTTCTAAATTGTTACACACTTATATCATTGCCCGCACATCGAGATATAATAATGGGCTACTTTGCTCATTCCCTACTCTTAACCATTCTAGGTGATTACGAAATTCAAGAAGAGGAGCAAGTCGATGATAGGAATGCATCCGAGTGATGAGAGTTCCAACTATGAGTCTGTCTTTTGTTAGTTTGCTTGAGTGTTAGATTCATGTAGTAGGTAGTGAGGAATAAATGTACTTTTTCTTTTATTGAGTCTAGTCCTATTATCCAATAGTTAAAGAGTTGTATTAGTTCCACTTTGATACAATGAGATGAGATTTGAATACAATTTCATTTGAGTTCAATATTTGGGCCCTATTATGATGATGTGTTGTTACCCATTTAGTGTGTGCTAGCTATAGGCTTATTTGCCGACTGTTCACATCTCGAAATATCGACTCGAATTATCTGAATTAATATCCGCTGCGTAATTCTCTAGACGTGATAGTTTAGTGGTATCAGAGCCTAGGAAAACCAAATAGGATATATGTCTCAGGAATAAGAGATACCTATGGAACCTAGGTCATGGAAATTAAATATAGTACCTGGTGAGAATGGGTAGAGACTGGGAAAATGTTAGAATGAACCAAAACACTTCTACCCATTGACTCTTATAATGTATCTAGAGACATTAATTGGTTTCTATCCTTTTCCCAGGAACCCTCATTAGGGCTGTTCACTATATGGTTCAAACCAAAAAATCGAACCGAACCGACCGTTCGGTTCGGATCGGTTCGGTTTGGAGGACCTTACTGTTCAGTTCAGTTTCAGATTGGGAAACCGAAATGACCGAATATATATATATATATATATATATATATATATATATAAATATATATATATATTACTTTTAAAACTAAAAACCCCCCGTAGCGCAGTAGAACGCTCCTTCCGCTCCGCGGCGTGCGCCCTCCGCGCGCGTTGGCGCAGGTTCGAGCCTCGCCAGAGCCTGCCAAAATCTAAATTTTTTGCCCTTTTACCTGTGTTCTGTGTGCGCGGTTGCCAATTTTGGCTAATTTCAGTTTGAACCAAACCGAACCGTTGTACACCCCTAACCCTCATAACTCTTACACTCAACTGCAATGGCTCGCAAACAATGGCAAGCTATGCAAGAAATAGTGGCAGGACTCACACAGGCCCTGTAAAATGTGGTTCAGGCTGGAAATCAGGCTGCTGCTACTAGGAATGGAGCCGGTGATCTGCACTGCAACTTTAGGAGTTTGAACCCTCCTCGTTTCTCAGGATCCTCTGATCCAAACGAAGCAGAGAACTGGCAGGAATAAACAGAAAGGATCTTCAAGTTATGCAATGCACCAATAGGGAGAAGGTGGTTCTGGCCACTTTTCAATTTACTAAGGATGCTCGAGCATGGTGGAAGGCCACATTGGCCCATCTGCCTAATGTAGCTGAACTAGAATGGGCAGGTTTCCTGGAGATTTTCTGAGGAAAGTACTTCTCAGAGAGGTCAAGGAGAAGAAGGTGGCGAAATTTGCTGCACTGAAACAGAAGGGAATGTCCGTGGCTGAGTATGAAGCTCAGTTTGCACGTCTGGCGATGTATGCCCCACATCTGGTGGGCACGGAAAGACTGAAGGCTAACCGGTTCATGGATGGGCTCAGGCCCATGTTCATCGAGAAGCTCGGACCTCACAACATCCAAACCTACATTGAGATGGTCCAAAGAGCCCAGCTGGTAGAGGATACCATGGCCAAAGTAGAAGACATGTGGGGGAAAGACAACTCAAAGACGGTCTTTGTCAAGAAGGGAGATCCTAATATTGCTCCAACTTTCCGTAACAACAACAAAACAATAACAACAACAAGAGGCCGAATGCGGAAAGAGACAATGCTGTAGAGAAGAAGGTCAAGGTAGAAGGAAGGCAGTTCGCTGAGAACTACAGGTTCTGTGATAAACTAGGGCACCGAGCTGAAGAATGTTGGAAGAAGCTCGGGGTGTGCTTAAAATGTGGTGGTCGTGACCACCGTATTCCTGACTGTCCAATGTTGAAGGACCAGCTAGGCAAGGCCCAGAATGTACCAGACGTCAGGGGCGCCTTAATGCCGTTTTGAAGCTGACCTACCCAAGGAAGGGGTATGGTGGAAGGTACCATTTCCATACACTCTCAACCTGATTTTGTGCCTATTGATATTGGAGCTGCATATTCATTTATTTCCACCACATTTGCTGCAACTCTACCCGTCAAACTAGTACCTCTGAAATCCAAGATCACTGTAGCCTCTCCCCTTGGCTTAGAATCTAAACTCACCCACTACTTACCAAAATGTGAAACTAGAATTGGAGGACACAATCTCCCTGCCGACCTCATCTGTTTAGACATGAAGGGTTATGATGCCATTTTGGGTGTCGATTGGCTAATTGAATATGATGCCGATGTAAACTATCGCCATAAAAGGGTCACCTTTAAAAGTCCAAATCTTCCAACCTTTTCACTTCTTGGCACCCATTATCATAAACACTCTGTCTTGATATCCTCTCTAAAGGCTTCCAAGCTGATCAACCAGGGTTGTAATGCTTTCCTAGTTTCGGTCATGGCGACTGAGAAGAAGAAACCAACACTAGAAGAAATTCCCATAGCCAGAGACTATCCTGATGTATTCCCAGAGGAATTACCTGGTATACCACCTGAGCGGGAGGTAAACTTCACCATCGAATTACTCCCTAGGGCAGCCCCTGTTTCAAAAGCTCCGTATCGCATGTCCCCTGTTGAATTGCAGGAGCTAAAGAGGCAGATCCAAGAACTAGTAGATCAAGGTTTTATCAGGCCTAGCACATCCCCGTGGGGAGTGCCAGTACTATTTTTTAGGAAGAAGGACGGACAATGAGGCTATGCATTGATTACCATCAATTAAACCAGTTGACAATAAAGAATAAGTATCCATTGCCCCGCATCGATGAGCTGTTTGATCAGATCTCCAATGTGCAGTATTTCTCCAAGATAGATCTAAGGTTAGGCTACCATCAACTGAGAATCAAGGTAGAGAATATGCACAAGTCTGCATTCAGGAGTAGATATGGTCACTATGAGTTCGTGTCATGTCTTTGGTTTAACCAATGCTCCATCGGCTTTCATGCAACTTATGAATAATATTTATAGGCCATACTTAGACCAGTTTGTAGTGGTGTTCATTGATGACATCCTTATTTACTCCAAGTCCAAAGAAGAACATGAGGAACACTTGAAGGTTGCTCTGCAAGTGCTTAAAGATAATCAACTCTATGCAAAACTTAGTAAGTGTGAATTTTGGATGGAGGAAGTGTCTTTACTTGGCCACATCATATCCAAGGAGGGAATCTTTGTAGATCCATCTAAGGTTGATGCGGTAAAGAACTGGGCAAGGCTGACAACTGTGTCGGAGATCAGGAGCTTTCTGGGTTTAGCCGGATATTATCGTCGCTTCATTAAAGATTTCTCAAAGATAGCTGCACCATTGACCAGGCTTACCAGGAAGGAGAATCCATTTGCATGGACAGATGAATGTGAGGAAAGTTTTAGGGCATTGAAGGAGCACCTCACCTCAGCACCTGTACTGACATTGTCAGTGACTGGAGGTAGTTTTGAAGTATACACAGATGCATCCGGGATCGTCCTAGGCTGTGTGCTGATGCAAAATGGGAAGTCATATGCTACGCGTCCAACAATTGAAGAAGTATGAGGACAATTATCCTGTACATGATCTGGAGCTTGCTACTATAGTCTTCGCCTTGAAGATATGGCGTCATTATCTTTATGGTGAGAAGTTCATTGTGTTTTCTGACCATAAAAGCTTGAAGTATTTGTTTTCTCAGCAGGACTTGAACATGAGATAGCGGAGGTGGTTGGAGTATCTCAAGGACTTCGACTTCACTATCCAATATCATCCAGGTAAAGCAAATGTTGTGGCAGATGCTCTAAGTAGAAAGTCAATGATCACATTATCAAGCCTAATGGTGGGCGAATGGAAGTTATTAGAAGACTTTGCCAAGTTAAATATTGATGCTGACACCAAGAAGAAGGGTTGCCTTATTGCTAGTGTTAGAGCACAACCTACACTATTGGAGGACATCGTAGCACTCCAAGACAATGACCCGGTGCTTGTGGAGATTAAGACTAATCTAGACCAGAGGTCGGATTTCTCTTTAACTGAAGATGGAAGACTATTGTTCCGGGATCGAGTCTGTGTACCCGACCATGCGGAAACAAAGAAGATGATTATGGATGAGGCTCACAAGTCCAGGTATATCATTCATCCTGGAACTACAAAAATGTATCAGGATCTAAAAAAAAGCTTTTGGTGGCCTAATATGAAGAGGGAGGTGGCAGAATATGTCGCCTGATGCTTAACATGTCAAAAGATCAAGGCGGAACACTTCTGACCTGCAGGTAAGCTTAAACCCCTAGAAATCCCAGCATAGAAATGGGAAGGTATAGGGATGGACTTTATTTTCGAACAACCTAAATATAGAGGTGGATTCGATGGCATATGGGTTATAGTCGGCTGCTTAACTAAGTCCGCTCACTTTTTTCCAGTAAAGAATAAGTGGTCAGTAGATGTTCTGACTGCATTGTATGTGAAGGAAATAGTCAGATTGCATGGAGTAACCAGTGTTATCGTGTCTGATAGAGACCCTAGGTTTACATCCCACTTTTGGAAAGGACTGCACTATTCGGGGATCTAACTAAACTTTAGCACGGCTTTCCATCCGCAGACTGATGGTCAGACGGAAGAACAAACCAAGTGATTGAAGATATGCTTAGAGCCTGTGTTCTAGACTTTGGAGGAGTTGGCATGAACACTTACCTCTTGTGGAGTTCACCTATAATAATAGCTACCAAGCCAGCATACAAATGGCACCATTTGAAGCACTCTATGGCAGAAGTTGCCGATCTCCAATATGCTGGTATGAAGTGGGGAAAGCAAATGCTAGGACCAGAGAGATGTAGGCCCTCGAATTTGTTGCATTATTTTAATTTCGTGTAAATAATTTATGTTGTGTATGCATAGATGTACATATCTACTACGTATGTATTATATTATACTTATGTATGCATGTGTATAAGTTAGTTGTAAATAATGTATGAATGGTATGATGGTAGCATGTACGTGATAGTATACATAATGCATGTATATATGTATAGTTATGCATGGTTTCCTGCATGTTTTGAGTTCTGGCCAAGGCCATCTTGGCGTCAATATCAATGGACGTTTGTGTTGTGTAGGCGTCAACCATATGGACGCCACACTAAGTCCAGCGTCCAGTGATGTGGACGCTAATTTCTCTGACCTGCATGCGTTGCAGAGCCGGATTTCCGTGAGCAAGCTTGCTTACTCATTGGGGAGCTGTCCCAACGGTCTGAAAGCTTCTTGTTAAGCCTGCGTGAAAGGAGAACCCCTCTCCTATTTACAAACCCCTTTGCAACCAGAAAACCCCTCTTGGCTCTCTTTACAGAGGAGAATAAGGAGAAGAGAAACCCTAGAAAATCTGTGAGAAAACCCCACCTTTGCAACCTTAAATTCGGCAGTCTGAAGCTTGTTTCGGTCATCTACCAGGACAAGGAGGTAGCTGGAACATCGAGGAAGGCATCCCCGACCTCGACCTGCTGTGGAGATTGCTCAAGAACCCGGAGGAAGGCTTTCTTGGGAGCTTCTTGGGACTACCCAAGGAGAGCTTCACCGCCACCTTTGATCCTTCTGGAGATTTTTGGAAGGCAAGTAACCTACCCCTATCGTCCATGTAGATGTCAGTAGGGTTTTATCATTTTTATGTATTTTTTCCTCGTGTCCTAGATCCCCCATTCACCTTTTATTTGGAGTCGGTCTGTGTTTCTGCACAGACAGGAACTTGGCATCAATGCCCTTGACGCCGAGATCCCTATGTGCGTCCAGCGATCTTGCCGTCCACCCTGGAACGGCAGAGACCGCCGTTAAGTTCTACAGGACAGAACAGTGAACTGTTCTGCCCTTCTATATGATTATTTTGGTGTGTTTTGCGATGAGGATAAATTAAACCTATTATGCTATCTAATATGAATGTTGAATGTGTGATAAGGCCTTGTATTTTCTGGATTTGGCATAAATGGTTTATTATGGAGAATGTATGCATGATGAGACCTAGACCATGTTTGTTACCGTGTATGAAATTCATGTGAAGTTGGATGCCCTAAAATTTTCTAAACCATGAGTGGTAATCAATCCATGCTCTGAATTTTTGGGAATTTCTCCATGCTCCTCTGATTTATTGAATTTTCTGAAATGGAATTAGAAAACATGTGTAGGATTGTCAAATTTTAGTAAATCGTGTGTTTGTGTAATAAATCCGAGAAATTTTCCTGTGGTACTGTGTATATTGGTTCAGGTTATGATCTGTTAAACTGAACTTTTATGTTATATACCATGATAAATTGAATTTTGAATAATATGGAATTTATGTTAAATTTTCTGCGATTGCATTTGGATCAGAAAAATGTGAAATTTTGATGTGGGGTCCTAAACCCAAATCAGCATGTGGTTAAATTCTCAGGTCATTTGGACAACTATACCATGCAATATGAATTTTCCATGCAAGAATGGGTAATTAATGCATGCCATTGTGAAATGATTTAAATTCTGTGTAACCCAACCTGATTGGTGAAATTTCCCTAAATGATAAATTCTGTCATCTGTAGTGGCATGATTAGGAAAACAGAGTCATGTTGCGAATGAGAGAATGAATGAGATGTGAGTGTCATGTGTAAAATGTGTGTAAAAACCGATATGTGTAACGTGTAAAACTGTGCCATGTGTGATACTGCTTCCATAGAGGGCTGTGGAACCGTACCATGGAAAAGTCCCCATGGGAAGGTTCAATGTGTTGTGATCCTAAGGCATTAGGATGAAATCCTGGAGGTGGACAAGTACCACTGGTTAGGGTGGAGACTTGTTCTCCCGGTCTGTGCAGTCCAAGAGTCGTCACTGTATTGCCTAGGTGACGTCTATGTGTATGTGATGTGATGTGTCCTTCTTATGGTGGTTTGGACTATGTGTCACGGCACTAAAGTGTAAAATGTAATGTGATTGTGATCATGTGCAAATTGTGTAGTGTGAACAATGTGTAAATGTGAATGTGTAAATGTGCAATGTGTAAAAGTGAAGTATGTGAATTAGAAATTGTGTAAAAATGTGAAACCAAAATGTGAGGATGAAATTGAAATCCATGAGTGATGATCTGAAATCATGTTAGAACGCAACATAAATGTGGTTATGATCATGTGTTTATATGTGTACAATGCGTAGAATCCATGCTAGGACAATCCTTACTTATGTGTAACCCATTCCATGTGTTTTACTCTCACGTTGTGGTTTGAATGAGAACATAGCTTTCATGTGTTAGATTGTAAAGTGTTTAATCATGTCAAACAGCAAGCTTAAAGCATGTAAAATGGTTATGTGCATGCGTAAGAATGAGAAGTAACCATGTTAGCAATGTTTTCTTTCATGTATGTAAACTAGTCATGTAAACTTGCTTTCATGTTTTAGTTTATTGAAAGTAACCTTTCATGTGTTGGAATGATTAGAGAGCATGTGATAGGAGATTTTGATTTAGAAAATCTGAAAGCATGAATCATGTGTTCATTAATAGAATTACCATGATAGGAGTTAATTTCAATGACAAGCATGCTACATGAGGTGTCTTGTAAATGGTATGTAAAACCTGCTATGATATGTACATGTATGGTATGTGTAGAGTTATTTGCTGAGTCTTTTAGACTCATTACTTGCTTCGGCGTACAGGCGTAGTTGGGACGACACACTTCGGAGGAGGCAGTGGAGACCGACTCCGAGCGTGGAGATTAGATCGTTGGTGTACTTTGCGATATTTTGATTCATAGTATGTAATTGCAACATTGTACTAGCATTATCATGAAAGAAATGTTTAAGTGTGGACAATTATGTATTTGATTTTCAGCAATGTAATTATGTGGACTTTTAGTTCTTTAAATGTTATGCAATCATGTATGTTAAATGTGGATGATGAATGAAATGAAGACAGTGGTTCTTTTACTTCCGCTACTCTGTTCTTATATTCACGTGTATCTAGCTGATGTTATTGTTGGGTAAATGTCCCACTGTGGCAACGTTCACTATACCGACGTGGGTTGGTATAACCGTACCGATATAATGAGGGTCGCTACAGAGATTGGTATCAGAGCAACCGGTTGAGATTGCACATGAATATACATAAGTCTCATCCCCATTGCATGCTAAGTATGTCCACATGTGTAGAATTGATTAATAATGAATGAAAAGTAGATAAGAAATGGTTAGAAAACTTAGTAACCTAGCTCTAATGGTGGCTGAAATTTATTACAGCCATGGCTTCGAGAGGTAGGCGTGGCGGAGCGCCGGCCCGTGAGGACGAGCCGAGACGTGACGAGCGGGCGGAGCAGCAGGCCCCGGCACCGCAAGGTCCTGTACTTCCCCCACCGCCGCCTGTGGATTATGGAGTATTCATGCAAGGTCTGGTGCAAGCCATGCAGACGCAGGCTCATACCCAGGCAGCACTCCAGGCACAGTTGAGGCTCAGGTTAGACTAATAAATGAATTAAATCTTTTTATTTGCTTATGCGATATTATGTTGATTGTGAATTGCTTGCTGTGTACTGTAGCAGGCTCAAGTACCAGCTCAGGACCATGGTGGACCTTCTACATGGAAAGATTCAAGAGGATGCTGCCACCCTCTTTAAGGGGGAGAGCGATCCATTGTTGGCAGAAAGCTGGATGAGGAGATAGAAAAGATCTTCCGAGCCATCAGGTGTGCAGATGAGGATAAGGTCACATTAGCCACCTACATGCTACAGGTATGCTTTAGTTTATATGCTTGTATGTTTTGTTAAGTTAGATTTGTTTAGATGGTGCTTATGAGCGGTGTACTGCAGGAAAGAGCTGATGTATGGTGGGCTTCATTGCTGCGTACCCGGTTTGAGGACGGAGCTATTGATGTTGCTTGGGACGAGTTCGTGAGGCTCTTTCGGGCCAAGTTCGTCCCCGAGCATGTTCAAGATCGGATGGAGCAAGAATTCCTATCTTTGGCTCAAGGCTCCATGACCGTGCTAGAATATGAGGCAAGATTTTATGAACTCTCTAAATATGCACCTCATATCGTGGCAGACGAGCGTAGGAAGACAAAGAAGTTCGTGATGGGCCTGAAGCCATCACTGAGGATGAGGCTCGTGGCGTTTGACCACCGCACTTTGAACGAGGCCCTCAGCGCTGCTTGTAGGCAGGAGGGTGAGATGGAGCAATACCTTGAAGAGAAGAAGGCTTCGCAGAAGAGACCTGCAGCTACGTTCCAGCGACAGGACAAGAAGAAAGCGGTGTACCGACACAGCAGCGATCAGTGGCAGTCGGCAGTTCTCAGGTACCTTCTGTACGTTCCCCTGGTGTGAAGAAAGAGTGTCCCCACTGTGGGAAGACACATGGTGGTACCGAATGTTGGATGATTACGGGAAAGTGCTTGAAGTGCGGAAGCAGCGACCACAAGATCAAGGATTGTCCGAGACTTCAGCAGGGAGTCCAGCGCGGAGCGCCAGCCCCACAGCAGTAGCGGCAGCAGCGCCAGCTACAGGAAGACCAGGAAGGCCTCGAGCCCCAGCTCGAGTGTTTGCTTTAGCTCGCGAGGACGCCGAGCAGGCGGAGCATGTCACCGAAGGTACGGTTTTACTTTTAGGTGTGCACGCTCGGGTTTTGTTTGATACGGGTGCTACTCACTCGTTCATTTCCGAGCGGTTCGCTAGGCAGTTAGCCCTAGAGTCAGGCATAGAGTCTGAGGATTTAGAGGTCCCTTTGTCTGTGCACACCCCTGCGGGTACGGTATCGACTAGGAAGTGCATTCCGTCGTTACCTGTGTGCATTGAGGATAGAGTCCTAGATGGGTGTTTCTTCTTGCTAAAGATGAAGGACTATGATGCTATTCTTGGTCTGGATTGGCTAGAGGAGCACTATGCGTTAGTGGATTGTCGTCGGAAGAGGATTGTTTTCCGCATTCCTGGTGAGGACGAGTTCTCTCATCCCTTGCCAAGGAACTTGGCGGGAAAGTTAGTCATCTCTGCCATGAAGGCGATGCGCATGGTAAACAAGGGTTGTGACGCTTTTCTTGCCAGCGTGGTGTTAGTGCCAGAGGCTGATGAGTCACCTACTCTTGCGGAGATTGAGGTAGTGCAGGATTTTCCAGATGTCTTTCCTGATGACTTGTCTGGATTGCCACCGGATAGAGAGATAGAGTTTACCATAGAGTTGCTTCCGGGCACCTCTCCTATCTCGAAGGCTCCATATCGGATGGCACCTGCGGAGTTAGCCGAGTTGAGGAGGCAGTTGCAAGAGTTGCTTGATAAGGGATTTATTCGCCCTAGTGTTTCCCCTTGGGGCGCACCTGTATTATTCGTCAAGAAGAAAGACGGGTCACTTAGGTTATGCATTGACTACAGAAAGCTGAACCAAGTGACTGTGAAGAACAGGTATCCCTTACCTCGTATTGATGATTTGTTTGACCAGTTGCGAGATGCATCAGTCTTTTCTAAGATTGATTTGCGATCTGGTTATCATCAGTTGAGGATTCGGAGTGAGAGGTGTCCAAGACGGCGTTTAGAACCCGTTATGGACATTATGAGTTTTTGGTCCTTCCTTTCGGATTGACCAATGCCCCTGCAGCGTTCATGGATCTCATGAACAGGGTGTTTAGGCCTTATTTAGATAGCTTTGTCGTAGTGTTTATTGATGATGTGCTGGTCTACTCTCCGGACGAGGCCACACACCGTCAGCATTTGAGGGTAGTGTTAGAGGTTCTTCGTGAGCACAAGCTGTATGCTAAGTTCAGCAAGTGCGATTTTTGGTTGCGCGAGGTTCATTTCCTCGGGCATGTTATCTCCGGTGCTGGTGTTGCAGTGGATCCAGCAAGGTCCAGGCAGTTATGGATTGGGAGATTCCCAAGACCCCTTCGGAGATTCGTAGTTTTATTGGTTTAGCTGGTTACTATCGGCGATTTATTGAGGGATTTTCATCCATCGCCGCCCCTTTGACTCAGCTTACCAGAAAGGGAGTGAAGTTTGTTTGGTCCGAGAAGTGTGAGAGTAGTTTTCAATATTGAAGACTAAGCTCACGACAGCCCCGGTGTTAGTCTTACCGAGCGGTGTAGAGGGTTTTGCTATCTACACGGATGCGTCTCGGATTGGTTTAGGCTGTGTGCTAATGCAGCAGGAAAGGGTATGAAGCACTCTATGGCAGAAGTTGCCGATCTCCAATATGCTGGTATGGAAGTTGGGGAAAAGCAAATGCTAGGACCAGAGATGATGTAAGGCCCTCGAATTTTGTTGCATTATTTTAATTTCGTGTAAATAATTTATGTTGTGTATGCATAGATGTACATATCTACGTATGTATTAACTATTTATACTTATGTATGCATGTGTATAAGTTAGTTGTAAATAATGTATGAATGGTATGATGGTAGCATGTACGTGATAGTATACATAATGCATGTATATATGTATAGGTTATGCATGGTTTCCTGCATGTTTTGAGTTCTGGCCAAAGGCCATCTTGGCGTCAATATCAATGGACGTTTGTGTTGTGTAGGCGTCAACCATATGGACGCCAACACTAAGTCCAGCGTCCAGTGATGTGGACGCTAATTTCTCTGACCTGCATGCGTTGCAGAGCCGGATTTCCGTGAGCAAGCTTGCTTACTCATTGGGGAGCTGTCCCCAACGGTCTGAAAGGCTTCTTGTTAAGCCTGCGTGAAAGGAGAACCCCCTCTCCTATTTACAAAGCCCCTTTGCAACAAGAAAACCCCTCTTGGCTCTCTTTACAAGAGGAGAATAAGGAGAAGAAGAAACCCTAGAAAATCTGTGAGAAAACCCCACCTTGCAACCTTAAATCCGGCAGTCTGAAGCTTGTTTCGGTCATCTACCAGGACAGGAGGTAGCTGGATGGACATCGAGGAAGCATCCCCGCCTCGACCTGCTGTGGAGATTGCTCAAGAACCCGGAGGAGGCTTTTTGGGAGCTTCTTGGGACTACCCAAGGAGAGCTTCACCGCCACCTTTGATCCTTCTGGAGATTTTTGGAAGGCAAGTAACCTACCCCTATCGTCCATGTAGATGTCAGGTAGGGTTTTATCATTTTTATGTATTTTTCCTCGTGTCCTAGATCCCCCATTCACCTTTTATTTGGAGTTCGGTCTGTGTTCTGCACAGACAGGAACTTGGCGTCAATGCCCTTGACGCCGAGATCCCTAGTGTGCGTCCAGCGATCTTGCCGTCCACTCCTGGAACGGCCAGAGACCGCCGTTAAGTTCTACAGGACAGAACAGTGAACTGTTCTGCCCTTCTATATGATAATTTCGATGTGTTTTGCGATGAGGATATATTGTAAACCTATTATGATATGTAATATGATGTTGAATGTGTGATAAGGCTTGTAATTTCTGTGATTTGGCATAAATGGTTTATTATGGAGAATGTATGCATGATGAGACCTAGACCATGTTGTTACCGTGTATGAAATTCATGTGAAGTTGGATGCCCTAAAATTTTCTAAACCATGAGTGGGTAAATCAGTCCATGCTCTGAATTTTTGGGAATTTTCTCCATGCTCCTCTGATTTATTGAATTTTCTGAAATGGAATTAGAAAAACATGTGTAGGATTGTAAAATTTCAGTAAATCGTGTGTTGTGTAATAAATCCGAGAAAATTTTCCTGTGGTACTGTGTATATTGGGTTCAGGGTTATGATCTGTTAAACTGAACTTTTATGTTATATACCATGATAAATTGAATTTTGAATAATATGGGAATTTATGTTAAATTTTCTGCGATTGCATTTTGGATCAGAAAAATGTGAAAATTTTGATGTGGGATCCTAAACCCAAAATCAGCATGTGGTTAAATTCTCAGGTCATTTGGACAACTATACCATGCAATATGAATTTTCCATGCAAGAATGGGTAATTAATGCATGCCATTGTGAAATGATTTAAATTCTGTGTAACCCAACCTGATTGGTGAAATTTCCTAAATGATAAATTCTGTCATCTGTAGTGGCATGATTAGGAAAACAGAGTCATGTTGCGAATGAAGAATGAATGAGATGTGAGTGTCATGTGTAAAATGTGTGTAAAAACCGATATGTGTAATGTGTAAAACTGTGCCATGTGTGATACTGCTTCCATAGAGGGCTGTGGAACCGTACCATGGAAAAGTCCCCATGGGAAGGTTCAATGTGTTGTGATCCTAAGGGCATTAGGATGAAATCCTGGAGGTGGACAAGTACCACTGGTTAGGGTGGAGACTTGTTCTCCCGGTCTGCGCAGTCCAAGAGTCGTCACTGTATTGCCTAGGTGACGTCTATGTGTATGTGATGTGATGTGTCCTTCTTATGGTGGTTTGGACTATGTGTCACGGCACTAAAGTGTAAAATGTGAATGTGATGTGATGTGATCATGTGCAAATTGTGTAGTGTGAACAATGTGTAAATGTGAATGTGTAAATGTGCAATGTGTAAAAGTGAAGTATGTGAATTAGAAATTGTGTAAAAATGTGAAACCAAAATGTGAGGATGTGAAATTGAAATCCATGATATGATGATCTGAAATCATGTTAGAACAGCAACATAAATGTGGTTATGATCATGTTATATGTGTACAATGCGTAGAATCCATGCTAGGGACAATCCTTACTTATGTGTAACCCATTCCATGTGTGTTTACTCTCACGTTGTGGTTTGAATGAGAACATAGCTTTCATGTGTTAGATTGTAAAGTGTTTAACCATGTCAAAAGCAAAGCTTAAAGCATGTAAAATGGTTATGTGCATGCGTAAGAATGAGAAGTAACCATGTTAGCAATGTTTCTTTCATGTATGTAACTAGTCATGCTAACTTGCTTTCATGTTTTAGTTTAATTGAAAGTAAACTTTCATGTGTTGGAATGATTAGAGAGCATGTGATAGGAGATTTTGATTTAGAAAATCTGAAAGCATGAATCATGTGTTTCATTAATAGAATTACCATGATAGGTGTTAATTTCAATGACAAGCATGCTACATGATGTGTCTTGTAAATGTGTATGTAAAACCTGCTATGATATGTACATGTATGGTATGTGTAGAGTTATTTCTGAGTCTTTTAGACTCATTACTTGCTTCGGCGTACAGGCGTAGTTGGTGACGACACACTTGCGGAGGAGGCAGTGGAGACCGACTCCGAGCGTGGAGATTAGATCGTTGGTGTACTTTGCGATATTTTGATTTCATAGTATGTAATTGCAACATTGTACTAGCATTATCATGAAAGAAATGTTTAAGTGTGGACAATTATGTATTTGATTTTCAGCAATTTAATTATGTGGACTTTTAGTTCTTTAAATGTTATTGCAATCATGTATGTTAAATGTGGATGATGAATGAAATGAAGACAGTGGTTCTTTACTTCCGCTACTCTGTTCTTATATTCACGTGTATCTCAGCTGAATGTTATTGTTGGGTAAATGTCCCACTGTGGCAACGTTCACTATACCGACGTGGGTTGGTATAACCGTACCGGTATAATGAGGGTCGCTACAGAGATTGGTATCAGAGCAAACGGTTGAGATTGCACATGAATATACATAAGTCATCATCCCCATTGCATGCTAATAAGTATGTCCACATGTGTAGAATTGATTAATAATGAATGAAAAGTAGATAAGAAAATGGTTAGAAAACTTAGTAACCTAGCTCTAATGGTGGCTGAAATTTATTACAGCCATGGCTTCGAGAGGTAGGCGTGGCGGAGCGCCGGCCCGTGAGGACGAGCCGAGACGTGACGAGCGGGTGGAGCAGCAGGCCCCAGCACCGCAAGGTCCTGTACTTCCCCCACCGCCGCATGTGGATTATGGAGTATTCATGCAAGGTCTGGTGCAATCCATGCAGACGCAGGCTCATACCCAGGCAGCACTCTAGGCACAGTTGGAGGCTCAGGTTAGACTAATAAAATGAATTATAATCTGTTTTATTTGCTTATGCGATATTATGTTGATTGTGAATTGCTTGATGTGTACTGTAGCAGGCTCAAGTACCAGCTTAGGACCATGGTGGACCTTCTACTATGGAAAGATTTAAGAGGATGCTGCCACCCTCTTTTAAGGGGGAGAGCGATCCATTGTTGGAAAGCTGGATGAGGGAGATAGAAAAGATCTTCCGAGCCATCAGGTGTGCAGATGAGGATAAGGTCACATTAGCCACCTACATGCTACAGGTATGCTTTAGTTTATATGCTTGTATGTTTTGTTAAGTTAGATTTGTTTAGATGGTGCTTATGAGCGGTGTACTGCAGGAAAGAGCTGATGTATGGTGGCTTCATTGCTGCGTACCCGGTTTGAGGACGGAGCTATTGATGTTGCTTGGGACGAGTTCGTGAGGCTCTTTCGGGCCAAGTTCGTCCCCGAGCATGTTCAAGATCGGATGGAGCAAGAATTCCTATCTTTGGCTCAAGGCTCCATGACCGTGCTAGAATATGAGGCAAGATTTTCTGAACTCTCTAAATATGCACCTCATATCGTGGCAGACGAGCGCAGAAAGACAATGAAGTTCATGATGGGCCTGAAACCATCACTGAGGACGAGGCTCATGGCGTTTGACCACCGCACTTTGGACGAGGCCCTCAGCGCTGCTTGTAGGCAGGAGGGTGAGATGGAGCAATACCTTGAAGAGAAGAAGGCTTCGCAGAAGAGACCTGCAGCTACGTTCCAGCGACAGGACAAGAAGAAAGCGGTGTACTCGACACAACAGCGATCAGTGGCAGTCGGCAGTTCTCAGGTACCTTCTGTACGTTCCCCTGGTGTGAAGAAAGAGTGTCCCCACTGTGGAAGACACATGGTGGTACCGAATGTTGGATGATTACGGGAAAGTGCTTGAAGTGCGGAAGCAGCGACCACAAGATCAAGGATTGTCCGAGACTTCAGCAGGGAGTCCAGCGCGGAGCGCCAGCCCCAGCAGCAGTAGCGGCAAGCAGGCCAGCTACAGGAAGACCAGGAAGGCCTCGAGAGGACGCCGAGCAGGCGGAGCATGTCACCGAAGGTACGATTTTACTTTTAGGTGTGCACGCTCGGGTTTTGTTTGATACGGGTGCTACTCACTCGTTCATTTCCGAGCAGTTCGCTAGGCAGTTAGCCCTAGAGTCAGGGTAGAGTCTGAGGATTTAGAGGTCCCTTTGTCTGTGCACACCCCTGCGGGTACGGTATCGACTAGGAAGTGCATTCCGTCGTTACCTGTGTGCATTGAGGATAGAGTCCTAGATGGGTGTTTCTTCTTGCTAAAGATGAAGGACTATGATGCTATTCTTGGTCTGGATTGGCTAGAGGAGCACTATGCGTTAGTGGATTGTCGTCGGAAGAGGATTGTTTTCCGCATTCCTGGTGAGGACGAGTTCTCTCATCCCTTGCCAAGGAACTTGGCGGGAAAGTTAGTCATCTCTGCCATGAAGGCGATGCGTATGGTAAACAAGGGTTGTGATGCTTTTCTTGCCAGCGTGGTGTTAGTGCCAGAGGCTGATGAGTCACCTACTCTTGCGGAGATTGAGGTAGTGCAGGATTTTCCAGATGTCTTTCCTGATGACTTTTCTGGATTGCCACCGGATAGAGAGATAGAGTTTACCATAGAGTTGCTTCCGGGCACCTCTCCTATCTCGAAGGCTCCATATCGGATGGCACCTGCGGAGTTAGCCGAGTTGAGGAGGCATTGCAAGAGTTGCTTGATAAGGGATTTATTCGCCCTAGTGTTTCCCCTTGGGGCGCACCTGTATTATTCGTCAAGAAGAAAGACGGGTCACTTAGGTTATGCATTGACTACAGGAAGCTGAACCAAGTGACTGTGAAGAACAGGTATCCCTTACCTCGTATTGATGATTTGTTTGACCAGTTGCGAGATGCATCAGTCTTTTCTAAGATTGATTTGCGATCTGGTTATCATCAGTTGAGGATTCGGAGTGAGGATGTGTCCAAGACGGCGTTTAGAACCCGTTATGGACATTATGAGTTTTTGGTCCTTCCTTTCGGATTGACCAATGCCCCTGCAGCGTTCATGGATCTCATGAACAGGGTGTTTAGGCCTTATTTAGATAGCTTTGTCGTAGTGTTTATTGATGATGTGCTGGTCTACTCTCCGGACGAGGCCACACACCGTCAGCATTTGAGGGTAGTGTTAGAGGTTCTTCGTGAGCACAAGTGTATGCTAAGTTCAGCAAGTGCGATTTTTGGTTGCGCGAGGTTCATTTCCTCGGGCATGTTATCTCCGGTGCTGGTGTTGCAGTGGATCCAGCAAAGGTCAGGCAGTTATGGATTGGGAGTTCCCAAGACCCTTCGGAGATTCGTAGTTTTATTGGTTTAGCTGGTTACTATCGGCGATTTATTGAGGGATTTTCATCCATCGCCGCCCCTTTGACTCAGCTTACCAGAAAGGGAGTGAAGTTTGTTTGGTCCGAGAAGTGTGAGAGTAGTTTTCAATTATTGAAGACTAAGCTCACGACAACCCGGTGTTAGTCTTACGAGCGGTGTAGAGGGTTTTGCTATCTACACGGATGCGTCTCGGATTGGTTTAGGCTGTGTGCTAATGCAGCAGGAAAGGGTAGTGGCTTATGCTTCTCGTCAGTTGAAGGAGCATGAGAAGAACTATCCGACTCATGACTTGGAGCTCGCAGCAGTGGTTCATGCACTAAAGATCTGGAGGCACTATCTTTATGGTGTCAGATTTGAGGTGTTTACCGACCACAAGAGCTTGAAGTATCTTTTCTCCCAAAAGGAACTAAACCTGAGGCAGAGAAGATGGATTGAGTTCTTGAAGGACTATGACTTCGACCTTCAGTATCACCCTGGAAAGGCGAATGTCGTAGCGGATGCTCTGAGTAGAAAGAGGCCATCTCTCCAGCAGGATTGGAAGATGTTGGAGGATGCGGCTTGCGCGTTGACTGATTAGAGCCATCGCTATGCCAGGCTTTTGTAGCTCAGTTATCTCTTAGGTCCTCGGTTTTGGATGAGGTGATCGAGCAACAGAAAGCCGACCCTAGACTCTTAGAGTTAGTGGGCAAGGCAGGCATTGCTCGTGATGAGGACGGTGTGATTAGATTTCATCACCGTGTTTGTGTCCCTGATTTGGTAGATGTCCGTGAGCATGTGTTAGCGGAGGCTCATAGATCGCGATTCTCTATTCATCCGGGTAACACTAAGATGTACCAGGATTGAAGAGATCCTTTTGGTGGTCTGGCATGAAGAGGGATGTAGCGGATTATGTATCCCGGTGTTTAGTATGCCAGCAAGTGAAGGCCGAGCGACAGCGACCATCCGGCCTTATGCAAAGGATGGAGATCCAGTGTGGAAGTGGGAAGCTGTCACTATGGACTTTGTTTCGGGTTTGCCTCGATCTAGAGGGGCAATGACTCGATTTGGGTAGTTGTAGATAGATTCTCGAAGACTGCTCATTTCTTGCCTATGAAGAAGAAGCAGTCAGTAGAGAGTTTAGCTAGATTGTATGTTAGCAGTATCATTAGATTGCATGGTGTGCCGAAGTCGATCATTTCGGATCGAGATCCGAGATTCACTTCGAGGTTGTGGAAGGGTCTTCAGGATGCTTTAGGTTCGGAGCTGAAGCTCAGTTCGGCTTCATCCCCAGACTGATGGACAGTCCGAGAGGACTATCCAGACGCTCGAGGATATGTTGAGAGCGTGTGTATTGGATTGGAAGGATGATTGGGAGCGTCATTTACCTCTTGTGGAGTTCGCATACAACAACAGCTTTCATGCGAGTATTGGTATGGCTCCATTTGAGGCGTTGTATGGTCGGCCCTGCAGATCTCCTTTATGTTGGGAGGAGACGGTGATAGGCAGCTGATCGGTCCGGAGTTAGTTCAGGAAACTTCGGATAAGATCCAGCTTATCAGGAAGAGGCTTGTTGCGGCTCAGGATAGGCAGAAGAGCTATGCCGACAACAGAAGGAAGGATTTGGAGTTCGAGGTTGGCGATCATGTCTTCTTGAAGATATCGCCTACTCGAGGTGTCGTCAGATTTGGCAGGCATAGTAAGTTGAGCCCTAGGTTCATTGGCCCGTATGAGATTCTCAGACGTTTGGGCAGCGTGGCATATGAGCTAGCCTTACCCCCATCTTTGGCTAGTGTTCATCCCGTCTTCCACATTTCGATGCTCAGGAAGTATGTCCGAGATCCGTCTCATGTGATTAGTCATGAGCCAGTGGAGATTCAGCCAAATCTGTCGTATGTCGAGCAACCAGTAGCTATTCTTGACCGGAAGGTTCAGCATCTCCGGAACAAGAGTATTGCGTCGGTGAAAGTTCTATGGTGGAACTTCTCACGAGAGGAGGCTACTTGGGAGCTTGAGGATGCGATGAAGAAGAAGTATCCCCTTTTGTTTGAGTAGTGTCGTTCTAACTTCGAGGATGAAGTTTCTTTAAGGGGGAGAGGGTGTAAGGCCCTCGAATTTTGTTGCATTATTTTAATTTCGTGTAAATAATTTATGTTGTGTATGCATAGATGTACATATCTACGTATGTATTAACTATTTATACTTATGTATGCATGTGTATAAGTTAGTTGTAATAAATGTATGAATGGTATGATGGTAGCATGTACGTGATAGTATACATAATGCATGTATATATGTATAGGTTATGCATGGTTTCCGGCATGTTTTGAGTTCTGGCCAAAGGCCATCTTGGCGTCAATATCAATGGACGTTTGTGTTGTGTAGGCGTCAACCATATGGACGCCAACACTAAGTCCAGCGTCGAGCGATGTGGACGCTAATTTCTCTGACCTGCATGCGTTGCAGAGCCGGATTTCCGGGAGCAAGCTTGCTTACCCATTGGGGAGCTGTCCCCAACGGTCTGAAAGGCTTCTTGTCAAGCCTGCGTGAAAGGAGAGCCCCCTCTCCTATTTATAAAGCCCCTTTGCAACCAGAAAACCCCTCTTGGCTCTCTTTGCAAGAGGAGAATAAGGAGAAGAAGAAACCCTAGAAAATCTGTGAGAAAACCCCACCTTTGCAACCTTAAATCCGGCAGACTGAAGCTTGTTCTGGCCATCTACCATGACAAGGAGGTAGCTGGAACATCGAGGAAGGCGTCCCCGACCTCGACCCGCTGTGGAGATTACTCAAGAACCCGGAGGAAGGCTTTCTTGGGAGCTTCTTGGGACTGCCCAAGGAGAGCTTCACCGCCACCTTTGATCCTTCTGGAGATTTTTGGAAGGCAAGTAACCTACCCCTATCGTCCATGTAGATGTCAGGTAGGGTTTTATCATTTTTATGTATTTTTCCTCGTGTCCTAGATCCCCCATTCACCTTTTTATTTGGAGTTCAGTCTGTGTTTCTGCACAGACAGGAACTTGGCGTCAATGCCCTTGACGTCGAGATCCCTAGTGTGCGTCCAGCGATCTTGCCGTCCACTCCTAGAACGGCCAGAGACCGCCGTTAAGTTCTACAGGACAGAACAGTGAACTGTTCTGCCCTTCTATATGATTAATTTTGGTGTGTTTTGCGATGAGGATATAATGTAAACCTATTATGCTATCTAATATGAATGTTGAATGTGTGATAAGGCCTTGTAATTTCTGTGATTTGGCATAAACGGTTTATTTATGGAGAATGTATGCATGATGAGACCTAGACCATGTTTGTTATCGTGTATGAAATTAATGTGAAGTTGGATGCCCTAAAATTTTCTAAACCATGAGTGGGTAAATCAGTCCATGCTCTGAATTTTTGGGAATTTTCTCCATGCTCCTCTGATTTATTGAATTTTCTGAAATGGAATTAGAAAAACATGTGTAGGATTGTCAAAATTCCAGTAAATCGTGTGTTGTGTAATAAATCAAGGAAAAATTTCCTGTCGTACTGTGTATATTGGGTTCAGGGTTAAGATCTGTTAAACTAAACTTTTATGTTATATACCATGATAAATTAAATTTTGAATAATATGGGAATTTATGTTAAATTTTCTGCGATTGCATTTTGGATCAGAAAAATGTGAAAATTTTGATGTGGGATCCTAAACCCGAAATCAGCATGTGGTTAAATTATCAGGTCATTTGGACAACTATACCATGCAATATGAATTTTCCATGCAAGAATAGGTAATTAATGCATGCCATTGTGAAATGATTTAATTCTGTGTAACCCAACCTGATTGGTGAAATTTCCTAAATGATAAATTCTGTCATCTGTAGTGGCATGATTAGGAAACAGAGTCATGTTGCGAATGAGAGAATGAATGAGATGTGAGTGTCATGTGTAAAATGTGTGTAAAAACCGATATGTGTAACGTATAAAACTGTGCCATGTGTGATACTGCTTCCATAGAGGGCTGTGGAACCGTACCATGGAAAAGTCCCCATGGGAAGGTTCAATGTGTTGTGATCCTAAGGGCATTAGGATGAAATCCTGGAGGTGGACAAGTACCACTGGTTAGGGTGGAGACTTGTTCTCCCGGTCTGCGCAGTCCAAGAGTCGTCACTGTATTGCCTAGGTGACGTCTATGTGTATGTGATGTGATGTGTCCTTCTTATGGTGGTTTGGACTATGTGTCATGGCACTAAAGTGTAAAATGTGAATGTGATTGTGATCATGTGCAAATTGTGTAGTGTGAACAATGTGTAAATGTGAATGTGTAAATGTGCAATGAGTAAAAGTGGAAGTATATGAATTAGAAATTGTGTAAAAATGTGAAACCAAAATGTGAGGATGTGAAATTGAAATCCATGATGTGATGATCTGAAATCATGTTAGAACAGCAACATAAATGTGGTTATGATCATGTGTTATATGTGTACAATGCGTAGAATCCATGCTAGGGACAATCCTTACTTATGTGTAACCCATTCCATGTGTGTTTACTCTCACGTTGTGGTTTGAATGAGAACATAGCTTTCATGTGTTAGATTGTAAAGTGTTTAATCATGTCAAAACAGCAAGCTTAAAGCATGTAAAATGGTTATGTTCATGCGTAAGAATGAGAAGTAACCATGTTAGCAATGTTTTCTTTCATGTATGTAAACTAGTCATGTTAAACTTGCTTTCATGTTTTAGTTTAATTGAAAGTAAACCTTTCATGTGTTGGAATGATTAGAGAGCATGTGATAGAAGATTTTGATTTAGAAAATATGAAAGCATGAATCATGCGTTCATTAATAGAATTACCATGATAGGAGTTAATTTCAATGACAAGCATGCTACATGATGGTGTCTTGTAAATGTGTATGTAAAACCTGCTATGATATGTATATGTATGGTATGTGTAGAGTTATTTCTAAATCTTTTAGACTCATTACTTGCTTCGGCGTACAGGCATAGTTGGTGACGACACACTTGCGGAGGAGGCAGTGGAGACCGACTCCGAGTGTGGAGATTAGATCGTTGGTGTACTTTGCGATATTTTGATTTCATAAGTATGTAATTGCAACATTGTACTAACATTATCATGAAAGGAAATGTTTAAGTGTGGACAATTATGTATTTGATTTTCAGCAATGTAATTATGTGGACTTTTAGCTCTTTAAATGTTATTGCAATCATGTATGTTAAACGTGGATGATGAATGAAATGAAGATAGTGGTTCTTTTACTTCCGCTACTCTGTTCTTATATTCACGTGTATCTCATCTGAATGTTATTGTTGGGTAAATGTCCCACTGTGGCAACGTTCACTATATCGACATGGGTTGGTATAACCGTACCGATATAATGAGGGTCGCTACATATGATAAGGGAAACCACAGAAAAGGTGAAGCTTATCAGAGAAAGAATGGCAGTGGCACAACAAAGACAAAAGGCATATGCAGATAATAGAAAGAGAGACCTAGAATTTCAGGTTGGTGATTATGTATTCTTAAAGGTGTCTCCAGGCCATGGGATCAGGCGATTTGGCATTAAAGGCAAGTTGTCACCGAGGTTCGTTAGGCCTTTCGAAATCCTTGAGAGAGTCGGCAAAGTTGCATACCATCTGGCATTACCACCACAAATGGATGGAATACACAATGTGTTCCATATATCTATGTTGAAGAAGTATGTACGAGATCCGTGTCATGTTATAGAATATGAACTTCTAGAGTTCAACAAAGACAGAACTTATCAAGAAAGGCCAATTAAGATCTTGGATGGGAACTGCATCAACTAAGGAATAAGGTCATCCCACTAGTAAGAGTGAGATGGAATCACCTCAGAGAAGAGGATGAGATGTGGGAAATCGAGGAAGCTATGCGCAAAAGATATCCGGAGCTATTCGCAAGTACACCTCGCTTATACAATAAATTACTATCCATGAATTTGGGGACCAAATTCCCATAAATGGGGGAGGGTGTAGCACCCCTAAAAATTTAGTGATTTAAAATTTTAAATAAATGGGAATAAATAATTTCCATAATATCGGAGTATTTAAAACATACGTACCACTATCGTACATGCAAGAACACATCAGAAAATTCCATGAAAAATTATAAATCAACCCCACACATTATTCCTAAGTGTTCCATGAAGAAATTCGTGCAACAGAAAATCCGATTGACCAAGTGTACATCACTTGGTGACCGATTATCCAAATAAGGAGACAAGTCAGAAAACCATTAACACGGAAATACGACGCGACCATAAATTAAAAAAATGTTGAAGAGACTTCCAACATTATATATTGATGACCCATTATCGATATTGGGCCAATCGATCACTTTTGGTCCAATAATCAAATGGAGCATGAAAAATACCCATAAATTTGCAACCCTAAATAAGCTGAAAAATGGAAGGAAGCAATTAGGGTTAAATTGGATGCAATAATGATCTCTTGGCAACCCAATTTCGTGCCTAGCCATCCAAGGAGGATGCTTGATGGCCAAGACTCTCCAATGGGGGAAGAGATCTTCCAAACATGGCAGGGGGTATGCAAAAACCGCAACTCTTCTTTCCTTGATACAACAGCACTTCCGAAAGCCATAGATGCTTAAATACTCTCCACCAAACCCTAGGGGACGAGATGTACATCTTGTTGGGGTCGTGAGGAGGAGCTCTTGGCGGCTGGGGAGCAGAGGATCGGCCATACCAAGCTCATCTTCTTCCCTGTTGTGTCTACTTCGACCTGTGTAAACCGCCCACTTGGAGTTGACCAAAGGTAGGTCAAACCTTAATCCCATCATTCAAGGTTTATACCCCTGGAAAGAGGGTCAAGTCTACTTCCTAACCCAACTGGAATGCACAATTTTCATGCAGTATACTCGGAGTATTAGGCGTTCTTCAACTAGTGGTCTGAACAAGAGTTTTCTAAAGAACAAAAATTCCTCAACAAGAAGGTAGGTTTTCTCGGGCCAAACCTTAACAAGTCATATATCAATGTGTAGAGCATCAAGTCTAATTTCATTTCCATTAGTTTCATCGAATTCCAATGAGTACATCTTGAGTTATAGGCGTTTTGCCAAAGTCGCGCATGTCATGGACTTTTTACATTCATCTTAATTTATCACACATCCCGAGGCCGTTTAAAATTACTTAAAAATCATAGTTCTCTTCTACTCCATGTTCCAGCAACTTTCATGTTGGCACTTTTGTCCCAAGATCCCTAGTTTAGAAGATATAAGCGTTGCATCGAACGAGCATCTGTTTCCTGCATTTTCTTACATTTTCGGATTATTTTTAGAACCACATCCGGTCCAGGCGACGCGATTACCGCGCCTGGTATCGCGTCGAACTTGGCCGACGCGACTTAGTGAAAGGTATCTGCGACACCTGATGTGATTTCCATGCTGACCAGTCAACGGCCCGTGTGAGACTTCACGCCGAGTGGGAGTCTGCGCCCGCCTGAACCGTGGCGGGATCCCCCGACGCGATTCAAGCGGTTTTTCCGCCCATTGCTATATTTAACGATTTCTCATGAACGCGTCGTCTTCCCCCGACGCGATTCAATGGATCCCCCGACACGATTCAGGCGGTTTTCCCGCCCATTGCTATATTTAATGATTTCTCATGAACGCGTCATCTTCCCCCGACGCGATTCAATGGTGAACGCGGCCACCAAGGTGGACGTGATTTTGAGTCTTCACAGTACGCTGTAAATTGACTGTATACATCGTTCGTAAATGCGACCACTGTGTAGGACGCGTATTTCCAGGTCTACCCGAGGACTGTTTAACATGGTATTAAGTGTAGGATTTGCATGTATTGGTTCTGAACATTTCATGAGGACTGTCTAATGGCTTAAAAGATATTAACCCATTTAAAAGCTATCATTACACGAATGTTATTCTAATTGCTCTCTTAATGATGTGACCATTCATGTAACTTGTGATCCACTCTTCTTACTGTTCTAGCTTTATTAAAATGATAATTGTCAACTTAAAATATTGCAATCAATGTTTAGTTAAAGTGCATAGTTTCATCTCTTGTTATCATGTTAAATGCTTTATGCAAGTTTGAAACCGGTGGATTGTGGATTGAGATGCGTACTTCACTACACACTTGCACTCTTAGGCAGCCCTTTCTTGGGGATTTGGAAGCTCTCTATCTGTCATTCCATATTGGTAGACTAGCGACCTTTTCTCTAAGACCTCCGTAAATCTCCATACTCTGTGGATTCCCTCACGGAGACCGAGTTGGTTGTACCGTTGAAGTTCCCTGGAGATAGCGTGCACTTCCTTTCTCATCTTGTTCTCGTGAGTGTGATTCATAATCTAGACTCTAGCTATTAATGTAAAGATTGAACTAAAATATAAATTGTGCTGTTATGCTGCCCGAATTTATCTCTTGACCATTGTTATCCTGGAATCATTTTCACATTAATTACTACTTGTTCTCATCATCATCATGAACATGGCATTACACATGTTTACATCTTGAAACTCTTATTGGCCATTATTAATGACTGTGGGTATCTACATTTAAAATTGAAATGAGATGCTGACCGAGCACGGCGAGTGTCCAAGGGCTCCAGTCTAGCCCCAATGATGGAGAGTCATAAATATACTGTTAACTATGGGGTATAATGATTACTAGCGTTGCATCTGCGCTGGGAGTACTTACATGTTGAATGCTAGATACAAAAACCACATACACGTGTACAAAAACCACATACACGTGTCCTAGTGTACATTTCAAGGTGGATCTTTCCTTGGTGTACATTAGTGTCTCGTGCCTGATTAGTGTTACATGATCGTGCTCGTGCGTGCTTGCTTGCTTGCGTGATATGGCCATCCTGCATTTATTGCAATTAGTGATATCTTGCGTTCATGAAAACTATTGACATCAAGTGAAATCTTGTGTGCTTGTACAAAGCGATCTATTGCTAGTTCTATCTCGTTATATTGTTCTAGATCTTGCTTTATCATGATCACTCTATCTAGCTTGTTTCATGTATCATGTTTTAATGAGTTTTATTCATACATGCATATCATGACAATCATCGTGCTTACCTAGTTCTAAATTGTTAATCACTTATATCATTGCCCGCACATCGAGATATAAATCCTACTCAGCTAGTTTGTTCATTCCCTACTCTTAACCATTCTAGGTGATTACGAAATTCAAGAAGAGGAGCAAGTCGATGATGGGAATGCGTCCGAGTGATGAGAGTTCCAACTATGAGTCTATCTTTAGTTAGTTTGCTTTGAGTGTTAGATTCATGTAGTAGGTATTGAGGAATAAATGTACTTTTCCTTTTATTGAGTTACGGAGGGAGATGGAGACTTACGGAGGTTCCGAGAGAAGGTTCGCTAGTCCAAAGGGACAGAATGCCCAATGGAGAGCTTGTCTTCACCGGAAGGGTGTGTGGAGCTTAGGATGTGAGGGAAGGAGGTCCCCCAACCAAATGCGAATGCCTTGTATGCAACAGATAATAATATAATGTTCTGGACAGTAAGAGGCTACACTCTGTCTTCAGTCAGAATCACCACGGACATAGACGTCGCGACTCAAAGACCTAAATCACGTCTAATCACCTAGTCGCGAATATGAGAGCCCCAAGAGGCTGCCAGAGCCGCATTTGGTCCTTGTCGACGGATTGTAGACAAAAATGCGATGGACCCAACCATCACAGAATAGACAAAAATGCATCTGGTTAACCGGTCGCGTACACAACAATGAATCACAACCACTATGTTGGTCGTGATTCAAAAGGCAACCCGAGAACATAGAAAAAACACAGAAAGCAAAGATATATGCACAAGATGATCAACACACAGACATGCTTTCAAGGTATCGAAATAAACGAAAGACACACAATCTCAAATGAACATGGATCAACTCATCATCATTATTTTTTATTTTTTTCAAATTTTCTTTGGGATCTACAATTGGCTAATCACTTGGAACAAGAGAGGAGAGGAAAAGAAGGAGGGGCACGCGAGAGGGCTAAGGGAAGGGTGCCATGTGGGGCACAATGGAGTGGGTAATCAACGAAAAGGTGGAAATAAGTCCCACCGTGATCGCCAATTTGTAGATGTAATTGTTGAGTTATGGTTATTTAAATAACCATACTCACTGACTTGATCATTGCTTTGATCTGTTTTTGATGATGACACAATTATGGTCATTCATGTTAAGCTATTCTTAATGATGACACAATTGTTTTTGATAATGACACAATTGATGTTGACACAATGTGATAAAATGACATGACACTATGACAAAATGTCTTAGATAAATGCCTACATGATATCTAATTTGAAGCTTCTTTCTTGTAGAAAAATACATGACAAAGGATGTGCACAACATGAAGAAACCTTAAGCAAGAATGGTTATGGATAGAAGAATTTAAGCAGCAGCTATCGATAGTACCACTGCACCTGTCGACAGCCACTGAAGTCCTTCCTTCAATCAGGCTCTAGAAAACAAAAGAAGACAGTACCTGTCGACAGACTAGAAGTCACCTGTCGACAGCCACTAATAAAGTTCATCTCAAAGTTTCTGGAAAACCAAAATATGCAGTAGCTATCGACAGCCAGGTTGCATCTGTTGACAGCCTAGCCCCTGATTCAGAAATACAGTTCTGGAAGACATGTGTTGTAGTACATGTCGATAGCCGATGAGCATCTGTCGACAACCACAATTAAGTTGCAACATGTGAGCAACATGTGATCTTTATTAGGGCGTCCTTTTCTCTCACGAATACCAAGAGTTGTGTGAGAATAGGACACTTCTATATAAAGACTTTATAGACTCCTATTCACAGTAAGTAGCCTCCACATCAATTCCCAAGCCTAGAAGAACAAGAAGGAGGTTCCTTGTTCTCTGCTCCAAGTCTCAAGTATCAACAACAAGGAGATCTATCTAAGAAGACAAGGTTGGTGTAGATTCATCCTCAAAGCTTCAAGCATCAACATCATAACTTCTACAACTTAAGTCTGAAGATTACCTGGATGAAGGACTTGAAGAGTTCATTCATTCAATTTGTTTCTTTCACTCTGAACTCTTACTGAAGTTTAACTTTTTGTTTAGTGTGTGTGTTGTTGGTTTGAGCAATCCTTGTGCTCAATCTGATTAGTGTGTGTGGTGTGTTGAACAGATCAAGGCTAGAGGATCTGATCTTTTGTGGACTTGATCTAGCGTGTGTGTGTGTGATTGAGCCGTTGTGCTCAAGTGTGTGTGTTGCACTCAACTTTGATCAGTAGTGTGTCCTCACTGTGTGAGGGGTGGACGTAGAAGTTACTGGATGTGATCTCTGAACCACCTAAAAATCTCTTGTGTACTGTGGTTTGAATTGTGGTTTGACTTTGTATTGTGCTGATGCATGCATAGGGATTTTGCCTACGCACTACTTATTAATTTGTTCACTCACATCAATCACATGTTTGTTGATTAAACTAATTGGTGAAATGTTTCTTACATTTTTAATCACTCACATTGTAAGAAATCAGAGGGGTTTTAATTGAGTAGATCTCTTAATCTGAAGTAATTTTTAAATTGCTTAAGTTTCTGTTGTAAATCTATTTAACCTGCCCTTCTAACTTTGCCATCACCGAATATCTAATCCTAACAATTAGTATCAGAGCCAGGTTAACCACTCTAATCATTAGATCTAATTCCTTGTTACACTGATTCACTGCATTTAGATCTAATAGTCTTTTGAGTTTTGGTATAATGGCAAATTACTTTAATCTGCATGAATTTCCTGCTATGATTTCAAACAAATCCCCAAGCTTATCACTATCTTCTAAATTGTTGGAATCTTCAGGGAATTTGAAGAGAAGAGAAGGAAGAAAAATGGACAAATGCTTCATGGCTCATGGAAGCTCAAAAGGCTCTCCTAGTTCAGACAAATCTGAAGGCTTACATCAGTCAGAGAAGTCAAGAAACTATCAAGGGTCAGGTAAATCCTATTTAGACCCATGTGATAGATCAATGCCTAATTCGGATGCAAAGAATGATGTATCTTATGATGAACTGATAGAATGCTATGAGTACTTGTGCAATCAATTTAAGAAGGTAAAATCTCAAAACAAGAAGTTAAAAGAAAAATTGGAGAAGAAAATGAACAACTGAAAATAGATAATGAAGAATTGAAGAAAGAAGTCAAAAATTGTGAAAACAAGTTAAGCAAATTAAAAGAAAATCATGATCAAATGGAATATGAAAATCTTGATTTGAAAGATGAAAATAACAAATTGATTGATCACAATGAGAATCTCAAATTTGACAAAGATCAATTAAACAAACAAATTTCCAACATGGCTCATGATCATCAGATAAAAGAAAATTGCAAACAATTGGTTGAGGAAAATAGTCATCTGAAAAAGAAGATTGAATGCTTGTATTATGACAGATCATTAAATGATGAATGTAACAATTCTAAGAAGAAAATTGTTGACTTGAAAAATCAAATTGTTCAAATTGAAATTGAAAAGAACAAGATGAAAAGTAGTCTAGATGTCATGACAAACCAACTTCAAACTTCAGAAAAAAAAATTGATGCATTGAAAGCTGAAAAACGAAAATTGATAAATGAACTTGAAGTGATTGTCAAACAAAACCAAAATTCTGAAAAGAAGATTTCTGAATTGAATAAAATTGTTGAGAGTTTAAAATTTGTCTTGTCTAAGTTTGTTTAAGGAACTCAAAATTTGGATAATCTTCTTGGGATGAAGGATTTAACCCTTTGAACAAAAAGAATTTTGAAAACAAAACAAAGACCTCATTTGTCAGTGTAGCTATGAACAAGAATTCTGTTACATATAAAGAAAAATCTTTTAAGATTCTTGTTCAAAAAAATGTTCAAAAACAAGAAGACAAATTGAATAAAAATGTTGCCTTGAAGAAGAATCATGTTTCTATTAAAAACAAGAAAATTGAAACCAAAAAATAGAAGAATCTGCATAGGATTCCTCCATAAACAAGGAAAGCTCCAAGGCAAGCTCCAACTCCACATCATGCTAAGAGCTACCAAAGAGTACCTCCTCCACCTCATTTGAAACCTCGTCAATGGAAAAGGAGGTTCCAACAAATGCTTCCATGTCAAGGTAAGTATCAGATAAGAAATAAACTCATTTGCTTTAAATGCAATAGACCTGGCCACCTTGCTAAATTCTGCAGAAACAAAGATCAACACTTTCATAAATATGCCAAACTAGTCCAGTGCTTCACATGTCATAAATTTGGGCATATTTCTAGGGAATGTTGGCATAGAATTGATAATCTTGTGCATGCTCCCATGTTTCATGTTTATGTACATAGGAATAAAGATCATGTTCATACTGAAAACACTCAGAAATTCTATGTACATATGAATAGAACTGCTGCACAAAAGATCTTTTCTATTTTCCATATTAAAAATCCAAAAAGTAGAAAATTTCATGAAAACATAGATGCATTGAACAAGATTAGGTTCATTTCTGGAACCAGTGCTCCTCAAAGTTCCATTAATAATAAAAATGCATATATACCAAAAATAAAATCTTTTTGGATTCAGAAATCATTGTTACATTCTAACATTGATTTAACTGTAGGACCCAAACAAGTGTGGGTCCCAAAACCAGCTTGATCAGCAAGTTGATGAGTCTTGCAGCCATACATTGTAAATGGATTCAAGACATTGGCTGTGCAAGGCAAGAAATGATTGGAGAACATAGGTAAAATCTTTGAAAGGCAATTGTAGACTATTCAGGTAAAACTTCTTTATCATTTCAGATTTGAATTGCTTAAATTGGAATGAATTTTTAATGTTTATCTGAACAATGAAAAAATGTGTTTTGATGTTGCTCACAATAATAACTTTGTGTCATAACAATTGGAATCATGTTTGTATTATCATGCTTGCCTGACTGTGCCCATAATTCTGTGCACATATCAACTGCTTTGACTTCTTGGTATATCAAATGATGACATGTGGAAAAACAAGTTATGCTTGTTTGGAAGCTATCATTATGCGTGAGTAAAATACTCTGCCAAGTACCAAAAGTCATGTTATGCATAAAGCTAATTGTGTGCATAATCATGTGTGAATTGCTTGCTAACTGTTTCATTCCATGCACATATCAAGGGGGAGTAAATTTGAAAAAGCGCAAAAATGTCTTTGACCATGCTGCTAATAATTGTTAAAAATTGTTGGAACTTGAAAATCTCGAAAAATTGTCTTTGATCTTCATCAGGACATCACACTGGTCATCATGTGTCGACACATCATCTTCTAATTACTGCAACTTGAAAATACAATGTCAAACAATTCTTATGTCTGCCCTGTCGACAATTTCCATGTGGTTTGTCGACAGACAATCTTGTTCTGACAACATCGAGTCTACTACTTCAATAACTGTCGACACATGAGATCCAGTTGTCGACAAATCCTTTAAAAATCTTTGAACATTGCTTCAATCTAGAATGAGGGCTTCCATTACATCCTTGAGGGGGAGTCTTTCTGTATGAGAGACTTGTTTTTATTGTCAGTCAACATTTCTTGGTCACTCTTCCATCTTTAACATCCATTCAAACTCATGCTTGAAAATCAGTGTCCATTTATTTCCTGATTATATCTCCTTGACATATCATACCTTTTATTCAAGCCTTGCATCAGGATAAATGAGTCTTCATGATATTCCTATCTGAGATATTTCATACATAAAGACTAAAGTAATTGTGCACTCAGTTTAGTCTTAAAGATACAATCTATGAACAAGCTTATGTCAATTTTAATGTTGAACTCATTTAAACTGAGTTGCAAAACACTAGTAGGCACATGAGTAGCTTTAGTGTTTAACATGTGTATGTTTTGAGGCTTTATCCTTAACACATGTTAAGAATAATCTCTCTACACTCATGATCATGTCTATTCTAATTAATGTAATTCTGTTCATAAAAATTTCAAACATAAAGTATTCAAAAAAATAGAGAGATACAAACAGAGCAATGAAAAGTTCATTTTATCACTGAGTAACCAGATTCATTTCATCTAATCAAGTATTTTGGCTCGCGTCAAAAGGTGACAAACAAGTTGTTTCAACTCTATATAAGGTAATGAAGGTTAAACCACTAAGTAATCAGGGGGTCTTGCATTGGGTAAATTTGACATCTTATATTGAAAGGTGTGATTTGACCAATTTACTCTTGTATTCTCTCTCACAAAATGAAAGAACAATATAAAAAGCAGAAAAAAAAAACAACATATACATTGACCTAGATGAAGTTCATGTTAATTGGGTTAGGGTTATTATTCTACATTGTGTTAAATGTTTAGCTACTAAACTCATGTGATGAACACTTTTATCAACTCATATAGGTCACTTTCATCACATTTGCTTCATCTTTTTAAATGCATTCAGGTTATTAAGACTCTGACATATATTGTGATTGAATGTGTCTTTGTTATTAAACTTTGTTGCACAATCCAAAGATAATAATTTTTCTCTCATATTTTAATATCAAAGATCTTATTGATTCTGATCATTCATCTCCCAATTCCACCCCTACTTACATGTCAATCATACTTTGATCTCCATCCATTAATATTCATTGGTATCACTTTTTCCTACTTACTTCATTGGCACCATCATAGGGGGAGAGTGTTATACCAAGGGGGTGACTAATTGTTGTTGATTACGGGGGAGAGATAATCTTTTTGATGTTGTCAAAAAGGGGGAGAAATATGAATGTATATTTTGTCATCATCAAAAAAGGGGAGAATGTTGAGTTATGGTTATTTAAATAACCATACTCACTGACTTGATCATTGCTTTGATCTATTTTTGATGATGACACAATTCTGGTCATTCATGTTAAGTTGTTCTTAATGATGACACAATCATTTTTTATAATGACACAATTGATGTTGACACAATGTAATAAAATGACATGACACTATGACAAAATGTCTTCGACAAATGCCTACATGATATCTAATTTGAAGCTTCTTTTTTGTAGGAAAATATATGACAAAGGATGTGCACAACATGAAGAAACCTTAAGCAAGAAAGGTTTTGGATAGAAAAATTTAAGCAGTAGCTATCAACAGCACCACTACACCTGTCGACAACCACTGAAGTCCTTCCTTCAATCAGGTTCTGGAAAACAAAAGAAGACAGGACCTGTTGACAGACCAGAAGTCACCTGTCGACAGCCACTGATGAAGTTCATCTCAAAGTTTCTGGAAAACCAAACTATGCAGTAGTTGTCGACAGCCAGGTTGCATCTGTTGACAGCCCAGCCCCTGATTCAGAAATACAATTCTGGAAGACACATGTGTTGCAGTACCTGTCGACAGTCGATGAGCATCTGTCGACAACTGCAATTAAGTTGCAACATGTGAGCAACATGTGATCTTTATTAGGGCGTCACTTTCTCTCACGAATCCCAAGAGTTGTGTGAGAATAGGACACTTCTATATAAATACTTTATAGACTCCTATTCACAGTAAGTAGCCTCCACATCAATTCCCTAGCCTAGAAGAACAAGAAGGAGGTTCCATGTTCTCTACTCCAAGTCTCAAGCATCAACAACAAGGAGATCTATCTAAGAAGATAAGGTTGGAGCAGATTTGTCCTCGAAGCTTCAATCATCAACATCAGAACTTCTACAACTTGAAGTCTAAAGATTATCTGGATGAAGGACTTGAAGAGTTCATTCATTCAATATGTTCTTTCACTCTGAACTCTTACTGAACTTTAACTTTTTGTTTAGTGTGTGTGTTGTTGGTTTGAGCAATCCTTGTGCTTGATCTGATTAGTGTGTGTGGTGTGTTGATCAGATCAAGGCTAGAGGATTTGATCTTTTTGTTGCCTAGTTAGGTAGCCCAGAGGGGGGGGTGAATGAGTCTTTAAAATTTATCAATTAATACCTGTTCACTAAAAACGTTCACAAAGAAATACACTTTGAATATTGTTAGTGTTATTAAACAAACACATGAAGACAATCACACAACACCAGATGTATCCTGGTTCGGACCTCCTCTCCACAGGAGTCCTACGTCCAGTCCCTGAGCAACAACTCAGGATTTCACTAACTAGGGTATAGTCCCCCTATCGACACTACAACACCCAGCTCAGCTGGTCTTCTCTTCTTAGCCCGAAGAGGAACAACACCCTAGATACCTCCAGGTCTTCCTTCACACCAGAAGGGCATACACACACCCTGGATACCACCAGGTCTTCCTTCACACACGAAGGGTACAAGCACAGAAACAAGTAAGCAGGAGATTAAGCCCCTAGATCAAGCTTTGACAAGCCAAGATTTGAAGCAGAGGACTGAGAGCTTAAGGTCTAAAAACTAAGCTCACTCTCAGATCCAGACAAGCTCTCTCAAAAATCTACAAACAATGCAGAGAGCAAAGAAGAGCTAATCTAATCGAATGAGGCTTGGCTCTTTCTTGAGAACTCACAGAAGACTTGATGATCAGAGTGTTTTTTGTATGACTATCGTTCTCTATATGTATATATCACTTCTGGAGCTCCTTTCTTCAATATATAGCTTCAATTTGAAATCTAGACGTTGAAGTATCCGTTGCCTCTAGCTTTTTGGTGGACGTTAGACTGAGTAGCACTTGGAAGCTTCCAGTCAATCAGTCCTTTATCCATTTGTTCACACAAAGAGATAGGATCTTCTGAAGTGTCCTTTGGCTTCTACAAAGTCCAACATTGTATGACGAATGTTTGTCACAGACCTGCATACATTAAATGCTAGAACAGTAGACAGCTAGGTTGTCTCTTGTTGTCAGTCAACGTTGGTGTGAATATTCACCAAAATAGTAATGCCATTTTACTGTTCTAAAAGATGCATATGGAATAGACACGATAATGGATGATATCGTCTGTATACATGCAGAGATACGTTCAGTCTTCATTAAATGCACAGCTGACAGAAGAAAATGTGCGAAGATTTTGACTATTCAACCCGTTGAAAGGATAAGTCATATGTCAAGTTGATAGATATGAAATCGATGCATTTATGACTTACGAAATCGTTATGCAACCAAACAGCAAATCGTTGTGAGATATGAAAGAATCGTTGTGATCATTGAGGAAATCATTATGATTTCTTAAGAAGTCGATGTGCAAAGCAAATCGTTATAATATCTGAAGCAATCGTTGTCATAAGCAAATCGTTATGATAACTAAAGGAATCATTATGATAGCAAATCTAAAGGAATCGTTATGATAGCAAATCGTTATGATAACTAAAGGAATCGTTATGATAGCAAATCGTTATGATAACTAAAGGAATCGTTACGAAAGCAAGTCTTTACGATGACTAAAGGAATCATTACGAGAGCAAGTCATTACGATGACTAAAGGAATCGTTACGAGAGCAAGTCGTTACGATGACTAAAGGAATCGTTACGAAAGCAAGTCGTTACGATGACCAAAGGAATTGTTACGAGAGCAAGTCGTTACGATGACTAAAGGAATCGTTATGAGAGCAAGTCGTTACGATGACTAAAGGAATCGTTACGAGAGCATGTCGTTACGATGACTAAAGGAATCGTTATGAGAGCAAGTCGTTACGATGATTAAAGGAATCATTATGATGAATAAAGAAGTCGATGCAAGCAAATCGTTACGCTCTCTTTAAGAAGTCGTTGTAGGAACGATTTCTTTTGAAATCAGAAGAAGTTTCAATCTATGAAGAAATTGTTAAGGTACTTATGAAACGGTTATGAAGAAATCGTTACAGTTCTACTGTAATCATTATGATCTATAAAAGAAACCGATGTGTACTTAGACAAATATGATGCTGTAGATACAATGTAAAGATGCTTACCTGTTTTGGCTTATTTTCCTTTGGTATTAATTCTTGTGCTTAAGACTTGTAGAAAATAGGTTAGTGACCTTTAATTAAGGGTTTGATAATTATCACAATAATATGGTTTTGTTAATCACCAAAATAGAAATGTAATTACTTTTAATTACATGGGGATAGACTGTTCATCAATCTCTCCCTTTTTGGTGATGACAAAACTTTAACAAATTAACAAACTTTAGCAAATAGCACAGATAAATAGATCTCCATATGTATTTCAGAGCTGCAATAATTCTCCCCCTTTTTGTCATTAGCAAAAAAGATGCAAGGAAAAGACAAAGAAGAAGAGAAAACAACTGAATGAGACAGGAAATACTATGTGTATTCATTCATTCTGGGAAGGTACAGGGAGATAAAAGGCATGAGAGAGGAGGGAGGCAAAATGAGAAATGATTTCCCATGCCTGTTCTTCTTTCTTTTCAAAGACTTGACGAAATACACCAGGGGCAAGAGTGTACTTGGGTCCCATAGAGGGAGCCATTCTCTTCAAATGGAGAGCCAACTGCTCATCAAGGAAATTGGCATAGGCTTCTCTGTCAAGGGAGATTCTTTTGAAGGATACTAAGCCAAAACTAGCTCGAGCAAGAAATTGATCAACTGAAATGGGATAGAAGTTCTGCTTGGCCTTCAGCTCTTGACAAAGGGCTACATAGACTTTATAACGCTCAACCCAAATCTGGAAGGGATCCTGGACTAGGTGAATCGAATTCATGTCTAAAAAGTAGCTTCTGATACTAGAGGGTGACCTTCCCTGGCTTGACATTCATTAAGCACTGACAGTTGCTGAGCAGAGAGAGGGTAAAATCTGGCCCAGTTTGAAGGTGTCAACCTCTCACATTCTGACAGGATGGGAGCTAGGACCTCAGCACTGACATGGCCTTGGTGGTATTCTCTGAAGAGAAATCTATGAAATGCCACTTGGAAGCCCTTCTGTACTTTGATTCTGCCCATTACTCTGGCAAAACGTTCAAAGATGATAGACCCAACAGAAGAGTCCATGACCAGAGAGTGAATAGGTGGAAGCAAGATTTCCTCTGGCACCTGAAGGGTGGCAAAGTCCACTTGGATAGCTTCAGTGTGGGCGTCAGCTGAACCAAGTGCATCTATGGCCTGCTTAAACTGGCTGAATTGGACCTCAGGGAGTCGATGGACATATCTATAGTTGTTGAAGAGTTGGAAATGCCTGGCCATCTTGATCTCCTTCTGAATAAATGGGGCCCAACAATGCTTGTGATGAATTTGGAACCGGTCTAAGAGAGTCAGGGAATGGTCCCTTGGAGGGAATCTAGCAGACTTAGCCAGAACAAATTTTTTGTACAGCTCTCTGTGTCCCCTAGCCCATTGCTCTTCAGTCTTGGAATGAGCAATAGAAAAGATTTTGGATTTTTCAGTTTTGGTGAGAGGGGTATAAGGTAGAATGACATTTAAATGGTCTGAGAGATTAAGAAAAGGAAGGTTGACAAGAGTGGCAAAGACAACCTTCTGAAGATATTCTCTATACAGTGGTTTGTTTTTATTGTCCACTGTGAGAGAAAACCACAGAGGTGGATGAAGAGGTTCAGAGGAAAGAGAGGAGGTGGATGAAATTTTCCTCTTTTAGGAGCAGAACTAGAAGAGTCTGCCCTATGGATATGATCCCCAACCTTTAGTACAGACTGGAGGATGACTTCTTCAAACTCATCCTTGATTTTCCCAAGATAAGGAGATTCAAGTTGAGCACCGTCAGGAATTACAGTAATGAAAGAGGGTGGAGGAGAAGAATGTAAAAGGGAGTGTGAGGTAGTAGGTGGGATATCTGATGGTCCTGAGGATGGTGGACCAGAAGAAGAGGAGGCTCCAGCTGATGATGACACTGGAGGAACCTCAAAAATAGGTGGAGGTGGAGAAATGGGTGTTGAAGATGCAGGAGATGAAGTGGATTGTGAAGGAAAAGGTGTAGGTGATGAGATGGTTCTGGGTTGTGGTTTCTTGAAGGTTTGAGATGCAGGTGGAGCTGTGGATGATGAAGGTACAGGGGTCTGAGTGGAGGAAGGAGCTGGGGGCTCAGGAGCTACAGCTTCTGCTTCTTCAGCTATGTGCTGCACAGACTTTGACTCCAAAGTCCCAGATGGCCCTGACACCTTCTCAGCTGGCCCTGAAGGCCCTGAACCACTGACCTCAGCTTGCCCTGAAGGCCCTGACACTTTCTCATCTGGCCCTAATGGCCCTGAACCACTGACCTCTGCTTGTGGACTAGCTGATGTCGGCCCTGATGGCCCTGCCACTTGCTCATCTGGCCCAGATGGCCTTGGAACATCTTCTTCATTTCTTTGAGCAGCAGGAGGTGGAGGAGGAGGAGCATGGGCTCCAACTGCCTTCAAGATCTCTGAAAGCATTGTCTTCATGCTTCCTAATTCCTTATTGAACCACCTGACAACATTCTTTACTTGAGACAACTCCTTGGATGTGGATGCCTGGCTCATGAATATGGAATTTACATCAGACTAAACTGAGCACAGGATCTCCCCTTGAGCATCCAATCTTTCTATGACAGGCTTCAAATTGATAATGACTCTTTGCCTCATCTGTCTCGGATAAGGAGTGTCAGCTAGGAGAGGGACATCTGGAACTTCTGCTGCTTTCCCTTTCTCCTGGGCCTTGTCCATTTGAGGCTGCTGATCTTGGTCATCCTCAGAATATGAGGAACTAGCAGTCTCACCTTCTCTGAACTGGTTCTCTGGGGGATTTTCATTTCCCTCCCCCTGAGTCTCACTGCCCTTCTCAACTTCAGCTTCTCCTTCAACATGCACACTTTCCTTGGGAACTTCAGTTTGTGTTGCTGCTGCTGCTTCTTCTTCTTGAACTGGGAGAACTTCTGAATGAATTTAGTGTGGCCTGATGCCACAACACTGACTCCCTGGATCTCTTCTGCCACTGACTGCTCCCCCTCAATTGGAGCATCTTCCATTACAACATCCTCTTGAACTTGGACTTGCTCCTACTGGCTTGGAGCTTCTTCCATAACTACATCTACTGTAGGAACCTCTACCACAGATTTTTCTATACTTGGCTCATGTGCAACTGGCTCCCCCTAAGAGATGGAGTCCAGTGCATCCCTAAGTAGACTGCCTACTTGGGAAGATGGAAGAGGAACCTCTGAGAATTGCCCAATGGGCTCAATGTCTTCAGGAGGAATGTCCTCAATCCTTCTACTGAATTCATCAACAACTGTTGCTTCTGGTGCTGGTGCTGCTGCTACTGCTAGAGCTGCTGGTACCGCTTGAACTACCTCTGCTGCTGCTGATTCTGCCATTGCTGCTGCTTTTGCTACAAGTTCATGGTCTTCTTGGGTTTCACCAAGGATGGCTTCACCCTCAAGAGCCCCGGTTTTAGACCATACACCATTGACTACAGAAAAACCACTTTTTCTCAAATTTCTAGACCTAATAGCTTGGCCCATCTTTTCGGATACATCACCCACTACACTTATCCCAAAATGATGAAAGATTCTAGTCAGGAGATGGACATAAGGTAGGGAGATATTCAATTTGCTCTTAATGTGCCACACTTGGGATCTTGCAAACCTCATTCTCTCCATTATCAACTCTGCAGTGTTAATCTCTTGATTCTGGATAGCCCAGAACATCAGGTCTGAATCAGCCTTGGTGCATGAAGAAAAAGTTGCACTCCTTGGCACGATGATTTGACAGATTATGAAGTGCAAAAGCCTGTTAAAGGCACTGAGCTGGTTAATATCCAGCTTTCCATCCTTCAGCCTATACTTTGGGCCTATTATCCCCAAACCCTTGACATGAGTGTCCACAGTGTGGACTCCACTGCGACCGTAAGTAGAAACTTCAAACAGAGATGCTAACAATTCCCTGGTAATCCTGATTTGGGTTCCCTTGACCATAGAAGTCAGGGTCCCATCCTCCTCTATCTTCAGACAGACATAGAAAGCCTCGACAAGATCTGGATAACTTACATCAGAAAGGGTTGCAATCTTCATCCATTTCAGCCTCTGTAGAGCTTCAACCAAACTGCCCATTCCATTCTTCTCCAAGTCTGCTAAATCCACTGCCTTGTGCCCGCAAAGCTTTGCCTTGACTGAAGCGAACCTAATTTGCTCTTCTGCAGTGAGGAATGCAGCTCCGTAACCCCCAACACTGCCGGAAATAGTTGAAGAGGCCATGGAATCAAGCAAGAAGAGGTTCTGGAGGTCTGGAAGGGTGGTTAAAGGAGAAACCCTCAAGAAATTTCTGGCGGGAGAGGTTGAAGGCTTCAAATCTGGTGGAAGTCAATGCCGGGGGCGAAGGGTTATCGCCTCAGGCAAGAGAACGAAGGAGATAAAGAGGGGAGACGAATCGTTCTCATACCGATTACGGGATAAATGAAATAGAGGATAAATGCCCCCTTTTTGAAGAGGTGCGCCTTTATGGCGGAAAACGACAAACTCCAGTTTGAAAGAAATAAAGAATTACACAAAACGAACCGACAGGAGAATTTACGCAAGAAGGATAAATGAGAAGTAATTGAGATAATTTTTGCTCACTTCAAGGAGAATAATTAATTGGGCTCCGAAATTTAATATTTCAGTATTTAACAAATAAATCTATCACAATTTACACATGCCTAATTCCCTTCCGAGAGAAGCGAACCTCTCTTCGGGTAAGGCTTTCGTGAAGATATCTGCCAACTGATTATTTGTGTCAATAAAAGATATTTCAATATTACCATTAGCTACATGATCACGAATAAAATGATATCTAACCTCAATGTGTTTAGTTCTTGAGTGTTGTACTGGATTCTTGGTTAAGTTTATGGCACTTGTGTTGTCACATAACAGTGGAATTGACTTGATGTGCATTCCGTAGTCCTCAAGTTGTTGCTTTATCCATAGGAGTTGTGTATAGCAACTTACAGCAGCCACGTACTCAGCTTTAGCTGTTGAGAGTGCCACTGAATTCTGCTTCTTGGAGGACCAGGATATGAAGCATCCTGCAAGAAATTGACAACAACCACTGGTGCTTTTTCTATCTAGTTTGCATGCAGCATAGTCAGCATCAGAGTACCCTACTAAATTTACTTCACATGATTTTGGATACCAGATACCTAGATCATGAGTTCTAGATAAATATCTGAAAATTCTTTTAACATTAATTAAATGAGATTCTCTAGGGTCTGCTTGATATCTAGCACACATGCATACACTAAATAGTATATCAGGTTTGCTGGAAGTTAAGTAAAGTAGAGAACCTATCATACCTCTATAGATCTTTTGATCTACTTTCTTACCATCTTTGTCACTGTCCATTCTTGTTGAAGTGCTCATTGGTGTTGACAGTGGCTTGGAATTTTTGAATCCAAACTTCATCAAGAGCTCCTTGGTGTATTTGGCTTGACAAATGTCGGTGCCATCTCCTCCTTGCTTGATTTGTAATCCAAGGAAGTAGTTCAGCTCCCCCATCATGCTCATCTCAAATTATCCCTGCATAAGCTTCTCAAAGTACTTGCAAAGAGATTCATCAGTAGATCCAAAAATTATGTTATCTACATAAATTTGTACAAGTAGTATGTGCTTGACCTTTGACTTTATAAATAAAGTGCTATCTACTTGTCCTCTAGTGAAATCATGATTTAATAAAAAAGAACTAAGCCTTTCATACCAGGCTCTAGGTGCTTGCTTTAAGCCATATAATGCCTTATGAAGTTTAAAAACATGATTTGGAAATTCTGAATCATCAAAACCCAGAGGTTGTTCTACATAAACTTCTTCTTTAATGAAACTATTTAAAAATGCAGATTTGACATCCATTTGAAATAATTTCAAATGTAGAGCAGATGAATATGCAAGTAAAATCCTAATAGCTTCAAGTCTAGCTACAGGTGCATAGGTTTCATCGAAATCTATACCTTCCTCTTGGGAATAGCCTTGAGCTACCAATCTAGCCTTGTTTCTTAAGATCACACCAGTTTCGTCCAATTTATTTCTGAACACCCATTTGGTGCCAATAACTGGATGACCTGATGGTCTAGGAACAAGTGACCATACATGGTTTCTCTTGAACTGATTCAGTTCATCTTGCATAGCTAGAATCCAAGACTCATCAGTAAGAGCTTCATTGATTGTCCTAGGCTCTATTTGAGAAACAAATGCTAGGTAATCACAAGGGATTACATTACCTCTTGTTCTTACCCCTACAGATGGATCACCAATAATATTTTCAGGTGGGTGATCTTTCTTGTATCTCCACTCCTTTGGAAGATTTTCATGTTCAATGTTTGTTTGCTGCAAGTCTTCCAGAGGTGGATCTTCCTTGTCCTCAATTGATGTGTTCTTTAATTTCTTAGACAAGTCATCTACATCATCAATGTCACTCTCTGCTTCCTTTCTCAAGGAAGGGTTAGTTTCATAAAAAATAATATGTACAGACTGTTCAATCAATAAGGTGTGTTTATTAAACACTCTATAACCTTTAGGTTTAGTAGCATACCCCATGAAGATGTCTTCATCTGATTTGGCATCCAACTTACCAATGTCTCTTTTGCCGTTGTTGTGAATGAAGCATGGACATCCAAAGGTTCTGAAGTGACTGATCTTTGGCTTCTTTCCCTTGAACAACTCATATGCAGTTTTCTTCAAGATGGGTCTGATCATTACTCTATAAATGATATAGCTTGTTGTGTTCACTGCTTCAGCCCAGAAGTACCTTGGTAAATCATATTCTGATAGCATTGTTTTTGCCATATCCAACAAGGTTCTATTCTTCCTCTCAGCAACTCCATTTTGCTGTGGTGTCCTTGGTGCTGAGAAGTTATGCTCAATCCCTTGGTCATCACAGAATTTTGCAAATTTTTCATTTTGAAACTCTCCTCCATGATCTGACTGGATTCCAATAATGTAAAACTTCTTGTCTTTCTGTACTCTTCTGCTGAAGCTTACAAAACTATCAAAGGTATCATCTTTATGCTCCAAGAAGGAAACCCATGTGAATCTGGAATAATCATCCACAATAACAAATCCAAAATTCTTTCCTCCAAGACTAGTGGTCCTCATTGGCCCGAATAAATCCATGTGAAGGAGTTCTACGGGTTTAGAGGTGGTTACCACAGTCTTTGACTTGAAGGAACTCTTAGTGTGCTTCCCTTTTGTACATGGTCTGCAGATACCATCCAATTTATTGCTGACCTTTGGCAGACCTTCCACAAGACTTCTCTTTCTGAGCTTATTCATGCCATCCAAACTGTAGTGGTCCAATCTTCTGTGCCACAGCTCAGTTGACTGCTCTTTGCTGGCCGCTAAACAAATGCCTAGATCCTTGAGTTCTTCAAGATAGAGCACATACAGGTTCTTTTCTATGTTAGCTTCGAAGATTACTGCTCCATCCTTCAGGATACTGCACTTGGACTCTTGGAACTTGATCTGATGACCTTTGTCACAAAGCTGGTTGATGCTTATGAGGTTGTGCTTTAGCCCTTTGACACACAGTACATCTTCAATAATTGTTTTCCCTTTGTTGCTCACAGAACCACTGCCTACCACTGTTCCTTTTCCATTATCTCCATAGGTGACTGTTCCTTCTTCAGCTTGGAGATGAGTGAACAGCTTCCTGTTCCCTGACATATGTCTTGAGCACCCGCTGTCCAGGTACCACTTTGATGCTCGAAGGCTTCCCTGAAAAGGAGACATTAAGTTTTAGGTACCTAAGTTCTTTTGGATCCTTATTGGTTAGTGTCAACAGTTTCCTTTTTAATTATCCATTTCTTATGTCTAGTTGGACATGTTAATTTTATATGCCCTAACTTATTGCAATGGCTACAGCATGACATTTTTGTTACTCTTTCAATATATTTGAAATTGGTTTTGTATGTTGTATCTTGTTCAGGTGTAAACTTCGGAGTTGGATATATTTTCGGTTGAATTATTGTTTCTTCATTTTCTGGTGGTGTATATCCTAAACCATGTTTCTTCTTTCCTGAACGTCTAGCACCTTTTAATATTAAGGAGTTCTTACCATTTGTAAATTTCTCTAATGTGCTTGATAGTTTGTCATTTTCTTCATTTAAAGTTTTAATTTCTTTTCTCAGTTCATCTGAACTCTCCTATTTTTCTAATCAGATTATTTGTTTATTTTTATCTTTTAGATCTTCACATAATAGTTCATTTCTTCTTTTAAGTTCAGTTATTTGTTTTTCTAATTCTTCGTTTTCTATTTTTAGATCTGAATTAGTGTTTTCTAAACATGCAGTATTTTTCTTACTAAATTTTAATAGTTTTGTTACTTCCCTATATTTACAGTACAATTCGTTGAAAGCTTCTTCTAGATTATTAGAATCAAAATTATTGCAAGAATCAAAAGATGAATCAGAAGTTACCTTCTCTTCAGTGTTTGCCATAAAAGCCAAGTTGGCTTCTTCTTCTTCATTGTTTGAGCTTGACTCATTGTCTGAGTCGTTGTTGTTGCTCCATGCTGCTGCCATAGCCTTTTTCTTATGCCTCCTGAACTTCTTGGTGATGACCAGTCTATCCCCATGTAATTTTAATTAATTACATATATATATATATTGATGATTAACAAAACCAAACAAAAGTTTATCAATTATATCTAATGAATATTTCATAAGTCTTAAGTACAGGAAAAACACCAAGGTCAAACAAGCCAATAAAGGTATGCATTACTTCTATGAAGCCTTAATCTTTAATCTTTTCAACATGATATTTCTCTAAGTCCATATCGACTTCTATTGAAGACCATAACGATTTCTTTATAAGCATATCGATTTCAATAGAATTACCGTAACGATTTTATAAGTGATCGCAACGATTTCCTTATAAGACTAAAAAGTCATGTTGTTTCAAACAAGTCGATGCCGCAACGACTCTATAAGTTACCGTAACGATTTCTTTAGAGCTCGTAACGACTTGCCTATTACAACAACTCTATAAGTTATCACAACGATTTCTTTAGAGCCCGTAACGACTTGCTCCTCACAACGACTCTATAAGTTACCGTAACGATTTCTTTAGAGCTCCTAACGACTTGCCTATCGCAACAACTCTATAAGTTATCGCAACGATTTTTTAGAGCGCGTAACGATTTGCTTGTTGTAATGATTTCATAAGTTACCGTAACGACTTCTTTAGAACTCGCAACAACTTGCTTATTGTAACGACTTCATAAGTTACCGTAACGACTTCTTTATAACTCACAACGACTTGCTTATTGTAACGACTTCATAAGTTACCGTAACGACTTCTTTAGAACTCGCAACGACTTGCTTATTGTAACGACTTCATAAGTTACCATAATGATTTCCTTAGAGTTCATAACGACTTGATAAGTATTCATAACGGTTTCTTTAGAATTCCCAACGACTTGCTTTGTATAATGATTTGTTAAGTATTTCACATCGATTTCTTCAGAAACACAACGATTTGCTTTGTGCAACGATTCATTAAGTGTTCATGATATATCTTCTGTCACAAAATGATTTGCTATGACTCATAACGATTTCATAAGTCATATAGTCATCGATTTCATATCTTGATATCTTATTCATCTTAAAAGCATTGACTAGTCAAAGCCCACGTAGACATCTCTCTGACGCTTTTGCATTTATGAGATCTGAACGTATCTCTACATGCATGTAGACCATATCGTGCCTACTCTGATTACGTCCTTTAGACTTAAGCTATTTTGCACTACTATTTTCATGTCTATTGCTACTGACGTTGACTGACATCAGAGACAGCTTAGCTGTCTGCTATTTGAGATTGACATTTGTGCAGACCTCTGAACTAGCTTCATGGTACAATGTTAAACAAATAGAAGCCAACGGATATTTCTGAAGATCTATCTCTTTGCGTGCTCAAGTGATCAAAAGACTGTTGACTGGAAGCTTCCAAGACTCCAGATGTCATTCAATCTAACGACTACTCAAAAGAGAGACAACGGACACTTCAACGTCTACATTTCAAATTGAAGATATAAATTCATGTCAGAAGAACAGAAGAAATATAAAATATCGCGCATTCAAGCATTCAAATTCTTCTGAAGAAAGTCCAGAGCCAAGAACCTTCATTCCACTTAGCTTTTGCTCTTTTTGCTCTCCACTAGTTTTATGAAAATCTTGAGAGAGCCTGTATAGTTCTGAGAGTGTGCCTTGTTTAAATCTCTTTGCTCTCAGTTCTAGTTGCTTCAGATCCTTGCTAGTCAAAAGCTTGATCTAGGGGCTTAAATTTCATTCACTCTCTTTGTGTTGTTCCCTTCGGGTGTGAAGGAAGACTTGGTGGTATCCAGGGTATTGTTCCCTTCGGTTGTGAAGGAAGACCTAGTGTGGTATCCAGGGTGTTATTCCCTTCGGTTGTGAAGGAAGACCTGGTGTGGTATCCAGGGTGTTGTTCCCTTCGGTTGTGAAGGAAGACCTGGTATGGTATCCAGGGTGTTGTTCCCTTCGGGTGTGAAGGAAGACCAGCTGAGCTGGGTGTTGTAGCGTCCTTAGGGGGACTGTACCCTAGTTAGTGAAATCCTGAGTTGTTGCTCAGGGACTGGACGTAGGACTCCTAAGGAAAGGAGGTCCGAACCAGGATAAATCTTGTGTTGTGTGATTGTCTTCTTTGTGTGTTTGTTATTTAAACTAACTATCACTAACCAACTTCGAAGAACGTTTGTGTGAATGTTTTTAGTTACAGGTATCTTCTAGATTAATTTTTAAAGACCCATTCACCCCCCCCCCCCTCTGGGCTCGTCAACTGGGCAACACTTGGAACTTTCTCTCTTTCTGAATTCAGGCTTCTTAAGCTTTGGACATTCTGCTCTGATATGTCCTGGCTTTTTGCACTCGTAGCATATGGGCTCGCCCTTTTTCTGATCCTTTCCATCTGGTTTCTTGAAGTCCTTATTTTTCTTAAAGTGTCTTCTACCAGATTGGAACTTCTTCTTCTTGGCTAGAATGCGCTGCAGTCTTCTTGATAGCATGGCTTCTTCATCTTCGCAATCATTTGAGCTTTCATCTTCGGCTGATGACTCATCTGATCTGTCTTCTTCTGCTTTAAAAGCATTTGAATGTTTCTTTCTGCTTAAGGACTCTCCTAGTCTCTCCATATTTATCTCGTGGGCCATAAGGGACCCAATGAGCTTTTCCAAAGACATCCTCTTTAGATCATTAGCTTCCTCAATGGCTGTTACCTTGGGAGTCCATGTAGATGGAAGAGATCTAAGGATTTTTCTGACCATATCTCCAATCTCATAGGTCTTCCCGAGTCCTACTAATCCATTTGTAATGTCTGTAAATCTACTGAACATTTAAGTTATGGACTCTCCTGGCTGCATCTGGAACCTCTCATATTGAGTTACCAGAATATCTATTATGGTTTCCTTAACCTTGCCCGTGCCTTCATAAGTGATTCTCAGTTTTTCCCACATCTCCATTGTGGATTTGCAGGCTGATACTCTATTGAATTCTTTCTTGCTGAGAGCACAGCACAGAATGCTTTTAGCCTTACAGTTTGAAGAAATCTTCTTCCTGTCATCATCTGTCCACTGAGCTTTTTCGTTGGTGACTAGGAGATCGCCTTCTTCAACTATGGACCATATCTGATAGTCATGACCTTGTAGAAAATACTCCATTCTTATTTTCCAGTAAGCATAGTCTTCTCCATCGAACAATGGTGGTCGGTTGACAGACTGACCTTCATTGTGACCTTGGGCTGCCATGGATCTTTACTCTTCAGATCGTTGGATCTTCTTCTTAGTCGAAGAGACTCGCTCTGATACCACTTGTTGCCCAGTTAGGTAGCCCAGAGGGGGGGTGAATGAGTCTTTAAAATTTATCAATTAATACCTGTTCACTAAAAATGTTCACAAAGAAATACACTTTGAAGATTGTTAGTGTTAGTAAACAAACACATGAAGACAATCACACAACACCAGATGTATCCTAGTTCGGACCTCCTCTCCACAAGAGTCCTACGTCCAGTCCCTGAGCAACAACTCAGGATTTCACTAACTAGGGTATAGTCCCCCTATCGACACTACAACACCCAGCTCAGCTGGTCTTCTCTTCTTAGCCCGAAGAGGAACAACACCCTAGATACCTCCAGGTCTTCCTTCACACCAGAAGGGCATACACACACCCTGGATACCACCAGGTCTTCCTTCACACACGAAGGGTACAAGCACAGAAACAAGTAAGCAGGAGATTAAGCCCCTAGATCAAGCTTTGACAAGCTAAGATATGAAGCAGAGGACTGAGAGCTTAAGGTCTACAAACTAAGCTCACTCTCAGATCCAGACAAGCTCTCTCAAAAATCTACAAACAATGCAGAGAGCAAAGAAGAGCTAATCTAATCGAATGAGTCTTGGCTCTTTCTTGAGAACTCGCAGAAGACTTGATGATCAGAGTGTTTTTTATATGACTATCGTTCTCCATATGTATATATCACTTCTGGAGCTCCTTTCGTCAATATATAGCTTCAATTTGAAATCTAGACGTTGTAGTATCCATTGCCTCTAGCTTTTTGGTGGACGTTAGACTGAGTGGCAATTGGAAGCTTCCAGTCAATCAGTCCTTTATCCATTTGTTCACGTAAAGAGATAGGATCTTCTGAAGTGTCCTTTGGCTTCTACAAAGTTCAACGTTGTATGACGAATGTTTGTTAGAGACCTGCATACATTAAATGCTAGAAAAGTAGACAGCTAGGCTGTCTCTTGTTGTCAGTCAACGTTGGTGTGAATATTCACCAAAATAGTAATGCCATTTTGCTGTTCTAAAAGATGCATATGGAATAGACACGATAATGGATGATATCGTCTGTATGCATGTAGAGATACGTTCAGTCTTCATTAAATTCACAGCTGACAGAAGAAAATGTGCGAAGACTTTGACTATTCAACCCGTTGAAAGGATAAGTCATATGTCAAGTTGATTGATATGAAATTGATGCATTTATGACTTATGAAATTGTTATGCAACCAAACAGCAAATCGTTGTGAGATATGAAATAATCGTTGTGATCATTGAGGAAATCATTATGATTTCTTAAGAAGTCGATGTGCAAAGCAAATCGTTATAATATCTGAAGCAATCGTTGCGATAAGCAAATCGTTATGATAACTAAAGGAATCGTTATGATAGCAAATCTAAAGGAATCGTTATGATAGCAAATCGTTATGATAACTAAAGGAATTGTTATGATAGCAAATCTAAAGGAATCGTTATGATAGCAAATCGTTATGATAACTAAAGGAATCGTTACGAAATCAAGTAGTGACGATGACTAATGGAATCGTTATGAGAGCAAGTCGTTACGATGACTAAAGGAATCATTATGAGAGCAAGTCGTTACGATGACTAAAGGAATCATTACGAAAGTAAGTCGTTACGATGACTAAAAGAATCATTACGAGAGCAAGTCGTTACGATGACTAAAGGAGTCGTTACGAGAGCAAGTCGTTATGATGACTAAAGGAATCGTTACGAGAGCAAGTCGTTACGATGACTAAAGGAATCGTTACGAGAGAAAGTCATTACGATGACTAAAGGAATCGTTATGATGAATAAAGAAGTCGATGCAAGCAAATCGTTACGCTCTCTTTAAGAAGTCGTTGTAGGAACGATTTCTTTTGAAATTAGAAGAAGTTTCAATCTATGAAGAAATCGTTAAGGTACTTATGAAACGGTCATGAAGAAATCATTACAGTTCTACTGTAATCGTTATGATCTATAAAAGAAACCGATGTGTACTTAGACAAATATGATGCTATAGATACAATGTAAAGATGCTTACCTGTTTTGGCTTATTTTCCTTTGGTATTAATTCATGTGCTTAAGACTTGTGGAAAATAGGTTAGTGACCTTTAATTAAGGGTTTGATAATTATCACAATAATATGGTTTTGTTAATCACCAAAATAGAAATGTAATTGCTTTTAATTACATGGGGATAGATTGTTCATCACTTTTGTGGACTTGATCTAGCGTGTGTGTGTGTGGTTGAGCCGTTGTGCTCAAGTGTGTGTATTGTACTCAACTTTGAGTAGTGTGTCCTCACTGTGTGAGGGGTGGACGTAGGAGTCACTGGATGTGATCTCCGAGCCACCTGTGCACTGTGGTTTGACTTTGACTTTGTATTGCGCTAGATGCATGCATAGGGATTTTGCCTACACACTACTTATTAATTTGTTCACTCACATCAATCACATGTTTGTTGATTAAACTAATTGATGAAATGTTTCTTACATTTTTAATTACTCACATTGTAAGAAATCAGAGGGGTTTTAATTGAGTAGATCTCTTAATCTGAAGTAATTTTAAAATTGCTTAAGTTTCCGCAGCAAATCTATTCAACCCCCCCCTCTAGCTTTGCCATCACTGAATATCCTATCCTAACAGTGACTCTTCGCCTAAAAAAGACTCAAAGTCTCCACAAAGAAAATATGAAAAAATAAAGATAAATACGGACGGAGCACAACTCCTTGAATGTGTTCGTGATCGCCAGGTACGCATGGGTACCGAAAGAGGTGCAGCAAGTGCACATATAGAGATGATCACGAGAAATACCTTTTGGAGTGGGGAAATTGCACAGAAGGATGTAGGTTCACTTCTTCTACGAGCACGGCCAGTCATGGTAAAAGGCTTCTTCTATTTGATTACCCTTGCAAGAAACACAAAGAAAAGAGGATTAGCCAAAGAAGTGTAGTATCAAATTCTCAAATAGTTGAAAGAACAAGAAGAGCATGGAGATGATCTCACCTTTTGGTGGATTTTAAACCCCTTAGAAAATAGGGGTGTGTGTGTATGCATGCATGAAGTGTGTGCTGATTGATGTGATTAAAAAGAAAGAAAAGGGATAACTTGGCAGCCACATTGGGGCTATGGTGGAAGTATTAACCTAAATAACAAGGAGACAATAGATGCCTATGGTGGGAGCTTAAGGGGATGATAATGGTGATGTACATGTGAATAAACAATTGAAAAGAAGAAAAAGGAGGTGCTTCCCCCTTTGTGGATGTTGACGCAGGTAGCTGCTTGCGGGAGAGCTTGAAAAGGAAGTGGAGAAGAGGTGTTGGTGCTGTTGCTTCAAACGTGGAGTGGAGAGGGCTACCGTCAAGGTGGAGATCTGGCAGAGCTTTGCCTTGAATTAGCTCTCTCACAACTCATTGGACATGGCGGTTCTCTGGGGGCTCCAACCTTGGGGAAGACGAGACATGAAGTGTATATATAGAGGATAGGCTCAAAATCCAAGGTGGACAATAATTGTAAATCGCGACGGACATAGTGGTCGCTTTTAATGTTGAATCGTGACTATATGTGCGGATGCCTATTAAGAGATTCCAATCTGATTCAGATTCTGACGGAATTTGCTCATGAATCACGACGGTATTACTCGACGCGTATATGAATTTCCAAAACTTATTTATGGAAGGTTGCCATATAATCGATTGTTTCAAAATAGAGACGACCTTCTCGGTCACGTATCAAAAGAAGGCAATAATGAATAGCGATGGTATGACCCGTCGTGCATCACACTTTCCAAACAACACTTCTCCCAACGACAATCAGAACTCAGTCGAAGTCGGAGTGTGAAATAGAATCACAACGGAGTGAACAATTGCGAATATGAAATGTTTCCAAAAATCATTTAACGAAAATTTCCAAAGTGGAAGGTTTAAAATATGGATATGATAATAGTGACCACTCAGTCAGACGCATATAAGAATCAGAATCCTAGTCGGATTAGAATCTAAATTACAACGGAATGAGCAGTCGCTCATTGAAGACATGAAAGCATCCACTTAAACTATCACGGATAATAGTCTTGAATCGTGACCAGTGTGTCAGGCGTGCTTATAGAACTCTACCAAACTTTCAACAGGCATGGAAAAGAGAAGGGAGCACCAAGAGATGGGGAGGGAGACCTTTAATAATGGGGAAAATTGTCACGCCCTGACATTTAGCAGTGGAAAATAAATGTCGAGAGCGTGAGCGATACATGTGTGCGTATCATAGTCGAGTAAATCAGAGTAACAACTAAGTATAACACAAGATATGAGACAATAAGATTTTCCAGCCAAATAACCTTTATTTGATTTTCATCAACTAGTTTAAACACCTTACATAATCTGAGCCAATGACAAGGCCCAATATTGTATCTCAATTACATAAGACTTCAAAAAGTAAACCTAACAATTATAGACTCTTCAAACTCTAATCATCTGGCTGACGTGCTAGACAGACTGGTACACTTGTGCAACTCATCACTCATCCCTAGTCCCATCATTCTCTAAAACTCCATAGTCATAACCTAAAAAGATTAAGAAAAAGCAGGTGTGAGCGCACTAGCACCCAGTAGGATTTACATCTCATGGTGTGGGCATGCTTTACGTAATTAACTTATTAACTGTGGCAATACTATCATGCAATGCCCATGACAATAATGATAGTGACAAATCCAATCTATAGCATGTACGAGTATGACAATTCTCATGTAGGACAGAATGATTATCAATGGGATAGATGATAGTTCAATCACTTGACATGTAGGAGAGATTCAATAGCATGTAGCATGTACAATAGATACTTCAAGTTGAATTCTGTAGAATTTCAATGGACAATGACATGTGAGGTTCAATAACGATGACATGTACAATAGATTAGGCCATTTAACATATAACAGTCAATCAATCAATCAATCATTCGATAACAGTGTGAAAATTACCCAGATCAATCTTGCATTCAATTAGGTGATTGCTAGACACCTCAATGGATCATATACTCTCACGATTTATAAGTATTTCGGGTACTCCTCCTAGGACCAGACTTGGCCCTATTTGCACAAGCATAGTTGTGAACCAAAGTTCCAATAGTTTCTGGTAATTCTATTCATTCATTTATGGCCACATGATTTTCAAGTAATGGACAATGATGAACTAATGATCATGTCAATGATGATAGAGAATAATGCAAGGGGACATGATCCAGATTAATTTCGGCAGTAGAACGGCTTATTCTCATTAGTTCAATCTTTACATTTAATGGCTTGTTTTCAATGTTATCAAATCACTCTCACGAGAAGAAGATAAGAAGAGAAGTTCATTCTATCTTCTGGGTACTTCATTGGTACAACCAACTCGGTCTTCATGAGGGAATCCATAAAGTACGGAGATTTATGGAGGTCTTAGAGAAAAGGTTGCCAGTATATCGATACGGAATGACTGACAGAGAGCTTACAATTCCCTAAGAAAGGGCTGCCTATATGTGCAAAGTGACGTGTAGAGCGTGTCTCAATCCACAATCCACCGGTTAAAACATTACGAAAAGCTTATAACAATCACCATGACATGTATGCAAATTAATCTATCACGTGGTTGCAGTGCTTTTAGCATGTAATCACTTTCCAATTCATGGACAAGACAGAGTATAGACATAGCATGTAACAATTACATGATCACATGGATGAACTCAATCATTCATTTACAATTAGAATAGATGTTCATGTTCTTAAGATTTTCATGTAGGTTAATCACTTTTAGACCATTGCATAACTATATGACATGATGTAACATAAGAACATGCATAAACAAGACTGAACAGCTCATTAAAATAGTCTCGAGTCGGCCTTGAAATCATGTCGGAACCAATCGACGCACTTCAAGAAGTAGTACACAGACAAAACACAGTTCAGTAACAAGTATGTAAATCGCGACGTACCTACCCATCGCGTTCAAATCGTGACGGGACAGGTCGTCGCCTTCTCAGGCAGGAATCGATGGCAGATCGATTGTGTAGTAAAGATCGCAACGGTCAACACCGACGCGTTCATACTACTCTCTGAATCACGACAGGTTGACCCATCGTGTTCAGGAGATAGTTTTAAAATCTGAATATAAAAATAACAGAAATCTTTGGGCGGGAAACCAAATCAAATTGCGACGGCCTATGACGTCACGTTCATGACCGGCGATGAAAACCATGCAGCTCACAGTTTCATGCACTGTGGTTAACCAGTCAGACATCAAAACATGATGGAACTATCAGTCGCCTTTTACTAAATCGTGACATACCAATATGTTGCGTTCATGCAACATGATTCGCGACGACTGGAGTCGTCACGTTCATGGATCTTGCCCGATACTCAGAAAAATGTGACACCCTTCATAATTGACCTATAACTTGCAAACTAGTGATCTTTAGACAAAACTCTTAACATGAAAAACAACGAGGACAACTAGTAGAAGAAGATTCATGTTTTGAGTTTGACCCAATTAGGTCTCAGTTCACGTGAAACACATGAAGAACATGAAAACCCCTAACAGTGCGCGACTCTTGGAAAACGCTTAATACGACTCACATACTCCATGAAACTTAGGGAAATTACTTGCAAATCAAACTAGACTTGATGCTCTATTCATTGGTATATGCAACTTATATGTTCAGCCCAAGACCACCTACCTTGGTGTAGATCTAAGTCAAGTCGATGCACAAAACGTAGCAGAGGATGGATGGGGAAAAAGCTCCAGTTCTATAACACCCCGGAAAAATTAAAATATAAGAAAATAATAAATAAATAAAAGTGGTGAACCAAAAATAAAATAAATGTCATGATTAAACTCCCAAGGTGAGAAATCAGCTATTTAATCAAATTGGTCCAATGCAGCTCTAAATGGGCCAAAGATAAAAACCCAATAATAATAAACCCCAAAATTCGTACCCATAATTATGCAGAAATTAAGGAAGGCAAATTAGGGCTTAAACTAATGCTATTAGCCAAGCATAGTAACCCAAATCGTGGCCAACCATGCTAAGAGCCTTCCTATGATGTAGCTACTCCAATTGGGAGAGGAAATCCCAAAATATGGAAGGTGCTAAGTAGAATTCATAGGCCACCTTTCCTAGCCTCATTAGGACATGGATTAAACCCTAAAACTACAAGAGATCATCACAAAACTTTTAAAGGAAGTTTGGCATTGAGTTGGCTTCTTCCTCAACCTTGCTCTGCATCGATCTGGGCATTTGCATCTCTTAGATCCATCTAAAGGTAGGTGATCTCGAGCCGAAACTAAACAAACCCTATACCATCTGAAAGAGCATCGTGTCTACTTTGTTTTGAATCTAATTTCCTAAATTTTCATTAAGCATGTTCACCATACTAAGCATTTTCCCATCATCGCGCAAGTCTGTCCTATTTCTTGTTCATGCTAGTTTGCATGCCTAACGAGACCAAATCGATTCTGTCCAAAGGCCTAGTTATCTTGTTCTTGATGTCCCCTACAAGTTTCATGTTCACCATTTTGACCCAAGTGCCCTAGATAGAGAGTTATAAGCGTTGCATAATGATCGCTGCCTTTTTCTTGTGATTTCGGTTTGAAGCTTGAATCGCGACTGAGCCAGGCGACGCGATTCAATTGCCTGGTATCATGGCAGTCATAGCCGTCGTGATTACCTAAAAGGCATCTGCCCATGTCGTCATGTTTTGGCGTGTCCTGTGCCTCAAACTGTGCGCTCGTTGACCTGTCAGAAGACCTCTAAAATGCAACCGCTAAGGTCGTCGCGTTTCACTGTCGTTTCCCGCCCAAAGAATTTTCGATATTTTTATATTCAGTTTTTAAAAGCTAGCTCATGAACGCGACGGGTTGACCAGTCGTGATTCAGAGAGTGGTTGCATGAACCCATCGATTATCCCCGTCGTGATTTAAACGCGACGGGTAGGTACGTCGTGATTTAGACACTTGTTACTGAACTGCGTTTTGTCCAAGTACAGCTTCTTTAAGTGCGTTGACTGGTTCCGACGTGATTTAAGGGCCGAACCGAGACTATTCTTTTCGGCTAGTCAGTCAGCATGTTTAGTCTCTTAGTCTGTAAGCATGTTACTTAGTGTCCATTGGCCTAAAAGTGATCAACCTATTTGAAAACTATAAAGACATGAATATGATTCTAATGTATATTATGAAGTGAATGATCTTATGTCATGTGATTATCATCTTGTGATCTAGCTTGATACGAAATTGTCATATTAAGAATGTGTTATGAAATTGTTGAGAATACATGTTAGAATAGACTTGCTTAGTTAAGCTTTCCAATTATGTTACTTGCTTGTTGCATGTTAACATTCTTTCTTTATATGATTTCCGAGGTTTTCATATTTTGTTCATCCATTGCATGCATGATTAGGAAAATTCCATGTCACGACACTTACACATTTGCACAATTAGGCACACCCCTCTTGGGGAATTGGGAGCTCTCTGCCGGTCATTCCGTATTGGCAGACTAGAGATCTTTTCCCTAAGACCTCCGTAAGTCTCTGTACTTTGTGGATTCTCTCATAGAGACCGAGCTGGTTGTACCATAAAGTACCCTGGAGATAGAGAGCACTTGTACCGTGTACGATATGTCATTAGTCATCCTCTCGTCAAGACATTAAAGAATTATGAAACATAAGATATGTCGTTATGCTGTCCAATTGATCTCTCGAGCTTTTGTCATCCCTTGAACTCTATGAATGATCATGTCCCTATTACTATGAGCTTGTTATTGAAAATCTGTGGCCATAATATGTATATGTTTGATCGGCAACGTGGGACTTCGGTCCATTTGACTAATGCCTGTGCAATGGGGGCCCTGTCTAGTCCTGGGGAAGAGCGCCCCAACGTACTTATTAACCGCGGGAGTATGTACTTGTGGTGCGTGGCATGACACTAGAATGTGTGCAAGATTTGTGTGAATGTGCCTTCGTTTGATATGATATGATAAGTTTGATATGATACGTCTGATCACGTGAACATGTGATATCTGTGTGAATATGGCCAATTCTTGTTTATGTGATACGAACTCATTATTGAAATCCTTGTGATACGATTCTATTCTTGAATTACCTGTCTAATACATATGAAAGTCAACATTTGATTTGTTCTGATATTCGTTCTATTCAGCTAATTGACTTGTTAGAAATGCATGCATAGTCATCATGTTCCTGTTCACGTCCTGCTTATTTGAATTGTTAATCATGTATATTAGTGCCCGCACATTGAGGTGTAAATCATAGTGGGCTAGTTTGCTCACCCTATCATCCTGTCCTTTTCAGGTAGTGATGAGGATCCTGTGGACTCCGATGGGGCAGGGCATGAGTGAAGAGCACCCGTCATACGAGGAGTTGAAAGATTAGGAATATATATTTGAGTAGCATATGTAATAGTGATACATTTTACATTTGAATAATGGACATTTAGTTGGTTCTATTAATGTATGGTTTTAAATTAGTTGAATGGAACGAAATATGGAATATCATAGTTGGCATTATTACTGTCTCTAGTTTGTGGTTACATTTAATTGTGACTCTGCGTTACTCAACTGTGATAATTATATTTGTATCTTTCACGCATCCCGATATTTCCTAGCTCGATCTCCTACGACCCCAACACGATGGTAAATCTTTCCTAAGAGTCTCTTCACGATTATTTATACATCTAGGGTTTATTCAAGTCCTAATGGGTTTAGGAAATACGGGTTGTGGTTTATGCTTGGGTAGCTTCCATATTTTGGGATTCTCCTCCCAATGGTAGTAGGAGTACTATTAGGAAGGATCCTTGCATGGCTAGGTACGAATTGGATTGCCATCCATGGCTAGTCCCCCATGTTTTAACCCTAATTTGCCCTTTCCTAATTTCTGCATATTTATGGTCACGAATTTTGGGGTTTATTGCTAATGGGTTATGATCTTTGGCCCATTTAAAGTTGTTTTGGCCCAAAATAATTTAAATAGTTGATTTCGCCTATTTGAGAGTTTAATCATGTCTTTCATTCTATTCTATTCACTATTTTATTTATTTGCCATTTTCCTTAATTTTTATCATTTAAATTTTCGGGGCACTACAAAAATCACTCTCAAAAGGCAAAAGGGGAACCATTTGTGGCATTATGGTGTAATTCAGAATTTGCCCGCGATGGTGTCATTTTTAACGTGTCTACAGGTGTGTCCTAATATCAAGAAAAGGTGGCCAACCATGAGGAGTGTGGGTGATGATGGCATACTCAAGGGGCCTGTACGAAGCTGCAATTTTCTCAAATGAAAAAAAAATGTAGTAGGAGCACCCATATATGTGCATGCTAGAGGGTGGACAGAAACGGGGATGGAGGAGGTGCCATGGCTTGTCGGACCACCTCTGCAAATGAGAAAATATTGGTGCCAGATTTCCATGCAGAGGAAGAGGGTTCTTTGGCAGTAATTGTTGGAGAAGGAACCGATGATGCAGCAACAACCTGTGCAATTGGAGCAAGATCCATAGGAGTAGCAAGAGAAGGAGCTAAGGGGGGAGGGCCAGTGCCCCCCCCCCTGAACGGCCATTGCTGGCCACCAAGGGAGGGAAGCTGAAGGGAGAACCACCAGGGGTGCGCCAATCCCCAAAGCTTCTCTCTCTAGGGAGGCCTAGAGAGAGAAACTATATGTCTAGTACTTTTATTTGGGGAATGACTAATACAACTTCATGGACTTCAAATTACAATGGCTCAAGAAAAGGAAAAATTACATGAGATTATACTTCTTCACTACCTACTACATCAAACTAACTCTCTGAATAAATTAATAGTAGACACTATGGTTGGAACACACACTTCACTTAAATGCATTCCCATCCATGTCCTGGCCTTCATCTTCCATGTCGATGTCACCTAATATGTTAAGAAGTAGGTAATGAGCAAACTAACCCAGTAGGATTTATATTTCAATATGTGGGTAATAATATAAGTGATTAACATTTTAAAAACTAGGCGGGCACGATTATCAATATATACATGTATGATTAATCCCATTAAACATGATACGTAAGCAAGATAGATTGAACAAGAGTGATTGAACAAGATCTAGATTGACATCACAAGCAAGAACTAGCAGTAGAGCAGTTTGTACAAGCACACAAGATTATCAATCGTTTGCAAGAACGCAAGATGGTCATATCACGCAAGCAAGCAAGCACGCATGAGCAAGAACTTTTAACATGTAACAATAATCAGGCACGATGACATAATGTGCACTAAAGATCTATGCCACCTTGGAATGCACACTAGGATACGTGTATGTGGTTATGTATCTAGCATTCAACATGCAAGTACTCCCAACGCAGATGCAACCCCAATAATCATTATACTTCATGGTTAACAGTATATTTACGACTCTCTGTCGTTGGGGCTAGACTGGAGCCATTGAACACTCGTCATGCCTGATACACATCAATCTATTTCAAATGTAGATACCCACAGTCAATCATGGTCAATAACAAGAGTTTCAGGAAGTATACATTTCAATATCATGTTCATGATGATTTTATGAAGGTCAAGTCATGTGAACATGATTTCATGATAACAATAGTCGAGAGAGAATTTCGGCAACATAATGACGCAATTTACTATTTAGTTAAATCTTTACTTTAATAGCTTGATTATAAAGCCATGCTCATGAGAAATAGACAAGAGACGAAGTGCACTCTATCTTCTGAGAACTTCAATGGTACAACCAACTCGGTCTCCATGAGGGAATCCACAAAGTACGGAGAATTACGGAGGTCTCAGTGAAAAGGTCTCTAGTCTACCAGAACAGAATGTCTAGTAGAGAGTTTCCAATTCCCCAAGAAAGGGCTACCTATTTGGTCTCGGGTATGCTTTAGAAATTGCGATGGATTCAGTCGTCACTATTCACTAAGGCTTATACAGTGAAAACTGGGTTTTGGGATGCCCTTACAATTTGCAACAGTCGATTTCTTAAAAACATGATGATTTGAACAGCCACGTTTTCCTCAAATCACGACAGGTAAGAACGTCACTATTTACAAGCATTTTAAAAAATCAAATATAAAATTGCACGAGAATCGAAGGCGGGAAAAATAGATCAAACTACGATGGGATGTCTAGTCACGATTATGACTGGCGCTGAATTCCATGTTGTGCATAGTTTGATGTGTTTGGTTCATCAAGATGGATCCAAAAATGCGACGGTTTGTGGAGTCGTGACTCACTAAAATGTGACGATCAAGAGTGTAGCGATAAGCTTCTATAATCGATGACGTTTGGATCCGTCGTGGATTATGGTGCTTGCTTGAAACACAAAAAATGACCTAGATCTTCTTGTTTGGTCTATAACTCACTATCTAGGGTTTCTTGGACAAAACTCTAAACACGAAAGTTGTAGATGATGAAAAGTAGAAGAGAACTACACTTTTGAGTTGACCCAATTTGACCTCAATATGCATGAATCACAGTAAGAACATGAAAATCCCTAGTCTTGTGCAGCTCTTAGGAGTCCTAATGTGTCTAGGAAAGTAGAGCTCTGAGTTTTGGTTAATCCCATCCATAATGTGAGGTTTCTCACCCAATTAGAGTAGGAAAGACTTTGGAAACACCATATTATGGTTGGGCACGAATTTGGGTTAACATGGAAGTCTAATTGTCTTAGATTTTGCCCTAATTGCCCTTTCTAATTTATGCCCAATTGGAGCTATGAATATTGGGATATTTTCTTACTTGAATTTATTCATTGGCCGAAAGTTATTCATTGATTCATCTCCCATGATGGGCTATCAATACATATTGTTTGGAGTCTACCAATTACTTTATTTTTGTTTATGATCGTCTTTTGTACACATGATAGTGGATTCCTAACTTATTCCCTAACACTGATAATAAGTCGTAAAACACTTAAAACTTGGCTAATTGGATTTTTATTCACCCGACTCTCTTCGCTTGTCAACTAGAAATATTATTCAGAGTTGAACTATGATTTTTATAGAATTTTACGATGTGTTTTCATTCATACGATAATGGCACATATGTTTTTACTATTTCGATAATATTATATTTATTATTTTCAATTTATTTCTATTTTTTCAATTACTAAATTTTCAGGGTGCTACATCCTCCCCCACTTAAGATAATTTGGTCCCCAAATTCACACGGATCATCAGGTGAATCTTCGTAATTGGGGTCCTGTGATACCCTGAAATTTTATTCTTTTTATATTGTGCGTGTGTATTTACTTGTTGTGTGTATAGCATGTGTATTCAAATGTGCATATTATAATTTCTATACTTCTCATGAACACATGCATGTATATATATATATATATATATATATATATATATATGTATATGATATTTTATATGAGAATAGGCAATTAGCTAATTTTGTGTATATTGTGTATACTAAAATCCTAGGCATATAATGCTTAAGTAATATTGTGCATGTTTAATCTAATTACTGATGCACATGTTGTATTTATTTATTTCATGCATAATGTACATAATTATGTTGTATATGTGTGTGTATGTATTTGTACATATGTCAATTCAAGCGCATGCATGCAAGAATTAAATATCATTGTATAGATTATTCTTAGTTAACTTATTGCATATTTCATCTTGAAGATACAGTGCATATATTACTATCTAAATTATTAAAGTGCATATTATTGAAGTGCATATTATACTACTTATTCCATGGATATTGTGTGTAAATATATGAAGTACATATGTATATAGGTATGATATCTTATGCATGTGATGTCTATCTATCCAATTCTATGTACATTAAATTATCTATAGTGTATGAATAGTACTTAAAATAACATTGTGCATGTGATAGGTAAGTATTGTTATATACCATGTAAGTACATGAGAGTTATTTTCGTACACGTATAAATATATATATAAGTGTGCATGTATTATCTAGCTATTAATGTATGTAATAAATCCCATGCATATTGTATGTGTTATGCATATAGTAAGAAGTTATTATCATACATCTTGTAAGCAAGTGTGAGTTTATTTCCGTGCATGTAATATATATTTAAATGTGTATGAATTATTTAATTATTGATGTGCCTATTGTATTTAATTATTTTATGCATGTTGTAAGTAACCATGGTGTGTATATGTATACATACATATATTAATCTTGTTTAAATGATATCTATCTACTTTAAGCATGTTAAATTATTTGTGGTGTGTAAGGTACTTGAATGATAATGCACATGTAGAATTTGACTAATGAGGAACACATTTCATTATAAGTTCATGCATGATGTATGTAATTATGTAATGTGTATGTATATGTGCATATATGTATGTTATTGATGCATAATATCCTTAATTATGATTAGTGTAAGTTATATTTAAATAAATATTATGTAATACATGTACTTTATGTGGTGAGGATATATGTAATTATTTTTATGCATATTAAATTATTTTGGGTGTATTTATGCATTTATTTTAAGGTTTGTCCGTGTTTTGGCCAAAACTGCCAAGCCTGTGATTGGCGTCCACATCCCTAGACGCCAATACACAGTGGGCAGCCACCCCCTGGACGCCAACAGCCTGTTGGCGACCAGACCCTGGACGTCAACTGTGCAGTTAACTACAACCAATGTTGACGTCAATATCCTCCTGTGTAACGGTTCCAGATTTGTTAATGCTCGTGTTTTGGCCGGTTCCAGAATAGGAAACCCATCCTAATGCGTAGGGAACCTACCCTAAAGCGTACCCAACCCGTTTAACTCTATTAAAGCACACCTTCTGGCCGTGCCAAGTCTCTTTTGGTGGTTGTGAAACCCTAGAACTTCCTGTGAGAAAAGCTGATCTTCCAAGGCTTGGATCCGGCGACTGAAGAAGATTCCTGGAGATCTACACCAACTGGAGGGCAGCCCAACCATCAAGGAGGCATCCCCAACCCCGAGCATCAAACCCCATTAGCTGAAGGACCGGATTTAAGGAGTTTTTGAGCACATTCTTGCCAAGGCCGAGGAGGGCTTCACCGACAATTCTTGATCTTCATAGATTTTTTTATAGGCAAGTAAACCCTAGATCTTAAGCTTATACATGTCCCCTAAGTCCAAGGTATTTTTACGGATTTTTCCTCGAGTCCTGGAACCCCAAATTCCCCTTTGTATTGAGTGCTGTCTGTGTGTGCTGCTGGGAGGAAGTTGGCGGCAGCATCTGCTGCAGTCAAGTTCTTTAGTTGGCGGCAAGAGATGCTGCAGTTGAAAGTAAACTGCCACATCCCTTGACGTCTACTTCTTCAGTGTTCTGAAAATGAACTGTTTGATCTTCTTACGATGTTTAAATAATTTCTGGACATAGGTATATACTGTAATTTTTATGGTGGTTATATACAGTCAGTAGGTCATATCATGAGGTTGCCTAATTTTCTGTGAACTGTGTTAATTATTAAAATTCAGTGACTGACTTATGAGCATGATAGGAGCATGTTTAAATCTTGCATAAATAGATTTTGTTGTGAATTGGATTTCATAATTTTTACATGACAGCATGAGGTCTGATATTAGATTTTTGAACTGTTAGCACCCAACCATGCTCATATGTACCATGTCTAATGATATTTCAATGAATATGCCTGAAATCTAGATTTAATTGTGGAAATTATGTTTACTATTAGAAAAATCTGGAAAATTACATATGTGATATGTTTACTGTTAGCAACCTGTGATAAAAATTTGGAACTGATTTGATAACAGAAAGTGCAATTAATGTTAAATCACAGAATTATTCATGTTGGATATGTTAAAAATCTAAACTTGTGTAATTCAGAAATTAACAGCATGTTTAGAATGGTAATATGAGTTGTTTTACTTTGAAAATAGTAGTATCATGTTAGGTTAACTGAGATATGTGCAATTGACCCATACTACATGTAAAGTGAGTAAATAGTTTATATGAAGTGTGTGAATAATGAAAGAAATGTGATAAAGTAAAAGTGTAATAATTGGGCCGAGATTGACACTGCTACCCTAGAGGCTTCGAGAGCTGTACCATAGAAAAGTCCCTATGGGAGGCTCTACATTGAGAAAAGTATGACGTAAGGGCATTAGGAAAAACCTGGAGGTGGACAAGTACCACTGGATAGGGTGGAGAGGGATTCTCCCGGTCTGCGCAGTTATTAAGATTCACCACTACATTGCCTAGGTGGTGAGTATGTGATTACAAGTTATGTGATTATGAGCTATGTGTTATGCGATGCGATGAGTTGTGCTATGAGATGAGTTATGAGTTATGAGATATTGATTTGCGTCCTCTAGTAGGTGGTTAGGACTATGTGTCATGGCATTTTAAGCGATGGAATATGAATAAAGTGTAAGATGATATGCGAATGTGGCATGTGATGAGTGCAAATGATATGTTATGTGATAAGTGAAAATAAAAGAGTAAATGACATGAGGAATATGTGAAAAGATATGTAAGGGAGAGTTAATGTTAATGAAAGTGTGCTTGCATGTGAAAACCAATGTATTAATGCAATATGTTCATGATTTCATGTATTAATTACCTCAATTGCAATACCATGTTTAGCATCATGTCATGTAGTTTATTGTTCTTCATATAAATGTGCATGTGAATAAACATATGCAATCATGTCTTTTATGCAATATGAAAAATGAACATGTGGAATTTCTAAATGAATGAGATTGTGTGTGAACAAATATAATTCCATGTAATTGAGTCTAATTCATGACAAAACAGCAAGTAAAGTATAGTTATGAATGTGATAAATGCATGAAATAATGCTTAGGTTCCATGCTAAATGTGATGTTTACTTAGCATAAAGTTCCATGCTTAAGTGCTAATTGTTGCCAACCAACTTGACTATGTTTTAAATCTTCATTTCATGCTAATAAATGTCAAACCATGTGTAATGAGATTTATTTACATTAAAACAACAAGCAAAATGTACAATCAAATAGGAAAATTGCATGTGAAAAGTGAATAGTCATCATGCTAGGTTGTTCATTTCTTTATGCTTAATTCTATGTTCTAGTTTGTAGTAATGTATCATGAAATGGATTAATGTTTGGATGGATGGTTCATGCTACATGTTAGGTGTAGAAAATACGTACAAGTGTATGTTAGTATCCATGATTTAGAATAAACACGTGATAGTCTAAAGCATGTCTAGGTGATTTAAATATGTGTTACTAGTTAAGAGTATGTACCATGTAAATTGTTGTAGTTAAATGATAGTATGTATTTTGTTATTGTTTGATAGCCTAATATGAATGTGATGTGTTTAAGGTTAAGACTTTGATTTGCTTGCTGAGTCTTTCGACTCACTCTTGCTTCGGCGTACAGGTTGATAGGTATTCCGTACCAGAGGGAGGCATTGCAAGGAGCATCCTCAAGAGTGAGGAGTAGTTGTGGAGTCTGCTTAGTAGTTGTATTTTCCCTTTTGCATAGTATGAATAAAGTTAATTGTATGGACAATATTTGGACAATGTAGTTCTTTTATCATGTAATAATGTGGACATTATCATTTTATTTTGCTATATAGACTGTGGAATGTGTGATGGTGATAGATTAAAGTAGAGTTGTTTATTTTAATTCCACTATACTAAATTGCTATCCACGTACATATCAACCTATCGTCCAGGGTTGGGTTATTATCCCACTGTGACGACGCTCTTTATACCGATGGGGATTGGTATAATCATACTGGCATGAGGAGGGTCGTTACAGGTCCTCAATGTCGTTTCAGATTTGATCCTTCCTAATCTCCCGCTTATATCAATATCCTTGCACCCTTATTGTCATAGATGTCAATTCATCTTCACCTATGGGCCATTAATGCTATTTATTTAATTCATTCCACACTTGCCCTCTTCTCCAGTTAATTTGACTCCATCTTAATTCACCAAATGAGCTATAGTAAGACTACTAGATTATTTTTCCAACTTTTCCATTAGTCATCTCCTCCACTTAGGAATATACCAATAACAAAGGCATCATAAGACCAGTCTAAAGGTTTAACAAGAATAGCATCTTTCACCATACCTCCTCCTTCAAGAAGTTCCCTCGGATCACCGCATTTACACGCTCTTGACGTTTTACCACACCTTGGTTCTTTCCATCTTGGTCTTTTAGCATGGGGTAGTTGGATATATGGTGATCGTGACTTCCACATCACAGGCAAGCTCCGGCCTTCTTCCAGTACTCCTCCGCTTGGTGTCCAATCTTATCACAAAATTTGCAATTCTCTATGACCGATTGCTCTTCCTCCTTGATCTTCTTATTATTGCCGACATCGTTTCCCCCATTCGATCTCTTTTTATCACTGTTTCCTGGGTGAATAGTCCCAACAGTGTGGGGTGCTTCCTTCTTTATATAAACTAGCCTTGCTACTTCCTTCCCTTGGAAGCTTTCTACTTTTTTCATTGTATCTTTCTCCAGTTGAGCTCGTTGAACCATCTCCGCATATGTACGGATGTTATGTGGTCCCAGCTTTTCAATAAGCATGGGTCGCAACCCATCCATAAACCGGTTTACCTTTAGCTTTTCTGTACCCACCAGATGTGGGGCATACTGTGCCAAACGAGCGAACTGAGCTTCATACTCAACCACAGACATTCCTCTTTGTTTTAGTGTGGCAAACTCGGCCGCCTTCTTTTCTTGCACCCTTTCAGAGAAATATTTTCCCCGAAATATCTCCAAGAACTCTTCCCATTCTAGTTCAGCAACATTAGGTAGATAGGTCGTTGTGGCCTTCCACCAGAATCTAGCATGCTTGTTAAGTTGGAAAGTAGCCAGTAACACTTTCGCCCTCTTAGTGCATTGCATTACTTGGAAAATTATTTCCATTTTCTCTACCCAATTCTCTGCCTCCTCTAGGTTAGGAGATCTAGAAAAGTGAGGGGGATTCAGACTACGGAAGCTGCGATGCAAATCACCAGCTCCAGCTTGAGCTTCTGCTTATACGACATTCTGCAGGGCTTGAGTAAGTCCTACCACTATTTCCTGCATCGCTTGCCACTAGTTGCGGGCCTTTGCTAAGGAATTAATGAAGTTCTTGAGAAAATGACAGCAACCAATTAATGTTCTTAGTTATATCATAAAGATTGATGGGTATGGGTTCTTAGTTCATAGAACTAGTATATTCCCAGTCTCTACCCATTCTCACCAGGCACTATATGTAATTTCCATGACCTAAGTTTAATGGGTATCTCTCAATTCTGAGACATATAAGTTTCTATTTTTGTTTCCTAGACTCTGATACCACTAAATTGTCACATCCTGAGAATTACGTAGTGGAAGTATTAGATTAAAATTGATATTCTGAGACATGAGCAGTCAGCAAATAAGCCTCAAGCCATAGAGCATTAGATGTGCAACAACACAATTATAATAGGGCCCACATAATGAAGATGACTAAGCTTTTATTCAAATCTCATTAAGGTCTAATACAACTTCATGGATTTAAACTACAATGACTCAAGAAAAGATAAAATTACATGAGATTATACTTCCTCACTACCTACTACATCAAACTAACTCTCAGAATAAACTAATAGTAGACACTATGGTTGGAACAAACTCTTCACTCAGACGCATTCTCATCCATGTCCTGGCCTTCATCTTCCATGTCGATGTCACCTAATATGTTAAGAAGCAGGGAATGAACAAACTAGCCTAGTAAGATTTATATCTCAATGTGTAGGCAATGATATAAGGGATTAACATTTTAAGAACTAGGTAGCATGATTATCAAGACATCATGTACGCTAAATCCCATTAAACACAATACATGAGCAAGATAGATTGAACAAGAGTGATTGAACAAGATCTTGATTGACATAACAAGAAAGAACTAGCAGTAGAGCAGTTTGTACAAGCACACAGAATTATCAATCATTTTCAAGAACGCAGGATGGCCATATCATGCAAGCAAGCAAGTACGTATGAGTAAGAGCTTTTAACATGTAATATTAATCAGGCACGATGACATAATGTGCACTAAGGATCTATGCCACCTTGGAATGCACACTAGGACATGTGTGGTTATGTATCTAGCATTCAACACTCAAGTACTCTCAGCACAGATGCAACGCCAATAATCATTATACCCCATGGTTAATAATATATTTCCAACTCTTTGTCATTGGGCTACCCTTGGACATTTGACGTGGCCGATACACATCTCACTATTTCAAATGTAGATACCCACAGTCAATCATGGCCAATAACAAGAGTTTTAAGAAGTATAAATTTCAATATCATGTTCATGATGATTTCAAGAAGGTCAAGTCATGTGAACATGATTTCAAGATAGTCGAGAGAGAATTTTGGCAGCATAATGATGCAATTTACTCTTTAGTTAAATATTTGCTTTAATAGCTCAGTTTCATAATTATAAAGCCGCACTAACGATAAAGAGGCGAGAGACGAAGTGCACTCTATCTTCTGGGAACTTCAATAGTACAACCAACTCAGTCTCCATAAGGGAATCCACGCTCCTATATTTTATCCTTTTATTTTGGTGATAAAAAAACTCATGCTTAATTTAAATAACATGAATACAATATATTCTTGGTGGTGTCGACACACTCCGGCTGAAACTCAAAAATGTGAATTTCTCTGGACACGTGGCTGCTTGGGAATTAGGGGATTTGACCTAGGGTTTTGTGCCCATGTACTCCAAGGCTTCTTATGGACATATGGGGCTATAAATACCCATGTTTTCTGTACTCCAAGGTATCCCCACTAGGAGAGAGACCAGACATCTCCAGAAAAGGGTGTGGGGGCTGCAGGAAGGAAAAAGGGGAGCAGAGCAATGCTGTTTGGAAGGAGAACGTGAAGAAGAAGAGAAGAGAAGAAGAGAGATGATAAAGTATCTGCATCCAGAAAGGGAGTAGAGCAGCGCCATCAGATTGAGGAGCAGAAAAGCAACAAAGGAAGAAGAAGAACTGGCAATCTGAATGCCACTGAAGCAGAGCATCGTGGATTGAAGAAGATCTCCAACGAATTCCTTCAAGCATCTTCAATCCAAGCTTCTGCAAGTCTTCTTCATCAAGGAACATCCAAGTCACATCTATATCATTTATTTTCTTGGAGTGTTCATCCAGTTTTTCATTGTGTGATCTGTGTATGTGTTCTACACAGATCACTTAATTCTATTTGTTCTATTTTTATCATTGTATTGAGATAGATCGGGCTAGAAGATCTATTCTCTAACTGAGCTTGTTCTAGCAAAACTTGGATCTTTTGTGGTCCAAAGGTTTGGAGCTGTAGTGTTCCGGTGTTGAGCCGTTGTGCTCAAGTGCTTGTGAGTCGTCGTGCTCATAAGTGGTTTGTGGAGTAGGTCATCGTACATATCTCCGGGGTTTTCTTTGAGTCATTGTACTTAAAGGGTTTGGAGTCGTCGTTCTCCGGTTGTTTCTTGAGTCGTCGTGCTCAAGGGTGTTTGGAGTCATCGTGCTCCAGTGTGTGTTGTACTCAAGGTTTTGAGTAGTGTGGCCTCACTGTGTGAGGGGTGGACGTAGGAGTCACTAGAGGTGATTTCTGAACCACCTAAAAATGCTCTGTGCAATGGTTTGAATTATGGTTTGACTTTGTATTATGCTAGATACATGCATAGGGATTTCGTACACACTACTAATCGATTTGCTCACACACACTAATAACACTTCAGATCAGTAAATTGTTTGGGTGAATTGATCTCTGATTCGAAGTAATTTTGAATTGCTTAAGCTTCCGCATTAATTGGTGTTAGATCTATTCAACCCCCCCTTCTAGATCTGAACTATCCACCTATTCGATCCTAACAACTGGTATCAGAGAAGGTCAGAGTCAATTCTATACTCTGAGGTGTTTCGGTGAATTTTTTGTATCTCAGATTTTGATTACTTGCTCAAGTTGCTGTGTGTTTTGGTTTGATTGTCTTTATCATGGACTCTAGAGGTTTTGTTGCTGAAGGTCATTCAATCAATAGGCCTCCATTTTTTGATGGTACTGACTATCCTTACTGGAAGAATAGGATGATGGTTTTTCTTAGAGCACAGAACTATGAAGTATGGAGAATTGTTGAAAAAGGACCAAATGAAGTCACTGGAGATGAAGATCAATGGACCAGGGAGCAGATCAGAAGGGTCACCCTGAACTACAGTGCCATGAACATGCTGCAATGTGCCATCCATCTAAAGGAGTATTCCAGAATCTCCATGTGTAAGTCTGCCAAGGAGATGTGGGATAAATTAGAATTGCTTTATGAGGGCACATCTCAGGTTAGGGAGACTAAGGCTAACATGTTAGTTTCTGATTATGAGTTGTTTATCATGAAATCTAATGAAACTATATCTGAGATGTTTACTAGGTTCATGGTCATTATAAATGGACTTCGAGCCTTGGGTAAGGAATACACAAATGAAGAATTGGTAAGAAAAATCTTGCGCTCATTATCTTCTGTATGGCACACTAAAGCAACTGTCATTGAAGATTCAAAGGATTTATCCAAAATCACATTAGATGAACTCATTGGATCATTAATGACATATGAGTTAAACCTTAAGAGATCAGAAGAACACATGATAAAAACAAAAACCATTACTCTTAAAGCTTCATCTAATAATAAAGGAAAATCTAAAGAAAATTCTGAGTCTAAGAAATCTGAATCTGATAATGATAATCTTGCTTTCATCACTAAACAATTTAAGGCATTTCTAAAATCAAACAAGAAGAATTTTGGTAATAAGCAAAATGCCATGTCTAGTAAAAAGAAACATTTTTCTCATGTTGATCATAAGAAAACTGATGAAATTCCTGTGTGTTATAGGTGTAACAAATCTGGACATATGAAGGCTGATTGTCCAGAAGGTAAGAAGGAAAAGCACAAAACCCACAAGAAGGAGTTTCACAAAAAGAAGAACAAGGCCATGGTGGCTACATAGTCAGATGATGAAAGCTCAGACTGCAATGAAGAATCCTCAAGTTCAGAAGGGAATGAAATCTGCTTCATGGCTTGAAGCAGTGAAGAACATGTAGATATATCCTTTGAACTATTTACCATTGATGATTAGCAAGAAGCATATGGTAATTTAGTTGAAAATATTTCTGATGTTAGAAAAGAAAATAAATACTTGAAAAGAAAAATTGAAAGCATTCTTCATGATACTTCATCATCTGAAAAGATTTCTGAATTGGAAGCTCAAGTTTCAGATCAAATCAAAGAAAATGATGAACTGTTGATTTTTGTTGATAATCTCAAATTGAAAATTCAAAAATTGAACAAAGAACTTATTAATTCTGTTAAGAAATTTGAAGAAAAAGAAAAGGAAAACCATGAAAACTTGAATCAAATTGAAAAACTCAATCTTTGCATCAAAGAAAAAGAAGACATCATCAAGAACTTCACTCAAGGGAAAGACAATCTGAATGCTCTACTTGGAGTTAAGATGAATTCAAATAAGCATGACTTAGGTTTTGAACCACAACATTCAAAGAAAACTGAATCATCTCCAAAGAAAACAAAATCATCAAAAACTCCTTTAATAAAATTTGTTAAGGCAAGCTCATCTGAAAACAAAGGAAAAATACAAAAACAAAAAGAACCTGAGAGGTCGACACATACCCTACCTAGGTCAACACATACCCTACCTAGGTCGACACACACTATGCACAGGTCGACCTATCCCAGTCAGAGGTCGACCTACCCTTCTTATAAAAATCACAAAAACTTCAAACCAATCAATAATCATTTTTCTCATGGAAATTGGAATGTTTTCTCCTCTTACAATTCAAGATGGAATAAGTCTTGGAACCAAAGGTACAATGGTAACCAATGGTTCAATCCTTATTTCTATCATTCATCTTTTCCTGCATATCAACAGCAATACATGCCAAGTTTTTCACAGTAGAACAAATCAACTAAGAGGTATAATGTTCAGAAAATTGAAAAACAAAAAGTTGAATCTTCTGTTTCAAAAACCACTGTGAAGAAAAATACACAAATTTGGGTTAAAAATGATTTGTTATCTCTTCTCACTTAGGATGTTGGTACCAATCTCATGTGGGTACCAAAAACTTTTCTTATCTAACTTGTTATGTGCAGGAAAGCCGTGCATCCAATTTCAACAACATCTGTATTCTTGATAGTGGATGCTCACGGCACATGACAGGAGACAAAAATCAATTTTCATGCTTGATTGAAAAGGAAGGTGGATCAGTCATCTTTGGAGGTAAGAATAAAGGAAAAATTGGTAAGTCTTGTATTACCTTAAGTGATGATGTTTGTTTAGTTGAGGGTTTGAATTACAACTTGCTTAGCACTAGTCAATTGTGTGACAATGGTCACAAGATTCTTTTTGAACATGATTCATGCAAAATAATTGACTCCTCTTCTGAGCAAATTAAATTGATTGGAAAAAGAGAAAATAATGTCTACATGATTGATTTGTGTGATACTTCTTCTTTAAATGTTTGCTTGATTGTAAATAAAAATGACACTGCTTGGTTGTGGCACAAAAGGTTGGGTCTCAAAACCAGCTTGATCAGCAAGCTGAGGAGTCTTGCAGCCATACATTGTAAATGGATTCAATATATTGGTTGTGCAAGGCAAGAAATGATTGGAGAACACAGGTAAAATTTTTGAAAAGCAATTGAAGTCCTTTCAAGTAAAACTTCTTTATCATTTCAAATTTGAATTGTCTGTTAATGCATGCTTGATCATGTTCATATTCTTTCTGTGCAAACTACTTTGAATGAACATATCTGAATTGCTTAAATGATCATTTCATATCATGCATATCTTATGGGGAAGTGAGTCAAAAGAATCCTTGAGTGAAATGCTGAAGAAATATTCCTTCATATCTGATTTATTAACAACTTCCATTCAGTTTGTTGACAAATGTTCCTGCAAATGAATTCCTCACTCTCACATTACATTGGCATTCTTGGTATATCAAATGGTGATTTGAAGAAAGACAAGTCAGGCTTGTCTGGACACTTTCACTATGCGTGAGTATATGTCTCCGCCAAGTACCAAGATTCCTTTTATGCAATTGTTGAGGGGGAGTATTCGTTGAGGGGGAGTCATTGTATATTCTTCACTCATTTCACTTGACATTTGTTGTCTATTCTGAGCCTCAATCATCAGAATTTTTGAGTCATTGTGTTATTTTCTTATGAGAGAATTAAAATGTTGTAACTAAACTCATTGTGCATTTAGTTTAATTTCAAAGATTCATTATCATTTCAAGGTTAAGCAATCTTAATACTAAATATTTTTAAAATGATTTGCAAAACACCATTATAGGCACATGAGTGGCTTTACTATTTCACATGTGTATGTTTAAGCTTCATTTTTACCACATGTTCAAAATAATTTCTCTAAATTCAGTGTTATGATTTTTCTGGTCAAAGTAAACATATTCCTGCAAAATATCAAAAGAAAAATGATCGATCTGGAAAGATACAAACAGAGCAATGCAAATTCTTGAACCACTGGGTAACCGGGTCATTTCACCTAATAAGTGATTTGTTTCGCGTCAAAAAGTGGAAATAAAAGTTTTCAACTATGTATAAGATAATGAAAGTTAAACCACTGAGTAATCAGGAGATCATGCATCTAATCAATGTGATCTCTTGCACTGAAAAGTGAGATTTAACTAATTTATTCTTGTATTCTTTCCCAGTTAAAAATGAAAGAAAATCAAATTGACAGGATGGAAAAACTTAAGACCTTAATAAAGTTCATGTTTACTGAGTTTAGACCTATTATTTTACATTGTGTTAAACTTAAAGCTCCTAACATCCTTGTTAAATATTTCTGCTCACTCATATAGGTCACTTTATTTCACATTTGCATCATTGTTTTAACTACATTCAGATTATTATATCTTGTAATATCTTGTGTTGAGTGTGTCTTTGTGATTAAAATTTGTTGCACAATAACAAAAACACAATAATTTCTCTCATATGTCAATATCACTTTGCCTCACTTATTTTGATCATTTCTGAACAACATTCCTTTCCCACATTTCATTTCTTGATCTCCTACTATTCTTTATTTCTCTCTCTTATCTATCTTTTTGATACTGTCAAAAAGGGGGAGAAAGGCCTTTAGAGAAAGTTTTTTAAAGGGGAGAAAGTTTCTTATGGGAGAAAATTCAAAAAGGGGAGTTTTTAGTCAAGCTATTGGGAGATTGTGCATATGTTTTGTCATCATCAAAAAGGGGGAGATTGTTGGGTTGAGTGTGTTTTGGAATTTTCTAAAGTTATATTTTAATGATAACCAATGAACATCACTCATACTTTGATTTTGATGATGACATATTGTGATTTTAATGATGACATATTGTGATTTTGATGATGACATGTTGAACATGTTATACATTTTATACATATCACAATAATGCTTAGACAACATATTTTTAATGTTTAATATCTCATACTTTAATGATAATATCTTGTACTAATGATTTATGTGTTAAATTTGCAGGTGTATACATATTTTGTCATGGTAGTGTCGACACACCCATTGATGGTGTCAACACTGGGTCAGAGTCCCTGAAGGTTTTTCATGAAGACAGGGTCAAGTGTGTCGACACTGCCCCTGGCAGTGTCGACACTAGTCCCAGATTCCAGAAGACCCAGTTGCCTGACTGGGACAGTGTGTCGACACAGCCAGTGGCAGTGTCGACACTAGTCTCAGCTCCCAGAAGTCCAGTTTTGCGTAAATGGGACAGTGTGTCGACACACTCCCTGGTGGTGTCGACACACTCCGGCTGAAACTCAAAAATGTGAATTTCTCTGGACACGTGGCTGCTTGGGAATTAGGGGATTTGGCCTAGGGTTTTGTGCCCACGTACTCCAAGGCTTCTTATGGACATATGGGGCTATAAATACCCATGTTTTTTGTACTCCAAGGTATCCCCACTAGGAGAGAGACCAGACATCTCCAGAAAAGGGTGTGGCGACTGCAGGAAGGAAAAAGGGGAGCAGAGCAGTGCTGTTTGAAAGGAGAATGTGAAGAAGAAGAGAAGAGAAGAAGAGAGAGGATAAAATATCTGCATCTAGAAAGGGAGCAGAGCAGCGCCATCAGATTGAGGAGTAGAAAAGCAACAAAGGAAGAAGAAGAACTGGCAATCCAAATGCCACTGAAGCAGAGCATCGTGGATTGAAGAAGATCTCCAACGAATTCCTTCAAGCATCTTTAATCCAAGCTTCTGCAAGTCTTCTTCATCAAGAAACATCCAAGTCACATCTATATCATTTATTTTCTTGGAGTGTTCATCCAGTTTTTCGTTGTGTGATCTGTGTATGTATTCTACACAGATCACTTAATTCTATTTGTTCTATTTTTATCATTGTATTGAGATAGATCGGGCTAGATGATCTATTCTCTAACTGAGCTTGTTCTAGCAGAACTTGGATCTTTCGTGGTCCAAAGGTTTGGAGCCGTAGTGTTCCGGTGTTGAGCCGTTGTGCTCAAGTGCTTGTGAGTCGTCGTGCTCATAAGTGGTTTGTGGAGTAGGTCGTCGTACCTATCTCCTGGGTTTTCTTTGAGTCATTGTACTCAAAGGATTTGGAGTCGTCGTGCTCCGGTTGTTTCTTGAGTCGTCGTGCTCAAGGGTGTTTGGAGTCATCGTGCTCCAATGTTTGTTGTACTCAAGGTTTTGAGTAGTGTGGCCTCACTGTGTGAGGGGTGGACGTAGGAGTCACTGGAGGTGATTTTCGAACCACCTAAAAATCCTCTGTGCAATGGTTTGAATTGTGGTTTGACTTTGTATTACGTTAGATGTATGCATAGAGATTTCGTTCACACTACTAATCGATTTGCTCACACACACTAATAACACTTCAGATAGTAAATTGTTTGGGTGAATTGATCTCTGATTCGAAGTAATTTTGAATTGCTTAAGCTTCCACATTAATTGGTGTTAGATCTATTCAACCCCCCCTTCTAGATCTGATCCATCCACCTATTCGATCCTAACACATGATTGTATCCCCAATATTAGATGAATATTAAATGATTGTGTCAATATTAGATGAACAGTAAAAAAAAAATAAAAAAAACCATTTTCCCACTGTATCTCAGCGGTACGGTACGATACAATATCATACCGTATTACGGAGAATGTGGCACGATTGATTCGGACGGTACGACGAACCATGTCCGTGATACACAACATATTTTCGGAAAAGTCTTTCTTTCATAAAACTATTTTCATGCAAAATTTAATTTATGGGTGAGAATATAACATGTTTAGCATCTTAAACACATGTAGACTACAAAGGCATTTTGTGACAGTATATTGATATGAGACCAAATGAACGTTATTAAAAATAATATGCAAAAAAGAGATAATTACACAGATCAAATTGTAAGGAGGTTATTTTTGTATAAGATACTACTGAAAACAACGATGAGAGAGAGTTTTATTAATTTTCCCAAACCATTTTTCACAAGGATAGAGCCAGTACGCGGGAAGCCTCAAGATAACGGTGCACTATTATCCATCCCGATAAGTGTCCGTTACATCCAGCAGTCTTACGTAGTACTCTTCCTTCCTTCCATTCTTCCGCTCAGCTTTGGAACACACCCCCTCCCCCAAGCAGAGGGGAACAGCAAGGACTGAATTCCCATTTCTGTCCCCACTGCGCTCGCCACTCCTCGCCGCACGCGGCACGCCGCTGCCGGAGAAGATGACCACAGGAGGCCCCAGAGCCCGGTCGGCCCCGCCGGGTGCCGCTCGCGCTCTCTTCCCGTCCTACCGCATCTTCATCTCCGCCCTCTTCACCCTCCTCTTTCTCGTCGCCCTATGCGCTCTCCTTTCCTCCAACCCCGCTGCGCCCGACGCCGCCGACGGCAACCCCGATCCCTCTTCGTCCGGCGCCGGCGGCCTCCTCCGGCCCAACTACGTCAGACGCGTCACCGTCCTCGCCCTCCAGTCAGATCCCCTCCGCACTCGCCTCGGTCTGGTCTACCGCCAGGCCGCTGACCACGCTGCCCTGGTGAACGCCTACGCCTCCTATGCCCGCCGTCTCAAACTCGACTCCGCCCGTCTCCTCCACTCCTTCGAGGAGCTCGTCACTTCCTTTTCCTCCATCCTCGCGCGCCTCCCGGCCGCCGACACCGCGGCGGCGCTCGACGATGATGCCCTCCGGGCCCTGGAGAAGGAACTCAAGGACCGGGTGAAGCTCGCGCGCCAGCTGGTGGCCGAGTCGAAGGAGAGCTTCGACACGCAGCTTAAGATCCAGAAGCTCCGTGACACCGTCTTCGCTGTCGGCGAGCAGCTCAACCGGGCGCGGAAGCTGGGGGGGCTCTCCAGCCGGATCGCCGCTGGGTCCACCCCCAAGAGCCTCCACTGTCTAGCCATGCGCCTCATGGAGGAACGTGTCGCCCACCCAGAGACTTATGTTGATGCCGGCAGCGTTGGTGATGGAGGAGATCCGGATCTGGCTAATCCCGATCTGTACCATTACGCCCTGTTCTCCGACAATGTGGTGGCCGCGTCGGTGGTGGTAAACTCGGCTGTCCGGAACGCCGCCGATCCATCCAAGCACGTCTTCCACCTTGTCACCGACAGAATGCACCTGGCGGCGTTCCAGGTTTGGTTCCGCCGGCGGCCGCCCCCGGGAAGCGCTTGGGTGGAGATCCGCTCCGACGCCGACTTCCCCTTCCTCAACGCCTCCTACTCGCCTGCCGTACGGATGGACCTGCCACTCCTCGATCACCTCAAGTTCTACCTCCCGGAGATGTATCCCCGGCTGAGGAGGGTCATACTGCTGGAGGACGACGTGGTTGTGCAGAGGGACATGGCGGGGCTATGGTGGACGGACCTGGATGGTAAGGTGAACGGAGCGGTGGAGATGTGCTTCGGATCCTTCCGGCGGTACTCTCAGTACTTGAACTTCTCACATCCCGCGGTAAGGGAGAGGTTCAGCCCCCGGGCGTGTGCCTGGGCCTATGGAGTTAACATATTGGACCTCGACGCCTGGAGAAGGGAGAAGAGCACGGAGCAGTACCACTACTACCAGAACCTGGTGAGTTTTGGCCAAAGGATTATCGGTTACACGTTATACTTCTCTGATGCAAGATTTAGTTGTTGAAACTGCTATCTTTAGATGTCCTCAAGTATGTCATCGACAGAATTTTAGCTTGTTTTCCCAAGGGAAGCTTTGTTCGCTTCTTTTACGACATGAGCCTTACTATCTGAAGGTCTACATGCTTTGAATTGGATGCTCATTCCTAACTTCTTTGATTGATTCTAGCTTATTCCAAATACCCAGTGCTTCTGTGATGAGCTAGACTTCCCGTGCCTCCCCTGCTGTGATGCCATTTATGTATTTTCTGTTGTGATGCAATTCTATGTGAATTTGTTTCTTTCTCTGAACTGTAGAGCTCCATTGTTTCGTTTTTTAATTATCATTCTGGTTACAGAAAGAAGGGTGGAACTGTACTTCAAGATTATGCTTTTCTTGTTCTCCAAAATTTACACCCAATTCATGAAAGTAAAGCTAGCAACAAAATAAGGGAATCAACTTCCTTGGTGCAGTTTATACAATTTCATGTACTATATATAACAGGAATGTGAGACAATGAACCACCAAACGTGCTCCATTCTCCCAAGGTCATACCACTCGCCGCCCCTCCCCCAATGGTACTCCATGTTGCAATAGTTACACTGCCACCAATGGCTTTTACTATCCAATATCCTTCCGTGCTGCCATCCTATGTCATCCAACTTCGCTCTCCATGGAGGCATCTATAACATTGAACAATTGAAATACCGTCATAGTAGTTAACATTATTGAAGGGATTCAAGTATAATATCTACAAGTTCAATTGATCAAGTATAATATTGCAAAAATTACACATGAATTCAAATAACTTGTACAGTATTTCAAACCGCATCATTTAAGTCTCTACCAACCCATCCATGTAACAGTTAAAAATTACTTTATAATATCCAATCCTTTGAATTTCAAAATTAACCTTCATGCAATGTCATTGATGGAAATGGTAGATCTAAGTTTCTACAATGTTTCTACACCATTAGAATAATTTTAACATTGGGGGAAAAATTAAAATTATTTTTCTAAATTCGGATTTATTCAAAATAAATCTCACATCTAATCTAAAATCCCCTAGAGCTATGCTAAAATTTGTTGCAATTGGCTTCTAACCACTGGCAATGAGTTTTGACATCAACATAATGCTTCAAATTTAAACAAAAACTAAGGAAAAAAAAACCTAGATCTAGGGTTAGATTTTTACCTTGGAGAGGCTACATCCAAATCAAATCAAGCTTCAGAAAACCCTCAAATGAACTGACACTGCCAAATCTGCAAAAAAAAAGGACAAAAAATGAACAAAACAATGAAAAAATGGGGAGGTGGAAGGGATCTGCTGCCATTTGAACCTGCAAGGGGGAAGGAAGAAAGGAAGAAGAGGTCTTCGGGTGGGGAAGAAGAAAGGAAAAGGGAAAGGTTCTTAAAGAAAGGTGGGATCCGGTGCAGTTTGGATCCGTTTCGGTACTCTACCGGTACCGAACGATTTGGTCGGTGCCATGGCGCATGGACTGACCATCCCATTGACAGGTTGGTCCAAGGGACAGTACGGAACAGGTCCAGTATGTCGAATTATGGCCCATTTTTCTAGTTGGAACTCTCTGACACTTAAGTAGATTCTACTAGCTTGATCATTTCCCTCAAGAAGGCGGACAATATTAAGGCATTAGTGGGTTGAATGCACCATTCGTTGCAATTTATGGAATGTCTTTCTCCAACAAGGTATACCCATAGAAACTTCTCACCCAATCTGCATACCCATTAGCCATCTAGGCCCTATTAAAACTATCCGCGTTCCCTTTCTCTGATAAACCCTATCCCAATTGAGTATATCCAGCCTCTTCTCTCTATTGGCTTACTTTTCCAAAAGGAAGATTTCCTGATTGACATCAATTACTTCTCCACTATCTTATGTTCCTTCAAAATAGACAGAGTAGTTTCAAAGAACTATCTTTGGTAGGATCCACCTTCCTCCTTAAAATTTAGCTTTTGCATTGTTGTGACTTTGATGACATTATTTCAATCTCTCACCCACTTATCCTTGCTAAAGGTGGATGGCACCACATATGGTGTTAAAACTAAATAATTTAGTAAGTCTAAGGGGAGTAAGGAATAAACATTCCCCTATGCAAAGCCACCAAGGCACTAAGAGTAGGGACACCCTTTGAACATCCAAGAAAGTAGAATGAGTGGATATACAGCTATCTGCTTTTAAAAAAGAAACCCTCATTCTAAGACCATCTCACAAATAAACTCAGCCACTCTATGTCTCACCCTGTTATGTATACTTGAGTAACAGAAATACAAGATATTTAACATAAAAATCTGAGATCTTTCACCCCAAGCATCTTGCATTGATTTTAAGCCTTTCTTGCACAATTCCATGGCCAACCAGTTTTGACTTCCCAAGTAAAATCTCAGGCAGTTGCTGTTTCCAGAACTCACAACAAGATCAGCAGGTGTTCAATTTTCTTCTACATCAGAACTAAGAATCAATGTGTCATCTGGTTTGAAGAAACCTCAAGGTGACCCCTTGCAAATGATGGAAAGTGTCATTGGTGCACAGACCAACCCTTAGTATGTCATTTCTGTTTGAAAGTTGAAACACATCCAAAAAGAGTATTCTACAAATATGCTTCCAGCTGGTTCTATCATAAACCTTCGCATGATGCCATGATCTGGTTGCAAGGGAAAGCTCTCATCCTCCATTCTTCTGTTCATATGAACACTGAGTCACTGCAACAGATAGTCTTGAATTGTTCTCCCTTGCACAAAGGTGGATTAATTCTTTCATATCAGCACCCAGCAGCCCTACTGCTGACCTTTATTAGCCTTCTTATAACAACCATCAAATGACTAATGGGTCTGAAGTCTGATACTTTTCTGCCTTTCCTTTTCGGTGACAAAACAATATGCATATAGTAAAATCAATTTTTTTTTTTGAAAAGTAGATAGTACCACCCATGTATTAAATGAAAAGGAAGAATGTACAAGTATAAGCCAACAAAAAGAAACCCCCATAAAATGAATCAGCCCACCTATACAACTCTAATCACCCAAAATGTACAAAACAACTCAAACCCCCAACAAGGCAAAAAGAGGGAGTTGGCCTTATCCACACCACATAAAATTGACGCCCATTCCCTTTGTATGCCACAAATCTCCCCAATGAAAGATTCAACATCCCGAGCAGCCCTTGAAAAAATCCACCTATTCCTCTCTCCCCAAATCATCCATAAAGTAGCATGCAAAATTAGCCACCACACTTTCCGGTCACTCTTAGTAGGCCACTTTCTCTTCCATTTTAGCAACAACTGTCTGATCTCCAAGTATGAGGGTATGGTGCAATGAACTTTTGCCATCATCTCCCTCTAAACCGTGGAGATGTAGGAACAACTAGTGAAGATGTGATCAATAAATTCCTCCTCCACCCCACATAAAACACAAGAAGACTGAATGTCCGGCATAAAATGACGAAGACAGTCACGTGTGGGGAACCTACCAAGGGAAATTCTCCACATATGGACTTTCACCTTTAATGGGCTTTTAGGCTTCCACACCTGTGCATACAGTCCATGTCGAAGACCACCATTTAAGATGATATGATAAGTGGATCTAATTGAGAAGTTACCAGTTCTCTCCCATCCTTATATCCATTGGTCCACAGAATTTGAAACAACGGAAGAAAGGTTGGACAGAAGCTCCTGAAGCGTTAAATCCCTCCTGAATGTGGGTGACCACACGCCACACGGCAAAGAGGTATCAACCGCCTGAGAAACAAAGATCTGGGGATCAGAGGCCACCTGGGAAAGATCTGGAAATAGCACACAAAAGGGAAAGTCCCCACACCATCTGTCCATCCAAAAAAGTGTCTTGTCGCCTTTTCCCAACCAGATCCTGACACCAATGACAATAATATCCCTGCACGCATAGATGTCTTGCCAAAGAGGAGAAGTACAGGCCCTCGATAAAGGAGGCAGGTCCTAAGCTCTAAATCTCCCAAAATATCTCTGACTGATGATAGTGATGATAACTGCCCACGAACCTTCGTGGCCGCCTCCCAACCTCCACAACCACTTGACTAAGAGTGCCAAGTTGAAGTCCCTAATGTTCTTCAATCCCATACCACCTGAACTCTACTCTTGGTTACCTTACCCCAAGCAACATCATGCCAACCTCTGCATCTGTCTCCACTAACATGCCAAAAGAATCTGCATTTAACGGACTCCAACCTCTTTGCCATCTGTATCAGGATCCTGAACATGGAGATGTAATAAGTCAGTAAGTTATCTAGTATAGAGTTGCAAAACACAAGTCTCCCTCCATATAACAACGTCCTAGCCTTCCATCCTGCCAATTTGGATTCAAATTTATGAATGATAGACTGCCAGTCCGCCACTCTAGGACACCAGGAGAAAGAGGGAGGCCCAAGTAGGTGATAGGAACCCTATCAATTCTGCAACCCAATGCTGTAGCTGCCCTCCACATGGCATTCTTCTCAACATTCACCCCAACTAGAAGGCTCTTGTTGACTTTTCGCCCGGTCACTTCTTCTAGCAATTCCAAGAGAAATCTCACCATAATAGGTATATGCACACCCTCGGCCAGAAAGAGAATAGTGTCATCTGCATACTGAAGATGTGAGATCGAGGTACCACCTCTAAGAGAAATCTCACCATAATAGGTATATGCACACCCTCGGCCAGAAAGAGAATAGTGTCATCTGCATACTAAAGATGTGAGATCGAGGTACCACCTCTAGCACCCTAGAAGCTTGCAATAAGCCCACGATCTTTGCCCTCTCCTACACTCTACTAAGGATACTGGCAACAAGTACAAAAAGGAGGGAGACAGAGGATCACCCTGCTTGAGATCTCTATCGCTATAGAGCTAGTCGGAAGGTTTCCTGTTAACGAGCATAACAAAAACAACAGAGGACACACAAGCCCTGATGATGCAGAAGCGGGACGGGTAAAGCAAATTCAGCTCGACCAGACTCAAGGAGGCACCCGACAACGACTATGGCATCTTTATGGCTTGGTGAAGAGTTCCCATGTTATTGAAGTATTTGCTTTAGTTATTTGAATCTTTGGTTGTAAGAATAAGGCCTGAAAGAGGCCCATTAGTGCAATTTGCATTTTTTTAGCATTTTTGGTGCGAATTTTGCACCTATTTTAGGTCCATAGGGTATTTTAGTCCATAAGAGGTCAATAAAGCTTAGGGTTTCTCATCTCTTTAAATACCATTGTAATCCTCATTAAGGGGACAATTAATGAAGAAAATGAAGAAGAGAAGTTGAAGTTGAGATGTAGCGTCCTCCCCCTCCCTTCCCTCAGTGAATCCCAGTCTCCCTTCCTCCCCTCTTTGGGTGTGAAACCCTAGGCATAAAGCCTTTCTTCTCCCTTCCTCGTTTCCTCTCTGCTCTGTCTTGCTTCTCCTGATCTAGGAAATCTATCTGTCACTAAAGCCCATCTTGTGTAAGCAATGTAACGGACACTCCCAGTTGACTCTGTCATAGGCCTTCTCAAAATCCAGTTTGAGTACTAAGCCTTGCCCCTTGCACTATTTCAAAGCAAATAAATATTCAGGTGCCATCAGAAAGTTGTCCAGAATGTGCCTTCCTCTATGAAAGCACCTTGGAAGTGATCAACCAGACTGATCCATAATTGAAGCCAATCTAGTAGCAAGCACTTTGAAGATAATCTTGTAAGACCCATTAAGTAGACTAATGGGTTGAAAATCATTGAAGTCCTTGGCTTCCTTTTTTTTAGGGATAAGAATAATATGCGTCTGGCGAATCCCTCTTAAGTGGGCATTCCCCTCTTGGAATTCCCTAACTTCAACCACCATGTCATATTTGATGCTATGCCAACACCTCTAGAGGAATGCAATAGGAAAACCATCCGGGCCTGGAGCCTTATCTCTAGGAAGAGAGAAATCTGCCTGATGAATCTCTTCCTCTGAAGAAAGCTGATCAACCATCACATTAGAGCCAGGAGGCAGCTGGGGAAGGTCTTCATCAACACACAACCTCCTACAATCCTCCTCCGCGAAGAGCCTATAATAGAAGACCTTACCTTGCCCTATGATATCCTCCTCCATAAATGTAGTGTTCCCCACCATGATACAAGAAATGGAGTTCACTCTTCTTCTACTCGAACCAATTTTTTGAAAATGAGCTATATTCCTACCTCCCTCTTTAGCCCCCATCTCTCTTTGGATCTTTGTTTCCAATATGTTTTTCATTGCATAGAATATCCTCATACTATGTTTTGAGATCAGCCCTAGCAGCTCTATCCTCCTCCCAGCACCCTAGCCTCTCAAAGTGAAAGTAGTGTCTCATCCTTCTCACTAAGGTCCCTATGGCTGAAAAACCCACTAGCACAGAAGTCCATGCCTTTTCCACCACCTCCACGAAGTCCTGCTTACGGAGCCAGAATAGCTCCAATCTGAACTTGTGTCTCCTCTCTTGAATCTAGCTGGTCTTTAGTAGAATGGGCCTGTGGTTAGATAAGGCTCTAGAAATAGCTGACACTTGAACATGGGGAAGCGGTCCTCTCAGTCAACAGAAATGAGAAATCTATTTGATGCGGAACGTGGGGGAAAAAGTGGAAGAAAGAAGGGGAAAAGAGCTGGAGTTCGCTGGGAGGAAGGGGAGTAGCAGAGAGAGGGAGAAGAACACAGGGAGAGAGAGACGCAGAGAGAAAGAGAGACAGGGAAAACGGCGGCTGCCAAGATTTCTTAATTCTTATTAACATCAATCATCCTCCATTTGTTGACTACAAGACTTTTATAGGCATTAAACCCTAAGACTCACAAAAGACATAAATATGACCAACATAACCCTGGGACCTAAATTAAGCAAAATTCGCAATAATAAATAGCAAAAAATAACAAAGACCATGTTGGGCCCCTAATGGGCCAACACTCACAATAGGACTGCTCAAATAAAGATCCACTAACTAAAACATATACTTCTAACTTAAAAGACAATCAAATTACATCAATTGGACTTCCAACTTAAAAGACAATCAAATTACATCAATTGTATCTTCAATGGGCGAAATAAAATATAACTTAGGCTTCGGACTTTGATTTTGCAGCTCTTTATTTCCCATCATTCTCCCCTTGTTCGAAAAAACTCGTCCTCGAGTTTTGAAATGTTGAAGTAAGATGAAGCCGAACACAAGGGAGCAAATATTGAACTCCATGCAAACAATCATGTACGGGACCTTGAGCCGTCGACCAACGTATGCCTCGCAGAAATCTGACCATACTACATCAACAAGAGATGACTCCCGAAGTATTAAGGCATCCGATAGAACAGTTGGCGAAACCGCCTCATGCACAATGTCTTCCATCAAATCTGAGTCATTGGTGAGTAAAGAATCATCCATCCAATCCAATCCAGAATCAACACATAAAGTCTGATGCTGCACGCCTATTAGCATCTCTTCTTCATACTCATCGATCAGTGCAGCGTCGGCCTCATAAATCACATCTTCCATCGAGATGTCCTGCGCTACTGGCTCTGGCGGCAACTCCGAGGTGTTTGTGAAGCCACAATAAGGGACTATGCATGCCTCGGGTGGTGATAGTAGAACACATGGTGTCGTCCCAAATCTCAAGTCAACGTGCCGCTCCGCTAACCACTCAGCCCCAAGAGTGATGAACAACTCATTAGATGGATAGATCTCAACCAATGCGCCGTCTGAATAAACACACCACTGGAGGGTATCGCAACGACGACAATTAAAGTAGAACTCCACAAAAGCAATGTCTGGATAGATGATAATCTCCCCTGTTCGAGATAACAAATCTACAACACTCTGAGAGATATAATTACCTAGCCGAGTAGGATCGAGCAACATACGGATAAACTGACCATTTGGTATGCACACACTTGTCTCGGCAAAACATGGCATCATATCCAGAGATACTGAGAAACAAATGGCCATGTTGATCTGAACCCCAACGTGCAAGAACCATACGGACGGAAGGCTCAAAAATTCGCTGGCTGCTGGCCAGAGTGGTTGTCGGCTGGAGAAATGACGCAAACGACGCAGAAAACAGAGCACAAATGGATCTCTAGTGCTAGCGGTGCGATAACAGCTTTGGTGCACCACCCAATTACTGTAGCGGGCCGGTACTGTAGCAACCGGGGCTGGGCCACTTTAAGGAGTTGGCTTCCCCCTTCCTCTCGCTTTTCTCTGACCTCGTGCAGGGAGAAGCCAGAGAAAGAAAGGGGAGGAAAGGCACTGTGGCGGCTGCGGGCTCAGGCTGCGTGGTAGCCAGTCGGCCCGATGCAGGGGCAGGGGTGCGGCGGTTGGGGGTCGCAGGCGCGCAGGAGGCGGGCGATGGGGCGCCGGGTCGCACGGCACAAGGACGCGGGGCTGGTGTAGGCGCTGGGGTTGCTGGGGGCGCCCGGAAGAGGGCCGCGAGGACGAACACGGGACGACCGGAAGAGGGGCGTGGGGAGCGGGGCGCGTGGGACAGGGCGCGGGGCGCGTGGACGGGGGCGCGAGTACACGGGGGCCGGCGCGGGAGCAGGGCGTGGCGGTCGCGGACGGCGTGGAGTAGCCCCCTCCACGCGTGCGTGGACGCGGGGAAGTCGCTACGCGCTGGGAGTCGGAGCGCGGGGCCCGCACGGCGCAAGGACGCGAGGTGTCGTCGAGGCGGGCCGGTCGGCGAGGGCGTTGGCGGCCTCGCGAGCACCGCGCGAAGGCACAGGAGGGCCGGCGTGCGCGAGGCGGGCGGTGGCGTGTGCGCGCGGGAGGGCGCGGCTGTTTGGGGACCCCTCGCGAGGGTGCTTCTCCTGTTCGTGGACCGTTCTCTCTGATACCAAACTGATGCGGAACGTGGGGGAAAAAGTGGAAGAAAGAAGGGGAAAAGAGCTGGAGTTCGCTGGGAGGAAGGGGAGAAGCAGAGAGATGGAGAAGAACGTAGGGAGAGAGAGACGCAGAGAGAAAGAGAGACAGGGAAAATGGCGGCCGCCAAGATTTCTTAATTCTCATTAACATCAATCATCCTCCATTTGTTGACTACAAGACTTTTATAGGCATTAAACCCTAAGACTCACAAAAGACATAAATATGACCAACATAACCCTGGGACCTAAATTAAGCAAAATTCGCAATAATAAATAGCAGAAAATAACAAAGACCATGTTGGGCCCCTAATGGGCCAACACTCACAATAGGACTGCTCAAATAAAGATCCACTAACTAAAACATAGACTTCTAACTTAAAAGACAATCAAATTACATGAATTGGATCTTCAATGGGCCAAATAAAATATAACTTAGGCTTCGGACTTTGATTTTGCAGCTCTTTATTTCCCATCACTATCTAGCCTCGAACAAGCAGCCTCTGCTCTCATTTTGGACTAGGTGAAGAAGCCACCTGACATGCCAACATCAATCAAAGCTGCCTCCTGAATAAAGTCTGGAAAGTCTTCCATACAGTCGTCCCCAAAAAAAGACCCCTCTCAGATGGATGAGCCACAACATTGAAGTCTCCAGCCAAGAACCACGGACCTCCCTGACTATTGATGGAACTTCAGAAGTTCTCCCCAAAGCAACCTCTTGTCCTCCCTGGCTTGCGGGCCATAAACCCCTGGAAAGTCCCAAGAGAAACCATTTATGGCTCTTGAAAAAATGAAGGGTCACAGTCCATCTACTAATCACTCTGTTACTAGCCACCTCTTCTAGCTCATAGGGGTTTCTAAGGACAAGGATACCCCTAGAGCTCCCAACTATTGGAGAAGCAACACCCCTAGTCAGCCTAGCTCCCCCCAATCTTCTTAATTAAGGCACTCACATCCCCATCCCACTTACACTCTTGCAAACACAACACATCTACCTTACACCTCCACACCACATCCTTTACAGTCCTCCATGATAGGATTCTCATTGAGAAGATGAGTTTCCCCTCTCGTCCTACTCCTCCTCAGATACACCACATTCTCTCTCGCACCATGATTCCTCCACTTAGGATTGTTAACAGTTTGGAGTTGATACGGGGAGTTCTCTGCAAGTCGACTGAATCCTCAATTAGATCGACCTCCCAGAGTGTCTAAGCCGACGTCTATACGTGGCTTGAGTAGGACGAAGGCGTCATCTAGGCTAATGACTCAGGTCGGCTAGACCGACCACTTTACACCTCTTCGGGTTGACTTCCTCAGCTCGGTCAAGGACGAGGATTAGCTTGCTCGGCTGTAACTGACTCAGTGTCCAATGTGTCCACGGGATTCTCGGAGCGTGGCTCGCATAACTGACGATATAGTAGCTATTAAGTCCATCTCTCTCTTTCGCCGCAAATTCATTGAGCGCGGCTTTCAAAGTGGGTGGGAGATGTTTGGGAACATGGTTGGCACTTCACCATCTATAGACTTTAGAAAAAGCCCCTTTGAGGTCCTTCTCAGCTGCCTTTTCAGCAACCCTTGAGGAGATACCTACCAAGGTAGCCACCTCCCTAGCCTGCACAGTGCACATGGGTTCCATCTCTTTGAGCAGGCTTTTCATCACCTCCGCTCTCAGACAAGATTTGCTAGTCACATATCTCTTACCCTGAGAATGGATGTCCTTATCTTCACCATCCTAGTCCTCCCTGATAGTTAGAGCCCCTTCGTCTCCCTCACACTGATGCAACAGAATCAACGCGGATTGCTCTTGGACTTGCGTAGCCTCCTTGGACGATCCGGCAAGGTTCACAACCTTCTCTGTTGAAGCCACTTCTGGGTCCAGTAGCATTAGGGCTGTAGAAGAAGCTATGCTTGTCTCTGGGCAGAGCAATCCTGAGCATCTCATGCCTTCCCATTCTTAGTAGAAGCCTCCCCAGGAGGCTGACAATTAGAAGGGCCCCTCGAGGCTTAGGGCCCTCGCTGCGATTTCTGGTTGAATCCAGTGGTTCGCAGGTCTTTGCTCCGTCTGGAGCGTTAGTTGGAACATGCAGAGGTCTCAAGGCTTGACGAGACAAAGATGAGGGTCGCCCGAGTGCCAGGGCGCCGGATGCAGCTTCTGACTAGACGGGGCCAACGATCAGGCAGGGGAGATGAATAGTATTGAGTCCTTGAGACCCGATGCTTAGGACTTCCCGGATATTGGGTAAGTCACAGGTAAATAATTGGGTCAAGCACAGTAGCCGCATCTAGCCGGGTCAAGCGCCTCCTCTGCCTTTCGTCCCGTCCAGCTCATTCCTGCCGTATCAGTTGAAGTGAAATAATTCAAATCTGCTCTAGGCTGGAGGATCCGCGACCCCTTGCGATTCAAAATCAAATTACCTTCCAAGCCTCCTTCTTCCACCTCCCGACAGGAAGTTGGTTGCTCTAGCAGTGACTGCGGTGGAGACAGGATCGAGCCTCTTGCAGCATGCGACACCTGATGGCCAACCTATTTCCGGTGTAGTCGATGATCATGACCGCTGGAAGGTCTCCCATATTGTGAACTTTGACTGACGCCTGGACTTGGAGCCTCGTTCCCGTGGAGGCGAACTCCAAAGACTGGCACAAGCTCACCAAATCTACGAACAAAACCTCACGCCCTCCTCATCTCATAGACCAATAGGGATGCCCTCTAGGGTGATCCTGAGGCTCTTCATCAGTAGAGAAGGAAAGGCCCCAAGCAGCTTGGGCCACCGGCGCAGGCTAAGAAAAGCCTCACCAGAAGCGATCCTATTAGCCTTCTCAGCCCTTTCCACCCCATCTTCACAGACACACCGCCTGGAAGAGCTGACTGAAACCCACCGACCTCCCCGTTCATCCCCAATGATCTTCATCAAGGATCCCCTGATCCCTTCCTCATTAGCCTTACCCAGTAACACAGACACTACCATAGACCTCCTCAAGCTCTCCCAACATTCAACTAGCTCCTCCGGCAAGTCCCTGACCTCCAGCACCTTCCCCCCTCTCCAACCCAACTCACCTAACTTCACAGGCCCTCTTGCCACCTCCTTGAAGCTCCTGGAGTACCTAAACATCCCCTTTCCCTTCCCCTGTTCCCTGTTGCCCTCCTCCGCCATCCGACGATCCAAAGGACACGGTCTTTGGATGTGCCCCCACCTGCCACAACCAAAGCACGTTTGGACAACATTTGCTGAGGCTTTCTGGTCCCCATTGGCAACCCTCCTAGGTGATGAGCTGTCCTTTGGAGCCCTTGACTCTCGACCAGAGCCGGCAAAGCTCCCACGAGTCCCCCCAAGGGGATGTTGTTTGGCCACGATTATGAAGGCGCCCAAAATCCCAGAGCATCTCTCTCTAGAAAAGGCTAGAGAGAGAAGAAGTTAAAAAATCAATATAGTAAAATCAATATATCATTAAAAGAATCTCACAGGAGTCAAATATCGTATTGTTATGTCCCAGTCATATTTAGAGAACCCATGATAACACTTCAGGCCCCTGATGTCCTTACATGTGTTCATTATGAACATTAGCTCTTGTATTCTTCTTCTTGAAACTTTATAACCATAGAGTCGGCTATCTATTCCTCTAACCTTGGTGAAATACCTGAAATAGAGGTCTCCCCACCTTTCTCTAAAATTCTTCATAAGTGCTCCCTTTTTTTCTTGAAGAGGAGAGTACCACAAGTTTTTTAGAAAAAAAGAGAAAGCATCCTTCAAATTGTCTTTCCTGCCCTTCTGCATTTTGATTTGAACTTCTATCATTGAACTACCCTCCTTCAGATGGTTGGTTTTCAACTCCCTCCTTTCACTGGCTTTGGCATGGAAATAAGTTGTGTTTGTGTCTCAACTTTTTAGCTGCTATTCCTTTATTCTTTTTTTTCCTCACCTGATTTCTTCACCACCCATGCTTGATATTCTTTCTCAATGTCAGAATACTCCTGCATACTATTCTTGTCGTTCCTCTTTCAGCCCCAATTCCATTTTTTTCAAAAGCAGCTGTTGTCCAGTTTTATTAGTCAAACCAGGTACATCTTTGTTCCACATTTTTATGCAGTTTAAAACCACTTTAAGTCCTTCCTCCAAAAATATCGTGCCAGCAAAACTGTCTCTTGTCTTCATCCACCACTCATATAATGCCTCTGAACCCTCCCTGCCTTGCTCTAGCTGATTCAGATCTGAGCATTCTGAAATTCTTCTTTAATGGAGTTGTATAAGACACTAGTTACCAGTGATTTTAGATACTCATGTAGCACATTGTTTCTGCTCGACTATTGCTGGAACCATAAATGGCTTAAAAATTTGTGAAGCTTGACATTGTAGCATTCCCTTGCTGACGCTTTCTCCATCATTTCATCATCCCTGACCCAGTATCAAAAAATTCTGTCTCAACCACCTAAAGTGGTGATCTTTTCTATCCCTAAAAAGTTTGACTGAATTGCAGTCACCTTCCATGCATCAAGCTTTCGGAATTAGCCTCTAACTCCTGAATAAAAACTTTGTCCTGAACTTTTGTGGCCCATTTACGGAATTGAACACCCGTGGAGATCCATGCTTGTCATTCTCTGACCTTGACAATGATAGACATCTTCCTTTGGACTAGTACATGGCATGAATCACACTTTCACTCCGGAGCAACTACTTTACCCTCTGACCCTTTCTGCTGATTTTTCTGATCCCAAAGATCATCATATTAAGACTTCCACCTCCAATTTGTCTTGTCAAATTATCATATTTAATTCTTCTTAGCATTTTTGAATCCACGAGTAAAAAGTGGTGAAAAACTGCATCTTCTGACTTACTCTTTGACAACATTCTTCACTTCTATAGTTGGGACCTCTGACATTCCATGACATTGAACTATGGTGCTTGTGTTCTAATTTCACTTGGTTTCCTTTTTCTGGTTTCAGTTGAACCAATACAATCTTTTCTTACAAGGAATTTCAATTCCTTTTCCTATTTTACAAGACCATCTCTTGCCTCCTTTGTCACACCATTCTAGGGGGCATCCAATCTTTGCACCTGTTTAATCTCACTTCTAATCATGCTCTCTCTTTCTTCAAATGAGAGCACCACCTACGTTTCTAATAATAAAAATTTTCTTCAACAAGAATGAGTGGATGAGAATTCTTGTGGCCCTGTTATGGACATTGTAAAAGCTAAGAAACGACAGAAATTTAGAGAAGAGTTCAACTCTTCATTTGACATGTTCAAGGGAGCTGTTAAATGGGTGGCAGAATGGCAGAAGGCATGCATGCAGTACGCCTCAATTCTGAATCTGCAGGGGTGTCCAAACTTATGAATTGGAGGAAGTTTATTCTTTAATGCCCAATGTGGTGTTCCCTATGCTTTGTTCTTTTTTTTTTTCCTTTCCTTACTTTCCACCTTTTCATTCTCAAGTTTTTGTATCCTGTTGTAGTCTTTTACATTATCAATGGATTGTAACAGGTTCTTGGTCACCTTCAAAAAGTTCCACAGAAGTACAGAACTGCTCTTTTTCCTTTGGAACTTGGTGAATGCCTATGATTTCCATCACCTTATTTACTGGTAGTAAAGCAAGATTCCTTCTGTAGGATCGATTGTGTGGCACCACAGATCTAGAAGAGGGGGGGGGAGGTTGAATAGATCTGATACAATTTGCAGTGGAAACTTAAGTAATTTAAAAATTACTTCAGATTAGAAGATCTATTCAAATAAACTCTCACAAATTTGATGAATTCATGTGAGTGAGGTGTGTGAGTTTAGATCAAGTGTGTATACAGAAACTCTTATGCAAACATCTATGCGATTAACATCACAATCACACAAGCAAACCACAATGCACAAGAGATTTTTAAGGTGGTTCGGAGAACACAACTTATGTCTCCTACGTCCACCTCCCCACGACGGAGGAAAACTACTCAACCTGAGTATACACTGTTGAGTACGACGACTCAACACCACAACACCTTGTGAGCACGACGACTCACAAGAACAACCTGGAGATAGGTACGCCGACCTACTCCACAAACCATTTGTGAGCACGACGACTCACATGCACCTGATCACAACGACTCAAAACCTCTAAGCATGACGGCTTAGAAAACTTGAGTATGACTACTCAAAAACCTGAGCACACGGTGCTCAACCCCTTGGAACACGACATATCCAAGAGTAACCTGCTAGAACAAGTTTGATTAGAGAGTAGATCCTCTAGCACGATCTATCCCAGTACAATTGTGAAGATAAAATAGAAACAATCAGATGATCTATGTAGAACAACACTTACACAAATCACACACATTGAATTGTTATGAAAATATAAAATAGAAAGAAGGTAGAAATCTTCTCTTCAGTTATGGATTTGATCTTCACATTCTCAAATCCAATCTCCTTCCTCTTCTTCTGCTCAGCTTCGCATATGTTGCCCTTTTTCTTCTTCCTTCGCTTCTACTGCATTGCTTCTCTTCTTCTTCATTTTACTTCTGGCGGCGCTGCTCTTCTCCTCCTTCTGGGCTCTCCGTTTTCCCGCCTCTTTTTTGCACTTCTCTTAGCCACACACGTTTCATAAAGGACAAGGGCATATTTATAGCCCTAATCATGTGACTTAGGATTTGGGGACGTGTGAGTATCAAGTACCCTAAGTATGACATGTGTCAGTCACATGATATCCTGCACAAATAACATCTTGAATTATTCAGGAGAAAAGGCAATCAATGTTTTAGTTAATTAAAGAAGCAATCGATGTTTGATTGATTGTCAAAGAGTCGACTTTCAAAACTTCGACTGGCAAAGATATAACATGAATACAAGTTTCAAGAACCCGGAGATCAGTTTCGGATCGGCCGGCCCAAACTGATCGGATCGGCCGATCCCGATCTCGAGTCGGCCAATCCGGGCCGAGCCCAGCCGAGCTAATGGGGGCTGGATCGCCCCCCTAAAAAAATTGAAAAAAAATATAAAAAATATGAAAAAATAGGAAAAACATAAACATTGTATTTATGAACTGAAATACATGAAAAAATAGAACAAGATACATCATTGGTGGGAGGAAAAGGAATAAAATTACATTTATTGGAATCGCACATTATATTGTCTGGACATAAGGTTTACATAATCTGTCCAAGGCATATAATGTTGGTAATATACCTCATATTGAGTCAAATATTGACTATATGCATCCATGTTCGCATATATGATAGTAATTGGTGTGTATCCAGGTATTTCAGGCACTTGATATGAGCCATATGACTCATATGAGTCACGTGAATGCGAATCGTACTCCGTGGATTGTGCATATGCTCCGCCTCCGGTGTAATACGATGCATCCGGGTATTGAGGATATGCCAAGTAGCCTCCTTGCCCTTGGTAGTATCCTTCAGTGGAAGTATAAGATGATGTATCTGAGGCTTGCTCTATGGTCTTAAGCTCCATCCGTAGCTTTTCTTGACGCTCCCACTCCTCTTACATCTTCTTCTTTATTAACCAATTCCGTCTATGCGGAATGAAGTTGGGATTGTATCCCGAATCTTCGGATGCTCGTTGGCCTTGGCCTTGGAATTGAGATGCCACTTTCTTCCCCTTCCGTGCATAATGTTGAATTGAGGTTTGTTGTGCTTCCCTCCCTTGCCTACTCCCATGGTGCTCATCTTGAGTAGCATGGGTGAAGTCTTCCTCTCCAGTGAATACAATAGGGTTTGGTGGCGGTGCCGGTGGCAGTACGCTGCTGACATCTTCTCCATGATCGGAGCCCTCACTAGGAGTACTTGTCTTCGATGTACAGTCATTAGAAGTTTGGTATACAAGATTATCGCTTGGCTCTGGAGTTTCATCATCATTATCTTCCTCGATGGTCTCCAAGTCTGCAATGCTGATGTCGCGTTGCTTGCTCCTTACTATTGCACCCACAGCCAGGGTATTAAAAATCGTTCGGATCGAGATCGGATCGGCCGATTCGGATCGGTTTTGGGCCGACCGATCCGATTCGGGGTAACCTTGCCAGGGGCTGAGTCCAGACTGATTCCAGGCTGAGTTCAGGCCGAGTCCACTCCGATTTCAAGCCTTATTTACCTGAACATCATTTAAGTAAATGCTATTATGTAGTTTCATTTACTTAAGATATTACATGTAAATAAGGAAGTACCCCCCATTTGAATCTAATAAAAATATCAAAAAAATCATATCTCTTACTAATAAAAAGTCAACTCTCTCATCCAAGAAGAAAATCTCGATTTTGGTGATTCTATCAAAATAGCGTCTTTTTAATTTCTCATAATTTGGCTTATCTATTCAAATAAACCCAATAGAATACTAAAATTCAAAATCCGGTGAAAAAAGTCAAACATGCATGTGACTTCTCCAAGGGAGTCATACTCTCCTACTGACCAGGACTTAGTTGTTGTCAGTAGGAGAGTGGCTCCCTTAGAGAAGTCACATGCACGTTTGACTTTTTTCACCGGACTTTGAATTTTTAGTGTTCTATTGGATTTATTTGAATTATAAAATTTTTAGATAGGTCACATTATGAGGGATTAGAAAGACGTTATTTTGATGGAATCACCAAAATTGCGATTTTCTTCTTAGATAAGAGAGTTGACTTTTTATTGGTAAGAGATATGATTTTTTTGATATTTTTATTGAATTCAAATGGGGGTACTTCCTTATTTACATGTAATATCTTAAGTAAATGAAATTATAAATAATAATATTTACTTAAATGATGTTCAGGTAAATTACTATACACTTCACACATGTATAAGGGGTCGATCTAGTCACCCCTGGCTCAGCCAGGATCAGCCCGGATCGGCCGATCGGATCGGTTTTTGGCTGGCCGATCCGGCCCCAATCCCCTTGTTCTTGAACCTTGCCCACAGCCTTCTTTTGGCGTTTAGGGGTTGGGGGAGTTTCAAACTCCGGAAATAAATGCATATGATCAAGCTCACCTAAATGAGATATAAACATGTTAACATGAGAAATAAAAAACTTATAAATTATAATGCCATGCTGCATGTATATTGTAAAGGTCATCTACCTTCGGCCCATGCACGATCATGCAGGTCGAACTCTGGTTCAACCGAAGTGGTTGCATTTACCCATGCATGGAGTAGATGTTCCTCCTCAAAAACTTCTTCCATATCTATTGTCTAGGATGCTGCTGTTTCAGCTTGTTGGCCCGAGGCCTTATATTTCCCTCTATCTTGAACTTGTCTAAGTAATTGGAGATTTTTAAGCTTCAATCTCATGTTATAGTGACAAAATACCAACTTAAGACGTGCAGACTTCAAGCGGTTTCTTTGTTTTGTGTGGATCAAGTTAAATGTGCTTCCAGTTCCTCTCACACCCTGTGGCAGAGGTTGTTTGGCTTAACACCCGAATAGCTACATATGCTAAGTCTTCATATCCATAAGTTCTTCCATGATCCAACCACCAATCTGCTGTAAATGAAGCATGTATAGTGTTTTAGAAAATAGAACCAACTCATTCCGAAGGCAAAAAAATATGATGAGTAACTTCTAACTTGGACTCAAAATCTGAGCAGGTCTTTATGCCGTGGTAGTACTAAAGTGGTAGAGCTGAAGTCTATAGTCATGCATTTGTTTGCATGCTATGATTGCTCTATCCTCATTGTCTAGCATGCGTTTGATTACATTTTTTGCCCAGATCAACACTTCGGAGGCATTGTCATAGTTCTCATTCCTCCCATCAGTCCTATACATGTTTTGGGGGTTGAAGAAATGCCCAACATATAAAAGAAAAATGTTAAAACATAATATGATTCCTTAAAATTATAAGTAATATGTAATCACAATCAAGGTTACCATATCGGATCCCGACGTCGTCTCGGGAGGGTCAAAGAGAAGAGATCTCGGAGAGATCTCGGAGATATCTCGGGAGATCAGGATAACATAAAAGTGTAGATCACATAGGTTCACATAGATAATTCCATAAAGAACATAGATAATTACATACATTCTCAAGTGAAAAATCTCATGAGTTTAGGTGATGATAGCTTAACTTTGACCAAATCTTGAGAGGTCTCAAACAGACTAAGTGCTGTCAGTAGGAGAGTGACTCCATTGGAGAAGTCATATGCACGTTTGATTTTTTTTATCGGACTTTAGATTTTTAGTATTCTATTGGGTTTATTTGAATTATGAAACTTTTAGATATGTCAAATTATGAAAGATTAGAAAGTCGCTATTTTGATGGAACCACCGAAATCGCGATTTTCTTCTTGGATGGGAGAGTTGACTTTTTATTTACAAGAGATATGATTTTTTTGATATTTTTATTGGATTCAAATGGGGGGTACTTCCTTATTTACATGTAATATCTTAAGTAAATGAAACTACAAATATAACATTTACTTAAATGATATTCAGGTAAATAAGGGGATCCTGACAACCCTGCCTGAAGAGGATCCTGAATCCTGACAACCCTGCCTGAAGAGGCATCTCGGCCTTCTCGTTTCTCGGGAAGGGGCCGAGACTGATATTCTCACGAGATTGCATACCATGATCACAATTCACAAGAGTTTAAGTGTTATGCTTACCTGCAACATGAAGATCATGATGCAATGTGTGCTCCCATCGTTGACTTATGATTTCCCACCACTTGGCATACATCATTTTGTTATTCATTTGGATGAGTTCTTTTGCTCGAGCCCATCTCGGATCTCCTCTCCCCATCTACCACCCTTAAGACTCAGACAAGCGGTTCTACTACATTCAAAACATTTTGCACCCCCTTCCAAAATGGCTTTGATTGAATAATGTCGATCACCTTTCACTTCTCCCTCACCCGTGTAGGAGCATGTCGGGACATATAGTTTTCCCACTCTTCGGATGCTACCATCCTAATAAGGTTGCTACGTTGGCCATTTATGCTATCCAATGCAATATATTGGGATGCAAATCTCGTACCTCTTGGTCGAAGCAACTCCCGTCCATGTGTATGCGTCCTTATGATGTCCAATATGTTGTTGTGATTGTAGATGAAGGTGGTTATGAATCTTGCGTTGTTCACTACATTTTCCACCATTGGATCTTCACAAATATCTTCTAGCATTAGGTCAATACAGTGCGCGGAGCAAAGAACCTAATACAAGTGTTCCTTTTCTCCATTAGTTTTTGCCCTGCTAACTTGAAAGCCGCTGCACTGTCCATTACCACTTGGACTATTCTTCTCTCTCCGATCTCCACCATGTTGTCCATCAACTGAAATAGGTACTCCGCATTCTTCACCTTGCTAAAAGTGTCTATTGACTTCCAAAAAACAGTCCATGCTTTGTAGTAGATTAAGAAGTTTATCATACTTCTTCGTGTAATGCCTGCACAATTCCATAAGAAAAATTAAAACTTATGTGTTATTAATTAATAACAATTAAATGACAAATGTGTTGTACATACCTGTCCATTCATCGCACATTATTGTGCAACCATATTCATCCCATATGCGTTCAAAAGTGGAAACATATGCCTTCATATCTTCAACCTCCAAGTCCAGGTACTTGTTGTAGATTTCATAAGAGGTAGGGCCTTCTACCCCTTTATCCGCTTCACCAATAGTCTCGATCATTGACTCATAATATGGTCCTTTTGTTGCATTAGCCGGTATGCTGTTGAAGAAGAACCATCTTGACGTCGCTCTTCCTATCTTCTCCTTGCATATTTTCAAATTCTTGAAGGCTGCAGAAATGGATGGTTACTTCTCCCTCCGCTTGGTAAGAAATAGGTCCAATGGTCCCACTCTAGGATCGCCGTCTCTAGGGATATCTACTGAAACCTTAGGTATATTTGTGCTCATCCTAGCACTTGAACTCCCTTGTTCAAAAGATGCATGGCCACTACCTTGACCTTGGTGCTGACCAGTACATCGGAGAGTCCTCTTCCGTAAAAGACCTTCGACTTGCTTGTGATGCTCGACGAAATTGTTCTATAATTTGAGATAGATAATGTAAAAAAAACTTGTTGATGATGTTATACATTAAAATGTATAAATTATAATGAGGGTTTTTGAACTAAAGTTACTAAACTAAGTTAACTAACCTTCTTCATCGTCATCAAGATCAGTTGTTTGTCTCCCTCTTGATAAATATCTCATCTATGAACCTTCGAGGAGGGGCAGACAACTCTTCTCGGATTTCTTGGCATCTTCTAGTAATGTTTGCTTTGGATGTCTCCTTCTCCTCCATATATTGGCAAAATTGTATTCAAACTTCAGAAAAAACTCTCGAACATGGTGCCAACTCACCTTTAATTCTTGCTAGATGTTGTTTCAAACGCCACACACCGCCCGATAAGACTCAGTTACAATACTTGCATTGGACCTTCTTTCGGCCCATGTCTACAACGGTACAATGAGCCTAAGCAGGATCGGTGCTGGGAGGGTTGCTTGAAGATTGGGGAGCATCACCTTCGGCGGCCATGACTTATGTCTTGCAATTTGCAATGAAAGATGCTTATAAATTAGAACACAAAAAATAAGTTAAATAATAAACAAACAAAAATAAATAAATTTTTTTTGGGGTTGAGAGAGAGAGTAATCTCAGCCAAGAGTTCGGGCCGAGTATGTGTGTGAGAGAGCCCGAAGACGAAGAGCAAGAGAGTGAAAGATGAGATCGCCTTGCAATAGTGTAAAAGAGCGCCCGAGTGAGAGAGAGAGAGAGAATGCCCAAAGATTGGTAGGAGGGGAGGAGGACTCGACACTTGAGTTTGGAGCATAATGGGGGCCTTTGGGGGGTTTATATAGACCCCTAAGGCCTCCAAGGGGCAAAAATAGCCGTTGTTGGCCGTTGGGGAGCACCCCTAATGGCAAGAAACGGCTAGTTCAAACTAGCCGTTTGAACAAGATCGGCCGGATCCTGACCGATCCGCGGAGGATCAGCCCGGGATCGGCGATCTGGCCGAGCCTAGTCGATTTGGTCCGATCCGCTAGCCAGGACTGGATGGGTTACCCCGGATCGGATCGGGCGGCCCAAATTCTACTCAGATCGGTCGATCCGATCCCGATCCGGCTGAGTTTTTGAACCTTGCATGAATATACGAAGTCTCAGCACTTCGACTGACCAACTGTAAATCGTGACATCCGAAGTCAAGGTGCTTCAGATGGCAGAACTACAACGTGAATATACGAAGTGCCATTGCTTCGATTGACCAAGTGCAAATGTGAACATCCGAAGTGTTGGTCGAAATTAGTCTTGATCAGTTGAAGTGACTTCGTCATATCCAAAGCTTAGCTTCATATATGACGAAGTTCCACTTCATTTGACAAAGAACAAATGAATACTTCCGAAGTTAGTGTTGAATTTTATCTTAATGGTCGAAGTGATTTCGTCATATACGAAGCTAGACTTCGTCATATTCGAAGTCTAGCTTCGTATATGATGAAGTTACACTTCGTCTGATAAAGAACAAATTAGACCATCCGAAAGCAGAGTTAAATTTATCATGATCAGCCGAAGTGACTTCGTTATATTCGAAGCTTAGCTTCATATATGACGAAGTTCTACTTCGACTGATTGCGACTAAAACTGTACATCCGATGTTTGTGCTTCGGTTGACTACGACCAAAAGTGAACATCCGATGTTCATTTAAGCATGATTTCAATATGGCCAATCTGTTTATGAGTCGCAGACATTATTCAAGAGATATTCAACATGAAAGCACTTATGATTTAACATCAAAACATTGTGAATGTTGTCATGACCATTATATGTACAATAGAAGATGTGTACAATGTCATTGGCAAGATGTGTGCAATATGTCATCATCTAAATATACAACAAAATAATCTCCCACATATGTATAATATGACATCATCAGATTATGTACAATATGTCATCATCAAAACATACAACTTAACACGTTCCTCTTAGATAGATAAACCAGATTAGTCTCCTTAGTGCCGACAATGTGGGCCTGCTCCGTTTATCTTCCACTTTATGCTGGTGGACTCTTGATAGGAGCTTCTAGACTAAAATGAGATGAACCTGCCAACACCTGCCTCCAAGTTCATGTCATTGGTTCAATGCTACAGTTAAAAATTGTTTTCAATTTTCTGCCAGGTTGGGTTTTGACTCCAATAATCCTACCTAAAGCAATTCCAATTTTTTATTCTGCGTTTTATATCTAATTCTACTTTTGTTGATGGAATGAAGATTGATCAGTTTTACAAATCATCTTTTTCTTACTTTTGTGGTGTGAGCTTCCTAGTATATGTTTAAGTTTATCTTCCGGATAAATTTACAGGGTTCCATAGTTTTTCCACTAGATTTTGCATGTCTCATGATAAATATCATTTTTTCTTATGAAAAATTTATGTTTATTTAAGAATGAGGATGGGACCCTGTGGAAGCCTGGGACGACATTGCCGGCTGGGCTGATGACATTCTACATGTCAACAAAGCCATTGGACAAGAGATGGCATGTGATGGGGCTCGGATACAACCCGAGCATCAGCCAGGATGAGATCAGAAAGGCAGCCGTCATCCACTTCAATGGGAACATGAAACCCTGGCTGGATGTTGCTATGAACCAGTACAAGCACCTTTGGACCAAGTATGTGGACACCGACATGGAATTTCTTCAACTCTGCAACTTTGGCTTGTAAAGGTGTACACCAATTTCTCCAAACCGAGATCTTTCAACGGGTATGCATTTTCCTGTTTCCTTGGTCTTGCTTTTGCTTCATGATCAGCTACTACTTTGTTGAGGATAGCTGTGGCCTTTCACCCCATTCATTTCGGCAGGGCCACAAAGTGAACCTGCCTGCTCCAATCCAACTCTGTATTTTAAGGGCATCCATAGAATATTCTCAGGTCTTTGTACTATATCTCTTATTCAGATTTATGGGGTACTTGAAACGATAAATAATGACATGATGTTAGTTTATCAGATTTCTGTGGACGCGCATATTCTATAGATTTATAAGTGCACAGAGTTTGCTCTGCACGCCTGTGGCTCGTTTACATGATTTAGCGCACACAACACGCTGTAGCAGGGTTCATATGATCATTGGTGGAACCCCATATGCAGAGGACGGTGTTGGAAAAGTAGGTAATCCAAGCAATAAACTCAGAGCGTTCATCAGAATTACCCATGTGTTTCTCTTTCCAATGCTGAAGGAAATGAGATATGGAGTGGCAACGGATGATCGTCACCATTGTTAGTGTGTTTCTCTTTCTAATGTTCAATTTCTTTCGATTCACCTGGAAAACCAATTAATAAAGTCCCTTCTAATTTTTCCTAAATTATTATTGTCGAAGCATGTAACTCTTTCCTATAATAAATTTAAAATGTCGGGCGTTAAAATTCCTCTGCCTAGCAAGAGGATCTAGATACACTGGATGGTGCATCTCTGTTGGACAAATTTCATACAGTCGGGCCACCATCATTGGTGGTTGGGGACAGCCTGTGCCAGAGAAGACCCAAAGATCAGAGAAATGGGAAAGCTTTTTTATGCTATTAAGTTTTTAGATGGCGACAGGACAATTCTTGCCTCCTTACGCTGAAATTGAGAAGGGCAATGGTGGAGGACAACCCAGAGGACTACTTTTGTTGAACAACATAATTTGTACTAGATGGGAAGGTTCCTTTCGGATTTTCTGAGAAGAGAGAAGTTTACTGTATTGACTTCAGTGTAACAGTGTCAGTTTTAAATATATTTTGAAAAGTTCATTGATTCACCCCATGTTGCTCATTGAGTCGCATTATGTCACTTTTCTTTTTTTTTATTATGGAGCTTAATGATATGTTTGGTATTAGGATAAATCGGGCCTCACTTTATCCCCAATCTATCTTAATACCAAACATGCCAAGTTCTTATGTCGATGTCTAAATTTTTCTCTTTTGATGCAATGAGTCAAATTGGGTGTTATTAGGTGCCAAAATAGAAACTTAAGTGTCAAAATGAAAAGTTTGGCTCTCGAAAAAAAAATTAAACTCTAAAATAAATAAAAGAGGCACAATGCGGTATAATGAACTGTGTGAGGTAGACCAATGAATTTTTCAAAGTGTATTTTAAGATGACATTATTACAATGATATCAGTGCAGTAAATCTTTCTTTTTAGAAAATATTTTCTTGAGTTTGCACAAGGTGAATTGGTGTTGACAATTTTGAATTTGTGTCAGGGTTATGTGATAATGGCAGAATATGAAGTAAAATTTACAGAACTGGCCAAATATGCACCTCACATATTTGAGGTGGAAAAGAGGCTCCTAAGAAGTTGGTTTATGAGCTTCAAAGTTGTACTTATGATAGCCTATGAAGATGAGGTGGATTGCAAGAAAAGTAATTTTATTAGCTCTATATATATTATATAGATTCATGAGCTTCAAAGTTGTATATATGATAGTGAGCTAGATTGCAAGAAAAGTAATGAGAGAGAGAGAGCGCCTCCATCTCTTTGTTATTGCAAGATTCAATTTCTCTTTTTGACGGCGGAGGCTATAGCGGCTGAAGACGTTAACATAGCTATTGAAGAGAGTAGTTCGTTGACCGTTGTGATGTCTCACAAAGGGTCCATCCGATTGAGGAAATGTGCAGACATGAATTTATTAATAGAGGGATCAAAGGAAGAAACAACTATTCTGGGTGGTAAAGACATGGCATCATTAACAGAGGGATCAAAGCTAACACCACCACCCTCCATTAATCAAGCGTCTTGTTTGGGATGTTCTACCGCCAACTTTTTGAAATCCACCGCAGAAGGAAATTCTGATATGTAATTGACGAAGTAACTACAGATAACCATGTGATAAATTTGAAGCGGCCGCCTTCATTTGATAAAGCATGTTCTAACCTCTATTCCCATACATTCTTTGGCATGCTCTCCTGTGCATATTAGTATTCATAAAATGATTGAAAGATTTCAGGCAAAATTTTTCTGGGTTTCCCTAATGAAAGTGTCACGTCTCTAATTTTAGCAGCGAAATTAATTAGGGGACGCAACGATGGAGCAAGTCAGAAGCCATAGATGAATAACTAGCACTAGTAGGTTAATAATTCAATAATCAAAACCTCTTTCTTTATTTCATTATAATTAGATGGTATAACCACTAATGTCAAATCAAAACATATTCTTAATAACCTAGAACACTCTTTCTCATCAACAGAGAAAATTACATTAAGACACTTGACTAGCTATCTCTCTAGTATAAGGACTCCGAGGGTAGCTTCAACACTTATCACTCTTGCCTGTCTCCATGCATCTCATCGCATTCCTAATTATCTGAAATAGACGTAGTAATTGTGTGAGCGAATGCTTAGTAGGACTTAAGTCTCTTGAACCAAAGTAGACTAGTAGGAGTACAAACTCTAACAAGTAATTAGAGTTTCATCTTGGTTTCAACATGATACACTTGGGGTCTTTCACGAAGAACATGATTCATGACACAGTGAGCATGGATTAAGAAATTTTCACAAGATATACAATAAAAATTTGGGAAAAGAGTACCACTGTGTTTAGGACATCGACATGTATCTACAGTAGCAATTTCACATCATGAGATAAAGCGTGGACAAAGATCTAAGGGGAACATGATAAGTCGGGTAAGACATGATCAAGGATTTTATAAATTAAATACAAGTAAACAACGTGATAAAAATTGAGGAAAACATGTTCAAGAGATTCCTGACATCAAGAAGTACCTAAAGATTCATTTAATTAGATTAAGCTCGAGAGATTGCTTATCTTTAGTCGTTTTAGTATTTTAAGATTTTTTACACGAACTTTGAGGAAGAATGAGGAAAATCTCCTAAATCCTCTCGTCCACCTCCTTTCTTCAGCTTTTTCCAAAGCCTCCATAGCAGCAAGCTAGGTCGGCCATGGGAAGAGATTGAATTGTATTAAAGGGAATAGGCCATTAGGAGTCCTAATGAGACTTTAACTTCTTAGTTACGAGTTTCCATTTATTTATTTCCTTCCTTGGAGCCTCCAGCTCCGAATTTCTTTAAGGTTTTGGTTGGGAAGACTCCCATCCATGATGGGATATGGCTAACTACGATTTTACCCCATGTTCATGGCCCAGTTCGGCTTAATAACCCATTCATTAACCCATTAAGTGGGTATTTCGAATTAAAGATCATTTTTTACTATTTTAGTCTCATTTAAGACACACACTAGGCCAAATAAACTCTTATGGGTCTAATTATCATATTTGATTTGATGGTATTTGGAGTTATGTACATGCGATAATGAAATTTTGACTTTAATAATTTTTTCGACTTTTAGAGTTTGACTAAGTCAAACAAGTGTCATTAACCCCAATTTCTTTATCATTGGTTGTGATATATTATTTAGTTCATCCTCGTAAAGTTTCGTCTGATTCTATTTTAAATTTTCACGCATAGCAATTTCCATATGCTTAAGAGACATTACACCGAGCCCACCATGAGAAACAGGTTTGCAAATGTTATTGCATGACTTCCAATGTTTTCTTAGACCTTTCTGTAACACTTTGAAATGTTAAATTCTAAATAAATTGAATAAATAGGAGAAAATTAGTACTTTTAAAAATAATCAAGCAATGGTTTAGTATTTAATTAAAGATAAATGAGCCAACAACAAAATCTTATTATCACATGTGTGAAATTTATATGAAATGATATAAAACCTTATAATTTGGAGATTTAATAATGAACTACAATGAGGGGGAAAATAATTGGACCGATTAGGATGTGATTGAGCTGACAAAATCTTAAACATTACCTAAGACACGGTAAAACCCGTAATATAGGAAATCTCATTAAGGTCCAGCTAGAAAGTCGTGGATTGCTGCTAAAGAAGTGATTGTTAATCACAGCGGAATAATTATTGCGGATTTCTGGTTTGATAAATGGTTGGGTGACAAGCCGTGTAGCAACCTGAATTTTTACGAAAAATAAAAATTTAAATAAAGAATTTAAAACCTGGCTAAATGGATATTTAAACAGAGCATTAAATAAAACCCATTAGATGGAAAAGAGTAATGGGCTTTGCTTAATGGATCTTCTAGAAATTATTGGGTCAAAAATAAGAATTTATAAAAGAGAATAATAGGAAAATACCCTAAATTCGTAACTAAATTATTACCTAAATAGAAAAGAGGTATTTAATGCATTAAATAGGAAGTTGAGTAGGAGTTGGATTCCTAAACCTACCCCATATGGATTAGCACGAATTTGGATCTCTTCCAAGTCTAAATAGGGATTGGAAAGCTTGGAAGGAGGTTAGGAAAGAGGAAATTCGGAATTTAATAGGAGTTAGAGTCCTATTAGGAAATAGAAAGAGGAGAAGCTTAAATACTCTCCTAAAACCCTCTTGGCCGACCCAAGCTCGTGCCAAGGGATTCCTGGACCAGGAGGAGAGGCCTAGGAGGAGGAGATTTCGTGGGAAGAAGAACCTTTCAAGCTCTCAACCCCGTTCTTCAAGTTCTAGCCCTAGAAGAGGAAAACGAGTCAAGGTAGGCATTCTCACAAGCATAAACCATGAAACTTTTTCTGTAGGATGTATCATCTATCAGGAACGAAACCCTCAAGTTTCATAATTTTCCATCGAGTATATCTTTAGTTCTTGATTTTTCATGTTCTGCAACTCTTATGACCCCGAACCTTCATGCTTAATTCATATCTCCTTGCATACTCTATCTCATGCCTCCATATTTTTATGGGAGATACTGATGCATGATAGGCATCTTTTGCCCCTAAAAGGCCTAAATTTCGTTGAGCATGTTACTCGAATTAAATCGATCTTATTCCCTGTAGCATGTTCTATGTTACTTGTTCTTGTTCGTCCTCAAACCATGTTCAAACCATGCTCTCTCTCGAATTCCTATTTACTGGAAGTACTCTCGCATGTCTAGTTTCATTTGCCCCTGATTTCATGATTTTTCATCATGTATACATTTAGTTATGATTTTTTGAACTACTCTATGTCAAAAAGGCAAGTTTCTGGACCGCAATCCAAGACAGAGCAGAACTCTATCAGACCCAGGCCACGGACCTGAGAAAGCGACTGCCCGACACGTCGCCTTCTCAAGCCCGTCGCGACGCCCTTCTTGTCGCGTTCTCAACGCGACAGGACACCCGTCGCGTTCTGGCCGCCTGAGCAAGACAGCTCTGTCGCCTTCTGTGTAACCCCCTGTCGCGATCTGCTCTGCTCCTGTCGCCTTCTATACAGGCATATGTCGCCTTCTCAGAGTTTTGCCTGAAAACCCATGAAAAATATTTTTGTCACTTTCTAAATAATCCTTACGCCTTCTTACCGTTATACCCCCAGTAAAAACCCTACTTAAAAATGGTGCTATATTGAATGATTTAAAATACATGTTCACGACTTATTTCTATCTATGATTTCTCTTGCACTTGCACACACTTGAACCATCCATTTATGGCTGAAATCTTGCAGAAAATATCTCATAATGTATCTGGTAAATTACCGAAGTAAGGTATAGTAATTGCCCTATTTTAAAGGACTTGTATTCGTTTCTTGCGTTGTTTATATACCGATATCGACGCTCCACTGTTCTAGAATTCCTCTAGAACGTCGAGCACATGTTTTATATACACACTTTACTTGGCTTGTGGTGAACTCTCCGTCGGATATTCCTTTCGCCGGACTAGTGAACTCTTGCACAAGGCCTCCATAAGTCTCCTCTGATCATGGATTCCCACATGGTCGACGAGCCGGTTGTACCCTAATACCTACGATACCCTTTAGGGATCTATATGATCCAAACGGCTATTAGAGATTCACTCTCGTCTTAAATCACGCCGGACCTCTGGACCTGTGCATAACAAGGCCAGTGGTAGGGTCGTGAGTTCCACCTGACTGCCAACACCAAGTGCGCGTGTTGTGCAACTGTTACTATCGCCTGATTACTCGACGTATTACGTGCAATGTCCATTATCTCTCATCTATACTCTACTCGCTCACCTATTCACGTTCACTCCACTATCTCGTCTATTCATCTAGTGCTCTTATCTATTTCTTGGTACTCTATACTGGCCATTGACTGATTGTCTAAAGATAAACAATATAACTAATGCCTGGCAATAAATAAAGGGCCCGATCTGGTCCTGGGATGTGCGCCCGAAAGTGCTAGTGCCCATGGGAGTTAAATGATCAGAGTGTTTGGCATTACACTCAAGTGCTATCTATCTCGACTATCTATATGACAATCAAAAACACAAAACGTGCTATACTCTCTCGATGGCTAGAATGACAAACAAGTGCTATACTCGTCGTGCTATTACTATACTTGTGCTAGTTGTGCTATGGCCATTCTGCTATTCGTGCTATACTCGATACTTGTGCTATTTTGGAAACTATACTCGCTCTCGTGCTATTGTTCTATCTCTTGCTATATTTTGACTCTCTTGTACCTGCTATCTTTAGATACTCTGCCATTAAATGCATTAATTATTTAAAGCCTGCTTGAGCCTGAGATTTAAGTCCTACTGGGCGTTATCGCTCACCCTACGTTATTTAATGTTGTGTTCTCAGGTGAGACCGAGGATGACACATACACTCACGAGGAAGGGAATGACCAAGAGTGAAGCCAGGAGTACCCTTGAGTCATTATGTTATCTTAGAGTTCTAGTTAGTTATTTTCTTTTATTGCAATGTAATTGGGCCCTGTAGAATGGCTCTGATATTAGTGGTTGTAACTAGACACAGAAAAGTTATTAATGAGAAAGATTTACTTTAGCATTATTCAATGTGCAATGGTTTGATGTCTAGTACTTGCTCTATACCTTTTCTTGCAACTGCCTTCGCGCTCCGATATTCCGCGTTGGGGCGTGACAAGCCGCTTTGCCGGTATCTTACTGATGCACAAGCCCCGATTGGTAATTCAGTCAGGAACAATGTTGTAGTTAATTCCTTCTTAGGATCAGAACTAGGCCTTAAAATCTGCATTCCTTCCATCTCAGATTCGCAATTCTATTAGCTGCTTGACTTTTTGGAGATCTTCCAGACATTGCGGTCTGCTGCCCGAGTCCTCAGCGCGCTGTTATACATCTTCTGCTAGGAGGATTCTTGATGGTGAACCACCTATGTCCTCATCTTTAATCCTCAGTTGCTTGTAAAGCTCTCCATTCATATGTACGACGTGGCGCATGCTTCATAGTGCTCTTCGATCCTACGGATGATCGAGTTCGGAGTTTGGTCATTGCTTTATGTTCTAAATGCTACTACTGTAATTCTTTTAATCAGGAGACTTCATGTCATCTGTTCTTTGAAAGTGAAGGAGCAAGACACACCTGGTCCTATTTATCAAGATATGGTGTTCAGGTGACTGGTGATGATCCATGGAGAATTGTATCTCACGTTTTAGCTAATTTGACCACTTCTTCTTTGCATGGCTTCTTTAATTGTTCGTTCTGCTGTTAGTGTCACATTGTGGGAAATATGGCGACCTAGAAACTTGGATTGATATATATGATGATGTCAGGACCTCTGTTAGGTGTTTTAGGATGAACGTGATTCACAATATTAAGTTCATCATGGATGGTGTCAATCTCATTGAGAAGATATTATCAAAAAAAAAAAAATCTTTCCTAGTCTTTTGGCATTCATGTGCCCCCAATCAGCAGCTGAAGCCTTATATTATAAAGTGGTTACTTTCGCCATGGCTAGTGATTAAACTAAATACGGATGGTGCAAGACAGGTAACAGGGGAATCGGGAGCAGGCGGCATTTTTAGAGACAACAAGGGGTCTCTCATTCTAGCTTTTTCTCATTTTTACCAAGAGTGTGATAGTCTTATGCCTGAGGTGCGGGCTTTTGCTTGATGGACTGCGTTACTTGCGATCGGTTCAGCATTTTGAAATTTAGATTGAATGTGACTCACAGGTGCTTGTTGACATTGTTTGAAAGGTTGCTGCTTGCCCATGGAAAATGTTGGTCTACGTTAGAGAAATTTGGAGTCTCTTGCCTCCCTTTGTAGTACTTACCCATGTGTATCGGGAGGCCAATTGTGTAGCTGATCGGCTAGCTTCTTATGCTTGTCTGTCCAATTGTAACTTGTTTTTTTTCTTCTCTTGGACAGTTATAATTACCTCATGATGTTAGAGGTGCCGTTCGACTTGATCAGCTGGGTATGCCCAGTCTCCGATTGTAATTTCTAGTTTATTATAATAAAAATAACCTCCTATGTGTGCAACGTTGGAGAGGGAACTCTCTCTTCCGCTGGAAGAGGGTGCGCTCTCCTGTTTGCCTCTATATAGCGTTTTTTATATATATAAAAAACTACAGATAACTATTGGGAGGTGTTATTCCTTGATGGGGGATTGTCCAAGGAAGCCTGTGGTGCTGGAAGCAATAGCACTTGCAAAGTAATATATAATCTTACTGAAGTAGATTCTCAGACATTTGGACCGGTAGCGAAGGGTACTATTCTCGCTGTCTATTTTCATGTGCTAGTAGTATTTGATCGGGGTGCTATCGATTCTTTTACCTTTTCTTTTTCAAAAAATTCTAATATGTCAAAGATTTAAGTACCCATTTCATAGGGCTCTGGGCCCGGCCCAATAAAACTCCAGCAAAAAGTCGCAACTCAGCCTCAGCTTTCTCATAGGTGGAGTAATCCCATATCGGAAGTCAAGGCTTCCTCCACCCATGAGAAGTTTCAAAGGAAGCTGAACTGTAATAATCTAGATTTTTTAAACCCTAAATAAATAGGAATAATAAAAATAATAATAAATTTATGAAGATGTTTGATTAAATGCACACTAAACCATAGAGCAATGGATAAAGCAGTCAATAATCATTATGGGCTGGTCAGTAATCAATATTTAAAGGTAATCGATATTAGTTAATAATTGATGTTAAAGGATAATCGATGTTGAATAGTAATCAATATTTGAGGCAATCGATGTATCAAATCGATTGACCCAGATATAACGTTGTCAGCCGAAGTTGGACTTCGTATATGACGAAATTAAGCTTTGACTGTTCAAGACCAAACCGAAGTAGACTTCGTATATGATGAAGTGGACTTCGGATATGATGAAGTTAGCTTCGTATATGACGAGGTTAATTTTCGATTGTTCTAGACCAAAATGAAGTAGACTTCGTATATGACGAAGTGAACTTCGGATATGACTAAATTAGCTTTGTATATGACAAAATTAAGCTTCGACTAATCAAGACTAAAATGAAGTGGACTTCGGATATGACGAAGTTAAGCTTCGACTATTCAAGACCAAAACGAAGTAGACTTCGTATATGATGAAGTGGACTTCAGATATGACGAAGTTAGCTTCGTATATGATGAAGTTAAGCTTCGATTGATCAAGACGAAAATGAAGTGAACTTCGGATATGACGAAGTTAGCTTCGAATATGACGAAGTTAGCTTCGACTATCCACGACTAAATCGTGTATGACTTCGTATATGACGAAGTTACCGGTTATCTTCCCGACTATAAAACACGTGTTAACTATATATTCGATAATAAAAAGGAAAAGTACGAACCATAGAAACGTGACTAAATCCAATAGTGGATTCCGAACTTGATCCCTAGAACTAAACTAAATAGGAAGACCTGTTACAGAAACGATTCCTATGGAAGTTCTGGAACCCAATAGGACTCTCACTAAGAGTTAGGCAATTGTAAACCTAGAGATTTAACCATCAATAGACTTCCACATTAATCCAAATTCGTGCCCATCGAGAGAGAGTTTCTAAAGGTTTCCCACTCCTATTGGGACGGGAATCCTCCAGGCACGGAAGGAATCAAGTTATAACTCCAACTCCACTTTCCTGTTATGATAGGACTTCTGACAACTCTAAATCTATAAATACTGATCATAAGCCCTTGGGGGCGAGTTATCAACTTCCTAAAGGACTTGCAAAAGAATACCTAGAGCACCAGAGAAGGAGGAGATGGCCCAACCAGAGCTTTCTTCCCCAGACCCTGTTCTGCTTCGTTGTGCAAAAGATTTTCTTAGAAACGTTCAAAGGTAGGCAATCTCTCAAGCACAAACATAAATAATCTCATTCATAGACAGTCCAGGAAACCAGTAGCCAAAGCCCATATTTGTCCCAATTTTTATATCTCAAGTTGCGAGATTTTCATGTTCAAGGTTCTATTATTTCACGTACCCGTGACCTTTTGGTTGCTCTTGATCTTTGTGAAATTCTTGTCAAGACCTTGATTTCTTTTGAGTATACCTTGTTAGGAGTTGTTTAGCTATTTCCATAAGTTTACATGCTGTATACATCGAGACCTAAGTGTTTCCTCTAGCCTTAAAACCCAGATTTCTGAACTGTCCTGACTGTGATGAGTCTGTCTTTAAGTTCTTGTAAAGACTGTAACAATATTAGGTAATATTAAGGTTAAAAGTATGTTAATTGCTCTATCCATGGAAGATGTGCACGATCTAATCCACTGTCTTGGATTCTTCTTCATATGCACACACCAACCAGAAGAAAAGGAATCTAAACTTTTTGCCAGTACCGACTGTGCTGTGCAACAGATACTATCATTGGTATTACTTATCGTTTTACGTGCCCAACCTGTTGTTTCTGTTTAGATCTCATTATATACTCATCTATTCAAGTTTTTCTTTATGCATTTTTCTTTACTCTCATATATCCTTGATACTCTATTGGCTATTGATTGATTGTCTAAAGATAATAAACATGACTAATGCCTGACAATATTATAAGGGGCCCGGTCTAGTCCTAGGGGGTGCACCCAAAAGTGCTAGTGCTCGAGGGAGTTTATTGACCAGAGTGTTTGGCATTACACTCAAGTGCTAGTTATCTCCATAATCTAAAGACAATCAAAACTACTATCTTGACTAGTGTGCTATCGTGACGTGCTATCTCGTGATATGGCCAATCCTTTAACGTGCTAGATGTGCTATATTCTTTTTTTTGAAAAGTGCTATTGTGCCCTTGTTATCATGTGTTATGGCTCTCTTGAACGTTCTCTCTAGTTATCCTGCTATCCAAGATATTAATCATTTAAAGCATGTCTGTTTTAGGAGATATTAAGTCTTGATGAGCATTATCGCTCATCCTGTGTAATTGTGATATGTCTTCAGGTGAGTATAATGATGATGAGTACCACACACAAAAGGATGGGGATGAGCAGAATCAAAAGTGACCCTAGTGTCATCTAGACTGTTAGAGTCTAGTTTAGTTTAGTTAGTTGTTTTTATTTAAGTATGAAGAAGATCTTTGGGCCCATAGTTAAGGCTCTGAACTAGTGAATGTAATAGACACGGTGGAAGGAATAAGGAAATATAGTTGGTTTTATACTATTTAAAAATGTGTAGTGGTTTGATATTTATATCGCTCTATACTTGCGTTATATTAATTGCTTCACATCCTGTTTTTCCGCGTCGGGATATGACAGTTTTGTGGTATCAGAGCCTAGGATATCTTCATTGGATCTCATAGTTTTAGGATGTTTTAGGATGGACTGCCTTGATTACGCAGCGTTTGTCTTACCTATGTGAGGAATTGGGTAGAACCCAAGGACAAGGACTAAAATATACTTACACACGCACTAACTTAGTTCCACCATGATACCTTAATGTAAGGTTACTTTTGTAGGAACTTAGGTACTAAGATGGCTGCCGAACGTGCTCAACTAAGGGGCATGCAACAGACCATCCAAGAGCTCACCAATGCCCTTCTGCAAGCTACACAGGGAGGAGGAAATCACGGAGCAGGAGAACTGCATCGCAATTATAGAAGCATGAATCCACCCAGATTCAGTGGTACCACTGACCCAAACGAAGCCGAACACTGGCTTAAGGAAACAGAAAGAATTTTTTGTGTCATGCAGTGTGCGGCAGGAGATAAGCTGCTACTGGCTACTTTCCAATTAGAGAGAGATGCCCGCACCTAGTGGGAGTCTGTAGAAGCAACCAGAGCTAATGGTCAATTCACTTGGAATGAGTTCAAGGAAGCATTTAATGCCAAATACTTCTTAGAGCGTGTCCAAAAAAGAAAGTCTGCTGAATTCGCTGCACTTAAACAAAGAAGCCTCTCTGTGGTTGTCTATGAGGCACAGTTCTCTAGATTGGCTCACTACGCCAATCATCTCATTAACACAGAATGGATGAAGGCTAAGCGTTTCCTCAACAGCCTTAAACCCCATTACATAACACAATTGGCCCCTCTCGACATCCAAAGTTATGCCGAGATTGTTAAAAAGACTCAACTCCTGGAAGATGCTACTGATTACACTGAATGCATCAAGGGGAGGTTTATCAAGAAGGAGCTGACACCTGGCTCTTTTAGTGCTAAGCCGACGAATGACAAGAAGCGACCTTTCAGTATCACCAAAGGGTCAAGTCAAGAGAAGAAGCCTAAGGTAACTGTCCTCACTATTCCAGCCAGAGGCAACTGCAAGCACTGTGACAAGCCATGTCACACTGCAGATGAGTGTTGGAGAAAGGTTGGCGCATGTTTGTGTTGTCGTAGCCGTGCGCATCGCATCCTCGAATGCCTGTTGTTGAAGGAACATGAGAAGCACACTAATGTGCCAAAGGAACAAGGTAGGCTATGTTGACCAGATTGCAAGCCCAAAGGGGGGGTGGATGGGTTGCTAAAAAATTATTTCTATAATTTTTCCTGTTGAAAATTTAACTTCGACAAGAAACACTAAACACAGATGTTAGAGTTAGTGAACAACAGAAACAAGAGAAACACAATCACATAAAATGCACAAGGATTTTTATTCTGGTTCGGACCTCCTATCACAAGGAGTCCTATGTCTAGTCCCTAAGCAACAACTTGGGATTCTACTAACCAAGGGTACAGTCCCCCTTAAGGACACTTACACATCCAGCACAAGTTGGCCTTCTCTTTACTACACAAAGAGGAAGAACACCACTTGTTACAACAAGTCTTCCTTTCAGCAAAAGGGAAGAAAGAAGTCACCTACTTCATAGTAGGTCTTCTCTTTACAAATGAAGAGGAGCACTCAATGAAGAGTAAAGAAGCAATGGCCCCTAGATCAAGCTAACAAAGATCTAACAAGCTTGACCTGAGGCAGTATCTGAGAGATAAAAAAGAATTGCGCTGAGAAGATGGTCTCTCAAATCTAAACAAGCTCTCACACTTTTGAAGACAGGATGAACAAAGCTTTTTGGGAGAGTTAAGAGCAAGAGGGTTTTTCTGAATGAACGACGAGCTCTTCTATCTTCGTATTTTTTTTTTTTGTGTTTTTGGCATTCTTCAGCACACTTCTATTTATCTTCAGTTTGAAGAAGTATCCGTTAAAGTGTCCATTGTCTCTCATCTTGAAACACGTTAGCTGTAGCAGGTCCCACGTAAGATATCAGGAAAACCTGCAGTCATTAAATGCTTGGATAGAGACCCAGTGAGAGAAGGATCTTCTAAATATCTTCTTTGCTTCTATAAATACGACATGTACAATGTTTGTAACGTGTGTAACTACCGGAAACCTGCACACAATAAATGCTGGAGTGTAGACATTTTAAATATGTCTAAACTATCAGTCAACGCCACTGGCCATGCTTCAAGAGGATATACCAAAGAGGAAACATCGTTCTGTCATCATTAAAGTTATAACCTATGTGACATGAACAAGTATCCAATAAATGATGTTGTGTAGAGATATTGTACCCAAAATAATAAATGTTTGAGTGCATAGGGTACGCAATAGTTCACGGGAAAATTTGAAATGCATAGAGTTTCAAAATGCATTTGAATGAAATGCAAGGCAAAAATATAATCAAGACTGTCTTATATTTGGAACCAAAATATTTATAAAGATCATTATCAATATTGTACATTTACTGTCCAAAAGATAATCGTTCTTAAAAAGAAAGTCGATGTTTTGAGACAGTCTATATTTAAAGACAATCGATGTCCAAACACAACTAATGTTCAAGTGAAGTCGATGTTAGTGTAATCGTTGTTGGAATGAAATCGATGTTGAGATGAAATCGATGTGACCGTAATCTATGTTGAAATGTAATCGATGTTGGAGTATAATCGATGTTAAAATGAAATCAATTTGAGCGTAATCTATGTTGGATCATAATCGATGTTTTGAGTGAAATCAATGTTAATCAGTAATCGATGTTGAACCATAATCGATGTTTAAGTGAAATCGATTGAATCGTAATCGATGTTTAAGTGAAATCGATGTTGAACCGTAATCGATGTTTAAGTGAAATCGATGTTGAACCATAATCTATGTTTAATTGAAATCCATGTTGAACCGTAATCGATGTTTAAGTAAAATTTATGTTTAAATGAAATCGATGTTGAACCGTAATGGATGTTTAAGTAAAATCGATGTTGAACCGTAATCGATGTTTAATTGAAATCGATGTTGAACCGTAATTGATGTTTAAATGAAATCAATGTTTGACCAGAATCGATGTGATGTTAAAACAGTAATCGTTTTAAACTTACAATAGTAATCGATGTAGACTTAGACAAATCATATGCACTTGACTTCTAATATAAATGAGTGTAAATAACTTACAAAATTTGTTTTATTTGATACCTGTTGACAAGCTTCAGAAAATTATGTTAGTCAAATATTTCCAAGGTTTTGTTGATCACCAAAAATATATAATATATAAATATATATGGAGATAGGCTGATCATCAATCTCCCCCTTTTTGGTGATGACAAAATAGTAAAAGTATGTATACAAAATATCTGAAATAAATTTGACAACAACATTAAAAGTATGCATTTCAGAGTCTTTTCTCTCCCTTTTTGTTAGTAATCAAAAAGAAATGAAGGGAATAAGAGAGACAAAGAGAAATGGGAGTCAAGAGATCATGATGGTATTAATTAGTGAGGGTTTGAGATGTAGATGGTAGGAGACAAAAGAGAAGCAAGGCGTGAGATAATTGGCCAAGCTTTGACTTCTTGCTCTTCAAAATGATTCTTAAATAACTCCCAGCTGATATTATAGGAAGGCCCCATGTCTGTACTGAGTCGTTGAATGTGAAGCTGCCTCTGATCCTCAATAAATTGATTATACTCTGGACCACTGAGAGACAATATGTAAAAGCAGGGGGTACCAAAACTTGCATGCTGCAGAAACTTGTCTATAGAAATAGGATAAGGAATATTGTGAGCTAGTAATTCCTGCCTCATAGCAACAAACACTTTGTATCTTTCAACCCAGATGAAGTAAGGATCTGACACTAGATTAATGGAGTTGAGATCCATGAATTGCTCAGGAGATAATGTGGGTTGATTTGACTGGAATTGAGATGCATTTAGCTATTCCAACTGGAGATCAGCCTGATGATATATTTTATGCCAGTCAGTTGGGAAAAACCTTTCAGATTCTGCCAGTAGAGGGGCTAATACTGAAGATTTTATGAACCCTGTGTGATATTCTCTGAACAGAAATCGATGGAATGCTAAGGAGACCCCTTTCTGAACTTTGATTCAGGCTTTGACTCTGACAAACCTCTCAAAAATAATTGGACCAACTTCAGAGTCCATGAGAAAAAAATGTAACTGAGGGAGCAGCTTGAATTCGGACATCTTAAATGTGGCAAAGTCAACCTGAAGAACTCTATTGTCAGTGTGCTGAGACCATAGGTCATTGACTGCAATTCGGAATTGAGCTAGCTAGACTTCAAGAAGATCATTAACATGGCAGTAGTCATTGTACATATGAAATTGCCTGATCAATTTGATTTCCTTCTGAATGAGAGGAACCTAAGAGGAGGTGTGCTGACTCTCAAACCAGCCTGAAAGGGAGAGAGTGTGATCTGATGGAGGGTATCTACGATCCCTTGCATTCTTAAACTTTCTATAAAGGGCTTTATAGGATCTGTCCCACTGTTCCTCTGTTTTGGACTCAGCCGAAGAAAGGATCTTATTGTGATCAGGTTTGGGCACAGTAGATAAAGGAAGGATAAGAGTGAGATATTTTGACAGATTCAGATAAGGGAGTCCAAAAATTGCAGCAAAAGTACAATTTTGAAGGTGTTCAGTGTATAGAAATTTTCTTCTGTGGACTACTGAGAGAGAGTACCACAAAGGAGGAAATAGGACCGAAGAGCTGTGAGGAACAAGCTCTTTGAAAAGTTTCCTCTTCTTCAAAGTAGGACTGGAAGAGGGTTGTAACGACCCTCTTCATACCGGTACGATTATACCAATCCCCATCGGTAAAAAGGGCGTCGTCACAGTGGGACATATACCCAACACTGGTCGATAGGTTGATATGTACCTGGATAGCAATAGAGTACAGCGGAATAAAATAAACAACTCAACTCTTAACCCGTCACCAACACACATTCCATAATCTAAATAGCGAGATAGAAAGACAATGTCCACATTAATACAAAATAAAGAGAACTACAATGTCCAAATATTGTCCATACAATAACCCTTTTTGTGCAAAAGAAAAGTACAACTGGTAACAGCTCCACAAAGTAGTCTTCTAAATGATGATCCTCGCCACGCTTCCTTCTAGTGCACGATACCTGTCAACCTGTGTGCCGAAGCAAGAGTGAGTCCAAAGACTCAGCAAGCAACACTACTCATAACATACACGTATAAGTCATAGGGGTTTTACATGCACATTTACAATTTTTTCCAAACATGGCATGTTAATCATGTCCAAGGTTTCAACCTATCATGAAAGTTTTACAAGTTTATACATGGATCATGCTTTCAGATTTCTAAGAATAAAATTTACCTATCACATGCTCTCTATTCAATTTACTTATGAAACTTTGTCTTTAAAGAACCAAGACATGAGAGCTACTAGCATGAACATTGTGCACACATGAAAGGAAACACAACTAGCATGGATCTTACATGTTTTTAAACAAATACATGGACATTTCTACACGCTTTAGGTTGCTGATTTCACATGATTCAATGGCTATAAATCTACACATGAGAGCTACAACGTTGCTTAAAACATATTATGTGAACAGCCCATCATGCCATTTTGCACACAAACTCATTAGTTACCCCTAACATGGATTCTAGACATTTTTACACATGTGAAACATTGTTTTGCATACATTTAGGTTGCTGTTTGGATATGCATTTAAGATTTTCATGACCTATATCATAAGTTTACAATCTAACACTTTTATTTCACATGATTGCACACTTACTCATTCACATTGTTCACTTTTACACATTTGACATGTACACATGTTCACACTTACACAATTTACTCATTTCCACATCATTTTCTCTTCCACTTTCACTTATCACATATCACATCGATTGCACTTACCACGTGCATCTTGGGCACTTACCACGTGCCATGTTCACATAATTCACACTTTATTCATTTTTCATTTCTTAAACAATTTGCCATGACACATAGTCCTAACCACCAGTAGAGGACACTAACAAATATCTCATAGCTCGTGCTCATTCCTTAGCACAGCTCTCAATACAACTCATAACACAACTCATAACACAACACATGACACAACTCATACACATACTCACCACCTAGGCAATACAGCGGTGAATCTTGGTAACTACGCAGACCGGGAGAAGCCCTCTCCACCCTATCCAGTGGTACTTATCCACCTCCGGGGTTTTCTCAATGCCTTTGGGACAAACTTATATCACATGGAGCCTTCTATAGGGACTTTTCTATATACGGCTCCCGATGCCTCTAGGGTAGCAGTGTCACATAGGCACAACTTTTACACTTTACTCATACCGAGTTTTTAACACGTATTTTACATATAACACTCATATCTCCTTCGTTTTCTCATGCACAATGTGTCTTTATTTTTCTCCTAACCATGCTACTACAGATTTCAGGAGTTTAACACAGTAAATACACTAATCAGGTTGGGTTTAAGCAATAACTATCCACATTACGATAACATACGTAATTTATTACATTTCACATGAAAATACATAACTTCTTATTTACTGATCCAAATGACCTGAAATTTTAACCACATGCTGTTTTCGGATTCAAGATCATACACTCAAATTTTCAGATTTTTCTGAGCTAAATAGAATTTACAGAAAATAAAACACCTAATTAGCATGCTATTAACAACTTAAGTTAACATGGGGTTTAACACATCTTGCAATTTGCCACTTACTGTTTTAAACAGAGGCTACTAACATATGCATGATTTGAGAATACATGATTACCCTAAATCATACCTCTATAGAATAATCATCACAATCTTTCTTGTATGCTTTTATTTTACCGAACCAGATTTATTAGCAAATTACACAAGCATGGATAATTTACCAAAATTGCAAACACGTATACTGACCCACTAACCTTCATGATCAGACCAAAATCAAGGCTTTCATACTAATCCTAATCATGAAACATAAATTTGGCAAGATCATCAACAAGTCATGCTTACGATTCATGGGATACAATATTCTAACATTCACCATTGCACAACACACTCATCCACACATCACAATTGACAATATACATAGAGTATAGGATTACCATATATCCTCATCACGGAAGCCATACCGAAATTAATGTATAAGAAGGGCAGAACAGCACACTGTTCTGTCCAGAGGAACTTGGCGGCGGTCTCTGGCCGCTGACTCAGGGTCAGCGGCAGGGCCGATGGACGCCAATCATGATCTGGGCGTCCACGGACCTTGCTGTCGAATCAGGTCTGTGCAGAAACACAGACCCGAGCTCTCAAACTTGGGTGAATGAGGGGGTCTAGGACTTGAGGGAAAATGCTCAAAAATCATAAAACCAACCTAGACTCATAAGGGGACATCATGGATAGGTTACTTGCCTTTGAATAAATCTCCAAACGGATCAAAATGGCCGGAGAAGCTCTCCTTGGGCAGTGCCAAGAAGCCTCCAAACTCCCTTGCTCCGGGTTCTAGGAGGTCGTAGGTCGTTGTCCAGCACCAGGGAGGCCTTCTCCTATGCTTGGACTTCCTCCTTGTCGAAGAAGATCGCCGGAACCAAGCTTCAGAACACCGGATCTGAGCTCTCAAGTTCAGGTTTCTTCACATTCCTGAGCTAGGGTTTCTCTCCTCTTGAAAAGGCCAAGAGAGCACCTTGCAAGCAGCAAGGTTGATGTTTTTATGAGGCAAGACCCGAAGTCTGCCTTTGCAGGGGTGGGAGAGCCCCTTTGGGTCGGCCATCCCCCAATCAGGAGCATGGCAAGCCCTGCATTTCTGACCTGCTACGCATGCAGTGTCAGAACAGTAAACGTCCACATATGTGGACGGCTACTTAAGGATTGGCGTCCATCGAGATAGACGCCGACAACTCATGGGCGTCCACCCATGTTGACGCTAATTGGCCCTTCGGCCAGAACTTAAAAACATGCAGAAACTATGCTTACACTATATATATACATACAATGTATATGGTGTAACATGTATATTACTATACCAGGCAGTCAATATCATTTATACCTAGGCATACACAAGCATACATAAATACACTAAGATAAGATGTACGTAGATACCTACCTATGCGTACATGATGTTTTACCTAAGTGTGACTCAACACATGGCAAGATAGAATGACAAGAATTGTGAGGGCTTCGCAAATCATTAGGAGGTGATATGAGTTAGGTTAGCTAGGAATAATCTATTCGATAAAATAGTCCTTGTACACACACACTTGATTTGACATATATATATAGTATACACACACTGGTATAGCATACTTATGCACATTATGCTTGAAATAGATGGGTACAACATGCGCACCGGTAATTAGATTAACTTACACAACTTTACCTAACATTGCTTAAGTACTATATGCATAGGATTCCTTAATAGGTACTATATGCATAATTTAGCCAGTTGACTATTCTCACCTAAATATCATAAAAATACATGCATGTTATTCATGAGGAGTATAGAATCTCAATATAAACTACTAATTACACCTACCATGCTTGAACTCTTTATGTATATGCAAGGTACGAAGTACAATGTACACATTAACTAAACCATGCAAATGAACAATGTTTACAACTAATCATACACATGCATACACAAGTACACCAAGGTGTTATGCATGTAGAATTAGGTATACAATTGTCACGCGCATAAGATAACATACACACGTACATACACATATGTACTTCATATACTCTCATACAAAATTCCATGAGATAGGTAGTATAGGATATTCTTCAATATTTAGATAGCACACGCATAGTATTATCCAAGTATCCTAAGTCAGAGATTCTTGGTATTCATAATACACCTCTAATTAGCTAATTGTTCACTTCTACATTAATTATCATATACACGTATGTATATATATATATAGATATACGCACATGCTCATGCTCAAGAGAAGGATAGAACTTATAGTAGGCACAATGAACTACGCATGCTAAGCACACAACAACCGAACACCCATCACACCATTCATATACATACATATATATGAAGAGAATAAAAATTCGGGGTCTTACAAGGGTTGAGAGTCAATCCTGTGGTGATGAGAGGAAATAGATAAAGCTGTTTTGAGTATGGCCTCTTCAAATTCATCCTTAATGTTGGTTATAGAAAGGCCAGTAGAGCAAGCGCTTTCAGGAATGAGAGTGATGAATGATGGTGGAGTTAGGAGGATGGAGAGAGAAGAAAGAAGAAGAGGGGAGAGGTTGAGTAGATGGTTCGGCTGAAGAGGGACCAGAGGTAGAAGCTGGAGGTGCCTTAGAAGAAGGAGTTGGAATAGAGGAAGAAGGAGTAGGTGATGCTGAGGGTTCATCAATGAAGGGAGTAAGAGAGGATATGTGTTTGGGAAGAGGTTTCTTGGAGGGTTCAGGAGTAGGTGGAGCAGTGAAGGGAGCAATGGGTGAGGAAGGGGCAGGAGTCTGCGTGACTGAAGGGGGATCAATTGAGGTTGAAGGCTCAGATGGCCCGGAGTCTTCCATATGCATAGATGGCCCAGTTGGCCCAAAAATTGCCTCTACTTGCTTAGAAGGCCCTGGTGGCCCAGTCACCTCCTCTGTCGGAATGGATGGCCCTGCATCTGGTTTTTCCTGCACTGACTGATCTTCTTGGTCTGACTGTTTAGAAGGTCCTGATGGCCCAGCAGTAACTTCAGGTGCTTATACAAATGGCCCTGGTTCAGAAACAATTGGAGGAACTAGAGGGGCTTGAATAGAAGGATCTTGAGCTGAAGGGGGTGCTGCAGAAGCAGATGAAACTAAGTGATGTCTCACAAATTTTGTAAGATTAGTCACCATGGTCTTTAAACTGCATTAGTCAGATTTCATTTCTTGAAGCTCAGACCTTACTTCACACAGAACTTTGTCTTGAGAGCTTTGGCTATGTATAATAGATACAAAATCTTCCTGAAGTGAACAAATTAGCTCACCATGAGCATCCAACTGTGCTACAACAGGGTCCAGATGAACACATATCTTCATTTTCTTGGATTTGTTGTGACCCCTTCTAGTGAGCCTAGGAATACTATCAGTTACCACTTTTTCTCTTCCAACATCACCAACAGCTGGCTCATTAAGCATAGCTGCAAATTCTATTTGCTGGTGAGCATTATCATCATCATCATCATTAGAAGCATCTTCCACTATACCTTCTTGAAAGGGATCTTCAAAGACAACAACAGCAGGCTCCCCCTGAGCTGGAGCATCTTCCATAGGAACTTCTTCTGATTGGCCCAGAGGCATACCATCTGGAACAACTTCTTCATGCTCTTCTTCAACATGAGTTTCTTCAACTGGAGCACTTTGTGATTCCTCAATAGGGACTACTACATGCTCCCCCTCAGTATGAGCAACTTCCTCAATAGTACTGGCAAATGTTTCCTGTACAACAGGAGTTTCTAACTCAGGTTCAGGTACAACTCTTTCAGCTGATTGCCCATAAGGCCCAATTGGCTCAATGTGCTCAGGAGCAATATCCTCAATTTTTCGCTCAGTAAGTGTGGATGCAACAGGTTCACCATCCCCAACTGTAGTTTCAGCTTCTTGAACAGATGGAGCTTCAGTAGCAGGAGTATCTCCCATGATGGCTCCTTCTTCAACAATGGAAGTCTTTGACCAAACATTTGCAAATAGAGAAAAACCACTTTTCTTCAAATTTTTGGTTCGGATGGGCAGCCCCATTTTTTCCAATAGTTCCCCTTCCAGATCAACTTCAAAATAATGGAAAATTCTGGTAAGTAAATGAGCATAGGAAAGAGATACTGCCAACTTGTTCTTCTTATCCCAAATAAGCTCATTTGCAGACTTCATCTTTTCAAACATAATTTGTGCCATATTTACTTTTTGATTTTGCACATCCCAAAACATGATATCAGCGTCTCCTTTTGTGCATTGAGAAAAAGTGGCACTACGAGGTACTATAATTTGGCAAACAATAAAGTGCAGTAACCTATTGAAAGCAGTAAACTGATTTATGTCTATTTTTCCTTCCCTCAGCTTATACTTAGTTCCAATAATCCTAAGGCCATTGGCATGAATGTCTACTGTGTTGATCAAGCTGTGACCTTCCTTAGAAACACCAAATAATTCTTCCAACAGATCAAGAGTGATTTGAGTAATCTTACCTTTGACAAAAGAGGTGAGTGTTCCTCCATCTTCAGACTGAAGGCAGGTATAGAACGCCTTCGCCAGATGCGGGTAGCTAGGTTATGACAAAGTGCATACCTCTATCCATTTCATCCTTTGAAGAGCTTCAATCACACTAACCATCCCATGCTTCTCTAAATCTGCCAAATCAACTACCCTATGCCCGCAAATCTTGATCTTAACTGCCTAAAATCTTTCGAGCTGTTCGACCGTGAGCAATGCTGCACTGTAACCTCCCAAACTGCTAGAACTTCTAAAAGCAGCCATGAAAATGGACAAGAGAAGACTTTGAAGGATCGTGGAAAGAAGAGGAGTAAAACCCCTCAAGAAATTTAGCGAGAAGAATCAAATGTTTCTTGAATGGGGAAAAGGATTCAGGAGTCGATGGAGGGTTTTGAAAACCTCGGAGTCGAAAGGGCGCGAAGAGAGAGATAGAGAATCGGTAAGGGATGAGTTTCCTCTGATACAAAGAAAGGTAAAGTAAAAAAAAAAAGACGGAGCATTAAATGCACAAGATGACAAAAAAAGTGTAACAATAGCGCAAAGGCGAAAAGAATAGAGGAGACTATAGTCTTTATTTAAATAAAGGAGAGAGAGTTAAAACATGTTCTAAAATAGATTAAAAATTTTCAATTAAATGCAGATAAATCAGTTACAAATTGCACATGCCTAATTCCTGTCTTAGAGAGGTAAATCTCTCTTCAAGTAAGGCTTTTGTAAAGATGTCTACTAACTGATTTTGAGTATCTATAAAGGAAATATTGATGTTACCATTTGCTACATGATCTCTAATAAAATGATATCTAACCTCAATATGCTTTGTCCTCGAGTGTTGTACATGATTCTTGGTGAGATTTATAGCACTGGTGTTGTCACATAACAATGGAATAGTTTTGATGTGTAGTTCATAATCTTCAAGCTGTTGTTTGATCCAAAGGAGTTGTGTACAACAGCTCCCGGCGGCTACATATTCAGTTTCAACTGTTGATATGGCTACTGAGTTTTGTTTCTTTGAAGACCATGATATTAAACATCCTGCAAGAAATTGACAACAACCACTGGTGCTTTTTCTATCCACTTTGCATCCAACATAGTCAGCATCCGAGTATCCAATTAAATTTGTTTCACATGTTTTAGGATACCATAGACCTAAGTTATGAGTATGAGCTAAATATCTAAAAAATCTTTTTACTAAGATCAGTTGTGATTCCTTAGGATCAGATTGTAGGATCGAATTCAGAGTATGAACAGATCTAGAGGGGGGGGGTTGAATAGATCTATCACTAATTAATGTAGAAGCTTAAGTAATTTAAAAATTACTTCAAATTATAGATCCATTCAAGCAAGCAATCCAACTGATCTGATGTGTGAATGTGTGATTGTGTGTATATGATGTGTGAAGCACTTAGATAGGTAGAGTGAAACCGAAATCCTATGCAAGCAACTAGTGCAGAAAAATAGATCAAACCACTGTACAAAGGATTTTTAGGTGGTTCAAAAATCACACCAGTGATTCCTACATCCACCCCTCACACAGTGAGGCTTTACTACTTAAACCCGAGTACAACACACACTGGAGTACGACGACTCCAAATACCCTTGAGCATGATGGATCAACACACAATTGGATCACGGCGACTCCAAACTGAGCACGATGGCTCAAAACACAACTGGAGCACGATGACTCCAAACTGAGCACAACGGCTCAAAACACAACCATGAGTTCGACGACTTACAAACTGAGCACGACAATTCAAACACAACTGGAGCACGACGACTACAAACTGAGCACGATGGCACAAACACAACTGCTAGATTAGAATCACACGAGATCAGATCCTCTAGCAATTATCTGATTCACAGACTCAATCGCATACAGAAATCTGCACAAAACTTCATGTACAGATCTCACATACGAAAATGAGATGAACACTCCAAGAAATGAGTGAAATAGGTATGGGTTGGATGTTCCTCGGTGAAGCAGTCTTGTAGAAGCTTGAATTGAAGAGCCTTGAAGGAATTCGATGAAGATCCTCTTCAATTCACGATGCTCTGCTTTAGTGGCATCTGAATTGCAAGTACTTCTTCTTATTATGCTGCTCTTCTACTCGATTTGCTCCCCTTTTCAGCACATCACAGCTTGGCTTGATCACCACGTCCCTTTGGATGTAATCGCTAGAAGGCTGGAAGCTTGCAGGCTCTCTTTGAGCTCTCTCTGCTTCATAACAGATCGTAGAACTTTTATAGCCTCTGTGCTGTCCCTTTTACGTGAAGGGAATGTGCACAGAAACCTAGAATACACCCTGGGTTGCCACGTGTCCAAAAGGTCTTTACCACACTACCACTTGGATGAGAGGGCAATTTGGTAATTATAGCATCTTTCACAAAGACCTCAGAGTGAAATAACAACCATCAGATTTTATCCTCTGCACGATTCTGGGTTTGCATAGAAATGTGAGTCGACCTCATTTTTCAAGAGAGTTGACCTACTGACCAATCATCAATTCAGGGATTACTGTTAGAACACTAGTGTCGACCTGACAGACACTTAGTGTTGACACTACTGGAACTTTTTCTTCAGAAGTTGGTTGAGCACACGAGCTGGATCTACGGTTGTCGATAGATGCACAACAGCTGTCGATAACTACTGCTGCAGATCTTCTATCTAGAACCATGGTCTTAAAGGTTAGTCTGAGCTGTCGACATATGACCTAGTGTTGTCGACAGATACTTTTTAAGTGTTGACCTGTCATGTATTCCTCCAAAACTGGTTCACTGGATGGATTCTAGTGTCGACCTCACTATCAGCTAGAGTCGACACTACTGACATTTGCCTTTCAAAAACTTGCTGGGCAGCCTTTAAGAGTCGACCTATCTGTCAACTGGAGTCGACCTGTCTGTGACCTTTTCTTCAGGAGTTTGCTGGACAAATCTTGAGAATCGATCTGTCTGTCAACTAGAGTTGACCTGTCTATCAACTAGAGTCAACCTACTTTTACAAAAACTTTGTAAACCTGTACAAATGAAGAGTAGACCATTAAAACATGTCATTAACAGTAAAATATGAGATATAAGATATCAAGAACATGTTGTTTGAGCATTATTGTAATATATTCAATATGTGCAATATGTTCAATATGTCATCATCAAAATCAAAGAAATGAGTGATGTTCATTGGTCATCATTAAAACAATCATCATTAAGAAATTCCAAAACACAGTCAACACAATATTCTCCCCCTTTTTGTTGATGACAAAATAAATACTCAAACATGGGTCTCTTCATTCTCCCCCTGTCTGTAGTTTCTCCCTCAACCTGCCCTTTCTCCAATTTCTCATACCAATGTACCAAATTCTCAATATTTCTCCCCCAATATTTCTCCCCCAATACATACTGATGGCATCAAACCAATTTTATTTTTCTCTCCCTTTTTGACAGCATCAAAAAGATAGACATGAAAACTAAGGAGGTAGGAGTTCAGGAACTGATGTTTTGAAAAAGGATTTATAAAAAATGATCAAAATAAGTGAGACAAAGTGATATTGACAAATGAGAGAGATTATTATGTTTTTTATTGTGCATGAATGTTTAATCACAAGGACACACTCAACACAAGGTATAGCAAAATATAATGATATGAATGTAGTTAAAATAATGATGCAAATGTGAGTGAAAGTGACCTATGTGAGTGAACAGAAGTATTCAACAAGGAAGTTAGAAGCTTTAAATGTAACACAATGTAGAATAGCAAGTCTAAAATTAGTATACATAAACTTTAGTAAGGTCTTAAACTTTTCTATCCTGTCTTTTTGAATTTTCTTTCAATTTGTAGCTGGGAAAGAATACAATAATAAATTAGTTAAATCTCACTTTTTAGTGCAAGAGATCACATTTACCAGATGCAAGACCTCCTGATTACTCAGTGGTTTAACTTTCATTATCTTATACAGAGTTGAAAATTTTGTTTTCCACTTTTTGACGCGAAACAAATCACTTTTTAGGTGAAATGGCCCAGTTACTCAGTGGTTCAAGAATTTGCATTGCTCTGTTTGTATCTTTCCAGATTGTTGTTCATTTTCTTTTAATGTTCTATAGGATTTTGTTTGCTTTGACCAAAAAAGTCATGGATATGAATATAGAGAAAATATTCCGAACATGTGGTAAAAGTAAAGCTTAAACTTGCATATGTTAAATATTAATGCCACTCATGTGCCTATAAGTGTTTTACAAATTATTTTAAAGACATTCAGTATTAAGATAACACAACTTTGATATGAAAATGAATCTTTGAGAGTAAACTAAATGCACAATTAATTTGTTTTAAATGTATTAAGTCTCTCATATGAAAATAACACTGAGACTTAAAAATTTTGATAATTTGGGGCTCAAGATTGACAACTAGTGTCAAGAATTCTGATACTAGATAAGAGAAGAATTGACAAAGAGCACAATATCTGATATCAAATGACTCCCCTTATCATGAATCTCCACCTTTCAAGGTGAACATGAAAATTATAAAGAAGGAAGAAGACAGTGAAGTGAAAGTAGAATCAACAAGAATATTTTATTGAATAACAAAGCTCCCCCTCAATAATTGCATAAGGAGGCTCTTGATACTTGGCGGAGACATATACTCACACATAGTGAAAGTGTCCAGACAAGCCTAACTTGACTTTCTTCAAATCACTATTTGATATACCAAGAATGTCAATGCAATGTGAGAAGTGAGAATTTATTTGCAAGGGAACAAAGATTTTATTGGCAAAAAGAAGAAGGAAGATATCAAAGATGTGGAAGTTTGCACAAACCAACCTCTCTCCTTAATGATGAAAATCTGTTTTCTAGAAGAGGCTTAGTGAAGATATTTGCAATTTATTTTTCTGTTTCAATGAAGTGAAGCTCAAAAGATTTTTTAGCAACCTCATCTCTTAGAAAATGGTGCCTTATTTTAATGTGTTTTGTTCGTGAATGCTAAATTGGGTTTTTAGAAAAATTAATAGCACTAGTGTTATCACACAAAATAGGAATGCAACCTAATTTATGATTATAGTCTAGGAGCTGATGTTTCACCCAAAGGACTTGAGTGCCACAACAACCAGCCGCAACATATTCAGCCACTGCAGTGAATAGAGCTACTGAATGTTGCTTTTTAGAAGTCCAAGAAATCAGGCATCCACCTAGATATAAACACAAACCACTAGTACTTTTTCTATCAAGCTTACAACCAACATAATCAGCATCACAATAAGTAATTAAGTCTAATTTGCAGCCAGCAGGATACCATATTCCAAGTTCACATGTTCCAATAAGATATTTAAAAATTCTTTTGATAGCTAACATGTGACTTTCTTTAGGATTAGCTTGAAACCTAGCACATATGCACACACTAAATTGAATGTTAGGTCTAGAGGTTGTGAGATAAAGTAGATAGCCAATCATATCTCTGTAGGTCTTTGGATCTACTGACTTACCAAAAGAATCTTCCTCTAATCTTACATTTATCGCCATTGGTGTGCTTGAGTGCTGGAGATGCTGAAAGCCAAATCTTTTCAAAAGTTCTTTCACATATTTTGTTTTGTTCCCCAGCTAGGTAGCCCAGAGGGGGGGTGAATGGGTCTTTAAAATTTATCAATTAATACCTGTTCACTAAAAACGTTCACAAAGAAATACACTTTGAAGATTGTTAGTGTTAGTAAAGAGAAACAACAAACACATGAAGACAATCACACAACACAAGATGTATCCTGGTTCGGACCTCCTCTCCATAGGAGTCCTACGTCCAGTCCCTGAGCAACAACTCAGGATTTCACTAACTAGGGTACAGTCCCTCTATGGACACTACAATACCCAGCTCAGGTGGTCTTCTCTTCTCAGCCCGAAGAGGAACAACACCCTGGATACCCCACCAGGTCTTCCTTCACACCAGAAGGGCACACACACACCCTGGATACCACCAGGTCTTCCTTCACACACGAAGGGTACAAGCACATAAACAAGTAAGCAGGAGATTAAGCCCCTAGATCAAGTTTTGACAAGCCAAGATCTGAAGCTAGGGACTGAGAGCAATGAGATCTACAAACAAAAGCTCACTCTTAGAACCAAACAAGCTCTCTCGCAAAATCTACAAACAATGCAGAGAGCAAAGAGCTAATCTAATGGAATGAGGCTTGGCTCTTTCTTGAGAACTCGCAGAAGACTTGATGATCAAAGAGATTTTTGTGACTGTCGTTCTCTATCTATATGCATCTCTTGCTTCTGAAGCTCATTTCTTCAATATATAGCTTCAACTTGAAATCTAGACATTGAAGTATCCGTTGCCTCTAGCTTTTGGTGGACGTTAGACTAAGCGGCACTTGGAAGCTTCAAGTCAACAGTTCTTTATCCATTTGTGCACGCAAAGAGATAGGATCTTCTGAAGTGTCCATTGGCTTCTACAAGGTCCAACGTTGTATGATGAATGTTGTCAGAGACCTGCATACATTAAATGCTAAAGCAGTAGACAGCTAGGCTGCCTCTTGTTGTCAGTCAACGTTGGTGTGAATATTCATTAAAATAGTAAAGCCATTTTGCTGTTCTAAAAGATGCATATCGAATAGACACGATAATGGATGATATCGACTGCATGCATGCAGAGATACGTTCAGTCTTCATTAAATACACAACTGACAGAAGAATATGTGCGAAGACTTTGACTATTCAACCCGTTGAAGGATAAGTCATATGTCAAGTTGATTGATATGAAATCGATGCATTTATGACTTATGAAATCGTTATGCAACCAAACAACAAATCGTTGTGAGATATGAAAGAATCGTTATGATCATCAAGGAAATCATTATGATTACTTAAGAAGTCGATGCACAAAGCAAATCGTTATGAGAACTAAAGAAATCGATATGATTACTTAAGAAGTCGATGCGCAAAGTAAATCGTTATAATATCTGAAGCAATTGTTGTCATAAGAAAATCGTTATGATCACTAAAGCAATCGTTATGATAGCAAATCGTTATGATCACTAAAGGAATCGTTATGATAGCAAATCGTTATGATCACTAAAGGAATCGTTACGAGAGCAAGTCGTTACGATGACTAAAGGAATCGTTACGAAAGCAAGTCGTTACGATGACTAAAGGAATCATTACGAAAGCAAGTCGTTATGATGACTAATGGAATCGTTACGAAAGCAAGTCATTATGATGACTAAAGGAAACGTTACGAGAGCAAGTCGTTACGAGGACTAAGGGAATCGTTACGAAAGCAAGTCGTTACGATGACTAAAGGAATCGTTACGAAAGCAAGTCGTTACAATAACGATTTCTTTTGAATTCAAACGATGCTTCATTCTATGAAGAAATCGATAAGGAACTTATGAAACTACTATGAAGAAATCGTTACAGTTCTACTGTAATCGTTATGATCTATAAAAGAAACCGATGTGTACTTAGACAAATATGATGCTGTAGATACAATGTAGAGATGCTTACCTGTTTTGGCTTATTTTCCTTTGGTATTAATTCCTGTGCTTAAGACTTGTAGAAAATAGGTTAGTGACCTTTAATTAAGGGTTTGATAATTATCACAATAATATGGTTTTGTTAATCACTAAAATAGAAATGTAATTACTTTTAATTACATGGGGATAGACTGTTCATCAATCTCCCCCTTTTTGGTGATGACAAAAGTTTAACAAATTAACAAACTTTAGCAAATAGAACAGATAAAAAGATTTCCATATGTATTTCAGAGCTGCAATAATTCTCCCCCTTTTTGTCATTAGCAAAAAAAAAAAAAAAAATGCAAGGAAAAGACAAAGAAGAAGAGAAAACAGCTGAATGAGATTGGAAATACTATTTGTATTCATTCATTCTAGGAAGGTACAGGGAGATAAAAGGCAGGAGAGAGGAGAGAGGCAAAATGAGAAATGATTTCCCATGCCTGTTCTTCCTGCTTTTAAAAAACTTGACGAAATACACCAGGGGCAAGAGTGTACTTGGGTCCCATGGAGGGAGCCATTCTCTTCAAATGGAGAGCCAACTTCTCATCAAGGAGATTGGCATAGGCTTCTTTGCTAAGGGAGATTCTTTTGAAGGATACTGATCCAAAACTGGCTGGAGCAAGAAATTGATCAACTGAAATGGGATAGAAGTTCTGCTTGGCCTTCAGCTCTTGACAAAGGGCTACATAGACTTTATATCGCTCAACCCAAATCCGGAAGGGATCCTGGACTAGGTGAATAGAGTTCATGTCTAAAAATGTAGCTTCTGATACTGGAGGGTGACCTTCCTTGGCTTGAGATTCATTAAGCTCCGACAGCTGCTGAGCAGAGAGAGGGTAAAATCTGACCCAGTCTGAAGGTGTCAACCTCTCACATTCTGACAGAATAGAAGCTAGAACCTCAGCACTGACATGGCCTTGGTGGTATTCTCTGAAGAGAAATCTATGAAATGCCACTTGGAAGCCCTTCTGTACCTTGATTCTGCCCATTACTCTGGAAAAACGTTCAAAGATGATAGACCCAACAGAAGAGTCCATGACCAGAGAGTGAATATGTAAGGCCCTCGAATTTCCGTCGCATTATTTGTATTTGCGTGTGTATATTTGTGCTTGTGTATGTATATACATATTTACGTACGTATTGATTAGTATAATTACGTGTGCATATGTTTATATTAGATGTAAATAATGCATGTATTGAATGATGATAGTATGGATACACTACCATATACATATTGCATGTATATATGCATGGTATGCATAGTTTTCTGCATATTTTAGAGTTCTGGCCGAAGGCCACCTTGGCGTCAACCCCTAGCCGTTGAGGTGGTGTCAGCGTCCAGCCATGGACGCCAACACTAATCCTGGCGTTTAACGATATGGACGCCTATTTCTCTGGCCTGCATGCGCAGCAGAGCCAGAAATTCTGGAAACAAGAAAGCTCAGCCATTGGGGAGCTGTCCCCAACGGCTCTGAGAGCTGTCTTGTCACCTTGTGAGTGGGAGAGAGGTCTCTCCCACATGTTAAACCCGGATCTGCCTCTCCCCAGTCCTCTCTTCACCTTTGCAAGAGGAGAAAAGAGAGAAACAAAAACCCTAGAAGAAAAACTGAGAAAACCCACCCTTTTGCACCCAAAGATCAGACTTCCTGGAGCTAGATCCGGCCATCTCCCATGACAAGAGGATAGCTGGAGCAAAGGAGGAGGCTTCCCCGACATCCCCTTGGTGTGGAGATCATCCAGGAGCCCGGAGGAAGAAGATCTAGGAGGGAGTTCTGCACCTTCTTGGGACTGCCCAAGGAGGGCTTCTCCGAGCACCTTTGATCCATTGGAGCATTTTCTAAAAGGCAAGTGACCTAATCATAATGTCCCCGTATGTGTCTAGGTTGATTCAACAATTTTTGTATATTTTTCCCTCGAGTCCTAGACCCTCACATTCACCCAACTTGAGAGCTCGGGTCTGTGTTTCTGCACAGACCTGCATTGACGGCAAGGTCAATGGACGCTGATATCATGCTTGGCGTCCATCGACCATGCTGCTGACCCTGAGTCAGTGGCCAGAGACCGCCGCCAAGTTCCTCTGGACAGAACAGTGACCTGTTCTGCCCTTCCTATACACTATTTTCGGTATGGTTTCCGTGATGAGGATATATGGTAACCCTATACACTATGTGTACTGTCAAATGTGGTGTGTGGATGAGTGTGATGTGTGGTGGTGAATGTTAGAATATTGTATCCCATGAAATTGTAAGCATGATTTGTAGATAATCTTGCCAATCTATGCTTTATGATTAGGATTAGTCTGAATGCCTCAGTTTTATTAGATCATGAAGATTAGTGGATCAGTATACATGCACTCAGTTTTGATGATTTGTCCATGCTTGCATGAGTTGCTAATAAATTCGGTTCGGTAAATAAAAAGGCATGCAAGAAAGATTTGTGATGATTGATCTATGGCTATATGATTTAGGGTAATTTTGTATTCTCAAATCATGCATATAATAGTAATCTCTGTTCAGATAGTAGCTTGCTAAAATTTTGACTTGTGAGTATAAGTCCATATCAACTTAAATTGTGAAAGGCATGCTAAATAGGTGTTTTATTTACTGTAAATCCCAATTAGCTCAGAAAAATCTGAAAAATTGAATGTATGTTAAAATTTCAGGTCATTTGGACTAGTATATATAGAGTTATGTATTTTCATGTGAAATGTAATAATCTATGTATGTTATCGTAATGTGATTAGATATTGTTTAACCCAACCTGATTAGTGCAATTACTGTGTGTTAACTCCTGAAATCTGTAGTGCCATGTCAAGAAAAATAGAGATATACATGTGAGTGAGAAAGTGAATGAGATGAATAGTGATATGTGTAAAACCATGTGTAAAATCGGTAAAATGTGTAAATGTGTAACTGTGCCAATGTGACACTGCTTCCGTAGAGGGCAGTGGAGCTGTATCAGGGAAAAGTCCCCCTGAGAAAGTTTAGTGTGTAAGTGACCCTAAGGGCATTAGGGGGAAATCCTGGAGGTGGACAAGTACCACTGGTTAGGGTGGAGACTTGTTCTCCCGGTCTGCGCAGTCCAAGAGTCGCCATTGGAATGCCTAGATGGCGTCTATGTGTAATGTGATGTGTATATGTCATTCTTTGGTGGTTTGGACTATGTGTCACGGCACCTAAAATGTGTAATGTGTAATGTGTAATGTGTATGTGTTCACGTGTAAGTGTGTAAGTGAACAGTGTAAAATGTGTATGTGTAAAGTGCAACCATGTGAAATGGGAAACTTGTGTAAAGAAAATGTGAAACTAAAGATGTGAGAATATGTTGTTGGAGTCCATGTGAGACAAATCTGAAACCATGTGAAATCAGTAAATTCATGTCGTTATCATCATGTTTATATGTGCAAAAATGTCTAGAATCCATGTTAGGGATAATTGATGAGCACGTATGCAAGTAGCATGATTGGTTGTTCACATGAATGTTTTAAGCAATATTGTAGTTCTCATGTGTAGGTTTACAGCCATTAAACCATGTGAAACCAGCAACTTAAAGCATGTGAAAATGTCTATGTATGTGTTTAAAAACATGTAAGATCCATGCTAGTCGTGTTTTCCTTTCATATATGCACAATGTTCATATTGGTAGCTCTCATGTCTTGGTTATTTAAAGGCAAAATTTCACGAGTAAATTGAATAGAGAGCATGTGATAGGAAAGTTTTATTCTTAGAAATCTGAAAGCATGATCCATGTATAAATTTGTAAAACTTTCATGATAGGTTGAAACCTTCAAACGATTAGCATGCCATGTGTTGAAAATTTTGAATGTGCATGTAGAAACCACTATGACTTATACGTGTATGTTATGAGTAGTGTTGCTTGCTGAGTCTTTGGACTCACTCCTTGCTTCGGCGTACATGTGTAGTTGGTGACGTGGCACCGTTGGAGGAGACAGTGGAGACGGACTCCGAGCGCGGAGATTAGACTTTGGAGTTTCCTTGTGACTTGTGCATTTCATAGTATGTAATATGAACATCGTATTAGAGTTATCATGAAAAGGATGTATAAATGTGGACATTATGTATTTAAATTTCAGCAATTTAAATTATGTGAACTTTAGTTCTTTGTTGTTAATTGCAAACTTCATGTATGTTAAATGTGGATGATGAATGAATGGAGACAGTTGTCTTTTACTTCCGCTGCTCTGTTGTATATTCGCGTGTATCTCAGCTGTATGTATCGTATGGGTAAATGTCCCACTGTGAGGACTCTCTCTATACCGACGTGGGTTGGTATAACCGTACCGGTATAATGAGGGCCGTCACGGTGGAAGCAAGATTTCTTCTGGCACCTGAAGGGTGGCAAAGTCTACTTGGACAGCTTCAGTGTGGGCGTCGGCTGAACCAAGTGCATTTATGGCCTGCTTAAATTGGCTGAATTGGACCTCAGGGAGTCGATGAACATATCTATAGTTGTTGAAGAGTTGGAAATGCCTGGCCATCTTGATCTCCTTTTGAATGAATGGGGCCCAACAATTCTTGTGATGAATTTGGAACCATTCTGAGAGAGTCAGGGAATGGTCCCTTGGAGGAAATCTAGCAAACTTAGCCAGAAGAAATTTATTGTACAGCTCTCTGTGCCCCCTAGCCCATTGCTCTTCAGTCTTGGAATGAGCAATAGAGAAGATTTTGGATTTTTCAGGGTTGGTTAGAGAGGTATAGGGTAGAATAACATTCAAGTGGTCTGAATGGTTAAGAAAAGGAAGGTTGATAAGAGTAGCAAAAACAACCTTCTGAAGATATTCTCTATACAGGGGTTTATTTCTGTTGTCTCCTATGAGAGAAAACCACAGAGGGGGATAGCGAGGTTCAGATGAAAGAGAGGAGAATTTCCTCTTCTTAGGAGCAGAACTAGAAGAGTCTTCCCTATGGATATGATCCCCAACCTTCAGTACAGACCGGAGGATGACTTCTTCAAACTCATCCTTGACTTTCCCAAGATAGGGTCAAGTTGAGCACCCTCAGGAATTATAGTAATGAAAGAGGGTAGAGGAGAAGGATGTAAAAGGGAGTGTGAGGTAGTAGGTGGGATATCTGATGGTCCTGAGGATGGTGGACCAGAAGAGGAGGAGGCTCTAGCTGATGATGATACTGGAGGAACCTCAAAAACAGGTGGAAGTGGAGAAATGGGTGTTGAAAATGCAGGAGATGAAGTGGATTGTGAAGGAAAAGGGGTAGGTGATGAGATGGTTCTGGGTTGTGGTTTCTTGAAGGTTTGGGGTGCATGTGGAGCTGTGGATGATGAAGGTGGTGATGGAGGTACTGGGGTCTGAGTGGAGGAAGGAGCTGGGGGCTCAGGAGCTACAACTTCTTCTTCTTCAGCTACTTGCTGCACAGATTCTGACTCCAAAGGCCCTGATGGCCCTGACACCTTCTCAGCTGGCCTTGAAGGTCCTTGCACTTGCTCAACTGGCCCTGATGGCCCTGAACCACTGACCTCTTCTTGTGGACTAGTTGCTGCCGGCCCTGATGGCCCTGCCACATGCTCATCTGGCCCAGATGGCCTTGGAACATCTTCTTCATTTCTTTGAGCATCAGGAGGTGGAGGAGGAGGAGCTTGGGCTCCAACTGCCTTCAAATACTCAGAAAGCATGGACTTCATACTTCCCATTTCTTTGTTGAACCATTTCATAGCATTTCTGACTTGAGATATCTCTTTGGTGACTGATGCCTGGCTCATAAATATGGAATTTACATCAGATTGCAATGAGCATAAGATTTCTCCTTGAGCATCCAACCTCTCTATCACAGGCTTCAAATTGATAATGACTCTTTTCCTCATCTATCTCTGATAAGGAGTGTCAGCTAGGAGAGGGACATCTGGAACTTCTGCTGCTTTCCCTTTCTCATGGGCCTTGTCCATTGGAGGTTGCTGATCTTGGTCATCCTCAGAATCTGAGGAACTGGCAGTCTCACCTTCTCTGAACTGGTTCTCTGGGGGATTTTCATTTCCCTCCCCCTGAGTCTCACTGCCCTTCTCAACTTCAGCTTCTTCTTCAGCATGCACACTTTCCATGGGAACTTCAGTTTGTGCTGCTGCTGCTGCTTCTTCTTCTTGAACTGGGAGGACTTCTCAATGAATTTCAGTGTGGCCTGATGCCACAACACTGACTCCCTGGATCTCCTCTGCCACTGACTGCTCCCCCTCAATGGGAGCATCTTCCATTACAACATCCTCTTGAATTTGGACTTGCTCCTGCTGGCTTGGAGCTTCTTCCATAACTACATCTTCTGTGTGGACCTCTGCCACAAATTTTGCTATATTTGTCTCATGTGCAACTGGCTCCCCCTGAGAGATGGAGTCCAGTGCATCCCTAAGTAGACTGCCTACTTGGGAAGATGGAAGAGGAACCTCTGAGAATTGCCCAAAGGGCTCAATATGCTCAGGAGGGATATCCTCAATTCTTCTGCTGCTTGCTTCTTCTGCTACTATTGGCACTACTGCTGCTGGTACTTCTTTTGAAACCGAAGGAACAATTGGAACAATTTCAGGATCCACTGCTGCTGTTGCTGCCTGAGACACTGCTTCTGCTTTTGCTACTGGTTCTAGGTCATCTTGGGCTTCACCAAGGATGGTTTCACCCTCAACCGCACCAGTCTTGGACCACAGACCATTCACTACAAAAAATCCATTTTTTCTTAAATTCCTGGACCTAATAGCTTGGCCCATCTTTTCAGACACATCACCAACTACACTTATGCCGAAATGATGAAAGATTTTGGTCAGGAGATGGGCATATGGTAGTGAGATGTTCAATTTGCTTTTTGTATCCCACACTTGAGATCTTTCAAACTTCATTCTCTCAATAATGAGTTCTGCAGAATTAATTTCCAGATTCTGGATAGCCCAGTACATCAGGTCTGAATCAGCCTTGGTGCATGAGGAGAAAGTTGCACTCCTTGGCACAATGATCTGACAAATTATAAAATGCAGTAATCTGTTAAAGGCACTAAGCTAGTTAATATCCAGCTTCCCATCCTTCAGCTTGAACTCCGGACCTATTATCCCCAAACCCTTGACCTTAGTGTCCACATAGTGGACTCCACTTCGACCAGAGGTAGAGACTTCAAACAAAGATGCTAATAGATCCCTGGTGATTCTGATTTGGGTTCCCTTGACCATAGAAGTCAGGGTCCCATCCTCTTCTATCTTTAGACAGACATAGAAAGCCTTGACAAGATCTGGATAACTTACATCAGAAAGGGTTGCAATATTCATCCATTTTAGCCTCTGTAGAGCTTCAACCAAACTGCCCATTCTGTTTTTCTCCAAGTCTGCTAAATCCACTGCCTTGTGCCTGCAAAGCTTTGCCTTGACTAAAGCGAACCTGGCTTGCTCTTCTGTGGTGAGGAATGCAGCTCCGTAACCCCAACACTACTGGAAATAGTTGAAGAGGCCATGGAATCAAGCAGGAAAGGTTCTGGAGGTTTGGAAGGGTGGTTGAGGGAGAAGCCCTCAAGAAATTTCTGGCGGGAGAGGTTGAATGCTTCAAATCTGAGAGAAGTCGATGCCGGGGACGAAGGGTTATCGCCGCAGACAAACAGAAGGATGAAAGCGATAAGAAGAGAGACGAATCGATCCCACACAGATTTTGAAATTTATGAAATGGAGGATAAATGCCCTTTTTTAAGAGGTGCACCTTTATTGGCAAAAAACAACAAACCCCGGTTCGAAAGAAATAAAGAATTACACAAACGAACCGACGGAAGAATTTACGCAAGAAGGATAAATGAGAAGTAATTGAGATAATTTTTGCTCACTTCAAGGAGAATAATTAATTGGGATCCTAAATTTAATATTTCAGTATTTAACAGATAAATCTATCACAATTTACACATACCTAATTCCCTTCTGAGAGAAGTGAACCTCTCTTCGGGTAAGGCTTTTGTGATGATATCTGCCAACTGATTATTTATATCAATAAAAGATATTTCAATATTACCATTAGCTACATGATCATGAATAAAATGATATCTAGCCTCAATGTGTTTGGTTCTTGAGTGCTGTACTGGATTCTTGGTTAAGTTTATGGCACTTGTGTTGTCACATAACAATGGAATTGACTTGATGTGCATTCCGTAGTCCTCAAGTTGTTGCTTTATCCATAGGAGTTGTGTACAACAACTTCCAGCAGCCACGTACTCAGCTTTAGTTGTTGAGAGTACTACTGAACTCTACTTCTTGGAGGACCAGGATATCAAGCATCCTGCAAGAAATTGACAACAACCACTGGTGCTTTTTCTATCTAGCTTGCATCCAGCATAGTCAGCATCAGAGTACCCTACTAAATTTACTTCACATGATTTTGGATACCAGATACCTAGATCATGAGTTCTAGATAAATATCTGAAAATTCTTTTAACACTAATTAAATGAGATTCTATAGGGTCTGCTTGATATCTAGCACACATGCATACACTAAATAGTATATCAGGTCTGCTGGCAGTTAAGTAAAGTAGAGAACCTATCATACCTCTATAGATCTTTTGATCTACTTTCTTACCATCTTTGTCAAACCCGGGGGTTATTCTACATAAACTTCTTCTTTAATGAAACCATTTAACAATGCAGATTTGACATCTATTTGAAATAATTTCAAATCTAGAGCAGTTGCATATGCAAGTAAAATACTAATAGCCTCAAGTCTAGCTACAGGTGCATAGGTTTCATCGAAATCTATGCCTTCCTCTTGGGAATAGCCTTGAGCTACCAATCTGGCCTTGTTTCTTAAGATCACACCAGCTTCATCCAATTTATTTCTGAACACCCATTTGGTGCCAATAACTGGATGACCTGATGGTCTAGGAACAAGTGACCATACATGGTTTCTCTTGAACTGATTCAGTTCATCTTGCATGGTTAGAATCCAAGACTCATCAGTAAGAGCTTCATTGACTGTCCTAGGCTCTATTTGAGAAACAAATGTTAGGTAATCACAAGGGATTACATTACCTCTTGTTCTTACCCCTACAGATGGATCACCAATAATATTTTCAGGTGGGTGATCTTTCTTGTATCTCCACTCCTTTGGAAGATTTTCATGTTCAATGTCTGTTTGCTGCAAGTCTTCCAGAGGTGGATCTTCCTTGTCCTCAATTGATGTGTTCTTTAATTTCTTAGACAAGTCATCTGCATCATCAATGTCGCTCTCTGCTTCCTTTCTCAAGGAAGGGTTAGTTTCATCAAAAATAATATGTACAAACTGTTCAATCAATAAGGTGCATTTATTAAACACTTTATAACCTTTAGGTTTAGTAGCATACCCCATGAAGATGCCTTCATCTGATTTGGCATCCAACTTACCAATGTCTCTTTTGCCGTTGTTGTGAATGAAACATGAACATCCAAAGGTTCTAAAGTGACTGATCTTTGGCTTCTTTCCCTTGAACAACTCATATGCAGTCTTCTTCAAGATGGGTCTGATCATTACTCTATTAATGATATAGCTTGCTGTGTTCATTGCTTCAGCCCCGAAATACCTTGGTAAATCATATTTTGACAGCATTGTTCTTGCCATATCCAATAAGGTTCTATTCTTCCTCTCAGCAACTCCATTTTGCTGTGGTGTCCTTGGTGCTGAGAAGTTATGCTCAATCCCTTGGTCATCACAGAATTTTGCAAATTTTTCATTTTGAAACTCTCCTCCATGATCTGACCGGATTCCAACAATGCAAAACTTCTTATCTTTCTGTACTCTTCTTCTGAAGCTTACAAAACTATCAAAGGTATCATCTTTATGCTCCAAGAAGGAAACCCATGTGAATCTGGAATAATCATCCACAATAACAAATCCAAAATTCTTTCCTCCAAGACTAGTGGTCCTCATTGGCCCGAATAAATCCATGTGAAGGAGTTCTAAGGGTTTAGGGGTGGTTACCATAGTCTTTGACTTGAAGGAACTCTTAGTGTGCTTCCCTTTTGCACACGGTCTGTAGATACCATCCAATTTATTACTGACCTTTGGCAGACCTTCCACAAGACTTCTCTTTCTGAGCTTATTCATGCCATCCAAACTGCAGTGGCCCAATCTTCTGTGCCACAGCTCAGTTGACTGCTCTTTGCTGGCCGCTAAACAAACATCTTGATCCTTGAGTTCTTCAAGATAGAGCACATACAGGTTCTTTTCTCTGTTAGCTTCGAAGATTACTGCTCCATCCTTCAGGATACTGCACTTGGATTCTTGGAACTTGATCTGATGACCTTTGTCACAAAGCTGGCTAATGCTTATGAGGTTGTGCTTTAGCCCTTTGACACACAGTACATCTTCAATAACTATTTTCCCTTTGTTGCTCACAGAACTACTGCCTATCACTGTTCCTTTTCCATTATCTCCATAGATGACTGTTCCTTCTTCAGCTTGGAGATGAGTGAACAGCTTCCTGTTTCCTGACATATGCCTTGAGCACCCGCTGTCCAGGTACCACTTTGATGCTCGAAGGCTTCCCTGAAAAAGAGACATTAAGTTTTAGGTACCCAAGTTCTTTTGGGTCCTTGTTGGTTAGTGTCAACAGTTTCCTTTTTAATTATCCATTTCTTATGTCTAGTTGGACATGTTATTTTTATATGCCCTAACTTATTGCAATGGCTACAGTAGGACATTTTTGTTACTCTTTCAATATATTTGAAATTGGCTTTGTATGCTGTATTTTGTTCAGGTGTAAACTTCGGAGTTGGATATATTTCAGGTTGAATTATTGTTTCTTCATTGTCTGGTGGTGTATATCCTAAACCATGTTTCTTCTTTCCTGAACGTCTAGCACCTTTTAATATTAAGGAGTTCTTACCATTTGTAAATTTCTCCAATGTGCTTGACAGTTTGTCATTTTCTTCATTTAAAGTTTTAATTTCTTTTCTCAGTTCATCTGAACTCTCCTGTTTTTCTAATCTGATTATTTGTTTATTTTTATCTTTTAGATCTTCACATAATAGTTCATTTCTTCTTTCAAGTTCAGTTATTTGTTTATCTAATTCTTCATTTTCTGTTTTTAGATCTGAATTAGTGTTTTCTAAACATGCAGTATTTTTCTTACTAACTTTTAACAGTTTTGTTACTTCCCTATATTTACAGTATAATTCGTTGAAAGCTTCTTCAAGATTATTAGAATCAGAATCATTGCAAGAATCAAAAGATGAATCAGAAGTTACCTTTTCTTCAGTGTTTGCCATAAAAGCCAAGTTGGCTTCTTCTTCTTCACTGTTTGAGCTTGACTCACTGTTGAGTCGCTGCTGTTGCTCCATGCTACTGCCATAGCCTTTTTCTTATGCCTCCTAAATTTCTTGGAGCTTTCTCTCTTTCTGAATTCAGGCTTCTTGAGCTTTGGACATTTTGCTTTCATATGTCCTGGCTTTTTGCACTCGTAGCATATGGGTTCGCCCTTTTTCTGATCCTTTCCATCTGGTTTCTTGAAGTCCTTATTTTTCTTGAAGTGTCTTCTACTAGATTGGAACTTCTTTTTTTTTGGCTAGAATGCGCTGCAGTCTTCTTGATAGCATGGCTTCTTCATCTTCGCAATCATTTGAGCTTTCATCTTCGGTTGATGACTCATCTGATCTGTCTTCTTCTGCTTTAAGAGTATTTGAATGTTTCTTTCTGCTTGAGGACTCTCCTAGTCTCTCCATATTTATCTCGTGGGCCATAAGGGACCCAATGAGCTTTTCTAAAGACATCCTCTTTGGATCATTAGCTTCCTCAATGGCTGTTACCTTGGGAGTCCATGTAGATGGAAGAGATCTAAGTATTTTTCTGACCATATCTCCAATCTCATAGGTCTTCCCAAGTCCTGCTAATCCATTTGTAATGTCTGTGAATCTACTGAACATTTGAGTTATGGACTCTCCTGGCTGCATCTGGAACCTCTCATATTGAGTTACCAGAATATCTATTCTGGTTTCCTTAACCTTGTCCGTGCCTTCATAAGTGATTCTCATTTTTTCCCACATCTCCATTGCGGATTTGCAGGCGGATACTCTATTGAATTCTTTCTTGCTGAGAGCACAGCACAGAATGCTTTTAGCCTTACAGTTTAAAGAAATCTTCTTCCTGTCATCATCTGTCCACTGAGCCTTTTCGTTGGTGACTAGGAGATCGCCTTCTTCAACTATGGACCATATCTGATAGTCATGACCTTGTAGAAAATACTCCATTCTTGTTTTCCAGTAAGCATAGTCTTCTCCATCGAACAATGGTGGTCGGTTGAAAGACTGACCTTCATTGTGACCTTGGGCTGCCATGGATCTTTACTCTTCAGATCGTTGGATCTTCTTCTTTGTCGAAGAGACTCGCTCTGATACCACTTGTTGCCCAGCTAGGTAGCCCAGAGGGGGGGGGTGAATGGGTCTTTAAAATTTATCAATTAATACATGTTCACTAAAAACGTTCACAAAGAAATACACTTGGAAGATTGTTAGTGTTAGTAAAGAGAAACAACAAACACATGAAGACAATCACACAACACAAGATGTATCCTGGTTCGGACCTCCTCTCCACAGGAGTTCTATGTCCAGTCCCTGAGCAACAACTCAGGATTTCACTAACTAGGGTACAGTCCCCCTATGGATACTATAAAACCCAGCTCAGCTGGTCTTCTCTTCTCAGCCCGAAGAGGAACAACACCCTGGATACCCCACCAGGTCTTCCTTCACACCAGAAGGGCACACACACACCCTGGATACCACCAGGTCTTCCTTCACACATGAAGGGTACAAGAAGAGAAACAAGTAAGTAGGAGATTAAGCCCCTAGATCAAGCTTTGACAAGCCAAGATCTGAATCTAGGGACTGAGAGCAATGAGATCTACAAACAAAAGCTCACTCTCAGAACCAAACAAGCTCTCTCGAAAATCTATAAACAATGCAGAGAGCAAAGAGCTAATCTAATGGAATGAGGCTTGGCTCTTTCTTGAGAACTCGCAGAAGACTTGATGATCAGAGAGATTTTTGTGACTGTCATACTCTATCTATATGTATCTCTTGCTTTTGGAGCTCCTTTCTTCAATATATAGCTTCAATTTGAAATCTAGACGTTGAAGTATCCGTTGCCTCTAGCTTTTGGTGGATGTTAGACTGAGTGGCACTTGGAAGCTTCCAGTCAACAGTCCTTTATCCATTTGTGCACGCAAAGAGATAGGATCTTCTGAAGTGTCCTTTGGCTTCTACAAGGTCCAACGTTGTATGACAAATGTTGTCAGAGACTTGCATACATTAAATGCTAAAGCAGTAGACAGCTAGGCTGCCTCTTGTTGTCAATCAACGTTGGTGTGAATATTCATCAAAATAGTAAAGCCATTTTGCTATTCTAAAAGATGCATACGGAATAGACACGATAATGGATGATATCGACTGCATGCATGTAGAGATACGTTCAGTCTTCATTAAATGCACAGCTGACAGAAGAATATGTGCGAAGACTTTGACTATTCAACCCATTGAAGGATAAGTCATATGTCAAGTTGATTGATATGAAATCGATGCATTTATGATTTATGAAATCGTTATGCAACCAAACAGCAAATCGTTGTGAGATATGAAAGAATCGTTGTGATCATCAAGGAAATCATTATGATTACTTAAGAAGTCAATGCGCAAAGCAAATCATTATGAGAACCAAAGAAATCGATGTGATTACATAAGAAGTCGATGCATAAAGCAAAGCGTTATAATATCTGAAGCAATCGCTGCGATAAGAAAATCGTTATGATCACTAAAGCAATCGTTATGATAGCAAATCGTTATGATCACTAAAGGAATCGTTACGAGAGCAAGTCGTTATGATGACTAAAGGAATCGTTACGAAAGCAAGTCGTTACGATGACTAAAGGAATCGTTACGAAAGCAAGTCGTTACGATGACTAAAGGAATCGTTATGAGAGCAAGTTGTTACGATGACTAAAGGAATCGTTACGAAAGCAAGTCGTTACGATAACGATTTCTTTTGAATTCAATTGATGTTTCTTCTATGAAGAAATCGATAAGGCACTTATGAAACGGTTATGAAGAAATCATTACAGTTCTACTGTAATCGTTATGATCTATAAAAGAAACCGATGTGTACTTAGACAAATATGATGCTGTAGATACAATGTAGAGATGCTTACCTATTTTGGCTTATTTTCCTTTGGTATTAATTCCTATGCTTAAGACTTGTAGAAAATAGGTTAGTGACCTTTAATTAAGGGTTTGATAATTATCACAATAATATGGTTTTGTTAATCATCAAAATAGAAATGTAATTACTTTTAATTACATGGGGATAGACTGTTCATCATGTTTGACTTATAAAAATCCCTTCACTGGTTTGATGTACCTGCAATCATAAAAAGAATTGTAGGTCACCCATCAAACTCATTTCAAATTCAGTTTTCATGTGATCAGCAAATTCAGTGCACATGGTTTTGTTTGTAGATCAAAAAATTATGTCATCAACATAGATTTAAACAATAATGATTTGATTATTGACAATTCTGGTAAACAATGTTTGGTCTACACTACCTCTTGTGTATCCTTTATTAAGTAAAAATGAGCTCAACCAGTCATACCAAGCTCTTGGAGCCTGCTTAAGACCATAAAGAGCCTTGTTAAGTTTGATTTCTGTCAAATTGATGAAGTTCATCATGCACTGCATTGATCCAATCCTCACTAGTTAGAGGTTCATCAATGGACTTAGGTTCAATTTGGAAAATTAGTGCCAGTGGGTCTTCAGTTATTGCATTCAGAAATGTCATGCCCCGACGCAGAATATCGGAACGCTAGGCAGTTGCAAGTAAACGGGTACAGAGCAAGTACTAGACATCAAACCATTGCACAACGAATAATACTAAAGATAATTCTTCTCATTAATAACTTTCCAATGTCTAGTTATATAACGACCCTCCTCATACCGGTACGATTATACCAATCCCCATCGGTATAAAGAGCGTCATTACAGTGGGATAAAACCCAACACTAGCCGATATGTTGAAAAGTACGTAGATAGCAATTTAGTACAGCGGAATAAAATAAATAATTCAACTTTAATCCATCACCATCACACATTCCACAGTCTAAATAGCGAAATAAAACGACAATGTCCACATTATTACATAATGAAAGAACTACATTGTCCAAATATTGTCTATACAATATTTTTATTCAAGCTATGAAAAGAAAAGTACAACTGAAATTTTGCTCCTCAAAAGGTACTCCTCCAAGAGATCAACCTTCGTTATGCCTTCCTTCAAAATAGTAACTCCTGTCTCACCTGTACGCCGAAGCAAGGGTGAGTCCAAAGACTCAGCAAGTAAAACAAAGACTTAATCTTAAACATATCACATTCACATTAATCTTTTAAATACTAAAGAATACATACGATTATTTAAACTACAAGAATATACATGGAACATACTTTTAACTATCAACACATTTCTAAATCACTTAGACATGCTTTGTTCTATCACATGTTTATTCTAAATCATGGATACTAATATTATACACTTGTACATATTCTCTACACCTAACATGTAACATGAATCATTCATTCACACATTAATTCATTTCATGATTTATTTCTACAATTAGAATAGAGAATTAGGCATAGAGAAAAGAACAACCTAACATGATGACTATTCATTTTTCACATGCACTTTTCATATTAAATTTCACATCTTGCTTGCTAGTTTAATGTAAATAAATTTCATATGCATGGTTTCATATTTTATAGCATGAATTGTAAAGTCTAAACAATTTAAACATGGAACTCTATACTAAGTACTCATCACATCTAGCATGAAATCTAAACATTCTTCCTTATGCTTAACACATTCATAACTATATTTTACTTGCTGTTTTGACATGGAATAAACTCAATTACATAGAATTAGATCTATTTACACTTTATCTTATTCCTTTAGCAAATTCACATTTCCATCTTTTTGTGTTACATAATTCGCATGTTTACACATATATATATGTACTCACATACATTATTACAAGAAGATTAATGAATACATGACATGATATTAAATATGACATTGTAATTTAAATATTAATACATGATAGTATGAACATATGCACTATCATATTAGTTTCATATGAAATCACATTCTCATTAACCTTAATTTTTCCCTTACATATCTCTTCACAAAATCTTTATATCATCTACTCTTTTATTTTTACTTATCACATATTTGCATTCATCACATGCCATATTCACATATTATCTTACACTTTACTCATATTCCAATAATTTAAAATGCCATGACACATAGTCCTAACTATCTAGTAGAGGACACAAAACAATATCTCATACTCATACTCATCGCATAACACATAACTCATAACACAACTCATATCACATACCCACCACCTAGGCAATGAAGTGGTGAATCTTGGTAACTGCGCAGACTGAGAGAAGCCCTCTCCACCCTATCCAGTGGTACTTGTCCACCTCCAGGTTTTTCCTAATGCCTTTAGGACAAACTTTTACAATGTAAAACTTTCCATTGGGACTTTTCTATGTACAGCTCTCGATGCCTCTAGGGTAGCAGTGTCATTCTTGGCCCAATCATTATACTTTCACTTTATCACATTTTCACACACTATTCACATATTTTACATATAATACTTAATCACTTTACACATCTTAATTATCAATTGCACATGTCTCAGTTAGCCTAATCATGATACTACTATTTTCAGAAATAAAATAACTTACATTACAGTCCTAAACATGCTGTACATTTACCGAATTACACAAGATTAGATCAACCTATCTAATATGTACAATTTCCATGGTTTAACTAATAATTATACTTGCTATTAACATCTTAGTTCTAAATTTTTATCCCAGGTCACTAACAGTAAATATATCACACACGTAATTTTCCAGATTTTTCAGACAGTAAATACAATTTCTATAATTAAATCCAGATTTCAGACAATTCATTGAAATATCATTAGACAGGGTACAAGTGAACATGGTTATGTTCTAACAGTTCAAAAATCAGATATTAGTAATCCTACTGTCATGTAAAATTTATGCAACCCTAATTTACAGCAATTCCATTTATGCACAATTTAAACATGCTTATATGGTGCTCATGACACAATTATTGAATTTTCACAATTAACACAGTTCACAGAAAAATTAGGCAACCTTATGATATGACCTAATGACTGTATACAATCACCAATAAAAATTTCAGTATGTAACTATGTCCAGAAATCATTCAAACAGTGTGAAAAGAATCAAAAAGCACATTTTTAGGTCCTAAAGAAGTAGACGTCAAGGGATGTTGCCGTTTACTTCTTCTGAAGAACTTGACTGCAACCTATGTTGTCGTCAACCTGGTCCCAGCAGCACATACAGACAACTTTTCATACAAGGGTGAATTTGGGGTTACAGGACTCGAGGAAAAATCCGTAAAAATACTAAGACTTAAGAGGACATGTATAGGATCAAGATCTAGGTTTACTTGCCTCTTAAAAAAAAATCTACAAAGATCAGAATATGTCGATGAAGCCCTTCTCGGCCCTGCCGAAAAGGTGCTCAAAAACTCCTTAGATCTTCTTCTCCTGTCGATGTAGATGGCTCCTCGGAGTTGGGATCTCTTCTTGGATGTATTGGCTGTCCTCCAAATGTTGTAGCTCCTCGGGGAACACCTCCAGTCTACGGATCCGGCCTTCTGAAGTTTAGCTTTTCACCATCTCGGAGCTAGGGTTTCACCAAATGTTAAAAAGCTTTTTCCCCGACCTAGGATGGGTATTTTATTGGCTTGGGGGTTGGGGTACGCCTTAGGGTAGGTTTCCTACGAGTTAGGATGGGTTTCCTAATCTGGAACCAGCCAAAACACGAGCATTAACAATTCTGGAACCGTTACGCAGGAGGATATTGACGTCAACATAGGTTGTAGTTAACTGACAAGTTGACGTCAAGGGGGTGGCCGCCCACTGGGGGTTGGCGTCCAGGGGGTGGACGCCAACAGTGCCTTGGCGTCCAGGTCCTGGCTGCCAACAGCACAGTGCAGCCAAAACTCCGCCAAACCTAAAATTAAATGTATAAATATACCAAAACAATCTAGTATGTGTAAAAATAATTGCATTTATTCTTACTACATAAAGTACATGCATTACACAATATTTAATTAAGTACAACTTACACTAATCATCATTAAGAATAATATGCATCAATAACACACATACATGCATATATACTTACACACTACATGATTGCATAATACATGCATGAACCTATGACTGAAATGTACTCCTCATTAGCTAAATACTACATGCACATTATGATTTAAGTATCCTACACATCATAATTAATTTAACATGCTTAACATAGCTAATTATCACATGCATAAGATAAAATACATGTATACACATGTACTTCATATATTTATACACAACATCCATGGAATAGATAGTTTAATATGCATTTCAAGATTTTACATACATAATATCTGTAAGATGTAATATAGAATAAGCTAACTAAGAATAATTTATACCACAATTACAAATTCTTACATGTACCCACTTGAATTGACGTATGTATAATTATACACACGTATACAACATAGTTATATACATTATGCAAGAAATAGATAATTATAACATGCATAATATTACTTTAAGTATTATGAGCCTAAGATTTTGGTATACACATTATACATCAATTTAGCTAATTGCCTATTCTCACGTAAAAATATCATATATATATATGCATGTATATGTTCATGAGAAGTATAAAAATAGTAATATGCACAATTGAATACACATGCTATACACACAACAAGTAAATACACATACACGATATAAAAGAATGAAAATTTCAGGGTATCACAAGTTACAACCACTAATATCAGATCCATTCTATAGGGCCCAATTACATTGAAATAAAGCAAAAGACTAAACTAAGACTCTATCATAGTACTAGGACACTAGGGTACTCTTGACATCACTCCTGATTGTTCCCGTCCTCTTGAGTGTATAGTTCATCATCGGTCTCACCTGAGAACACAACGACAAATAACGTAGGGTGAGCGATAACGCCCAGCAGGACTTAAATCTCAATAGTCAAGCAGGCTTTAAATAGTTAATGCATTAAAGGCAGAGTAACTAATGATAGAGTGAGAGAGTCAAGTAAAAGATAGCAAGATAGTACGTGAACAAAATAACACAACTTTCCAAATATAGCAAGAGTGTCGAGTATAACACAAATAGCAAGATGACCATAGCACAAATAGCATAAAGTATAGCAATAGCACGTTTGTCAATAGACAATGAGAGAACATAGCACTTTTGATTGTCATTTAGATAGTCGAGATAGATAGCACTGGAGTGTAATGCCAAACACTCTAATCATTTAACTCCCATGGGCACTAGCACTTTCAGGCGTACATCCCAAGACCAGATCAGACCCTTTATATATTGCCAGGCATTGGTTATATTGTTTATCTTTAGACAATCAGTCAATGGCCAATATAGAGTACCAAGAAATAGATGAGAGAATAGAGTGAATGAGAATAGATGAGCGAGTAGAGTATAGATGAGAGCTAGTGGACGTTGCATGTAACACGCCGAGTAAACATGCGATAGTAACAGTTGCACAACACGTGCACTTGGTGTTGGCAGTCAGGTGGAATACACAACCCTTCCACTGGCCATGTTACGCACAGGTCCAGAGGTCCGGCGTGACTCAAGATAAGAGTGAACTTCTAATAGTCGTTTGGATCATGTTGATTCCTAAAGGGTATCATAGGTGTTAGGGTACAACCGGCTCGTCGACCATGTGAGAATCTATGGATAGAGGAAACTTACGGAGGCCTTGAACAAAGACTCACTAGTCTGGCAGAAGGAGTATCCGACGAAGAGTTCGTCCAAGTCAAGAGAGAATATGTATATAGAAACAAGTGCTCGACGTTCTAGAGGAATTCTAGAATAGTGGAGCATCTATAACGGTATTCCCAAAACAGTGTGAGAAAACGTAGACAAGTATATATTGAAATATGGTAATTTAATTACATAAATTACCAGATGTATTATGAGTTAATGACATGCCAAGTTAAGCCATAATTGGATGGTTCAAAGTGTGTGCATGTATCATGAAAATCAAAGCTAGAACAAGTCATGTGCATGTCTTTTAAAATAACATTTTTGTTCAGTTTATAACAAAGGGTATGAACACTGTAACAAGTGTTAGCAACAAAATTTCTGGGTTTTCAAGCAAAAAGCCAGAACGTGACGCACCCTTGTAAGGGTCGCGACGGGCTCAGCTGAGAACGCGACGTGGGCTTGTATAGATCGCGACGGCCTTGTCAGTTCGGACAGGCAGGTCATGATGGGGACGCATGAGGGTCGGGACGGCTCTTCAGATCAGGCAGTAGATCGCGACGATAGGCCCTGTCATGATCATATCATGACGGAAGGCTCTGTCGTGATGGCCTTGTGAACACGGCCTATCGGGCCGTCGCGTTCACAGGGTCTGCGCCCGAGTCCGACAGGGAAAAGACATTACATTAGATTGCGGGCCAGAACTTACCCTATTTGACATAGGGGGATTTAGAAAATCGTAACTAATTGTACAAGCGATGAAAAATCATGAAACCAATTGCGAATTGATCTCGACATGCATGGGTACTTACAGTAAATAGGAATTTGACAACAGACAAGGTTCAACATGCTTTAAACACGGGTATTTATGAAGAACTTGAAACAGTACATAGTTAAGATCAACGATTTAATTCGCAAGATAGGATGAATCAAAATTAGGGCTTTCAGAGGCAAATGATGCCTAACATGCATCAGTTCCTATAGTAAAAATTGATGATCAGTTTATCCCCATATAATTTAAATTAATTATATATTTATTTTGGTGATTAATAAAACTATACTAAAGTTTAATCTAACATATTTTCTATGAGATTTGAGTACAGGAAATGAAACAAGAAATATCAAGCTAAATGGGTAAGTATTATTTACTCTTTAGCAATGTAAGTTCAAAGCATGAAATTTCTCTAAGTACACATCGATTTTCTGCATGCTGTAACGACTTCCCTCTCTATCATACCGACTTCAATAGATTCATAACGATTTCCTAACTATCATAACGATTTCATACACATAAGGATTCGCTATATGTTCTATCATTTTTGGGTATCATAACGATTTCATAAGTGTCTGGTCGATTTCGAGAAAGTATAACGATTTGCTTCCATAACGATTCGTTAAGTGATCACATCGACCTCACAACGATTCGCTAAGAAAGCATAACGATTTGCTTCCATAACGATTTGCTAAGTGATCGCATCGACCTCACAACGATTTGCTAAGAAAGCATAACGATTTGCTTCCATAACGATTTGCTAAGTGATCGCATCGACCTCACAACAATTTGCTAAGAAAGCATAACGACTTGGTTCATAACGATTTGCTCTCACAACGATTTCTTAAGTGAGAACAACGATTTGCTCTCACATCGATTTCTTAAGTGAGAACAACAATCTGCTCTCACATCGATTTCTAAAGTGAAATAACGATTTGCCTATACCGTCATAACGATTTGATCATTGTAACGATTCGATAAGTTACACAACGACTCTGTCACTGTAACGATTCGCTTAGTTACATAACGACTTAGTCGCTGTAACGATTCGATACAGCAAACAACGATTTGCTCACATCGTTTTGTCTCTGACAACTTGCTCATAACGATTTGTCAATATAATGATTTGTATGTGCATCGGTTTGTTTATAAGTGCACAACGATTTACATGGTTATCAACTCATTTGCATAACGATTTCATAAGTCATGCATATAACGATTTCATGGAATATAACAAGTTGATATTTGAACTCATTTCTGAGTTCGTTGAAAAGTCAAAGTCTTCACGTATATATTTCTGACAACCATGTATTTATTATGACTAAACGTATCACTGCAGTGCATGCAAAACGATATCCTCTATTTCCATGCTTACACTGTAAACATACTTTTAGAAGAACAGAATGGAACTGTAGCAACCTGAATTTTTAAGAAAAATAAAAATTTAAATAAAGAATTAAAACCTAGCTAAATGGATATTTAAATGAAAAGAGCATTAAATAAAACCCATTAAATGAAAAAGAGTAATGGACTTTGCTTAATGGATCCTCTAGAATTTATTGGGTCAAAAATATGAATTTACAAAGGGGGAATAATAAGAAAATACCATAAATTCAGAGTTTAATTATCTCATAATTGGAAAGGGGTTATTAAAACAATAAAAGTGGCAATTAGAGTTGGAATTGGATTCCTAAACCTACCCCATATAGTCTAGCACGAATTTAGATACAATCCTAACCCAATTAGATATTGGAAAGCAAGAAAGGAAAGGTGGAGTTAGGAAATCTCAGAATTAAGAGGAATTTGAGTAGTAGTAGGAATATGAACTTGTGTTTATATAAATACACCTCTTAAACCCTCTTGGCCGACCCTAGCTCGTTGCCAAAGGTTGTTGGACGTGGAGAAGAGGTCAAGGAGGAGAGGATCTCGTGGGAAGAAGGAGTTCTTGGAGCTTCTTCCTCGTTCTTGGAGTTCTAAGCCCTAGAAGATAAATCGAGTCAAAGGTAGGCATTCTCACAAGCATAAACCATGAAACTTTTTCTGTAGGATGTCTCGTCTATCAGGAACGAAACCCTCAAGTTTCATAATTTTCCATCAAGCCAATATTTTCTTCTTGAATTTTGAAGTTCTACAACTCTCTTGACCCCGAACCCTCTTCATAATTCTTGTTCTCCATGATTACTAAATCCCATGCCTTGAAATTTTTATGGGAGATATTGATGATCATTAGGGAACTTTCGCCCCTAAAAGCCCTAATTTTTATCAAGCATGTTGCTCGAATTAAATCAATCTTGCTCTCTATATCATGTTCTGTGTTACTCGTTCTTGTTCATTCTCAAACCATATTCAAACCATGCTCTCTCTCGAATTCCTATTTACTGGAAGTACTCTCGCATGTCTAGTTCCATTTGCCACTAATTTCATGATTTTTCATCATATATATAATTAGTTATGATTTTCTAAACGACCCTGTATCAAAATTTGAATGTTTTGGTCCGTAATCCAATGTCTGGTCTGACTCCTGTCAGAGTCAAGCGCAGACCACCAGATCACGACTGCCCGATATGTCTCCTTCTGGGGTCTGATTGAGACAGCCTACCCGTCGCGACCAAGAAGGCGACAGGTAAGCCGTCGAGTTCCCAGTACCTGGTCTGCAAGCCATGTCGCGACCCTTACATGATCCTGTCGCGTTCTGCCTGGTACCTGTCGCGACCCTTACATGATCCTGTCGCGTTCTGCCTGGTACCTGTCGCGATCCTTACAACCCTATGTTGCCTTCACAGGTTTTTGATAAAAACCCATAAAATTATTTCTGTCGCTAATTGCCTATTCTTGCTGATTGCACCATCCTTCATTGAAAAAGTTCTGTGTGTCAAGGGGGAGAAGATGATGGTGCGGTGCCTATGAACCTTAGAAAGTTTGATTTTGCGTTCATACCCTTATGCTAATTAAAATAATATTTTCCGTATATACCCCATATGTATGAATTGTGTATACACACCCCCAAATTTAATCTTTTATATCTAAATCCTCATAATACTTCAATAATAGCTCTATAAAAATAAGTAAATATATTCATGTCTTCATATTTATTATAATTTTTTAAATATATTAATATTAATTCAAATATATTAACGAGTAATTTATCGAATATCTTAAATTGTTAACGAGTATTTAGACGAGCTCTTAACGAATATTTAATCGAACTCTTAACGAGTTCTTAAACGAGTTGTTCACGAGTATAATCGAGTCAAGCTCACGTGTGTTCAAACTCGGCTCGTTTATGAATCGAGCTTTTTTTCTTGTTTAAACTCGGCTCGTTTATTAAATAAACGAGTCGAACCGAAGTTTTATCGAGCCGAGTTTCGAGTTACTCGTCGAACGTATCGGCTCGTTTACACCCCTATCTGTATTGAAGGTTGGCACTCATGTTCATAGGACAGGCTCTTCTAGCCCTGCTCCTAAGAAATGCAAAATAACCTCCACCTCTTCTATTTCTTCTGACCCTTTTTATCCACCTCTGTGGTTTTCTCTAACAGTGGACAACAAAAATAAACCACTCTATAGAGAATTCCTTCCAAAAGTTGCTTATGCTACTATTTTTAATCTTCCTCACCTAAATCTTACCAATCATCTTAATGTCGTTTTGCCTTACACCCCTCTTTCAAAATCTAAAAAATAAAAAATCTTCTCTCTTGCTGAGTCCAAAACTGAAGAGCATTGGACTCGGGGCCACAAGACTTTGTACAATAAGTTTCTTCATGCCAAATCAGCCAGGTTCCCTCCTCGGGATCATTCCTTGACCTTATCAGAATGGTTCCCGATCCTTCACAAGGACACTTGGGCTCCTTTCATATAAAAGGAAATCAAGATGATCCGGTACTTTCAAATGTTCAATGACTACCGGTATCTCCATCGTCTCCCCAAAATTCAGCTTGGTCAGTTCAAGCAGGCTATCAGTGCTCTGGGGTCTATAGAAGCTCACACTGAAGCTCTCCAGGTTGATTTTGCCACCTTCGAGCTACCTGATGTTGTTTTTCTTCCCCCTCTTCACTCTCTGGTCATGGAATCAGCTGTTGGCTCAATTATTTTTGAGCGTTTAGCCAGAGTCATGGGAAGAATAAAAGTGTAGAAGGGTCATCTGGTTGCCTTTCACAGATTTTTATTCAGAGAATATCACCAGGGCCATGTCAATGCAGATGTCCTCGCCCCTCTTTTGTCTGAATGTGAAAGACTCTCTCCCTCAGAGTGGGCCAGATTCTATCCCCTATCTGCTCACCAGCTTACTGATCTGAATGTATCTCAGGCTAGGGAAGGTAAGCCTCCACTTTCAGCCGCCACATTTCTGGACATGAATTCCATTCACCTTGTTCATGATCCTTATCAGACATGGGTTGAAAGGTATAAGGTGTATGTGGCCATGCGGATAGAATTGAAGCACCAGGACCTTTTCTATCCAGTCTCTATGGATCAGTTCCTAGCCTGTGCCAGTTTTGGGAAGATTCCCTTCTTTAAAGTTTCCCTTGATCGAGATCGGTATGCTCAGTTCCTAGATGAGCAGCTGGTTCGTCATCTTGCCAGGATGGCTCCTACCATGGGACCTTCCTATTCTCTAGAACCTAGGGTTTTTAGGCTGTACTTAGTGTCGACACTAGACTCAGTCTCCAGAATACCCTTTTGCCAGACTTGGACAGTGTGTCGACACAACCATGAGAAGTAGGAAGAAAAGGCTTGGGAAGTCATTTCTCATTATGCCTCTCTTCTATCTCATGCTTTCTATCTTCCTGTACCCAGTCAAAATTGAATAAAATGATCCCCTGTTCTCCTTATTCTTTTCTCTCTTCTTTGTCTCACTCTTATATTTTTTTGCTTAATGACAAAAAGGGGGAGAACTATAGTACTTCTGAAACATATCTCTTATATTTCTGCAATTTCGTTTAGATTCATTTCAGATCATCTATGCTTATTGTTAAGTTTTGTCATCACCAAAAAGGGGGAGATTGATAATCAGTTTATCCCCATGTAATTTAAATTAATTACATATTTATTTTGGTGATTAACAAAACTATAATAAAGCTTAATTTAACATATTTTCTATGAGATTTGAGTACAGAAAATGAAACAAGAAATATCAAGCTAAATGGGTAAGTATTATTTACTCTATAGCAATGTAAGTTCAAAGTATGAAATTTCTCTAAGTACACATCGATTTTCTGCATGCTGTAACGACTTCCCTCTCTATCATATCGACTTCAATCGATTCATAACGATTTCCTTACTATCATAATGATTTCATACACATAAGGATTCGCTATATGTTCTATCATTTTAGGTAACATAACGATTTCATAAGTGTCTGGTCGATTTCGAGAAAGCATGACGATTTGCTTCCATAACGATTCGTTAAGTGATCGCATTGACCTCACAACGATTCTCTAAGAAAGCATAACAATTTACTTCCATAACAATTCACTAAGTGATCGCATCGACCTCACAACGATTCGCTAAGAAAGCATAACAATTTGCTTCCATAACGATTTGCAAAGTGATCGCATCGACCTCACAACGATTCGCTAAGAAAGTATAACGACTTGGTTCATAATGATTTGCACTCACATTGATTTCTTAAGTGAGAACAACGATTTGCTCTCACATCGATTTCTTAAGTGAGAACAACGATCTGCTCTCACATCGATTTCTTAAGTGAAACAACGATTTGCCTATACCGTCATAACGATTTGATCCTTGTAACGATTCGATAAGTTACACAACGACTCTGTCACTGTAACGATTCACTTAGTTACATAACAACTTAGTCGCCGTAACGATTCGATACAGCAAACAACGATTTGCTTACATCGTCTTGTCTCTGACAACTTGCTCATAACGATTTGCTTATAGAGTCATAACGATTTGTCAATATAACGATTTGTATGTGCATCGGTTTGTTTATAAGTGCACAACGATTTACATGGTTATCAACTCATTTGCATAACGATTTCATAAGTCATGCATGTAACGATTTCATGGAATATAACGATTTGATATTTGAACTCATTTCTGAGTTCGTTGAAAAGTCAAAGTCTTCACGTATATATTTCTGACAACCATGCATTTATTATGACTGAACGTATCACTGCAGTGCATGCAAAATGATATCCTCTATTTCCATGCTTACACTATAAACATCTTTTTAGAAGAACAGAATGGAACTTTCTTTTTGATATAAAATCAATCTAACATTGACTGAAAACAAGAGACAACCTAGCTGTCTATTGTTTTAGCATTTAATGCGTGCAGGTCTCTGACAGCACACCTCAATACAACGTTGGACAACATGGAAGATAATGGATATCAGAGAAGATCCTTTCTCCTATTGCGTGCATGGAAAGCTAAAGACTGTTGAACAAGAAGCTCTACAGTGACATGCAGCCTAACGTAAACAAAAGCTTAGAGACAATGGGCACTTCAATGTTCAAATTTCAAATAGAAGATATATAAAGAAGACTGAAGCTCCAGAAGAAGACACCTTGAATAGAGAGACAACACTTTCAACAATTTTTCAAGTCTTCTGTGAGAAAACTAAAGAGCCAAGTTTTTCACTCACATCTGTTCTAGCTCTTGCTCTCTAAGATTAGTGTAGATCCTTGAGAGAGCCTCTAGTACTGAGGGAGAGATCAATTCTGCAGATCCTTTCTTTCTCAGTCTTAGCTTCAGATCTAGCATTATATAAGCTTGATCTAGGGGCTTGTTTTCATTTCCACATTCTTGTGTTCTTTTCTTTCCTTCGTGTTGAAGGAAGACCTGGGGGTTCCAGGGTGTGTATTCCCTTCGTGTTGAAGGAAGACCTGGTGGTATCCAGGGTGTTGTAATTCATCTTCGGGTTGTGAAGAGAAGACCAGCTGCGGCTGGGTGTGTAAGGGTCCATAAGGGGGACTGTACCCTTGGGTAGTGAAAATCTGAGGTATTGCTCAGGGACTGGACATAGGACTCCTAAGGAGAGGGGATCCGAACCAGGATAAATCCTTGTGTAGTGTGATTGCCTTTGTGTGTTTGCTGTTTACGTTTACTAACACTAACAACTATCGAAGTGTGTTTTTTGTGACTATTTTGTGAACACATTTTTTAGGTTCTCAATAATTTTAAGAATCCCATTCACCCCCCTCTGGGCTTGCTAGCTAGGCAACAAAAATCTCATGGCATGGGGTTGAGTATACGAGGAGAACAAGAATTAAGATGAAGGGTCGGGTTCATGCTAGTTGCAGAACATGAAAAATCAAGAAGAAAATATTGACTTGATGAAAAATTATGAAACCAAAGGGCTTTTGTTCCTGAGGTTTAGATCAACCTACAAACGAAATTGATTTAGTTTTGCTCATGAGAATGCCTACCTTTGGACGATTTCCTCTTCTAGGGCTAGAACTTGAAGAACGAGAGAGAGAGAGAGCTTGAGAGAGACTTCTTCCCACGAAATTAACACATTGGACATTTCATAAAAATCATAGTTCAACTCTGAATAGTATTTATAGTCGACACATAAAGAGAGTCAGGTGAAGAAAAATCCAATTAGCCGATTTTTAAGCATTTTACTGCTTATTATCGGTATTAGGGATTAAGTCGGGAATCCACTAACGTGTGTACAAAGGATGATCATAAACTAAGATCAAAGTTATGAGTAGACTCCAAACAATGTGTATTGATAGCCCATCATAGGAGTTGGACCAATGAATAACTTTCGGTCCACAAATAAACTCTAGTAAGAAAATATCATGGGAATTCGTCGCTCCAATTGGGCATAAATTAGAAAGGGCAATTAGGGCAAAATCTAAGGCAATTAGAATTCCATGTTCACCAAATTTGTGCCTAACCATAATATGGTGTTTTTTAAAGACTTTCCTACTCCAATTGGGATGTGAATCCTCAAAACTTGGTAGGGATCGAGCTAAAACTGCAACCCCCTTTCCTAGACACATTAGGACTCCTAAACAACCCTAAATCTATAAATACTCATCATAAACCCCTTGGGGATGAGTTAACAACTTGCTGGGGTTGTGAGGAGGATAGCTAGAGCATCAGAGGTAGAGGAGATCGCCTCCAACCAGAGCCTTCTTCCCCAACCAACATTCTGCATTGAACTGTAGAAGACCTTTCTTAGGAATGTTCAAAGGTAGGTGTTTTCGGGCCAAACATGAATAAATCATATACCATATTTAAACTCTTCGTGTCTAGTTTCCTATGCATCTATTTTGCCCAATTTTTATCAATAATGCTTTGAGTATTAAGCGTTTTCCAAGAGTCGTGCATGATTAGGTCTTTTCATGTTAATACCATGATTCATGCATATTGAGGTCAACCCAAAATTGAAGTTCTATTCTACTTTTCATTCTCTGTAACTTTCATGTTCAATGTTTTGTCCAAGGAGCCCTAGATCTCGAGTTATTGGCGAAACAAGCATGACAACATCGATTTTCATAGTCTTTAGGTTGAACTCTAAACCACGACCAATCCAGACATCTCAATTTGGAGGAGAGCATCGCGACTGGCAGCCCCATCGTGACCTTAATAGTGACTGCACCAACCGTCAAATTTTAGGTCTAACTTGACGGACCTGATGAGTCAAACTGTGCACCGTATGGATTTCAACGCCGGTCAAAGTCACGACCTGCCACCCCGTCACGATTTGACCTATTTTCCCACCCTTGGTATCCATGCATTTTTATCTTATTTTTTTTGAAAACCCTGTTAAATGCGTCTGTTCAATTGGTCACAATTAGGTTCTGATTGTCTTAAATGAGACCATAAAGACTCTCACAATTTTGTAGTCACCAATCGATACCTCCCATCGATTGCTTTAGACGCGACCATACAGCCTGTCACGTTTCTATTTGAAAATTGATTGTTTACATCGATTCCCTTGAATACGTCTGACCTGGCCGTCACGATTTGAACAAGACCAGTACCCCCGTCAGGATTTATTGGTCATCTCGAACCCTTGTTTTCTTGTGATAAAATAAAACCTTAGATATAGCAGACGATTGAACCCGTCGCGATTTCCATAGTGTTTCAGACACCATCCAGTCATTGTTCTATCTTAAATACTGCATGTCTAGATTAGTTTATAGTGTTTTTCATGACTGTCTAGTGGCCTAAAATCTGTTAATCCATGTAAAAGTCATAACAATCTGAAAGTCTATTCTAATTGTTTGTAATTGCATGATCTATTCTTCGTGATATTGTTATAATCATCTTGAAGATCTAGCTTATTAAACTAAAAGTATATCAGGTTAAAATAATGAAAAGCATGTTTATATAATTGCATGTTCTATATTGTGTCATCATGTTACTCGCTTTCCTCTTCGTTTTACACTAGTGGATTGTGATATTGAGGTAGGTTTTACACTATATGTTTGCACAAATAGGCAGCCCTTTCTTGGGGGATTGGAAACTCCCTACTGGACATTCTATTCTAGTAGATAAGAGACCTTTCCACGAAGACCTCTGTAATTCTTTGTACTCTGTAGATTCCCTCATGGAGACCGAGTTAGTTGTACCATTGAAGTTTCCAGAAGACAGAGTGCACTTCCTCTCTCGTCTCTTTCTCGTGAGTGTGGCATGAAACCAAGCTATTAAAGTAGAGATTTAACTAAAGGTGAAAATTGCACCGTCATGCTGTCGAAATTCTTTGTCGACTATTGCTATCATGAAATCATGTTCACATGACTTGTATTTCTTGAAATCATCATGAACCTGATATTGAAATGTATACTTCTTGAAACTCTTATTATTGGCCATGATTGACTGTGGGTATCTACACTTGAAAATAGTGAGATGTGGATCGGGCACGATGAGTGTCCAAGAGCTCCAGTCTAGCCCCAACGACAGAGAGTCATAAATATATTGTTAACCATGGGGTATAATGATTACTGGCATTACATCTGCTTTGGGAGTACTTGCGTGTTAAATTCTAGATACAATAACCACATACACATGTCTTAGTGTGCATTCCAAGGTGGCATAGATCCTTAGTGCACATTATGCCATCGTGCTTGATTACTGTTACATGTTAAAATTTCTTGCTCGTGCGTGTTTACTTGCTTGCGTGATATGGCCATCCTGTGTTCTTGAAACGATTGATATCATGCGTGCTTGTACATATTGCTCTACTGTTAGTTCTTTCTTATTATATCATTCTAGATCTTGTTCAATCACTCTTGATCAATCTTTCTTGTTTACGTATCATGTTTAATTGGATTTATTGTTCATGCATATCTTGTTAATATTTCTTGTCGAGTTCTTAATATGTTAATCACTTATATCATTGCCCGCACATTAGGATATAATGTCACGCCCCTCCAATTTAGCAGCGGAATAAATCAGAGGGAGACGCGAACAACGAGTATGGTAACGTAAATTGCGTATACATTCGCAAACATCAGAGCGTCTAATGAACAATAATTGAAATAAACTCTTGATTTCATTATAAAATCACTATGACCATTACAACCAGTAATTCAGAGCCAATACAAAGGGCTCAATGACATCATTATATTGAAAAGAAATCTAAAGCAATAACTACTAGACTCCAATAGTGCTAGGGTGGCTTCGTCATTTGACTCCGGGTCACTCATCACTCTGGTCCTGTCCCATTGGTGTGTGTAACGTCATTGTCCGACTTGATGACTAGTCTGTCCCCATGTAATTTTAATTAATTACATATATATTTTGATGATTAACAAAACCAAACAAAAGTTTATCAATTATATCTAATGAATATTTCATAAGTCTTAAGCACAGGAAAAACACCAAGGTCAAACAAGCCAATAAAGGTATGCATTACTTCTCTGAATATTTCTCTAAGTCCATATCGACTTCTATTGAAGGCCATAACAATTTCTTTATAAGCATATCTATTTCAATAGAATTATCATAACGATTTTCTTTCTGGCTAAAAAGTCATGTTGTTTCAAACAAATCGATGCCGTAACGATTCTATAAGTGATCGCAATGATTTCCTTATAAGACTGAAAAGTCATGTTATTTCAATCAAGTCGATGTCACAACGACTCTATAAGTTACCGTAACGATTTCTTTAGAGCCCGTAACGACTTGCTCGTCACAACGACTCTATAAGTTACCGTAATGATTTCTTTAGAGCCCGTAACGACTTGCTCGTCACAATGACTCTATAAGTTACCGTAACGATTTCTTTAGAGCCCGTAACGACTTGCTCGTCACAACGACTCTATAAGTTACCGTAACGATTTCTTTAGAGCCCGTAATGACTTGCTCGTCACAACGACTCTATAAGTTACCGTAACGATTTCTTTAGAGCTCGTAACGACTTGCTTGGCGCAACGACTCTATAAGTTGTCGCAACGATTTCTTTAGAAACTCGTAACGACTTTCTTGTCATAACGACTCTATAAGTTATCGTAACGATTTCTTTAGAAAGCGTAATGACTTGCTTGTTGTAACAATTTCATAAGTTACCGTAACGACTTCTTTAGAACTCGCAACGACTTGCTTATTGTAACGACTTCATGTTACCATAACGATTTCTTTAGAATTCATAACGACTTGATAAGTATTCATAACGATTTCTTTAGTGTTTACAACGACTTGCTTTGTATAATGATTTGTTAAGTATTTCACATCGATTTCTTCAGAAACACAACAATTTGCTTTGTGCAACGATTCATTAAGTGTTCATGATATATCTTCTGTCACATAACGATTTGCTATGACTCATAAAGATTTCATAAGTCATATAGTCATCGATTTCATATCTTGATATCTTATTCATCTTAAAGGCGTTGACTAGTCAAAGTCCATGTAGTCATCTCTCTGATGCTTTTGCATTTATGAGATCTGAACGTATCTCTGCATGCATGCAGACCAGATCATCCTTTATCGTGCCTACTCTGATAACGTCCTTTAGACTTAAACTATTTGGCATTACTATTTTCATGTCTATTGCTACTGACGTTGACTGACATCAGAGACAGCTTAGCTGTCTGCTATTTGAGTTTGACATTTGTGCATACCTCTGATCCAGCTTCACGGTACAACGTTAAACAAATAGAAGCCAACGGATATTTCTGAAGATCTATCTCTTTGCGTGCTCAAGTGATCAAAAGACTGTTGACTAGAAGCTTCCAAGACTCCAGATATCATTTAGTCTAACGACTACTCAAAAGAGAGACAACGGACACTTCAACGTCTACATTTCAATTTGAAGATATAAATTCAAGTCAGAAGAACAGAAGAATTAAGATCGCGCATTCAAGCATTCAAATTCTTCTGAAGAAAGTCCAGAGCCAAGAACCTTCATTCCACTTAGCTTTTGCTCTTTTGCTCTCCACTAGTTTGTGAAAATCTTGAGAGAGCCTGTATAGTTCTGAGAGTGTGCCTTGTTTAAAATCTCTTTGCTCTCAGTTCTAGTTGCTTCAGATCCTTGCTTGTCAAAAGCTTGATCTAGAGGCTTGAATTTCATTCACTCTCTTTGTGTTGTTCCCTTCGGTTGTGAAGGAAGACCTGGTGGTATCCAGGGTGTTGTTCCCTTCGGTTGTGAAGGAAGACCTGGTGGTATCCAGGGTGTTGTTCCCTTCGGTTGTGAAGGAAGACCTGGTGGTATCCAGGGTGTTGTTCCCTTCAGTTGTGAAGGAAGACCTGGTGTGGTATCCAGGGTGTTGTTCCCTTCGGGTGTGAAGGAAGACCAGCTGAGCTGGGTGTTGTAGCGTCCTTAGGGGGACTGTACCCTAGTTAGTGAAATCCTGAGTTGTTGCTCAGGGACTGGGCGTAGGACTCCTAAGGAAAGGAGGTCCAAACCAGGATAAACCTTGTGTTGTGTGATTGTCTTCTTTGTGTGTTTGTTATTTCAACTAACTGTCACTAACCTACTTGGAAGAACATTTGTGTGAATGTTTTTAGTTACAGGTATCTTCTAGATTAATTTTTTAAAGACCCATTCACCCCCCCTCTGGGCTCGTCAACTGGGCAACAAGTGGTATCAAAGCGAGTCTCTTCGACAAAGAAAGGATCCAACGATCCGAAGAGTAAAGATCCATGGCAGCCGAAGGTAGCATTGAAGGTCAGTCTGTCAACCGACCCCCTCTCTTTGATGGTGAAGACTACCCTTACTGGAAGACCAGGATGGAATACTTTCTACAAGGCCACGACTATCAAATTTGGTCAATAGTAGAAGAGGGTGACCTGGTTATCACAAATGAGAAAGCTTAATGGACAGATGATGACATGAAGAAAATCTCTTTGAATTGCAAAGCTAAGAGCATCCTTTGCTGTGCCTTGAGTAAGAAGGAATTCAACCGAGTTTCAGCCTGCAAATCCTCGATGGAAATGTGGGAAAAGCTCAGGATTACTTATGAAGGTACAGACAAGGTAAAGGAGACAAGAATCGACATTCTTGTCACTCAGTATGAAAGATTTCAGATGCAGTCAGGTGAGTCAATCACTCAAATGTTTAGCCGATTCACTGTTATCACCAATGGTTTAGCCAGCCTAGGGAAGACATATGAGATTGCAGATATGGTAAGGAAAATTCTCAGATCCTTGCCATCCTCGTGGACACCTAAGGTCACAGCTATAAAAGAAGCTAATGACTTGAAAAGAATGTCAGTGGAAAAGCTCATTGGGTCCCTCATGGCCCATGAGATCAACATGGAAAGGCTAGGAGAGTCATCTAGTAGAAAGAAGCACTCAAATGCCTTGAAAGCAGAAGAAGACTCACCAGAAGCCAGCTCAAGTGAAAATGAAAGTGATGAGGACAGTGAGAATGAAGAAGCAATGCTCTCTAGGAGATTGCAACGAATCTTGGCCAAGAAGAAAAAGTTTCAATCTGACAGAAGGCACTTTAAGAAAAACAAGGACTTCAAAAGATCAGATGGTAAGGATATGAAGAAAGGAGAAACCATCTGCTACGAATGTAAAAAGCCTGGACACATCAAAGTTGATTGTCCTAAATTCAAGAAACCAGATTTCAGGAAGAAAGAGAGCTCCAAGAAGTTAGAAAGTACAAGAAGAAGGCAATGACAGCAGCATGGGAGAACAATAGTGACTCAGACAGTGAATCAAGCTCATGCAGCGATGAAGAAGAAGCCAACTTGGCCTTCATGGCATATGTTGATGAAAAGGTAACCTCTGACTCCTCCTTCGATTCATGTAATGATTCTGATTCTGATAACTTAGAGGAAGCATTTAATGAATTGTATAATAAGTACAAAGAAGTAACTAAACTATTAAAAGCAAGTAAGAAAAATAACACCTGTTTAGAAAACACTAATTCTGATTTAAAAACAGAAAATGAAGAATTAGAAAAAATAAATAACTGAACTTAAAAGAAGAAATGAATTGTTATGTGAAGACCTAAAAGCTAAGAGTGAACAAATAACAAAATTGGAAAAACAGGAAAGCACAGATGAATTAAAAAAGGAAATTAAAAACTTAAATGAAGAAAATAATAAACTATCAAGCACACTAGAGAAATTTACTAATGGTAAAAACTCTCTAATATTAAAAGGTGCTAGAAGATCAGGTAAGAAGAAAAATAGGTTAGGATATACACCCCCAGATAATGAAGAAACCATAATCTATCCTAAAACATATCCAATACCAAAATTTGTACCTGAACAAGATATAGCATATAAATCTGATTTCAAGTATATAGAAAAGGTAACAAAATTATCCTGCTGTGATCACTGCAACAAATTAGGACATATCGTAACAACATGCCCAACAAGACATAAAAAATGGATAATAAAAGGTAAAATTAATGATAGTAACCAATCAGGACCCAAAAGAATTTAGGTACCTAAAGCTTGATGTTTTTATTTCAGGTTAACCCTCGATCATCCAAATGGTACTTGGATAGTGGGTGCTCAAGACACATGTCAGGTAACCAGAAATTATTCTCTCATCTCCAAGCTGAAGAAGGAACAGTCACTTATGGAGATAATGGGAAAGGAACAGTGATAGGCAGTGGGTCTGTGAATAACAAAGGAAAAATTGTCATAGAAGATGTGTTATTAGTCAAGGGATTGAAGCACAATCTCATCAGCATCAGCCAGCTGTGTGACAGAGTCCATCAGATCAAGTTTCAAGAATCTAAGTGCAGCATAGTAAAGGATGGAGCAGTCATCTTTGAAGCAAATAGAGAAAAGAATTTATATGTGCTCTATCTTGAAGAACTCAAAGAACAAAATGTTTGTCTGGCAGCAAGTAAAGACAAATCTACTGAATTATGGCACAGACGACTTGGACATTGCAGTTTAGATGGCATGCGGAAATTGCAGAAGAAAAGTCTTGTGGAAGGTCTGCCAAAAGTCAGTGGAAAGTTGGAAGGTGTCTGTAGAGCCTGTGCTAAGGGAAAGTACACTAAAAGCTCCTTCAAGTCAAAGACGGTGGTGACCACCTCAAAACCCTTAGAGCTCCTACATATGGATCTATTTGGGCCAATAAGGACTACCAGTCTTGGAGGAAAGAACTTTGGATTTGTCATAGTTGATGACTATTCAAGATATACATGGGTATCATTCCTAGAGCATAAAGATGACACCTTTGAAAACTTTGTTAGTTTCAGCAAGAAGGTGCAGAAAGATCAGAAGTTCAGCATTGTGTCTATTCGATCAGATCATGGTGGTGAATTTCAAAATGAAAGGTTTGCTAGATTCTGTGATGATCAGGGAATTGAGCATAATTTCTCAGCACCAAGGACACCACAGCAAAATGGTATTGCTGAGAGGAAGAACAGAACCCTATTGGACATGGCAAGAACTATGCTCTCAAAGTATGATCTGCCAAGATATTTTTGGGCTGAAGCAGTCAACACAGCAAGCTATATTGTCAACCGAGTGATGATCAGGCCAATCCTGAAAAAGACTGCATATGAACTGTTCAAAGGGAAGAAGCCAAAGATCAGCCATTTCAGAACCTTTGGATGTCCCTGCTTCATTCACAACAATGGAAAAAGGGACATTGGTAAGTTGGATGCCAAATCAGATGAAGGCATCTTCATGGGGTACACTTCTAAACCCAAAGGCTATAGAGTGTTTAATAAACGTACCTTATTGATTGAACAATCTGTGCACATTATTTTTGATGAAACTAACCCTTCTTTGAGAAAGGAAGTAGATAGTGACAATCATGATGCAAATGAATTGTCCAAGAAACTAAAAGATACATCAATTGAGGACAAGGATGATCCGCCTCTGGAAGAATTGCAACAAAAAGAAATCACTCATGAAAATCTTCCAAAGGAATGGAGATACAAGAAAGATCACCCACCTGAAAACAACATTGGTGATCCATCCATAGGGGTAAGAACAAGAGGTAATGTTATTCCTTGTGATTATCTAGCTTTTGTTTCTCAAATAGAGCCTAGGACAATCAATGAAGCTCTTTCTGATGAATCTTGGATAGTAGCCATGCAAGATAAATTAAATCAATTCAAGAGAAACCAAGTATGGTCACTTGTTCCTAGACCATCAGACCATCCAGTCATTGGCACCAAATGGGTGTTCAGAAATAAACTGGATGAAACTGGTGCAATTTTAAGAAACAAGGCCAGATTGGTAGCTCAAGGCTATTCTCAAGAGGAAGGCATAGATTTCGATGAAACCTATGCACCTGTAGCTAGACTTGAGGCCATTAGAATATTACTTGCATATGCATCTGCTTTGAACTTGACATTATTTCAAATGGATGTTAAATCCACATTTTTAAATGGTTTTATAAAAGAGGAAGTTTATGTGGAACAACCTCCGGGTTTTGATGACACAGAATTTCCCAATCATGTTTTCAAACTTCATAAGGCATTATATGGTTTAAAATAGGCACCTAGAGCCTGGTATGAAAGGCTTAGCTCTTTTCTTTTAAACCATGGTTTCAGTAGAGGTCAAGTAGATAGTAGTCATTTCATAAAATCAAAGGTCAAACACATTCTATTAGTCCAAATTTATGTAGATGATATTATCTTTGGATCTACTGATGAATCCCTTTGCAAGTACTTTGAAAAGTTGATGCAGGGAGAATTTGAAATGAGCATGATGGGAGAACTTAATTACTTCCTTGGATTACAAATCAAACAACGAAAAGAAGGAACTCACATCTGTCAAGCAAAGTACACAAAAGAACTCTTAAAGAAATTTGGATTCGAAAATACCAAGCCACTGTCAACACCAATGAGCACATCAACAAGGATGGACAGTGACAAAGATGGTAAGAAAGTAGATCAAAAGATCTACAGAGGTATGATTGGTTCACTACTTTATTTAACAGCTAGTAGACCAGATATACTATTTAGTGTACACATGTGTGCTAGATATCAAGCTGATCCTAAAGAATCACATTTAATTTCGGTAAAAAGAATATTTAGATATTTAGTAAGATCTCATGACTTAGGTCTATGGTATCCAAAACACTGTGAAATTAACTTAGTAGGTTACTCTGATGCTGACTATGCTGGATGCAAATTAGATAGAAAAAGCACCAGTGGTGGTTGTCAATTTCTTGCAGGATGTTTAATATCTTGGTCTTCAAAGAAACAAAAATCAGTAGCACTATCCACTGCTGAAGCTGAGTACGTAGCTGCTGGAAATTGCTGTACGCAACTCTTATGGATAAAGCAACAACTTGAAGACTTCAGATTAAACATTAAATCCATCCCACTGCTGTGTGACAACACCAGTGCCATTAATCTCACCAAGAATCCAGTTCAGCACTCAAGGACCAAACATATTGAGGTTAGATATCATTTTATTCGTGATCATGTTGCAAATGGAAATATTGAAATATATTTTATTGATACAAATGGCCAATTAGCTGACATTTTCACAAAAGCCTTACCTGAAGAGAGATTTACATCTCTTAGAAGGGAATTAGGCATGTGCAATTTGTGATAAAAGTTTGCTTACAAATGGCACATTAAATTTCAGAATTAAGTACTTTTTTCCTCCATGGCATTAAGCAAAAGAAATTCAAATTATTCTTTGTAACCGCTCTCTCATTGAAGTCGGTTTGAATAGTCAACACCTTTTGTCCTTTTCCACTGCCTTTTGGCGCCTCACTTTCCACATCGCATTAATTTATTCGTAAAATCAATGGCAGAATGATTCGTATCTCATCGTCTACCTTTTCCCCCTTTTTATCTTGTCGCATGAGCCGATGCCCTAGCAACTCCTATCTTAACCCTATGCAAATTTGAACCTTCCTCCTCCTTCCCGCAAAATTTCTTGAGGGTTCCTTCTCTTCACCTTCCGTCTCAACCCTCCAGCGCCTTTCCCACCTAAATCCATGGCCGCACCAGTCATCGCCGGCAGTTTGGGTGGCTACAGCGCCGAATTTCTCACTTCTGAGCAGCAGGAGAGGTTTACCTTTGTGAAGACGAAGCTTTGTGGCCATAAAGAAGTCGATGTCGCCAATCTGAGGAAAAGTGGAATGAGCAGCGTGGTAGATTTGATCAATCAGATGCAGTGGACAGAAATTACCACCTTTTCAGAGGTCAGTTATCCAGACTTGGTGAAAGCTTTCTTTGTGTGTATGAAAATAGAGGAAGATGGGTCTCTAGTTTCTTCAGTGAAGGGAATCATGATTAGGATAGACCTTGAGTTGCTGAAGATGTTGTTTAATGTGAAGACTTCCGGATTTAGTGGGGTTCACACTGTGGACGCCCAAGTGAAAGGTTTGGGAATTATTGGGCCAAGATTCAAGCTGAGGGACGGCAAGATCGATATAAATCAACTATCTGCCTTCAACCGCCTCCTTCATTTTATTGTCTGTCAAATCTTAGTTCCCAGAAGTGCAACTTTTTCATCTTGCACAAAGGCCGACTCAGACATGATGTACTGGGCCATTCAAAATAAGGAGATAAATATGGCCGTAGTGATAATGGAAAGAATGAAATTTGCCAGAGATCAGATTTGGGACACCAAGAGTAAGTTCAATGTGTCCCTGCCTTATGCCCATATACTTACCAAGATCTTCAAACACTTCGGTGTTGATCTTTCTGGGGCAGTTGTAGAGAAAATGGGCCAAGCAATCAGGTCCAGGAACTTGAAGAAGAGTGGCTTCTCTGTGGAAAATGGTGTCTGGGTCAAGGCTTCAGTTGCTAAAGGCGAAGCCATCATTGACGACACCTCTGTTGTTCATCAGGAGATGAGATCAGCAGATATGATTCCAGAATTGCCAGTGGAGTCAGTTTCAGTGCCAGTAGTTGGAGCAACAGAATCATCAGGCCCCTCTTTAGCAGAAGTTCAGTCTGAAAGTGCAGTAGAAGAAGAAAGAGTGTCTGTAGCAGCTTCAGAATTTCCAGAAGAATCAGTTCAAATCTTTGCAGAGAGGAGAATTGAGGATATTCTACCAGAAGACATTATTCCAGTTGAGGACCCACTACCCTCAACTGTAGTTGCATCTATTCTTTCAGACATTATTGATTCGATTCCTTTCACCTCAAGTGCTCCTGAAGCTTGTGGGAGTGTTGCTGAAGAGGCTGTGGCATCAGGCCACTTTGATGTTCAAATGGAAGATGTACCAGTAGAGTTAGAGCACCCAGATGGTCAGGGTGACTCTGTATTGGCGGATGCTCCCATTCAGGGGGAGCAGGTATCAAATGAAGAAGAAGCTCTTGCTTAAGGGGAGCAGTCAAAGGTCAATGAAGCAGAAGAAGGAGATCACCTTGATCAACCAGTGGGCTATGCACCAGAAAATGATAATATCCCTCGTGGCTCAGAAGATGTCAGAGAAGGGGAGACAGCCAGCTCCTCCAGTTTAGATGATGATGAGCCTTCTCCAGCTTCAGAGGCTCAGAATAAAGGGAAAGAAGTAGAATATGAAATTCCAATGTTGTCAAATACTCCCTTTAAAAGGCCAGTAAAGCAGAAGATTATAATCAACCTGAAGCCTGTAATAGAGAGACTTGATGCTCAAGAACAAATCTTATGTTCTCTTCAGGCAGACACCAATTCAATCTTCATGAGCCAAGCTTCAACCTCCAAGGAATTGGCGAGTGTGAGAAATGCCATGAAGTGGTTTAATAAAGAAATGGGCACCATGAAGGAGATGCTAGAGAAAATTCTGAAGGTGGTTGGAGATCACATTCCTCCTCCTCCTCATGCTGACCAAGCCCAAGAATCAGGGCCATCAGGGCCAGCACCAGAAGCAGCAGCAGCAGAACCAGAAGAGGTAGGGCCAGAAGTGCCAGCTGATCAGGTTGCAGGGCCATCAGGGCCATCTGAGCAAGGGTCAAGGCCATCAGGGCCGTTGGTGAGTGAGTCTGTGCAGACAGAGGCAGATGAGTTACTGGCATCCAAGCCCCCAGCTCCCTCTTCTCCCTCTCACACACCCATTCCACCATCACCACCCTCAGCTCCTACAGCTCCTCCTGCTCCTCAGACTTTCAAGAAGCCCCAATCTAGACCTATTTCTTCTCCCACTCCATTTCCTTCTCAATCAACCTCAACCAACTCCTGCCTCCTCTACTTCCATTCCTTCTCCTATACATGAGGCCTCTCCAGCATCCTCAGCTGGAGCATCCTCCTCCTCCTCTGGTCCCTCCCTTGGACCAGTTGATGACCTCCCTACTTCTTCTCACTCTTTTTTTCATCCTACTCCTCCACCCTCTTTCATCACTATCATACCTGAAAGAGCTCAACTCAACTCTCCCTTTATGGAAAAGATAAAGGATGAGTTTGAGGAAGGGATCCTCAGATCTGTGTTGAAAGTTGGGGAACATATTCACAGGGCAGACCCTTCTAGTCCTGCCCCCAAGAAAAGGAAACTTACTTCTACTTCCTCCTCTTCCTCTGACCCCAAATACCCACCTTTGTGGTTTTCTCTCACAGTGGACAACAAACATAACCCACTGTATAGGGAATACCTTTCCAAAGTTGTTTTTCCACCATCATCAACCTTCCCTTTCAAAATCTCACAGATCATTTGAACACCATTCTACCCTACACTTCTCTTTCAAAATCCGAAAAGTCCAAAATCTTCTCTCTTGCTCACTCCAAATCTGAAGAGCAGTGGGGCAAAAGTCACAAGGATCTCCTAAAGAAATTCATTCTTGCCAAATCTGCCATATTTCCTCCAAGGGACCACTCCCTGACCCTATCTGAGTGGTTCAGGATGTATCACCAAGAGCTTTGGGCTCCCTTCATTCAAAAGGAAATTAAGATGGTCAGGCACTATGTGCTGTTCAACAACTACAAATATGTCCATCGTCTTCCTGAAGTTCAGCTCTGCCAGTTCAAAAGGGCCATTTCAGCTCTCTCTCCAGATATCTCTCATACTTCAGATGTCCAGGTAGATTTTGCTACCCTTCAAGTACCAGAAGAAATAGCTCTTCCGCAAATCCATTTCCTTGTCATGGAGTCCTCTGTAGGATCCATTATCTTTGAACGGTTTGCCAGAGTAATGGGCAGAATTAAAGTGCTGAAAGGCTGCCTGGTTGCTTTTCCTAGATTCCTATTTAGGGAATATCACCAGGGGCATGTAAGTGCTGAAGTTCTAGCCCCTATTCTGTCTGAATGTGAAAGACTCACATCTTCTGAATGGTCCAAGTTCTACCCCCTGTCAGCTCAGCAGCTGTTTGACATCAATGAAGCTCAGGCCAGAGAAGGCAAGCCCGCCATTTCTCCAGCTATTTTCCTCGATATGAACTCCATTCATCTTGTTGATGACCCCTTCAAAGTCTGGGAGGAAAGATACAAAGTCTATGTGGCTCTTCACAAGGCTCTAAGAGATAACCACAAGCACTATCCTGTAACAATGGACCAATTCCTCTCCTGTGCCAGCTTTGGGACTCGGCGTTTCCTCAAGATGAACATGGACAAGGATGTATATGCTGATCTTCTCTACCAGCACCTAGATCTTCATCTCAAACGGGTGGCTTCCACTATGGGACCATCCTACTCTATACCTTTTGGAGTTTTTAAAACCCACTTTGAAGAACAGGAAGCACAGGCATGGGAAACCATCTCCCATTTTGCATCTCTTTTGTCTCCTGCTTTCTACTTACCTGTACCTCCACAGAATTAATAAAATCTCTTTGCTTATATGGACCAATCTTTCTCTTCCTTTCTTTGTCTCCGTTCGCTTTTTGCTTAATGACAAAAGGGGGAGAAAATACTTAGCATGTCTGAAATATTCATCCACTAGTTTTAAGGGAAGAAAACTAGCATGTCATTTCTCTAGAACAAATTTCAGATACTTTTTATCCATGCTTATTGTTCAGTTTTGTCATCACCAAAAAGGGGGAGATTGATGACCAGTCTGTCCCCATGTAATTTTAATTAATTACATATATATTTTGATGATTAACAAAACCAAACAAAAGTTTATCAATTATATCTAATGAATATTTCATAAGTCTTAAGCACAGGAAAAATACTAAGGTCAAACAAGCCAATAAAGGTATGCATTACTTCTCTGAATATTTCTCTAAGTCCATATCGACTTCTATTGAAGTCCATAACGATTTCTTTATAAGCATATCGATTTCAATAGAATTATCATAACGATTTCCTTTCTGGCTGAAAAGTCATGTTGTTTCAAACAAATCGATGCCGTAACGATTCTATAAGTGATCGCAACGATTTCCTTATAAGACTGAAAAGTCATGTTATTTCAATCAAGTCGATGTCACAACGACTCTATAAGTTACCGTAACGATTTCTTTAGAGCCCGTAACGACTTGCTCGTCACAACGACTCTATAAGTTACCGTAAAAATTTCTTTAGAGCCCGTAATGACTTGCTCGTCACAACGACTCTATAAGTTACCGTAACGATTTCTTTAGAGCCCGTAACGACTTGCTCGTCACAACGACTCTACAAGTTACCGTAACGATTTCTTTAGAGCCCGTAACGACTTGCTCGTCACAATGACTCTATAAGTTACCGTAACGATTTCTTTAGAGCTCGTAACGACTTGCCTGTCGCAACGACTCTGTAAGTTGTCGCAACGATTTCTTTAGAAACTCGTAACGACTTGCCTGTCATAACGACTCTATAAGTTATCGTAACGATTTCTTTAGAAAGCGCAACGACTTGCTTGTTGTAACGATTTCATAAGTTACCGTAACGACTTCTTTAGAACTCGCAACGACTTGCTTATTGTAACGACTTCATGTTACCATAACGATTTCTTTAGAATTCATAACGACTTGATAAGTATTCATAATGATTTCTTTAGTGTTTACAATGACTTGCTTTGTATAATGATTTGTTAAGTATTTCACATCGATTTCTTCAGAAACACAACAATTTGCTTTGTGCAACGATTCATTAAGTGTTCATGATATATCTTCTGTCACATAACGATTTGCTATGACTCATAACGATTTCATGTCATATAGTCATCGATTTCATATCTTGATATCTTATTCATCTTAAAAGCGTTGACTAGTCAAAGTCCACGTAGTCATCTCTCTGACGCTTTTGCATTTATGAGATCTGAACGTATCTCTGCATGCATGCAGACCATATCATCCTTTATCGTGCCTACTCTGATAACGTCCTTTAGACTTAAACTATTTGGCATTACTATTTTCATGTCTATTGCTACTGACGTTGACTGACATCAGAGACAGCTTAGCTGTCTACTATTTGAGTTTGACATTTGTGCAGACCTCTGATCCAGCTTCACGGTACAACGTTAAACAAATAGAAGCCAACGGATATTTCTGAAGATCTATCTCTTTGCGTACTCAAGTGATTAAAAGACTGTTGACTGGAAGCTTCCAAGACTCCAGATGTCATTCAGTCTAACGACTACTCAAAAGAGAGACAACGGACACTTCAACGTCTACATTTCAAATTGAAGATATAAATTCAAGTCAGACGAACAGAAGAATTGAGATCGCGCATTAAAGCTTTCAAATTCTTCTGAAGAAAGTCCAGAGCCAAGATGTGGCGGAACGCCTCGGCCAAGCCTGTTAAACCAATAATGTACTTGATCCGAGTCTGCCTCCCGCGAACGGGCCGAAGCCTCGCAAGGGATACCAAACCACAGTCCGTGTAAACACAAAGGAACACACCACATTTAATATATATTTCACAAGTTACATAGTCATATTTCCACAGAACTGAAAAGAAGTACAAGAGCCTGGGGCATACCCCGAGGTACAACTGAAGAAAATAAACAACTGACTACACTATACTACTGGAGCTGCTACTACACAGCTGGAGGTACCGACCCTGCACCGCTACGGCGCGGCTCTGAACTGGACGACGGTCGTGAAACGTCCTCCTCGCTCTCACCTGTGGGGGTAGGGGTGAGCCTCGCTAGACACTGGCTCAGTAGGGAACTCCCCCAACACCGAGGAAACCAAAACCACTGGTACGAAAGCAATAAACAGTACCAACAATTTATAGAACAGCTAAGCAGGATATGAAAGCTGTAAAAGTACTCACCGTCTGCCGACCACGAAAAACAACTATAATAATTAAACGGCAAACCAGTACAGGTGTACAAGCTAAAGTAGAGACAGCCAAACACGAGCCACGTGAACTGGTTCGCGACACCAGAAACTGACTCGGACAAGCTAACACAGGTCTACCTCTCAGTCTCGCAGCCAAGAACGAAAGGTCCAGCTACCGCTCCACGTGAAAAGGTCAAGCAACTGTGGAGACCAACTAAACACCACCACCTGCGTACCACACGGTCACAGGCCCATGCCTGGCACCTCCAGAGACCCTGGCCCGGGCTCGCTAGAGTGAGGCACTGGAAAAGCACTAGCTGGGGACCAGTGTCGACTACTGGTGTCCGTACCCCCAACTACGAGCGCACTACAAGTGACTAAAGACAAACACAAGTGTCACTGTCCCATTGTCGTCTTTCCCTCAGCCGGACGTACAACTTAAACACAGGAGTGAGGGTGTCCAGGTCAGACGACACAGACCTTGACGGTACAACACAAGTACCGGGACAAAGCCCCGAGCTAACAGCCTGGCTCACAAAGAACCTGGGGCACCTAACTGGAGAGGTAACCACGGTAGGGGTCGTACTACTCACCACGTACACAAAACCACGTGCACGTCACACACAAACCACGTGAAACCTCACGTATACCACAAGTAACAACGGTCCACTACACGTGAACCCAACTGGACTCGCGTGAACAACGCGCAGCCACGAAAGTAAGTATCTAACTGCATACCTTGTATGCTAAACACGGGAACTATGTGCACTCAGTGCACCATAGGTGCCAACGCACCATTCATTATCGGTAAATACCTCAAATAGTTATTCCTGCTCATACACTAGTTGGCGGCAACATCGACTGCCGCTTATAAGAAGTAAACGGCAATGACTCTGGCCGTTTATATCCTGGCTGATGAACCTGGCGTCAATCGATCTTGACGCCAAGATCTTCAGCCTCTAACCCTGCAGAAACCCTAAACCGGTTCTACAGGTTTTACAACCGTTAAAACAACGGTAAAACATACAGAAATAGTTCCTCCAACATGCATGAATCCTAAACAATCCAATACAGCATGCTTTACTGATTGAATTCATCAAACCACCCATTAACCCCGCATGGTGCAACTTAATCCGAAAATGCATTTAACATGCTGATTCAGGTGGTTACGTCGTGTTTTAATGTTTCTACGGAGCTAACAGGGTTCGTCCCCTACCTCAGAACACGTTTAAACCTCCCGAATCTCCCGGTTCACACCGAACCCTCCGCGAGCTCCCACGGGAATTGCACCACGCCACGACATTTCCTCGCGCGATTCGGCAACGCCACACGTCCCACAATCCTCCAACCAGTCTCCTGTACCTGTTGGAAGCTTTAGAAACATGGGGACATGAAGCGGGGGCAATAGAGAAAGAGAACCAGGTAGAAAACCTGCTCTCGGGTGACCCTATAACCTGCAGAATTCACAGGTTGGCGTCAACCCCTCTGCCGCCAAGGACAACCGCCACCCTAAACGTCCACATCTAATGCCGCCGAGATCATGAAGTCAACAGCACCTTACCTGGATGTCAACAAGTCAACGGCCACTTCTGGCCGCCAACTCCAACCCAACTGCAGCAGGTCCTATTTCATTTCAGGACCAAACCTGTCACCTGAACAAACCACACATCCACACCATACATTCCACACAACCAACTCACATTGGCCTCACAACAGCCATCACAACCATTACACACATGATCCGCATGGATCCGAAAAGCACGCGACGTTACACAAGAACCTTCATTCCACTTAGCTTTTGCTCTCCACTAGTTTGTGAAAATCTTGAGAGAGCCTGTATAGTTCTGAGAGTGTGCCTTGTTTAAAATCTCTTTCCTCTCAGTTCTAGTTGCTTCAGATCCTTGCTTGTCAAAAGCTTGATCTAGGGGCTTGAATTTCATTCACTCTCTTTGTGTTGTTCCCTTCGGTTGTGAAGGAAGACCTGGTGGTATCCAGGGTGTTGTTCCCTTCAGTTGTGAAGGAAGACCTGGTGGTATCTAGGGTGTTGTTCCCTTCGGTTGTGAAGGAAGACCTGGTGGTATCCAGGGTGTTGTTCCCTTCGGTTGTGAAGGAAGACCTGGTGGTATCCAGGGTGTTGTTCCCTTCGGTTGTGAAGGAAGACCTGGTGGTATCCAGGGTGTTGTTCCCTTCGGTTGTGAAGGAAGACCTGGTGTGGTATCCACGGTGTTGTTCTCTTCGGGTGTGAAGGAAGACCAGCTGAGCTGGGTGTTGTAGCGTCCTTAGGGGGACTATACCCTAGTTAGTGAAATCCTGAGTTGTTGCTCAGGGACTGGACGTAGGACTCCTAAGGAAAGGAGGTCCGAACCAGGATAAATCTTGTGTTGTGTGATTGTCTTCTTTGTGTGTTTGTTATTTCAACTAACTGTCACTAACCTACTTCGAAGAACATTTGTGTGAATGTTTTTAGTTACAGGTATCTTCTAGATTAATTTTTTAAAGACCCATTCACCCCCCCCTCTGGGCTCGTCAACTGGGCAACACGACTTACCTGAGACATAATAACAAATAACGAAGGGTGAGCGATAACGCCCAGTAGGACTTAAATCTCAATAGTTAAGCAGGCTTTAAGTAATTAGCGCATTAAATGGCAGAGTAACTAATGATAGCGCGAGTCATGTAAAGTCGAGAAAGTAATAGCACAAGCAACATGGTTCAAATAGAAGATAAATCAAGTATATCATGATGATTAAAGTCAAGTCACAATAGAAATGATTACAACGATAGCAAGTAACAACATTGTCAAGAAATAGCAAGCGACACGCATAGCAAAAAGAGAGATAGTAGATAGTCATGTAAAGAATAAATTGCACTTTGATTGATTTTCATCAATCGAAATAGTATAGCACTTTTGATTAACTTTCGTCAATCATAATAGTAATGACACTTTTGATTAACTTTCGTCAATCGAGATAGTAATGGCACTTTGGTTTTCCGCAGATAGCCGAGAGAGAGTATAGCACTTTTATTGTCAAAAGATAACGAGAGAGTATAGCACTTGAATGCGATCAAGTCGCGATAGCACGCAGTAACTCAAGATAGCGAGTATCAAGTAGAGCAAGTGGAGAGTACGATAGTAGTCTCTCAATAACAGTTCAGTAACAGTCAGTGACAGTACAGTAACAGTGCAGTACGTCTGAATTAACAGACTAACAGTAACAGTGTAATGGTCAGATGTCTAGCTAATTCAGAATAGCAAGTCAGAACCGGTGCAATGCAGAACACCGTCTATAGCCCTTGTAGGTATTTTCAGGTGGCTCTCTGCCCCCAGGACTAGATTGGAGCCCCTCGGACGCTCTTCGTGCCCTGAACATCATGCATTCAAGTCAGTAGAGTCGCAAGACCCTTTTTAGTACTAGATAGTCATGAATATACAAAATAGTAGAAGCCACAATAGCTCATGGGTACCAAGAGAGTACGAGATAGACGAGATAGTAGAGTGAATGAGAGTATAGAGACAGTAGATGAGATCTTATGGTCATTGCACATGAAACGTCGAGCAACCAGCGATAGTAACAGTTGCTCAACACGCGCATACAGTGTTGACAGTCAGGTGGAACTTACTGCATTTTCGCTGGCCATGTTACGCACAGGTCCAGAGGTCCGGCGTGATTCAAGATAAGAGAGAGAACAATCTAAGGCCGAACGGATCTTACAAATCCCTAGAGAGTATCATAGGTGTTAGGGTACAACCAGCTCGTCGACCATGTGGGAATCCATAGACAGAGGAGACTTACAGAGGCCTTGAACAAAGACTTACTAGTCCGGTAGAAGGAGTATCCGACGGAGAGTTTGTCCAAGTCAAGAGAGAGTGTGTATATAGAAACAAGTGCTCGACGTTATAGAGGAATTCTAGAATAGTGGAGCGCCGACAACAGTATTCCCAAAACAATATGTGAAAACATAGACAAGTTCATTTAAAATAGGGCAATTAATATATATATATATATATATAATTGAAATAAATTGCTAGATGTACATGTGACAATTTTCATGCCAAGTTAATCTATATAGGATGGTTCAAAGTGAGTGCAAGTGTAAGAGAAAATCATGGGCAAGATAGATCATGTGATTAACTTGAGTTAATTAAATTATATTCAATAATTACAACTTCGTTTTTCTGTGTACAAGACAGTCAATAGGACATGGGGTGACTGTATAACAAGAAGACTTGCAAAAAGATGGGTTTTCATGCAAAACTTCAGAACGCGATAGGTCTCTGTAAGGGTCGCGACAGGGTCAAGTGTGAACGCGATAGGGGCTTCTGAGGATCACGACAGGCTTGTCTGAACAGGCAGGCAGATCGCGACAGGTTCTTATGAGGATCGCGACGGGTCGTTCGGTCAGGCGGCTGGAACGCGACAAGGTTCCCTGTCGCGATCAGATCGTGACAGGTATCTGTGTCGCGATGGCCCTGAGAACACGACCTATCAAGCCGTCACGTTCTCAGGTTCCAAACCTGAGTTTGAGCGGGAAAAGGGGCTAGCATGGGATTGCGTGCCAACTTGCTATAATTTGACACAGGGTGCTTTAAAAATTAAGAACAAATTATACAGTGCATGAAAAACCTCGAAACTAGTTCTATACAGATCTAGACATGTAAGAGTACGTAGTCCTATAAAATTGGAATTAAAAAATAGACAGGGTTTCGGCATGGTTTAATCAAGTTACTTCATAGAGATCATGGAACAGTGCACAACTGGAGTAAAAGAATTAATTCGCGAAGTAAGGTGGATAGAAATTAGGGCTTTTAGGGGCAAAAGATCCCTAATAGCCGTCAGTGTCTTCAGTAAAATTTTCATAGCATGAAGTCAAGTGTACATGGAGAACAAGACTTAACAAGGGGGTTCAGGGACATACTAGTTGCAGAACATGAAAAATCAAGGAGAAAATATTGGCTCGATGATAAATCATGAAACTTGAGAGGTTTGTTCCTATCACATGGAACAATCTACAGTCAAAATCTCTTTAGTTTTGCTCATGAGAATGCCTACCTTGACTCGATTTCCTCTTCTAGGGCTAGAACTTGAAGAACTCGGGATGAAGCTTGATGAAGCCTTCTCCCCACAAATTCTCCTCCTCCTTGGCCTCTCCTCTAAGTCCAATAATCCCTTGGCACGAGCTAGGGCCGGCCATGAGGGTTTTAGGAGGATATTTATGCTTGTTGGGTTGTTATTTCCTAATAGGACTCTAATTACTATTTAATTCTGAATTTCCTCGTTCCTAACCTCCTTCCAAGCTTTCCACTTTCTATTTGGGTTAGAATGGGAGTTACATTCATGGCCAACCTATTAGGGTAGGTTTAGGAATCCAATTACAACACAAATTAGCTATTTTACTTATTTAATAACCCCTTTTCTATTTAGGTAATATTTTAGTTACGAATTTAGAGTATTTTCCTATTATTCCTCTTTTAAAAATCCCTATTTTGTCCCAATAAATTTTATATCCTTTTAACAAAGTCCATTATTTATTGGATTTTATCTTTTGGGATTTCCCTTTTTAATTAGGGAATAATAGAGTTACGGCTTTTATTATATTTTTCCTACTTGATTTTATTCATGGACTATGAGAGGTCCATTGGTCCAATTCTGATAATGGGTAATCATTTCATGATGTTGAAAGTCTCTCCGACATGTTCGTTAAATTTATGGGCGTGTTATTTTTCATTGTTAACAGTTTTCCGACTTAGTTTCTAAATTTGGATAATTAGTCACATTGTGACTTACGCTTGGCCAATTGGATTTTTCGTTGCACGAATTTCTTCGTGGAACACTTAGGAATAATGCCTGGGGTTGATTTATAAATTTTAAGGAATATTCTGATGTATTCTTGCACATATGATAATGGTATGTATGTTTCTATTATTTCGATTTAAGGAAATTATTATTTTGAATTTTTAAGTATTAAATTTTACGGGTTGCTACATCCTCCCACACTTAAAAAGATTTTGGTCCCCAAATTCATATGATATGATACGACGACCAATTTATTCTAATTATTTCAATCCATCATCTCCCCCACTTAGGGCTTTGCTATAGTGAAAATAATATGAAATCAAACTAAGGGTTTAGTGATGGTACCTTGTCCACCTTCATTGGCATGATTCATATCCACAAGGGCTTGTAATCGTCCTTGGCGGGGGGTTTGGTTCTTCTTTATTGAACAATCAATGACTCGATGTTGTTGACTTCCACAACGTAAGCATCTGCCCAATTTCTTCCAACAGTTATCAATCTGATGCCCTGGCTTTTTGCAAAATTTATAGATTTCCTTCCGCTTCACTTCCCCTTTCATTCTCTTGCTATCTACTGTATTTCTTCCTTTATTATCATTGGGATGAGTAGCACGTTCCCTTTTCAACACCTTCTTCTTATGGATCTTTTCAAGGAGTTCCATGGTGCCCTCGACTAATTGAGCTCTCAATACCATGACTGAATATACTTCAATGTCTAGTGGAGCCAACTTTTCCCAGAACACAGGTCTCAACCCTTCTAAAAATCTCTTTGCCTTCATCTTTTCCGTACTCACCAAATGTGGTGCATATTGCGCTAGTCTTTTAAATTGCGCTTCGTATTCTGCTACAGACATCATTCGTTGTTTCAAATTGGTGAATTCATTTGCCTTCTTCTCACGAATCCTCTCGGAAAAATATTTGGTGTTGAAGAGTTCTAAAAATTTATCTCACTCTATGTTGATGTTGGGTAATTGTCGACTGACAACTTCCCACCAGGCTCTAGCATCGCGGTCCAACTGGAAGGTTGCCAGAAGGACTTTCTCTTGCTCTGAACATTGCATAACCCTAAAGATCCGTTCCATCACCTTCACCCAATTTTCAGCCTCATCGGGATCCGGAGTTCCATTAAACCTAGGGGGATTTATTCGTTGAAAGTTTCCATATAAGTCTCCTGCCCCATTTCTTGCTCCTACTTGAATCACGTTGTTAAGGGCTTGAGTTAACCCCTGTATGGTCTGTTGTAATTCGAGCATTTGTGCAGGCTCTCCAGCCATCTCCTCTAGTTCCTACGAGCAAGAATACTCATTAATGTCTTCTTTAACTCAGGGTGCTTATACATATAGTTAACCTCCTAGCATAACCCCAAGATTTACCCAATCTCCAACATAGGTATGGCGGCTGACTTAGACACAGTCATGGCAGTTCACCTAGAACATCTCTAGACTTAAATTATCCTAATAAGGACATCCTAGGCTCTGATACCAACTATCACGCCCCTCCAATTTAGTAGCGGAATAAATTATAGGGAGACGCGAACAACGAGTATGGTAACGTAAATTGCGCATACATTCTCAAACATCAGAGTGTCTAATGAACAATAATTGAAATAAACTCTTGATTTCATTATAAAATCACTAAGACCATTACAACTACTAATTCAGAGCCAATACATAGGGCTTAATGACATCATTACATTAAAAATAAATCTAAAGCAATAACTACTAGACTCAATGGTGCTAGGGTGACTTCGTCATTTGACTCCGGGTCACTCATCACTCTAGTCCTGTCCCATTGGTGTGTGTAACGTCATTGTCCGACTTACCTGAGACACAATAACAAATAACGAAAGGTGAGCGATAATGCCCAGTAGGACTTAAATCTCAATAGTTAAGCAGGCTTTAAGTAATTAATGCATTAAATGGCAGAGTAACTAATGATAGCGCGAGTCATGTAAAGTCGAGAAAGTAATAGCACAAGCAACATGGTTCAAATAGCAGATAAATCAAGTATATCATGATGATTAAAGTCAAGTCACAATAGAAATGATTACAACGATAGCAAGTAACAACATTGTCTAGAAATAGCAAGCGACACACATAGCAAGAAGAGAGATAGTAGATAGTCATGTAAAGAGTAAATTGCACTTTGATTGATTTTCATCAATCGAAATAGTATAGCACTTTTGATTAACTTTCGTCAATCGTAATAGTAATGGCACTTTTGATTAACTTTCATCAATCGAGATAGTAATGGCACTTTGGTTTTCCGTAGATAGCCGAGAGAGAGTATAACACTTTTATTGTCAAGAGACAACAAGAGAGTATAGCACTTGAATGCGAACAAGTTGCGATAGCACGCAGTAACTCAAGATAGCGAGTATCAAGTAGAGCAAGTAGAGAGTATGACATTAGTCGCTCAATAAAAGTTCAGTAACAGTTAGTGGCAGTACAATAACATTGTAGTACGTCTGAATTAACAGACTAATAGTAACAGTGTAACGGTCAGATGTTTAGCTAATTTAGAACAGTCAGTCAGAACCGGTGCAATGCAGAACACCGTCTATAGCCCCTGCAGGTATTTTCTGGTGGCTCTCTGCCCCCAGGACTAGATTGGAGCCCCTAGAACACTCTCCGTGCCTTGAACAGTATGCATTCAAGTTAGTAGAGTCACAAGACCCTTTTTAGCGCTAGACAGTCATGAACAGTACAAAACAGTAGAAGCCACAACAGCTCAAGGGTACCAAGAGAGTACGAGATAGACGAGATAGTAGAGTGAACAAGAGTATAGAGACAGTAGATGAGATCTTATGGTCATTGCACATGAAACGTCGAGTAACGAGCAATAGTAACAATTAGTCAACATGCGCGTACGGTGTTGGTAGTCAGGTGGAACTCACTACATTTCCACCGGCCATGTTACGCACAGGTCCAAAGGTCCTGCATGATTCAAGATAAGAGGGAGAACAATCTAAGGCCGTACGGATCTTACTGATCCCTAGAGAGTATCATAGGTGTTAGGGTACAACCAGCTCATCGACCATGTGGGAATCCATAGACAGAGGAGACTTACGGAGGCCTTGAACAAAGACTTACTAGTCCGAAAGAAGGAGTATCTGTAAGGTCTCGGGTCTTAGTGGATCCTTATTGGGTCTTGTAGAGGTTCTGTTGTGGTTGACGACAGGGGATATGGTCGTTGACTTGTGGTTGGCGACAGGGGGCTAGCCGTTGACTAGGAGTTAGCGTCCAGAGATGTGGACGTTTGTTGTTGAACTCAACGGCAATCGGTCTGGATGTCAACCCATTGGCGGTTCAGTAGGTGGCGAGGGATGTGGATGTCTATTGGTCGCGCCTGTAGAAATAGGGCAACTCGAGAGAAGAAGCTTTTTCTCTTCCTTTCCTTCCTTTCCCTCCACTTCTGCCTTTGTCTGTTTCCACCGCTTCTGATTGTTGATGGGAGTTCGTGGGAAGGCCCTGGTACGTGTGGCAGTGATAGATCGAGCGGGAAACATGAAGATTTGGTGTAATTCGTGCGGAGACTTCGAGGGGTTCCGGCGCAATTGGTGATTGTTTAGGAGTTTTTGGGGCGTTCTGAGGTAGGGACTTAACCCCTTTAACCTTCCTTAACAGATTAGCATGCTTATTTGTGTAGATTAGTATGCTAATTGCATTTTAGGGTTGGGTTATACCATGCCGGAATTTTGGGTGTTTTGGGCAATCCAAGTGTTGGATCGTTTATTTCCGAAGTTCTGGTAGTGTTAGATGATGTGAGGAAGTATTTCCCTCCATCAGCAGGTGTTCTGGTTGGGTGATTTTACCCAATTGGACTGACCTGGCGCTGTTCTGGGTCTAGGGGACTGAAGAACATAACGTCCACATCTGTTGACGCTGAGATCTTTAAGGTTGATATAAACGACAAGGTCGATTGCCATTGATTAAGTGTTAACGGCATTGTGAGTGCCGTCTACATCAATATTGGCGACAATCGATGTTTCCGTTAATATCTTGTGTCCCAGCAGGCTTTGGTCCTGTTTTGTGTTTCAAGGTGTTAACGTGTGATGTCCGCCCTGTTAACACATTCTGCCAGGTTTAGAGTGTGGCTCCGCCTGTGCATATGTGTAGTTAACTGTGTCGTGACGTGACATGAGGTGTCCGTCCATTGTACGGTGTTTCAGATGTTGAGAGTGTTACCGTCTGTACTCGCGTTGAGTTACCGTGCTTCTGTTTCTGTTTGTCACCTGGACATAGAGCGACGCTCTGTCTAGATGACCGGCATGTGGGGGTCCTCCGTCGGTGAGCTAGGACGTTGAGAGCGTCTCTGTCCTATGTGTACTCCTTGTGGTGGTTTCGAGCCGGTTCTCGTGGAGCCCCTTCTCTACCGCTAGGGTCAGGCGTAGGGGGAAAACCTGTCGTGGACCAGACGTGAGAGAGAGCGTCTGTAGTGTGCACACGTGGCTGGGGTTGAGAGACTCACTGGTGACGGGACGCCGAGCCACAGACCCTAGCTGAGTCCTACTTACTGTGTGTGAGTGTGTGTTACTGAGCCGCGAGGTTTACAATTTTGGGTTGTGATACGACGTGTATTTACTTTCTGTTTTTACTTTCCGCACTTTAGTACTGTTGCCGGTGGGGGTTACTTTTCCCTACTGGGTCTCTTTTCTTGAGGCTCACTCCCCTCCCTTTCAGGTGGGTCATCATCGACTCCCGTTCCAGGCGAGTCTAGCCACTCCGGTGTTGGTGCGCCCTAGCTGCAGTGAGTAGTACTTTTTGTTGTACTTCTGTACTCTGTACTTAGCTCGAACTCTGAGTTGTACATGTTATGTTTCATGTATAGTGAAATTTTACAGCTTTACATGGTGTGTATCTTCTTATATATAGTCTCCTAGGACGTTCACTTTTTACCCTTCCGAGCTTGTCTCGTGGGTTAGCGGGTCAGAATTCGGGTTACTGGTAATGCGGATTCTGGGTCATTACAAGTTGGTATCAGAGCCTAGTCTGATGAGATATGTATAAAGAAATACCCATCATGTTAACTCAGAGTACAAAGAGTACAGTTGCAGCCATTTTGCCCGGAGTTAGTGTATTTATGTGTGTGTATTTTTGCTCTGTGTATAGTACTATGGCACCTAGACGGTGTCCTAGAGAGGGAGTGGCTGAGCAGGCGACTCATCAGGAGGCTGGAGACGCCCCGCCACCTCAGCAGACGCAGTCTTTGCCACAGGACGCATACAGTGGCATTGTTCCGCCGCCGCCACCTCCTCCTCAGGTAGCTCAGGGATTAGACTTGACCCGGTTTCTTGAGGGGATGGCTCAGTTTGTAGCTCAGCACCGTGATGTGCCGGTACCCCAGGGTGGTACTGGGAAGGTGTTGAGGGAGTTCTTGCAGTTTTAGCCTCCCCAGTTTTTGGGCCAGCCTGATCCAGACATTGCGCGGGCGTGGTTGGATGCTGTGGAGCGGACTTTCCGTTCCATGGAGTGTGTTCCCGAGGAGCGAGTGTTGTTAGCTAGTTACCAGTTGCAGGCGCAGGCGTTGACTTGGTGGTCCTCTGAGTGGGAGACTACTTTTCAGTCTCACCCACTTAGACAGATTCTGTGGCAGGAGTTTGTCGTTTCTTTTGAGAGAGCCTTCTGTCCTACTTACGTCCGGATGGAGAGGTTGTACCAGTTTCTGGACTTGCAGTAGAGGGACTCTACTGTAGTGCAGTACAGGGCCAGATTTGTAGAGCTAGGGCATTATGCTCCGCAGATTATGGCAGATGAGAGTCTAAGGACTCAGTAGTTTGTGAGGGGCCTGAGGCCAGAGCTCAGGCAGGCGCTGATAGTTGCACGTGTCACAGACTTGGACGCGGCCTATCAGACAGCGGCAGTGTTGGAGGCTGATACTTTGCGGACCCGTGCTCGGAGCGCAGAGGTTCAGACACAGGTAGTTCCTACTCAGCCACGACAGCAGCAGAGTAGTGTGCAGGCGACTCCGAAGACCACGACTTCCTACGCGTCCACTTCTGCTGGGACGACGGTGAAGTCAGGATCTCGGAGGAAGTTTCGGCGTGATAGGAGGCAGGTAGAGCAGAGACAGTAGTCTGTTGGGAGTGTTCAGTAGCTGGTAGGGCAACCTTCGCAGCAGGTACAACGTTCTTTTGCTGGTCAGTGTTACCAGTGTGACCAGATAGGTCACATGGCGTGAGATTGTCCTTTGTTACCTCGTGTGCCACAGCAGCAGACCCAGTCACAGCCCCGAGTGCAGCAGCAGCAGCAGGCACCCGTGCAGCAGCGTCAGCAGACCGGAGGTTCTGGTGGGTCGAGAGGTAGAGGTCGTGTTACTCACTTGACCCGTGCAGACGCGGAGGCAGCTCAGCTAGTGGAAGGTACTGTTACAATTTTTGGTTATACAGCTAGAATTTTGTTTGATTCCGGTGCCTCTCACTCTTTTGTGTCTGAGGAGTTTTTAGACTCCCTTGAAGAGTTGAGTACGGGAGAGTCTGTTGAGCTAGCAGTAGAGTTGCCGACATGGGACTTTGTCCTTACGTCCTACTGTCTCGATGAGGTACCTGTGCAGTTGTAGGATCAGTGGTTGTCAGCTCGCTTGTTTGCTTTGCAGTTGCAGGACTATGATGTGATTTTGGGTATGGACTGGTTAGAGCGGTATGGTGCAATCATGGATAGCCAGAAGAAGAGGGTGCACTTGCGAATACCTGGGGAAGCGGCGTTCTACTTCCAGGGTATCGTACCTCTTACTTCTCGCTTTTTAGTTTCTGCTTTGAGGGTAGGGAGGTTGCTTGCCTCTGGTTGTCAGGGTTTTCTAGTTTCTGCTATTACCCTTGACTAGGTTACCTCGGGAGTGGGGGACATTCCCATAGTGTGTGAGTTTCCGAATGTTTTTCCGGAAGAGTTACATGGTCTACCGCCAGAGAGAGAGATTGAGTTTACTGTTGAGTTGGTTCCTGGCACTGTACCATTTGCACAGGCGCCGTACTGTATGGCACCAGCGGAGTTGAGGGAGCTGAAGAGGCAGCTTGAGGAGTTGTTGGAGAAGGGCTATATTCGTCCTAGCTTTTCTCCATGGGGGTCACCTGTTTTGTTCGTCCGGAAGAAGGATGGTAGCCTGAGATTGTGTATTGATTATAGGAAGCTGAACCAAGTGACCATCAAGAATAGGTATCCATTGCCTAGGATTGACGATCTCTTTGATCAGCTTCAGTCTGCTCATGTCTTTTCGAAGATCGATCTGAGGTCGGGCTACTATCAGTTGCGGATTAGAGATTCTGACATTGAGAGGACTGCTTTTCGGACCAGATATGGACATTTTGAGTTTTTGGTGATGTCGTTTGGGCTCACCAATGCTCCAACGGCCTTCATGGATCTGATGCACCGAGTGTTCCACCAGTTCTTGGACCAGTTTGTCGTAGTGTTTGTTGACGACATTCTGGTGTACTCCGCTTCGGAGGAGGAGCACGCCGAGCACCTGAGGATCGTGTTGCAGACCTTGCGAGAGCACCAGTTGTATGCCAAACTTAGTAAGTGTGAGTTTTGGCTACAACAGGTTCACTTTTTGGGGCACGTGATCTCAGGTGAGGGAGTTTCTGTGGATCCAGCGAAGGTCGAGGCAGTTTTGCAATGGGAGAGTCCTAGATATGTCTGAGATTCGTAGTTTTTTGGGCTTGGCAGGTTACTACCGCAGGTTTGTTCGGGATTTTTCTCAGGTTGTTGCACCCTTGACTCGGCTGACGAGAAAGGGGGTTCCATTTGTGTGGTCAGAGCAGTGTGAGCAGAGCTTCATGGAGTTGAAGTGACTACTTACGTCAGCGCCAGTCCTTGCGTTACCTTCAGGTGAGGAGGGTTTTGAGGTTTGCACAGATGCTTCAGGTGTTGGTCTGGGTGCGGTTTTGATGCAGCAAGGCCGGGTGGTGGCTTATGCGTCTCGCTAGCTTAAGCCCCACGAGGAGAGTTACCCGACCCATGACCTAGAGCTTGCAGCTGTGGTGTTTGCTTTGAGGATTTGGCGTCTTTACCTGTACGGAGTGAGTTTTGTAGTCCGTACCGACCACCAGAGCTTGAGGTATGTGTTTTCTCAGAGGGATCTGAATATGAGGCAGCGTCGATGGATGGAATATCTGAAAGACTATGATTTTACCATTAAGTATAAGCCTGGAAAAGCGAATGTAGTAGCAGATGCTTTGAGTAGGAAAGCACAGATGAGTCATCTGATGCTTAGGGAGTGGTAGTTATGGCAGTCTGCAGCAGAAGGGTCTTTCAGAGTTTCGTCCAATCGTCGACTGTGTGTGTTGGGCAGTTTGTTGGCGGCTCCCGCCGTTGTGAGACAGGTTGTTGAGGCTCAGTAGGCAGATCCCGAGTTGCACTGTTACTTCTCCCAGAGGTTGAGCTTTATGAGGACGGAACTGTTAGGTTCCGGGATAGACTCTATGTTCCTATTGAGGAGTCTGTCAGAAGAGTTGTGTTGCAGGAGGCACATGGTTCCAGGTACTCGATTCATCCAGGGTCAACCAAGATGTATCACAGATTGAGACGTCAGTTTTGGTGGCCTGGGATGAAGAGAGACATAGCGGCTTTTGTTGCTAGGTGTTTGGTCTGTCAGCAGTTGAAGGCCGAACATCAGCGTCCAGGAGGACTTGTGCAGCCGTTAGAGATTCCGATGTGGAAGTGGGACCATGTGACGACTGACCTTGTTTGTGGTTTGCCGAGGACAGCTGTAGGTTTTGACAGCATTTGGGTTCTTGTGGACAGATTGACGAAGACTGCTAGATTCTTGCCTGTCAGGACTAGTTGGGGTGTGAGTAGGTTGGCCGCGTTGTACGTAGAAAGGATTGTTCCTTTGCACGGAGTGCCGATCTCTATTATGTCAGATAGGGATCCTCGCTTCACTTCTGGGTTCTGGCGTAGTTTCCAGAGAGCTTTGGGGACAGAGTTAGCTTTTAGTTCCACCTACCACCCTCAGTCAGATGGTCAATCAGAGCAGACTATCCAGACTTTAGAGGACATGCTTAGAGCTTGTTGTCTGGAGTGGCAGGGATCGTGGACAGCTCACTTGCCGTTGGTCGAGTTCGCATATAATAATAGCTATCACTCCAGTATCGGTATGGCACCATATGAGGCTTTGTATGGACGACCGTGTCGCACTCCTCTAGACTGGTTCGAGGTTGGCGAACGGATTGTCACGGGGCCAGAGTTAGTACAGCAGGCAGTTGAGGTAGTTCAGCTTGTGAGACAGAGGCTTCAGTCAGCTCAGAGTCGGTAGAAGAGTTATGCAGATCAGCGCAGACAATCGCTTGAGTTTCAGGTAGGGGACCAGGTGTTTGTCCGTGTGTCTCCTATGAAGGGAGTGGTGAGGTTCGGTAGGCATGGGAAGTTGAGTCCTTGCTTATTGGACCTTTCACCATTACTGAGCGTGTCGGAGGTTTAGCGTACAGACTTGAGCTTCCGTCAGAGTTGGCAGCAGTCCACGATGTGTTCCATGTGTCGATGCTTCGGAGGTACCTTTCTGACGAGTCTCACGTTCTCTTGAGCACAGAGTGGTCTGAGGTGACTCCAGTGTTGACTGTACCAGAGTTTCCGTTGCATATTGAGGATCGCCGAGTTCAGAGATTGAGGAACAAGGCAATCCCCTTAGTTCGTGTTGCGTGGCAGCGACACTCAGGTGGTGAGTCGACATAGGAGTGAGAGAACGAAATGCACGAGCAGTTTCCGTACCTCTTTGGTGAGTCTTCCTTCTTTATGCTGTTTGAATTTTAAGGGCAAAATTCCTTAAGGGGGGAGGGCTGTAAGGTCTCGGGTCTTAGTGGATCCTTATTGGGTCTTGTAGAGGTTCTGTTGTGGTTGACGACAAGGGATATTGTCGTTGACTTGTGGTTGGCGGCAGGGGGCTAGCCATTGACTAGGAGTTAGCGTCCAGATATGTGGACGTTTGTTGTTGAACTCGACGGCAAGCTGTCCGGACGTCAACCCATTGGCGGTTCAGTAGGCGGCGAGGGATGTGGACGTCTATTGGTCGCGCCTGTAGAAATAGGGCAACCCGAGAGCAGAAGCCTTTTCTCTTCCTTTCCTTCCTTTCCCTCCACTTCTACCTTTGTCTGTTTCCACCGCTTCTGATTGTTGATGGGAGTTCGTGGGAAGGCCCTGGTACGTGTGGCGGTGATAGATCGAGCGGGAAACGCGAAGATTTGGTGTAATTCGCACGGAGACTTTGAGGGGTTCCAGCGCGATTGGTGATTGTTTAGGAGTTTTTGTGGCGTTTTGAGGTAAGGACTTAACCCCTTTAACCTTCCTTAACAGATTAGCATGCTTATTTGTGTAGATTAGTATGCTAATTGCATTTTAGGGTTGGGTTATACCATGCCGAGATTTTGGGTGTTTTGGGCAATCCAAGTGTTGGATCGTTTATTTCCGAAGTTCTGGTAGTGTTAGATAATGTGAGGAAGTATTTCCCTCCATCAGCAGGCGTTCTGGTTGGGTGATTTTACCCAATTGGACTGACCCGACGCTGTTCTGGGTCTAGGGGACTGAAGAACTTAACGTCCACATCTGTTGACGCTGAGATCTTTAAGGTTGATATAAACGACAAGGTCGATTGCCGTTGATTAACTGTTAACGGCATTGTGAGTGCCGTCTACATCAATATTGGCGACAATCGATGTTGCCGTTAATATCTTGTGTCCCAGCAAGCTTTGGTCCTGTTTTGTGTTTCAAGGTGTTGACGTGTGATGTCCGCCCTGTTAACACATTCTGCCAGGTTTAGAGTGTGGCTCCGCCTGTGCATGTGTAGTTAACTGTGTCGTGACGTGACATGAGGTGTCCATCCATTGTACGGTGTTTCAGACGTTGAGAATGTTACCGTCTGTACTCGCGTTGAGTTACCGTGCTTCTGTTTCTATTTGTCACCTGGACATAGAGCGATGCTCTGTCTAGATGACCGGCGTGTGGGGTCCTCCGTCGGTGAGCTAGGACATTGAGAGCATCTCTGTCTTGTGCATACTCCTTGTGGTGGTGTCGAGCCGGTCTCCGTGGAGCCCCTTCTCTACCGCTAGGGTCAGGCGTAGGGGGAAAACCGGTCGTGGACCAGACAAGAGAGAGAGTGTCTGTAGTGTGCACACGTGGCTGGGGTTGAGAGACTCTGTGGTGACGGGATGCCGAGCCACAGACCCTAGTTGAGTCCTACTTACTGTGTGTGAGTGTGTGTTATTGAGCCGCGAGGTAACAGTTTTGGGTTGTGATGCGACGTGTATTTACTTTCTGTTTTTACTTTCCGCACTTTAGTACTGTTGCTGGTGGGGGTTACTTTTCCCTATTGGGTCTCTTTTCTTGAGACTCACTCCCCTCCCTTTCAGGTGGGTCATCGTCGATTCCCGTTCCAGGCGAGTCTAGCCACTCCGATGTTGGTGCGCTCTAGCTGCAGTGAGTAGTACTTTTATTGTACTTCTGTACTCTGTACTTAGCTCGGACTTTGAGTTGTACATGTTATGTTTCATGTATAGTGAAATTTTACAGCTTTACATGGTGTGTATCTTCTTATATATAGTCTCCTCGGACGTTCACTTTTTACCCTTCCGAGCTTGTCTCGTGGGTTAGCGGGTCAGAATTCGGGTTACTGGTTGGTTACTGGTAATGCGGATTCTGGGTCGTTACAGTATCCGACGGAGAGTTTGTCCAAGTCAAGAGAGAGTGTGTATATAGAAACAAGTGCTCGACGTTCTAGAGGAATTCTAGAACAGTGAAGCGTCGATAACGGTATTCCCAAAACAACAGGTGAAAACATAGACAAGTTCAATTAAAATAGGGCAATTAATATATATATAATTGAAATAAATTGCTAGATGTACATGTGACAATTTTCATGCCAAATTAAGCCATATAGGATGGTTCAAAGTGAGTGCAAGTGTAAGAGAAAATCATGGGCAAGATAGATCATGTGATTAACTTGAGTTAATTAAATTATATTCAATAATTACAACTTCGTTTTTCTGTGTACAAGACAGTTAATAGGACATGGGGTGACTGTATAACAAGAAGACTTGCAAAAAGATGGGTTTTCATGCAAAACTTTAGAACACGACAGGTCTCTGTAAGGGTCGCGACAGGGTCAAGTGTGAACGCGGTGGGGGCTTCTGAGGATCATGACGGGCTTGTCTGAACAGGTAGGCAGATCGCGACAGGTTCTTAAGAGGATCGCGACGGGTCGTTCGGTCAGGCGGCCAGAATGCGACAGGGTTCTCTATCGCGATCAGATCGCGACATGTATCTGTGTCGCGATGGCCCTCAGAACGGGACCTATCAGGCCATCACGTTCTCAGGTTCCGAACCTTAGTTCGAGCGGGAAAAGGGGCTAGCATGGGAATTACGTGCCACCTTGCTATAATTTGACACAGGGTGCTTTAAAAACTAAGAACAAATTATACAGTGCATGAAAAATCTCGAAACTAGTTCTATACAGATCTAGACATGTAAGAGTAGTCCTATAAAATCGAAATTAAAAAATAGACAGGGTTTCGGCATGGTTTAATCAAGTTACGTCATTGAGATCATGGAACAGTGCACAGTAGGAGTAAAAGAATTAATTCGCGAAGTAAGGTGGATAGAAATTAGGGCTTTTAGGGGCAAAAGATCCCTAATAGCCGTCAGTGTCTTCAGTAAAATTTTCATAGCATGAAGTCAAGTGTACATGGAGAACAAGACTTAACAAGGGGGTTCGGGGACATACTAGTTGCAGAACATGAAAAATCAAGGAGAAAATATTGGCTCGATGATAAATCACGAAACTTGAGAGGTTTGTTCCTATCACATGGAACAATCTACAGTCAAAATCTCTTTAGGTTTGCTCGTGAGAATGCCTACCTTGACTCGATTTCCTCTTCTAGGTAGAACTTGAAGAACTCGGGATGAAGCTTGATGAAGCCTTCTCCCCACGAATTCTCCTCCTTCTTGGCCTCTCCTCCAAGTCCAGTAATCCCTTGGCACAAGCTAGGGCCGGCCATGAGGGTTTTAGGAGGATATTTATGCTTGTTGGGTTGTTATTTCCTAATAGGACTTTAATTACTATTTAATTCCAAATTTCCTCTTTCCTAACCTCCTTCTAAGCTTTCCACTTCCTTTTTTGGGTTAGGATGAGAGTTAAGTTCGTGGCCAACCAATTAGGGTAGGTTTAGGAATCCAATTACAACACAAATTAGCTATTTTACTTATTTAATAACCCCTTTTCTATTTAGGTAATATTTTAGTTACGAATTTAGAGTATTTTCCTATTATTCATCTTTTAAAAATCCCTATTTTGGCCTAATAAGTTTTATATGGTCCATTTAACAAAGCCCATTATTTATTAGATTTGATCTTTGGGATTTCCCTTTTTAATTAGGGAATAATAGAGTTACGACTTTTATTATATTTTCCTACTTGATTTTATTCATGGACTATGAGAGGTCCATTGGTCCAATTCTAATAATGGGAAATCATTTCATGATGTTGGAAGTCTCTCTGACATGTTCGTTAAATTTATGGGCGTGTTATTTTTCGGTGTTAATGGTTTTCCGACTTAGTTTCTAAATTTAGATAATTAGTCATGTTGTGACGTATGCTTGGCCAATTAGATTTTTTGTTGCACGAATTTCTTCGTACAACACTTAGGAATAATGTCTGTGGTTGATTTATAATTTTTAAGGAATTTTCCGATGTATTCTTGCACATATGATAATGGTACGTATGTTTCTATTATTTCGATTTAAGGAAATTATTATTTCAAAATTTTAAGTATTAAATTTTCCGGGTTGCTACATATAAATCCTATTGGGCTCGTTTGTTCATTCCCTACTTCTTAACATCTTAGATAATGTTGACATGAAGGGTGAAGGCCAGGACATGGATGGGAATGCGTTTGAGTGAAGAGCATGTGCCAACCATAGTATCTACTATTAGTTTACTTTGAGAGTTAGATTGATGTAGTAGGTTGTGATGATAGCATGTAATTCCCCTTTTATTGAGTCGTAGTCTTGTGGTTCAACTTGAAATGAGTATGTATTGGTTTTCATTATTGAAATTAAATAAAGAGTTTGAGATTTATGATAAGTGTAAATTAGTTGTGTTGTTTGTGATTGCTTGCTAGAGGCTTATTTTGCCGACTGTTTACGTCTCAACAATCAAATAATTCTTCCGCTGCCATGCTTTGGGATGTGAGAAGTAAGGTTGTTGGGCCAGTTTGCTAGTTGGGTCATTAGAAATGGTATCAGAGACATACACCAATCAGAAGTGCAGGAACTAAGTGCCACACATGGCAAAGTGCTACGTTATGGGAGCCACCTCTTGAAGCCATAATGACACAAAGTGCTACATAGCGGGAGCCACCTGTTGAGCCTATGGGGGACACCTCCAGAATCTTATCTGCCTGGGGTTTGATTGTGTGCTATATGTGCCTAGCGATGAGGATGTCACTTATATAAGGAGGGTAGATTGTAACATCCCATATAAGAATATGTTAAATAGACTAAATCATCATACTACCAACAATTCAGATTAGTCATTTTCAGAGCTGGAGTAGGAAAAGAACTCTGAAGTTAAGCATGCTCAGTTGAGAGTAGTTCTAAGATGGGTGACCTTCCTAGGAAGTCTACCAACTATTATGGATGTTGGGCCAGTTTGCTGGTTGGGTTGTCACCCTAGGTTCCTTTTATGGCTTTCTCAGACACCTTCTTTAACCATTCCGAGCATCGGTTCATGGGTGGCGGTTTAGGATTAAGATATATTTAACGGTATCCGATACTTTAGATCCTGGGTCGTGGCAGGGGGGGCTTATGGGGGTCACCATCTAGACCCACTAAGGTATGGCCTAGAAAGCCCCAGCGGCCCAACGCACCTTGACGACCCATGAGCCTCAGATCAGTCTGTGCACAATGTGGAACAAGGTCTATTTAGGAAGCCCATGTGTGTGGATGAAACTTTCCCTTCGTGTCATGCATAAAGTTACGGCCTTCCTCTATGAGGACACCCGATCTGGGAAGGTCACTAGCTCATCAATGATATGTCGTCTAATGGCTTTGGGAAGGATCGATTATAAAAGGAGGTCCCCCCATCATAGGTAAGACTAAGGGCCACATTGGTAGGGGGCTTACCCCTGGGTTAGGAGGGGGGTGGGGGGTACTCTTAGGTAAAGTCCTCACCAAGGTTTGGTGAGGGGGGATTCCTTAACTAGGGGTACCTCGGGTTAATCCCTTTTACCTAGGTAACCCTACCCTACCCTATCTCAAGAGGTGGGGCAGCGTAAATAACCCAGGTAACTTACTTTTTTATGTTTTTTTACCCATGCCATTTGGCATTTAATACCATTCCTAGTGCTTACCTCGTAAAATGTGTATTATTTAAATTGTTTTCATAAGGACAACTATATTTTAAAGAGAGGGCCCACCATCCTCAACCCCATTTCAGTTTCAAAGTAAAATGGGTCAATTTCTGGGTTAACATACCCACTCTCACGTCCCACAGATGGTAGTGGAAGGAATAATGGAGACGTGAACAGCCGGCAAAAAAGCCTCTAACGAGCAAGCAAGACAAACCACACAACGTATGTATGGCTCAAAGTAATAAATAAAGCTAACTTTATTCCACTAACTCGAATATGGTATGATATATAAGTTGACTCAAGAAAAGAAAAAATACATATTTCTCTTCACTATCTACTACATGATTCTAAGTGTCTCAAACTATAAGAATCTAAGACATCATGACGATAACTTCATAATCTATGGTGCACACTTCACTTCAAGTCTTCCCCATTGTAAGTTTGTTCTTCCTCATCTATTTCTTGTTCTCTTGAAAAAGGTTTGAAAGTAGGTAATGAGCTTACTCACCCAGTAGAATTTACATCTTCCAGCAATTATATAAGTATTTAACATTTAAAAAACTAGAAGGTATATACATGATATGAACTGTGCAATTTAAAACAATGATAGTGAAATGTGTCTAGCAAGTTATGTAGATAGGAAGAGATAAACAAGTGAATAAAATTAATTGGAAAGAGAGTCGAGTTCAAGATGCCAAGATAGCAAGAACCATTATTCTGCGAGCATGAACGAGGGAGCATGTACAATATTGGCCATTTAACGAGCAATCAAGCAAGCATGTAACAAGTATGTACTCTTCACGAGCAAGACAATAGGTCCACGAGTCATGGATATACACTAAGGATCAATGCCACCTTGGAATGCACATCATGAACACGTGTAATGTGGTGTTTTGTATCTAGCATTTACACAAGCAAGTACTCCCAGTGCAGATGCAACACTAGTAATCATTATACCCCATAGTTAACAGTACCTTTTCGGCACTCTACCGAGGGGGCTAGATTTTAGCCCTTGGACACTCGTCGTGCTCGATCCAACATCTCACGATTTTAAATGTAGATACCAATAATAAAGTGTTGGGTTGAGTATAGTTTCATATCATTTCCCCTCTTATTTTGATGATGACAAATGTGATTTTAATGCAAACTAAATGAAGTATGATAAACACATTTCACCTGAAATTTATATTCAAAAAGCATGTTTCAAAGCACACTTATCATTTGTACTCGTAATAAAATATTTTACTAATGATATATGTGTTTAATTTTCAGGTACAAATACTTTTTGCGAAGGTGGTGTCGACACACCCCACAATGGTGTCGACACAATACCTCAGACTCAAAGGCAAAAAGCTGAAGAAATGTTGAGACTGTGTCAACACGAGTCAAAAAGCAGGTCGACAAGAGTCGCAAAATCCAAGAATTAGACTACTCAGGTCGACACTGATCAGGATCAGGTCGACACTAGACCTCGCTCCCAGAACAGTCTGTTTGAAGAATGGGACAACAGGTCGACACAGGATGAGGGCAGGTCAACACTGGACCTCACTCCCAGAACAGTCTGTTTGAAGAATGGGACAGCAGGTCGACGCAGGATGAGGGCTGGTCGACATTGGATTATTTCCCAGAACAGCCTGTTTTCAGAATTGGGACAGGAGGTCGACACCACCACCAGGGCAGGTCGACACACTACGGAAAGATTGCAACTTAAGATGGATGATTGCCATGTGTCATCCTAGGGCGATGGTGTATCAACCTAGGATCGTGTGCCCTTGTACCCAAAGGGTAACTTTGGAATCTTTTGGGTATAAAAAGCCCCCAATTGGCCATCCATCACATCAAGAGACCCAACGAACTCTTGGAGCCTCCCGAAAGTTTCCCTTGGCGGCTAGAAGAGCTCATCTCCCTCCTGTGCTCTCCTGGTGTTTTCTGAAGACCAATTCTCATCAATTCTAGTGTGAGAATTGGAGTGTGATCCTTGAAGAAGCATTTGAAGTGCCTCAAGGAAGCAGATCAAGTAGAAGCATCCGTTGGAGAAGATTTCAAGGAAGATCCCAAGTTCAAAAGTGCAGAGCATCGTTTGGGACTTCAAGAATCCAAGCTTCTTCCCAATCTGAACTTCTACAAGGGAGTACAATTGAAGAACAAAGTCTTTTCATACAATTCTTACTGTACTTCTGTTCTTCTGAGACATTTTGAGATTGTGCAAGTGCTTCTGCATAATTCTCATGAATGTTCTCATGTTCGACATGATCTGCTGCTAGAAGATCTATGTCTTGTGTTGGTGTCTAGCAAAGTCATTTGTGAGCCATTGTGCTCAGTTTGAGTTGTCGAACTCAAGTGGTTGTTGAGCAGTCTTGCTCAGGGATCTAGAGTAGTCTTACTCTAGAGTTGTGTGAGTTATAAACTCAGGTGTTGGAGTTGTCTGGCTCTAGTGGGTGTGTTACCCAGGTTGTTTAGTGAATCCTCACTGGGTGTGAGGGGTGGATGTAGGAATCACATGGGTGATTTCCGGACCACCTAAAAATCTCTGTGCACTTGTCTATCTGTGGTTTGACTCTATTATCCGTTAGATGCTTGCATAGGATCGCTTAAGATTCACTTAATCAACTGGTTTTCACATCTATTTTATCAACTCACTTAACATCTCATCATATCTGTGTTTTTCATTGTTAAAATTGCCTCTGATTCTAAAAGTGTTTTTAAATTGCTTAAGCTTCCGCATAAAGTGGCATAGATCTATTCATCCCCCCCCTTCTAGATCTTATCCACACCTTTTCCTCGATCCTTCAATTGGTATCAGAGCGGGTTTACACTTGATCTGATTTGATCTGAGCAATTTTCGAGTATTGTGTGTCTGATTGCTTGATTGTTTGCTTGCTTGCTGAGTATTCCTTCTGTGCTTTCTTTTTAAGTCAATGGATTCCAAAGGTTTCATAGCTGAGGGGCATTCCATAAATAGGCCACCATTCTTTAATGGAACGAACTATTCATATTGGAAAAATAGAATGCAAGTGTTTCTAAGAGCCCAGAACTATGAAATCTGGAAAGTGGTTGAGGTTGGTCCCTATGAAAACTAGGGAGAGGAAGAAACCTGGACTAGGGAACAAATAAGAAAAGCCACATTGAATTATAGTGCCATGAATATGATTCAATGTGCTGTTCATCCCAAAGAGTATTCGAGAATCTCAATGTGCAAATCTGCCAAAGAGATGTGGGATAAACTCGAATTACTTTATGAGGGAACATCACAAGTGAAGGAAACTAAGGCAAATATTCTTGTTTCAGAATATGAATTGTTTATGATGAAGTCTAATGAAACAATTTCTGAAATGTTTGCCAGGTTCATGGTTATTGTCAATGGACTGAAGGCCTTAGGTAAGGACTACACAGATGCGGACTTGGTAAGGAAAATCTTACGTTCACTTTCTTCAATTTGGCACACAAAGGCCACTGTCATTGAAGATTCTAAAGATTTGTCCAAAATTTCTTTGGATGAATTGATAGGATCCTTAATGACATATGAAATCAATTTGAAAAGAAATGAAGAACACATAACTAAAACCAAGCCAATGGCACTTAAGGCCTCTTCAAGTAATAAAGACAAAAGTCAAGAAAAGACAAGTTCTGAGGAGTCTGAGTCAAATGAGGATGAAATTGCCCTCATGACCAGGCAATTCAGAAAATTCTTGAAATATAGAAAAGGAAAAATGTCTGGGAAAAAGAAGTTTTCCTCAGGTAAAAGAAACACTTCCTCTTCTAATTTCAACAAGAATCAAATCTGACGAAACTGTCATTTGTTACAGGTGCAATAAACCAGGACATATGAAGGGAGAATGTCCTGAGAACAAGAAGGAAAAGCACAAGAAGTTCCAGAAGTTCAAGAAGCCAAAGGCCATGGTAGCCACTTGGTCTGATGAAGACTCAAGTGAAGAAGAAGAAGACAAAAAATCCTCAAGCTCTGAGAGTGAGGAAATCTGCTTCATGGCCAACAACTCTGAAGGAAAGGTAAGCACTTCTTTTGAAGATTTCACTATTGAAGATTGGCAGGATGTTTATTCTGAATTAGTTGAAAAATATTCTGAAATGAGAAAAGAAAATAAACATCTCAAAAAGAAAATTGAAAACATTTATCATAACCAATCTTCAAACAACAGAATTTGTGAGCTAGAAAATGAAATAACAGAATTAAATGAAGAAAAAGAAAATTTCCTGAACCTAATTGATGATCTAAAGCTTGCCTCTCAAAAGACCACCCAATAATTCAAAGACCTATCTGAAAAGCTGGAAATGGAAAAACAACAAAAGATTGAAGAAATTAAAACTCTTCAAAACCAGCTAAAAGAAAGGGATGAAGTTATCCAAACCTTCACAAAAGGTAAAGATAACTTGGAGGCACTGCTAGGAACAAACATGACAACAACTTCTCATGGATTAGGATTCAACAAACAGAAACTAAAGAAAGACAAATCTGGTGAGAAAAAAGGCAAAGCACCATTAATTAAATTTGTCAAGGGTCCTAATCTTGAGAACACAGAAATCAAGCAAACATCAGACAAAACATAAAAAAAAACACAAAACAAATCAAAAACTCAAAAACAAAAGAAGACCCAGGTCGACACAGTCTCCTGACAGGTCGACACCAGTCCACAAGAAGAAGGCTTCTGTGGTTGCTGTGTCGACACCAGTCATGGAGAGGTCGACCTGCTCAACATCAACAGCTACAAACAACTCAATCAAAATTCAAATAAAAATTTGAAAAACAAGAAAAAGTCAAAGGAAATCATTTATAAAGAACCTTGAACCTCCAAGACAGCATTTCAAGATGATTGGACCAATCCTTGGAGCCAATGGTATGACAACCCTTGTTGGTATCATCCTCAATTCTTTTATCCAAACCTTTTGATGTACCAACAAAATCCATGGATTCCATCTCCTCATCTGAATTCCTATGCTCAAATGAAAAACTCCCCTCCACTAAAAACAAAAATACTGGTGCTTTCATTCCTAAGGGAAAGAACAAACAGAAAAAGACTGAAAACACCAATGTAACAAAACAAAAATAAAAAACAAGTCAAATTTGGGTGAGAAAAGATTTACTAACAATGCCAAACATTCTGATGGTCCCAACTCTGTTTGGGTACCAAAATCTTCTCTCCACTGATCTATTTTGCAGGAAGGTCGTGCACCCAACTCCAATGTGTGGTTTCTTGACAGTGGGTGTTCACGACACATGACGGGAGACAGAGCCAAATTCTCATTCCTGATTGAAAAGGAGGGAGGGTCAACTTTTGGAGGTAAAAATAAAGGAAAGATCATAGGATCTGGTAAGGTTGGTCAAACTTCCTCAAACTCTGTAGATAATGTTTTACTAGTTGATGGTCTTGATTACAATTTGCTCAGTATCAGCCAACTATGTGACAAAGGTCACAAAGTTGTGTTTGAATCTGATTTCTGTAAGATAATTGACTCATCAACTGATAAAATCAAATTTTTGGAAAAAGGGAAAACAATGTCTACATGATCAACCTAATAAAACTTTTCTGAAAATCTTTGCTTTGTTGCAAATAAAGATGAAATTGCATGGACTTGGCACAAAAGACTTGGCCATGCAAGTTTCAGAACAATGAATAAGTTGTTAAGATTGAATTTGGTTAAGGGTCTTCCTGAATCTTCTCTAATGTTGAAAATCAAGTTTGTGGGATCTGTGCTAAAGGAAAACAAACAAGAAAATCTTTTAAAAACTTCAATGAGGTACTCACATCTAGGCCACTAGAATTACTTCACATGGACCTTTTTGGCCCTACAAGAATTCTAAGTCTAAGTGGCAAAAGATATGGGTTTGTAATCATTGATGATTTTACTAGATTTACTTGGGTTATTTTTCTGTCCCACAAAAGTGATACTTGTCTTGAATTCAGGAACTTCTGTACCACTGTCTTAACAACTTATCCATATAAAATCAAAAATATTTTGACTGATCATGGGGTGAATTTGAGAACACATCCTTTTCTGATTTATGTGCTGAATTTCAAATATTCCACAAGTTTTCTTCACCAAGAACTCCAGAACAAAATGGAGTTGTGGAAAGAAAGAATAGAACTCTTGTGGAAATGGCTAGATCCATGCTCTTAGGAAGTAATTTGCCCAAATCCTTTTGGGCTGAAGCTGTAAACACAGCAATCACATTCTAAATAGAGCATTGATCAGACCAAAAATCAGAAAAACCCCTATGAATTATTGAAAAACAAAAAGCCAACTGTATCTTATTTTAAAACTTTTGGGTGCAAATGCTTTGTACACAACAATAACAAAGAAAACCTTGACAAATTTGATGCTAAAAGTCAGGAAGCCATCTTCCTTGGCTATTCTGAGGTGTCAAGGGCTTTCAAAGTGTACATTCTTAAAACTAAAACTGTTGAAGAATCTCCACATGTTATCTTTGATGAAAATTCTTTTCAACTAATAATTCTAAATCTTGCAGGGAAAGACAAGACACTGAAGAGGATGAATTTATTGTGGACTCTTCACCAACTGTTGAGGAGTTTGAAAACATTGAAGAGAACCTGAACACACCATCTTCAAGTGGTTCAGGTAATATTGTCCCAGAAGTGGGTACTTCTCAACAGGTAATTTCTGAACATCGATTTTGAGAGATCACCCATTAGACAATGTGGTTGGCAATGTACATGATAGAGTTAGGACTAGATCATCATTCCTGCATGATATTGAAGAAGACCCACTAGCTCTAATTTCCCAAATTGAACCAAAGTCAATTGATGAAGCCTTATCAAGTTCTGATTGGATTAATGCCATGCATGATGAACTTCATCAATTTGAAAGAAATCAAGTATGGAATTAGTACCTAGACCTAGTGACCAAACAGTCATTGGCACTAGATGGGTTTTCAGAAATAAGTTGAATGAAAATGGTCAAGTCATTAGAAATAAAGCTAGGCTAGTTGCAAAGGGGTACAATCAAGAATTTGGAATTGATTTTGAAGAATCATATGCCCCTGTAGCTAGACTAGAAGCAGTTAGAATTTTCCTTGCTTTTGCATCCTCCATGAAATTCAAAGTTTATCAAATGGATGTCAAAAGTGCTTTTTAAATGGATATATTAAGGAAAATGTTTTTGTTGAACAACCTCCTGGATTTGAAAATGAAAAACATCCTAACCATGTTTTCAAGCTTAATAAGGCTCTCTATGGTCTTAAGCAAGCTCCAAGAGCTTGGTATGACCGTTTGAGTACCTTTTTACTTGAAAAAGGATATTCTAGAGGAAATGTTGATCAGACTTTGTTCACAAAACAGTCAAAATCAAATAATTGTGGTCCAAATTTATGTTGATGACATAATATTTGGCTCAACCAATAAAGGCCTATGCACTGAATTTTCAAATCAAATGAAGAATGAATTTGAAATGAGTTTAATGGGAGATTTAACATTTTTCTTGGGATTGCAGGTTAACCAAACATCTAAAGGGATCTTCATCAGTCAAGCCAAGTATGTCAAGGAACTTCTCAAAAGGTTTGACTTTCAGAACCTCAAGCATTCAAGCACACCTATTGCTATAAATGCTAAGCTAGAAGAAGACTCAAATGGTAAGTCAGTAGACCCAAAGACCTACAGAGGTATGATTGGCTCTCTACTCTATCTTACAACTTCTAGACCAGATATTCAGTTTAGTGTGCGTTTGTGTGCTAGATTTCAGTCTAATCCTTAGGAAAGTCACATGTTAGCTGTTAAAAGAATTTTCAAATATCTTGTTGGAACATGTGATTTAGGAATTTGGTATCCTGCTAATTGCAAGCTAGATTTGATTGCCTATTGTGATGCTGACTATGCTGGGTGTAAATTAGATAGAAAAAGCACAAGTGGCTTGTGTTTATTCCTAGGTGGGTGCCTTATTTCTTGGGCTTCCAAGAAGCAACATTCAGTTGCACTGTCAACTGCAGAGGCTAAATATGTTGCAGCAGGTAGATGTGGAACTCAGATTCTCTGGGTGAAACATCAACTTTTCGATTACAACCAAGATTTAGGTTGTGTACCCATCCTATGTGATAACACAAGTGCAATAAATCTGTCTAAGAACCCCATTCAGCATTCTAGAACCAAGCATATTGAGATTAGGCATCACTTCTTGAGAGATGAGGTTGCAAAGAAGTCCTTTGAACTCCACTTCATTGAAACTGAAAAAAAATTGCAGACATATTCACCAAACCCCTTCCTAAAAACAGATTTTCATCCTTGAGGAGAGAACTTGTCTTTGTAAATGTCCACATTCTTGATCTCTCTTTAGGTTTGGGTTGAGTGTTATGCATTGTCTAAGGGGGAGTTCTTTTCACATCATAACCTTTGCTTCCTTCAGTCACACTGTCCATATTTCTCTCAATTCCACTTCCATTTCTTTTGGACAATAAATTCTTCAACTCTTATTGTGTTGAAATTTCTTGGTATATCAAATGGTGACTTGGAGAAGGACAAGTCAGGCTTGTCTGGACACTTTCACTATGTGTGAGTATATATCTCCGCCAAGTACTAAGAAATGAATATGCAATTGCTGAGGGGGAGCTTTTATTGTTAAAAGAAAATTATCTTTCTTGATTTCAAAAACTTGCATATCTTTATTTTGATAGAAAATGATTGAAATCATCATCTCAGGGGGAGCTAGAAAATTCACAAGTCATGATTTTTGTAAAATTCATAACTTTTCTTGCATTTCATCAATTTCCTGCATGATGTCATCATTTAGATGTCTAGAGTCTCCAAATGATCCTTTGAGTGATCTATCATATTTTTACTAATCAATTGTCAACTATGTTTTTCAACCCACAGAAACTCAGAACTCTTTCAAGATTGAAAACAACTTGTGTCTTAACATTAAAACATCTCTTTGTTTGCAACTGATGTTGGATAAAATTGATTTCTATCTTACAAAACTCTTAAAAACTTTGAAAATTCAACAAAGCAATGACATTTATACTGAGAAACTGCACACCTTCACAATGAATGAAGTGCCATGCATGTCATGAGACACTAATGCTATCTCTGTTCAAAGGGGATAAAAAATTCAAAAATAAATTCAAAATACAGCAAAAATGTGCTATACTTTTTGATGATGACTGAGTAACTGGAAATATTGGTGTCTACAAAACGTATATTTTCATGTCAAAAGGTCATCATTTACCCCTTTGAGACTTGACAATGAATAAATCTTAAGTATCCAGGGACTATAGTGTGTAAAAAGCACTAGTACTTGAGTGAAAAAGATTTATATCATTTGATAGTCTGTTACAAAAACAAAATATGTGTGTTAATGGAGTTTTATTTAGAAAGAATCATTTTCATTCATCATCAAGTTGTTCTTTAAGATTGTGTTTTATTTTCAAAACAATTGTATTCGGTCTAGAAGATATCTTTATTTCTTTAACGTTGAGAAATATGGTAGCTTATAGTTGATTGTTAGATATATTATATCCCTCAAATCATCATTTCATTGACTCAAGTCTTTGAATGCTCATATCCTATTGGAAATTGTTTAAAACTTGAATTGTGATGAATTTTTGCAAAATATAACAAATGAATTTTTAAGTCTCTTAAAAATCCTTGAAATGACTATTTCTCTCATTGATTATCATTTTAAAGAAGTCCCAAAAATTCTCAAAAATTCTCACAAAAATTCAACTTTTCTTCAAAGGCCAGGTCGACACCACATCTGTCCGGTGTCGACACACACCCTAGGTCAGGTCGACACTAAAGTCTTCCAGTGTCGACACTGCACCCCTTGCTAGATTTTTTAAATCGTGGGTTCCGGTTTACCCCCTGTTGTTCCTGCGGGGTATTGCACCACTGCAACCCCTTTTTAGGCATCAGGTCGACCCGACTCTTTTCTCTCATTTCCGGCAAGAAATTCCACAAATTTCTCTCTCAATCACATCCCTTTCTCAATCATCTCTCTCTTCTCCTTCATCCACTCCCGATTCCACTCCAACCTTGCAACCATGGTGAGAAAATTGGGTCCTCGCCGTGGAGCAAAATCTCAGGCCTCATCTAGGCCAGTTCGGGCAGAGGTTGATGTTTCTCTATCAGAAAGAAGAACCAAACGACGCAATGACCCTGCAGAGCACCCAGGGTCCTCCTCTGCATCTCAGCCAGCAGCCAAGAGAGGTAGACCCTCTTCTTCGGGTAGAGGTAAGGTTTCTACCAACCCTAGACCTGCGAATCTGGGCTCCTCTTCTGGAGATTTTGCGGAGTCATCATCATCTTCGTCTGAGTCTTCCCAGTCTCAAGAAACCAACCCCTCAAAGTCCTTCAGTGCAGCTAAGCTAATCCTAAAGCCCATAATAGTGGATTTGATAGACATTCAGCTAGCAAATGCCTTTCCAGAAATTCAGACTTTCTTCTCTTTTCAGTCTTGGTTAATCTTCATTTCTGAATTTCAAATCATGTATCCAAGACTTGTTCAGGAATTCTACAAGAATTTGAAATGCACAGATGAAGGGTATCAGTCAAAGGTTAAGGGGATTTCTATTGACATGCCCACAGACATAGCTGCCTCAATTTTCAAAGTACCAGATGAAGGGGCAGATTATCATAATTTCGAATTTGATCTTCATGAAGCTTATACCATCATGACAGGCCTTCCTGCTGATAAATCTGATTCCAGACAAACCTTTGTCACCAAATTCAACACAAATACATTTCCCCCTATGTTGAGGATCATCCACCATAAGTTGACCACAATCATTACCCCTCAAGGTGGTGGAAGGGACAGACTCACAGATATACAGCGGTTCATTCTCTATTGCATGGCAAAGGACATCAAAATCAATCTCCATGTAATAATGTATCAAATTATATCTGAAACAACCAGGAAAGACCTCAAGAGATCTCTTCCATATGCTGCACACCTGACTTCAGTGTTCCAGCACTTTGGTGTGCCTTTGGAAAATGAGAAATCTCAGTCTATCCCTAAGTCCAACATTTATCACTTCAAGAATATTTAGAAATTCATGGGATTCAGACTAGAGGGTAATCAAGTTAGGAGAGGGCCAGTTGTAGTTGAGGCCCCTCAAGCTCAAGAGGGACAGCCTCAAGATCAAGGGGACCAGCCCCAGGGTCAAGAGGAACAGCCTCAAGGTCAAGGGGACCAGCCCCACGGTCAAGAGGAACAGCCTCAAGCTCAAGGGGACCAGCCCCATGGTCAAGAGGATCAGCCTCCTTTGAATGAGGATCAGCCTCAAGTCTCAACTGAAGGTGATATACCATTGCATGCCCCACTCTCACCTCAGTTTCAACCCCCCTCCATGCACACTGAATTTGACATTCCACATGTCTCTCCACAACCCACATTTCAAGCATCCACATCCTCTGGTGGACCTTCTGTTCCACCAGAGTTGTTCTCCTTTTTAAATGATAAATTTGAAACCTTGAACACCTCTATTCAAAGCATGTCAGAAACCTTTGAGTTGAGGATTCAGAGATTGAAGAACACTGTGTCTGCTAAGTTCATAGAGCAAAAAGCTGCCTCAGACTATGCAGCTCAAAGATTCAATAGATTAATTGGTACAATGGCAGATGCTTCAGTTCAGCTGAAGGAGCACCAGCAAAAGTTGGAGATAGTTCTTCAGGGAATTTTGGCAAATTCCCAAGCTGATGTCTTCAACACCAAGCAGACACTACATGAGATCACCAGCACAAGACTTTCTTTTGCACATCTAGTGGATGATTTGGAGAGCATGAGGAATTTCAATGCTCACATTGACAAACAGATCACTGATTTGACAATGGAATTCAAAATCATGCAAAGGCCTGGTTGGTCAGCTGGATCATCTTCTTCTTCGCAACCCATTCAGCTGATCTAGACAGAATTCAAGCTACTTTGATAGAAAACTCAGATAGAATGGAACATTACTTGCATACAAGACTCACAACCATTCAAGATCAAATGAAGTCCAGCTTGACTTCCATGGAGAAAAGATTGTCAGACATTGAGACAATCTTAGTTCCCATTCCTCCTCCTCCTCCACCTTCTACATAATGTAATTCTTTTTGCTGATGTCAAAGGGGGAGAAGAAAGAAAGAGAACAAGAAATGATTGTAATGTTTTGGAAAGATTGTAATGTTTACTCTTGAATGAAATGAAATGATTTCTGCTTAGCTTGATTGAACTTTGTCATTTGTGTCTTCAATGTGATTGAAAATTTTTATGTGAATGTGATTGTATGAATGCTTGTCAAGTTGCTTGACTTCTTTATGCAACTAACTTACTTCAAGTAACATTGTACTTCACTAGTACAACCATCAATTGTGACTGAGTTATATTTAAAGGACTTTGACAAGCATGAACAAAAAGAAAAATAAGGACTTTGAATAACCAAAAATTGCTTAAAATCACATCTCATCAAAACCTCATTGTCATTCGGATTTAATGTTGCCATCATCAAAAAGGGGGAGATTGTTGGGTTGAGTGTAGTTTCATATCATTTCCCCTCTTATTTTGATGATGACAAATGTGATTTTAATGCAAACTAATTGAAGCATGATAAACACATTTCACCTGAAATTTATATTCAAAAAGCATGTTTCAAAGCAAACTTATCATTTGTACTCATAATAAAATATTTTACTAATGATATATGTGTTTAATTTTCAGGTACAAATACTTTTTGCAAAGGTGGTGTCGACACACCCCACAATGGTGTCGACACAATACCTCAGACTAAAAGGCAAAAAGCTGAAGAAATGCTGAGACTGTGTCGACACGAGTCAAAAATCAGGTCGACACGAGTCGCAAAATCCAGGAATTAGACTACTCAGGTCGACACTGATCAGGATCAGGTCGACACTGGACCTCGCTCCCAGAACAGTCTGTTTGAAGAATGGGACAGCAGGTCGACGCAGGATGAGGGTAGGTCAACACTGGACCTCGCTCCCAGAACAGTCTGTTTGAAGAATGGGACAGCAGGTCGACGCAGGATGAGGGCAGGTCGACACTGGATCATTTCCCAGAATAGCCTGTTTCAGAATTGGGACAGGAGGTCGACACCACCACCAGGGCAGGTCTACACACTACGGAAAGATTGCAACTTAAGATGGATGATTGCCACGTGTCATCCTAGGGCGATGGTGTATCAACCTAGGATCGTGTGCCCTTGTACCCAAAGGGTAACTTTGGAATCTTTTGGGTATAAAAAGCCCCCAATTGGCCATCCATCACATCAAGAGACCCAACAAACTCTTGGAGCCTCCCGAAAGTTTCCCTTGGCGGCTAGAAGAGCTCATCTCCCTCCTCTGCTCTCTGGTGTCTTCTGAAGACCAATTCTCATCAATTCAAGTGTGAGAATTGGAGTGTGATCCTTGAAGAAGCATTTGAAGCACCTCAAGGAAGCAGATCAAGTAGAAGCATCCGTTGGAGAAGATTTCAAGGAAGATCCCAAGTTCAAAAGTGCAGAGCATCGTTTGGGACTTCAAGAATCCAAGCTTCTTCCCAATCTGAACTTCTACAAGGGAGTACAATTGAAGAACAAAGTCTTTTCATACAATTCTTACTGTACTTCTGTTCTTCTGAGACATTTTGAGATTGTGCAAGTGCTTCTGCATAATTCTCATGAATGTTCTCATGTTCGACATGATCTGCTGCTAGAAGATCTATGTCTTGTGTTGGTGTCTAGCAAAGTCATTTGTGAGACATTGTGCTCAGTTTGAGTTGTCGAACTCAAGTGGTTGTTGAGCAGTCTTGCTCAGGGATCTAGAGTAGTCTTACTCTAGAGTTGTGTGAGTTGTAAACTCAGGTGTTGGAGTTGTCTGGCTCTAGTGGGTGTGTTACCCAGGTTGTTTAGTGAATCCTCACTGGGTGTGAGGGGTGGATGTAGGAATCACATGGGTGATTTCCGGACCACCTAAAAATCTCTGTGCACTTGTCTATCTGTGGTTTGACTCTATTATCCGTTAGATGCTTGCATAGGATCGCTTAAGATTCACTTAATCAACTGGTTTTCACATCTATTTTATCAACTCACTTAACATCTCATCAGATCTGTGTTTTTCACTGTTAAAATTGCCTCTGATTCTAAAAGTGTTTTTAAATTGCTTAAGCTTTCGCATAAAGCGGCATAGATCTATTCATCCCCCCCCCCTTCTAGATCTTATCCACACCTTTTCCTCGATCCTTCATAAAGATGGCTTTTTATGAGTTCAATAATATCAAGATAGTTGGGGAATGACAAGATGATAGTTCAAGTGTTAAGTTCGACAACATAATAGCATGTTTTCCAATTAGTTCAATATTTATTAATGGTTTGGTTACATGTCTTATATAGGTGTTGTAAGGCCCTCGAATTGTTTGTCATTTTGTTTCTATTTTATGTGAATTCATGGTTGGGTGTAACTTGTATATATATATATATATATATATATATGGATATCTATGTGCAATATTAGCTAGTTGTACTTATGTATGCATGTGTATATTCAGATTGTAAATATTGTATGTTTGCATGTGGTAGTAGTGTGTACACCATAGTATTTATATTGCATGGATATACATATAGTGTAAGCATGGGTTTCTGCTTGTTTTAAGTTCTGGCCGAAGGGCCAATTGGCGTCAACATGGATGGACGTCCATGAGGAGTCAGCGTCCACCCTGATGGACGCCAACTCTTAAGTAAACGGCCATAGATGTGGACGTTTATTTCTCTGAATCTCTGTGCGCAGTAGACCCCGAAATTCCGGGGGCAAGCAAGCTCACCGATTGGGGAGATGTCCCCAATGGCTCTTAGCTCTTCCATCAGGCCCTACGGGATATCCCAAGCCCTTTTCCGATAAACCTTCCTCTCCTTGCAACCTGAAAGACTCTCTCTTAGCTCTTTGCAAAGGGAGAAGGAAACCCTAGCTGAACTGGAGAAGAACTGAACTTTGGGAGCTTAGATTCGGCGATTCAAAGCTTCCTCCGGCGATCTACCGCATTTGGAAGGGGGTTTGGACGAAGGAGAAGGCTTCCCCAACCTCGGTTTGGCAGCTACTTCGACCTAGAACCCGAGGGAAGGCTGTGGAGGAGACTTCTTGGCACTGCCCAAGGAGAGCTTCAACAGAAGATTTGATCCCTTTGGAGATTTTGTAAAAGGCAAGTAACCCATCCCCGTAGCCCATGTATGTGTCCAGTAGGTTTTAAGGATTTTATGGGATTTTCCTCATGTCCTGGATCCTCACATTCACCCATTCTTCAGAGCTCGGTCTGTGTTTTTGCACAGACAGGAGCTTGACGGCAAGATCCCTTGGCGTCAAGATCCTCAGTTGGCGGCAGACGATGCTGCCGTTAACACCTCTAAATGGCCGGACGTTGCCGTTAAGTTCTTCAGGAAAGAACAGGAAACTGTTCTGCCTTATATACCTAATTTTTGAAGTTTTGCGCATGAGGATATAGTGTAAATTCTACATGATATGTAATGTAGTTAATAGAATGTGTTGTGAATGGTTGATGAATTTCGGTAAATGATGTGAATTATTACATTTATTTGAAATGCATGTTAGATAAGGTCCTGAACATGTAGACCTTTGTTTACGTAGTCCATGTGAAATTTTGATTGCCCCAAAATTTTCAGGTGATGTATATGTATGTCTGTCCCTGTTTCGAAAATTCGAGAATTTTTCCATGACCATGCTAATTGTTGAAATTTCCGCATTGAAAATAGAGGGCATTCGTAGGTTAGTCAAAAACTTCCAGTAAATTATGTAATGTGCAATAAATTTGGATAAAATTTTTGTGATAACGTTCTTGTTAGATACAGGTCTGAGAACTGTCAAAACCGATAATTATGTTGTGCTTCCATGATAACTGAATTGATTGCGGCATGTGAATGAGTATTTCATTTTCTGTAAATTATATGTAATTCATAAAAATGTGAAAAATTGCATGTGTGGTCTGAAACCTGCAAACAATGCGTGGTTAAAGTTTCATGAAATTTGGGTAACAGTAGGTTATGTTGTGAAATTTCCATGTGAAATTGAATGGTTTATGCATGCTTATTGTAATTAGGGTTTGATTTGGTGTTCCCAACCTGATTAGTGTAAATTTTGAAGTGTTTGAACCCTGTCAACAGTAGTACCATGATTTAGGAAAACTGAACCATGTGTTAATGATAAAACGATAAGTGATGTGTCATATTATGTAATATGTGTGAGTTAAAAACCGAAATGTGTAAAATGGGCCGTGTGTGACACTGCTTCCATAGAGGGTTGTTGAACCGTACCATGGAAAAGTCCCCATGGGAAGGTTCAATGTGTAAATCCTATTGGGATTAGGATGAAATCCTGGAGGCGGACAAGTACCACTGGTTAGGGTGGAGAGTTCTTCTCCCGGTCTGCACAGTCCAAGAGTCATCACTGTGTTGCCTAGGTGGCGTCTATGTGTTATGTGTATGTGATGTGTCCTTCTAATGGTGGTTTGGATTATGTGTCACGGCATTTAATGTGAAATGTAAATGTGAATATGTGTAAATTGTGCAGTGTGAACATGTATATGCGTGTAATGTGTAAAAGTGGACCACGTGAATGTGTAAATGTCTAACCATGTGATATAAGTGTGTTAGAGTGAAAATTTGTAATTCATGTTATGAAATTATTAAGTTCATGTCAAAACAGCAACCTTCATATGTTTATAATGATGCCTTACATGCACAAGAATGTGTAGAAACCATGTTAGGAGTTCTTCTTTTAGATGTGTGTGAGATTCCATGCTTAGAAGGCTACCATGTTAGCTTAAATGTAAAATGTTAGCTCTCATGTGAAGGGATGAGTAGAAAGCATGTGATAGGTATTTTGTTTTGAGATGGCATGAATCATGTATCATGTGTTGTGAAGTTGTAGAAATACCATGATAGGTTGTTTATTTTTATTGTCTCAACCATGTTATATGTTTGATTTAATGAATTTGAAAGTAGAACTTACTTGTGATATATGCATGTGTGACGTGTATGGAGTTTACTTGCTAGACTCATTCCTTGCTTCGGCGTACATGCTTATCAGGTGACCCCAGTCCTTTGGAGGAGACCGCGGAGAGCGACTCCGAGCGAGGAGAGTAGCTTTGTGGAGTCACCATAATTGTACTTGCTTTCATTGTATGTAATTGAGGCATTGTAATTGAAACATTATGAAATTGTGGACAAGCTATGTATTTTGGAATTAATTTTTATTATGTGGACATTAGCTCTTTAATTCGCTATATTGATCATGTATGGTTAAATGTGGATGATGAAATGAAAGATAGTAGTTCTTTTCTTCCGCTACTCTGTATTTATATTTGTGTACATCTTGATCGTATGTTAGTGTTGGGTAAATGTCCCACTGTGATGACGTTCGTTATACCGACGTGGATTGGTATAATCGTATCGGTATAAGGAGGGTCGTCACAGAGATTGGTATCAGAGAGACCGATTGAGATAGTACATAAATATACATAAGTCATCATCTTCATTACATGCTAAATCTTTATAGAATTGTCCACATGTGTAGAATTGATTAATAATGAATGGAAAATAGATAAGAAAATAGATAGGAGTGAATTAACATAGCTCTAATAGTGGCTGAAATTTATTGCAGCCATGGCTTCGCGTGGTAGATGTGGTGGTGCTCCTGCTCGTAAGGGCGAGCAGAGGCGTGAGGAGTAGGCTGAGCAGCAGGTCCCGGCACCTTAGGGTCCTGTACTTCCCCCACCGCCGCCAGTGGATTATGGAGTGTTCATGCAGGGTCTAGTGCAGGCCATGCAGATGCAGGCCCACACCCAGGCTGCACTCCAGGCCCAGTTGGAGGCTCAGGTTATAATAATGAAACAAAGAGTAGCTACTTTATTTAATGGCATGATGTTGTGTTGAATATGTGTTGCTTATTGTTTGTTGTAGCAGGCTCAAATTCCAGCTCAGGACCATGGTGGACCTTCCATCATGGAAAGATTCAAGAGGATGTTGCCACCCTCATTTAAGGGGGAGAGCGACCCATTGCTAGTTGAAAACTGGATGAGGGAGATCCAGAAGATCTTCCGGGGTGTTAGGTGTGCAGACGAGGATAAGGTTACTTTAGCCACCTATATGCTACAAATATGCGTTAGTTTTATATGCTGTATATCCTGTTAAGTTAGAATTGTTTAGTGTGGTGCTTATGAAGATTGTGTTACAGGAGAGAGCTGATGTGTGGTGGGCTTCCTTACTGCGTACCCGATTCGAGGACGGAGCTATTGATGTGGCTTGGGACGAGTTCGTGAGGCTCTTTCGGGCCAAATTCATCCTTGAGCATATCGAGGACAGGATGGAGCAGGAGTTCCTTTCCTTAACCCAGGGCTCCATGACCGTGCTCGAGTATGAGTCCAGGTTTGCAAAATTATCTAAATATGCACCTCATATCGTGATAGATGAGCGCAGGAAAGCAAAGAAGTTCGTGATGGGCCTGAAGCCATCACTGAGGATGAGACTAGTGGCGTTTGACCATCGTACCTTGGACGAGGCCCTTAGCGCTGCTTGTAGGCAGGAGGGTGAAATGGAGCAGTATCTCGAGGAGAAGAAGGCTTCGCAGAAGAGGCCTGCAGCTACGTTCCAGCAGTAGGACAAGAAGAAAGCAGTGTACTAGGCACCGCAGCGTCCAGTAACAACCAGCAGTGCACAGGTACCTTCTCAACGTTCCCCTGGTGTGAAGAAGGAGTGTCCCCATTGCGGGAAGACACATGGTGGTACGGAGTGTTGGATGGTAGCGGGAAAGTGCTTGAAGTGCGGAAGCAGCGACCACAAGATCAAGGATTGTCCGAGACTTCAGCAGGGAGTCCAGCGCGGAGCGCCAGCCCCAGCAGCGGTAGCAGCAGCAGCGCCAGCTACAAGAAGACCAGGAAGGCCTCGAGCCCCAGCTCGAGTGTTTGCCCTAGCACGAGAGGATGCCGAGCAGGCGGAGCATGTCACCGAAGGTACTGTTTTACTTCAAGGTGTGCACGCTCGGGTTTTGTTCGATACGGGTGCCACTCACTCGTTCATCTCCGAGCGTTTCGCTAGGCAGTTAGCTCTATAGTCAAGTGTAAAGTCTGAGGATTTAGAAGTCCCGTTGTCTGTACACACACCTGCGGGTACGGTATCGACTGGGAAGTGTATTCCGTCGTTACCTGTGTGCATTGAGGATAGAGTCCTAGAAGGGTGTTTCTTCTTGCTAAAGATGAAGGACTTTGATGCTATTCTTAGTCTGGATTGGCTAGAGGAGCACTATGCATTAGTAGATTGTCGTGGGAAGAGGATTGTTTTCCGCATTCCTGATGAGGACAAGTTCTCTCATCCCTTGCCAAGGAACTTGGTGGGAAAGTTAGTCATCTCTGCCATGAAGGCGATGCGCATGGTAAACAAGGTTTGTGACGCTTTTCTTGCCAGCGTAGTGTTGGTACCCGAGGCTGGTGAGTCACCTACTCTTGCAGAGATCGAGGTAGTGCAGGATTTTCCAGACGTCTTTCCTGATGATTTATCTGGATTGCCACCGGATAGAGAGATAGAGTTCACCATAGAGTTGCTTCCGGGTACCTCTCCTATCTCGAAGGCTCCATATCGGATGGCACCTGTGGAGTTAGCTGAGTTAAGGAAGCAGTTGCAAGAGTTGCTAGATAAGGGATTTATTCTCCCTAGTGTTTCTCCTTGGGCGCACCTGTCTTATTTGTAAAGAAGAAGGATGGATCACTTAGGTTATGCATCGATTACAGGAAGCTAAACCAAGTGACAGTGAAGAACATGTATCCCTTACCTCGTATTGATGATTTGTTTGACCAGCTGCAAAATGCATCAGTCTTTTCTAAGATCGATTTGCGATCTGGTTATCATCAGTTGAAGATTCGGAGGATGTGTTCAAGACGGCATTTAGATCCCGTTATGGACATTATGAGTTTTTGGTTCTTCCTTTCGGATTGACCAACGCCCCTGTAGCGTTCATGGATCTCATGAACAGGGTTTTTAGGCCGTATTTAGATAGCTTTATTGTAGTGTTTATTGATGATGTGCTGGTCTACTTTCCGAATGAGGCCACACACCGTCAGCATTTGAGGGTAGTATTAGAGGTTCTCCGTGAGCACAAGCAGTACGCAAAGTTCAGCAAGTGAGATTTCTGGTTGCGCGAGGTTCATTTCCTCGGGCATGTGATCTCCGGTGCTGGTGTAGCAGTTGATTCAGCAAAGGTCCAGGCAGTTATGGATTGGGAGACCCCCAAGACCCCTTTGGAGATTCATAGTTTTCTTGGTTTGGCTGGTTACTATCGACGATTCATTGAGGGATTTTCATCCATCACCGCCCCATTGACTTAGCTGACTAGGAAAGGTGTGAAATTTGTCTGGTCCGAGAAGTGTGAGAGTAGTTTTCAATTGTTGAAGACTAAGCTCACGTCAGCTCCGGTGTTAGTCTTGCCGAGCGGTGTAGAGGGTTTTGCTATCTACACGGATGCGTCTCAGATTGGCCTTGGTTGCGTTTTGATGCAGCAAGGAAGGGTAGTGGCATATGCTTCTCATCAGTTGAAGGAGCATGAGAAGAACTATCTGACCCATGATTTGGAGCTTGCGGAAGTGGTTCATGCACTAAAGATCTGGAGACACTATCTTTATGGTGTCAGATTTGAGGGTGTTCACCGACTACAAGAGCTTGAAGTATCTTTTCTCCCAAAAGGAATTAAACCTGAGGCAGAGAAGACGGGTTGAGTTCTTGAAGGACTATGACTTCGACCTTCAGTATCACCCTGGGAAGGCGAATGTCGTAGCTGATGCCCTGAGTAGGAAGAGACCATCTCTCCAGCAAGACTGGAAGATGTTAGAGAATGCAGCTTGCGCGTTGACTGAGTTAGAGCCATCGCTATGCCAGGCTTTTGTAGCCCAGTTATCCCTTAGGTCCTCGATATTGGATGAGGTGATCGAGCAGCAAAAATCCGACCCTAGACTCCAAGAGTTAGTGGGCAAGGTGGGCATTGCTCGTGACGAGGATGGCGTGATTAGATTCCATCACCGAGTTTGTGTTCCTGCTATTGTAGATGTCCGTGAGCATGTATTAGCAGAGGCTCATAGGTCGAGATTCTCTATCCATCCGGATAACACCAAAATGTACCAGGATTTGAAGAGGTCCCTTTGATGGTCTGGCATGAAGAGGGATGTAGCAGATTATGTATCCCGATGTTTAGTATGCCAGCAAGTGAAAGCCGAGCGGCAGCGACCATCTGGCCTTATGCAGAGGATGGAGATCCCAGTATGGAAGTGGGAAGCTGTCACTATGAATTTTGTTTTGGGTTTGCCTCAGTCTAGACGGGGCAATGACTCGATTTGGGTAGTCGTAGATAGATTCTCGAAGACTGCACATTCCTTGCCTATGAAGAAGAAGTAGTCAGTAGAGAGCTTGGCTAGATTGTATGTCAGTAGCATCATTAGATTGCATGGTGTGCCAAAGTCGATCATTTTGGATCAAGATCCGAGATTTACTTCGAGGTTGTGGAAGGGTCTTTAGGATGCCTTAGGTTCGGAGCTGAAGCTCAGTTCGGCGTTTCATCCCCAGACAGATGGACAGTCTGAGAGGACTATCCAGACGCTCGAGGATATGCTGAGGGCGTGTGTGCTGGATTGGAAGGATGATTGGGAGAGTCATCTACCTCTAGTGGAGTTCGCATACAACAATAGCTTTCATGCGAGCATTGGCATGGCTCCATTTGAGGCGTTGTATGGAAGGCCTTGCAGATCTCCTTTATGTTCGGAGGAGACCGGCGATAGGCAATTGATCGGTCCGGAGTTAGTTCAGGAGACTTCGGATAAGATTCAGTTGATTAGGAAGAGGCTTGTTACGGTGCAGAATAGGCAGAAGAGCTACACCGACAACAGGAGGAAGGATTTGGAGTTCGAGGTGGGTGAACATGTCTTTTTGAATATTTCACCTACTCGAGGTGTCGTCAGGTTTGACAGGCATAGCAAGTTAAGCCCTAGATTCATTGGCCCGTATGAGATTCTCAGACGATTGGGCAGCATGGCATATGAGCTAGCTTTACCCCCAGCTTTAGCTAGTGTTCACCCTGTTTTCCATGTTTCTATGCTCAGGAAGTATGTCCGAGATCCATCTCATGTGATTAGTCACAAGCCAGTGGAGATTCAGCCAGATCTGTCGTATGTGGAGCAACCAGTAGCTATTCTTGACCGGAAGGTTCAGCATCTCCGGAACAAGAGGATTACGTCAGTGAAGGTTCTGTGGCGGAACTTCTCGCGAGAGGATGCTACTTGGGAGCTTGAGGAGGTGATGAGGAAGAAGTATTCTCATTTGTTCGAGTAGTGTAGTTTAAACATCGAGGATGAAGTTTCCTTAAGGGGGGGAGGGCGTAAGGCCCTCGAATTGTTTTTCATTTTGTTTCTATTTTATGTGAATTCATGGTTGGGTGTAACTTGTGATATATATATATATATATATATATATATATATACATGGATATCTATGTGCAATATTAGCTAGTTGTACTTATGTATGCATGTGTATATTCAGATTGTAAATATTGTATGTTTGCATGTGGTAGTAGTGTGTACACCATAGTATTTATATTGCATGGATATACATATAGTGTAAGCATGGGTTTCTGCTTGTTTTAAGTTCTGGCCGAAGGGCCAATTGGTGTCAACATGGATGGACGTCCATGAGGAGTCAGCATCCACCCCGATGGACGCCAACTCTTAAGTAAACGGCCATAGATGTGGACGTTTATTTCTCTAAATCTCTGTGCACAGCAGACCCCGAAATTCCGGGGGCAAGCAAGCTCACCGATTGGGGAGATGTCGCCAATGGCTCTCAGCTCTTCCATCAAGCCCTACGGGATATCCCAAGCCCTTTTCCTATAAACCTTCCTCTCCTTGCAACCTAAAAGACTCTCTCTTAGCTCTTTGCAAAGGGAGAAGGAAACCCTAGCTGAACTGGAGAAGAACGGAACTTTGGGAGCTCAGATCCGGCGATTCAAAGCTTCCTCCGATGATCTACTGCATTTGGAAGGGAGTTTGGACGAAGGAGAAGGCTTCCCCAACCTCGGTTTGGCAGGTACTTCGACCTAGAACCCGAGGGAAGGCTGTGGAGGAGACTTCCTGGCACTGCCCAAGGAGAGCTTCAACAGCAGATTTGATTCCTTTGGAGATTTTGTAAAAGGCAAGTAACCCATCCCCGTAGCCCATGTATGTGTCCAGTAGGTTTTAAGGATTTTATGGGATTTTCCTCGTGTCCTGGATCCTCACATTCACCCATTCTTCAGAGCTCGGTCTGTACTTTTGCACAGACAGGAGCTTGACGGCAAGATCCCTTGCCATCAAGATCCTCAGTTGGCGGCAGACGATGCTGCCGTTAACACCTCTAAACGGCCAGACGTTGTCGTTAAGTTCTTCAGGATAGAACAGGAAACTGTTCTGCCTTATATACCTAATTTCCGAAGTTTTGTGCCTGAGGATATAGTGTAAATTCTACATGATACGTAATGTAGTTAATAGAATGTGTTGTGAATGGTTGATGAATTTCGGTAAATGATGTGAATTATTACATTTATTTGAAATGCATGTTAGATAAGGTCCTGAACATGTAGACCTTTGTTTACGTAGTCCATGTGAAATTTCGATTGCCCCTAAATTTTCAGGTGATGTATATGTATGTCAGTCCCTGTTCCGAAAATCCGAGAATTTTTCCATGACCATGCTAATTGTTGAAATTTCCACATTGAAAATAGAGGGCATGTGTAGGTTAGTCAAAAATTTCCAGTAAATTATGTAATGTGCAATAAATTCGGATAAAATTTATGTGATAACATTCATGTTAGATACAGGTCTGAGAACTATCAAAATCGATAATTATGTTGTGCTTCAATGATAATTGAATTGATTGCTGCATGTGAATGAGTATTTCATTTTCTGTAAATTATATGTAATTCAGAAAAATGTGAAAAATTGCATGTGTGGTCTGAAACCTGCAAACAGTGCGTGGTTAAATTTTCATGAAATTTGGGTAACAGTAGGTTATGTTGTGAAATTTCCATGTGAAATTGAATGGTTTATGCATGCTTATCGTAATTAGGGTTTGATTTGGTGTTCCCAACCTGATTAGTGTAAATTTTGAAGTGTTTGAACCCTATCAACAGTAGTACCATGATTTAGGAAAACTGAACCATGTGTTAATGATAAAACAATAAGTGATGTGTCATATTGTGTAATATGTGTGTGTTAAAAACTGAAATGTGTAAAATGGGCCGTGTGTGACACTGCTTCCATAGAGGGCTGTGGAACCATACCGTGGAAAAGTCCCCATGGGAAGGTTCAATGTGTAAATCCTATGGGCATTAGGATGAAATCCTGGAGGTGGACAAATACCACTGGTTAGGGTGGAGAGTTCTTCTCCCGATCTGCGTAGTCCAAGTGTCGTCACTCTGTTGCCTAGGTGCCGTCTATGTGTTATGTGTTTGTGATGTGTCCTTCTAATGGTGGTTTGGACTATGTGTCACGGCATTTAATGTGAAATGTAAATGTGAATATGTGTAAATTGTGTAGTGTGAACATGTATATGTGTGTAATGTGTAAAAGTGGACCACGTGAATGTGTAAATGTGTAACCATGTGATATACGTGTGTTAGAGTGAAAATTTGTAATTCATGTTATGAAATTATTAAGTTCATGTCAAAACAACAACCTTCATATGTTTATAATGATGCCTTACATGCACAAGAATGTGTAGAAACCATGTTAGGAGTTCTTCTTTTAGATGTGTGTGAGATTCCATGCTTAGAAGGCTACCCTGTTAGCTTAAATGTAAAATGTTAGCTCTCATGTGAAGGGATGAGTAGAAAGCATGTGATAGGTATTTTGTTTTGAGATGGCATGAATCATGTATCATGTGTTGTGAAGTTGTAGAAATACCATGATAGGTTGTTTATTTTTATTGTCTCAACCATGTTATATGTTTGATTTAATGAATTTGAAAGTAGAACTTACTTGTGATATATGCATGTGTGACGTGTATGGAGTTTACTTGCTGAGTCTTTTAAACTCATTCCTTACTTCGGCATACAGGCTTAGCAAGTGACCCCACTCCTTTGGAGGAGACCGCGGAGAGTGATTCCGAGCGAGGAGAGTAGCTTTGTGGAGTCACCATAATTGTACTTGCTTTCATAGTATGCAATTGAGGCATTGTAATTGAAACATTATGAAATTGTGGACAAGCTATGTATTTTGGAATTAATTTTTATTATGTGGACATTAGCTCTTTAATTCGCTATATTGATCATGTATGGTTAAATGTGGATGATGAAATGAAAGATAGTAGTTCTTTTCTTCCGCTACTCTGTATTTATATTTGTGTACATCTCGATCGTATGTTAGTGTTGGGTAAATGTCCTACTGTGATGACGTTCGTTATACCGACGTGGATTGGTATAATCGTACCAATATAAGGAGGGTCGTTGCAGGTGTACTCCTGAATATCAAGATGAGAAGAGAAAGATCTTGCCAAGAATGTCAAGAGAAGAGAGATATGTGCACACTAACCTTTGGGTACTTACAGTGGTGCAAACTACTCATTGGCCATGCGGGAATCCATGGTCAGAGGAGACTTACAGATGACTTGGTCAAGAGATCTCTAGTCTGGCAGAAGGTATATCTGACGCAGAGTTCACCACAATCCAAGAAAAGGGGTTTCCTATCATGCAAGAGTGTACTCGCGTGCCGCGTGTGAGAATCGCTCAAGTGCATATGTGAGTGTCTTGTAAATCAGAATATAGAAACTAACTAGAAAGATAAAAAAGGAAACAAATCATGCATGATCAAGTTTAACACATTGCCATTTTCATTTTAGCAAGTTTAAGAGCAAGGCAAGCAAGTACGAGCAATCATCATGTAGAGAACATGTTCATTAACTTAAGATAATTTAGAATCATGTTAAGGTAATTACAACTTATTCATGGGTTGATTAATGCATGCTAGCAATAATTAACTTCACACAGCAGAAAACAAGACAAGAAAACAACAAGAAACAGACGAAATAGGGCTGACTGGACCTCTAAGCTTGAAGGCGACACTAATCTTGTCACCTTCAAGAGGGCGATTAGAAGGCTATTGCCTTCTGATCCCTGAAGGCGACAGCCTTCCTGTCGCATTCTAAAGGTGACTGATCAACAAGTCGTCTTCATAATCTTGGTGTTGGCTGGCCTTAAGGGGGTGTCTTCCTATTTTGACTCTACCTAGGTTTGATATTTAGATGTTTAAGAAATCAAAACTCATGGTGTACTGATCCAAATCAGATGAAACCACATTTGTTAGTTACAAGACTTCCTAACCAAAGTACAAGAACAAGTAATCAAGAAACAATGGTTGTTTAGTAGGGTAATAAGAAGTACTGTGATTGTCTACATGGATCAAACATTGTACAATTGTACGGGGTAATACTCTCTATATGTATAATAAAAATTGGGGAAAGATGTTCTAAATGAAACTAGACTCATAGAAGAACAAGTTTTATGTTGAGTGCTCAATCTAGAAACAACTCAATTAAAACATATAGAATTCATAAGACAGATCAAGGTTCTAACAAGATAGCACAATGCTCTAAACATGCAAGATTTAATCCACAAAATCCACATCATAGAAATTGTGTAAAATAATAAGAACAAGATATATACATATGTATGCAAGCATGTATGAGTTTAATTAGAGTTTGGCTTGGAGACAACCTACCTTTATGTTGAAAGAAAAGTCGTCCTCCCAGAAACACTAGTTCGATAGGTCGGAGAAGAACACTTAATACTTACGAATTACTGAGCAAAAATTGGGAAAAATAGTATCATAAGAAAGTAGACTCGAAGATCTTTCCAAGGATATATGGTTTGCTAAGTTTGGTCAGGGTTTTACTAGCCTTTAGATATGAAGAAGACTTATCTTGTGTGTAGGTCGCTATAGATCTGAGTTGAAGTTATGCACAAGTTTTCCTTGCTCTAGCCTTCCTCTCACGAATCCCAAGCCTCTAGAGCCTCCAATCACGTGCTCAGCAACTATAGGGGTCGTCCTATGGGAGGGAGAGGGTTTATTTATAAGGGGATGAGTCTTTAGAAGTCCAAATTGGATTAGGAAACTCTAGGTACGAGTTTGGGAAATCCTTCCACCCTTGGAGATTTCTCTCCCAATTGGTGATGGAAATCTAAGAGGAAACCTTACTCTGAGTTGTACCCACAAATTGGGCTCAATTTGGAGTCCAATATGTGTGTATTGGGTCAGCATTTAACCCATTATTTTCATTTAACTAGAATTTCAAAATTTTCAGGTTATTTTCCTATCTTCAATTTATTCATGGCCCAAGAGTCATCTCTTGTCCCAATTCATTCATTGGAATGTTAATACCCATAGTTTGAAGCCCATCCATAACTTTTATTTCAATTTTTGACCCATTTATGTACAAGTGACAATGGGTTTTCGACTTATTCCTTAATTACAATAATATATTGTAAAGTGCTTTAAACTTAGCTAATTGGATTTTTCTTCACCCGAATCCCTTCATGAGTCAATTAGAAATATTATTTAGAGTTGAACTATAGTTTTAAATTTTCGATGTGTTTTCGTACAGACAATAATGATGCATATGTTATTGCTCTTTTAGATTATTAAATTGTCAATTTTCTAATTAATCTATAATTTTCAATTATAAAAATTTCAAGGTGCTACATCGTCGCCCACTTAAAAGAATTTTGTCCCCAAACTCATACCAATTTTTAGGTGAAATTGGTAACCAGATTCTCAATTTGGTTCAAGATCTGATCTTTCATAAATTCCCAGTCGTATCCACATTCTTGTACCCTTATTGTCATAGGTGACAATTATTTTTGTAATGCCTCAAAAATTTAAATAATTTAAAATATAGGAAAATAACAATAAATAAAAAAGGTGAATAGAAATAAAATAAAACTCATGGTTAAACTCCCAAAGAAAGAAATCAACCATTTAAAATATATTGGGCCAAGACAACTCTAATTGGGCCAAAGAACAAAACCCAATAATATTAAACCCCAAAATTTGTGACCATGATTATGCAGAAAATAGGAAATGAAAACTAGGGCTAAAACTAGGGTAATTAGCCATTCATGGAAATCAAATTCGTACCCAGCCATGATGGGAGGTTTCCAAATGGCATTCCTACTCCAATTGGGAGGAGAATCTCCAATACATGAAAGGGGCCAAGCCAAAATTGCAACCCACACTTTTTAGTCTTGTTAGGACTTGAAATAAACCCCAAGCATATAAATAAATGTCATAAGACTTGTTGGGAAGGTTTACCATCGAGTTGGAGTTGTGTGGAGGGGAGCTAGGGCACCAGAGGAGGAGGAGAGCGGCCAAGAACCGAAGCTTCTTCCCCAACCATCATATGCTGCGACCTATGCACTGATCAGCCTTAGATCTACACAAAGGTAGGTGTTCTCAGGCTTAATCTAAATTTTGTACATACCAATGGAAAGAGCATCGAGTCCAGTTTCATTTGCACGTATTTTCCCCAATTTTTATGAACCATGTGAGTTGTATTAAGCATTTTCCAAGAGTCGTGCATGTGTAAGGCCTTTAGTGTTCTTACTATGTTTCATGCGAACCGAGACCAAATTGGGTCAAACCATAATCGTATATCTCTTCTACTTATTGTCCTCGACACTTTTCATGTTTAGAGTTTTGTCTAAAGATCGCTAGATGCCAAGTTATAAGTCATTCATGAAGGATTGTAGTGTTTTCTGCATTTTTGGGAAAGATCCAAGAACGTGACGACTACAGACGTCGCATTTCACCTTGAATGAACACGCCGTACATGTACGTCACGATTAACATAAAGGCAACCGAACACCCCATCGCGATTTAATGTCTGACCAGTCAACCCTGACGCATGAAACTGTGCGCCGCATGGGTTTCAGCGCCTCTCTTAAATGTGACAGCATGTGCCATCGCGATTTTACCATTTTCCAGCCCAAGATTTTTGTATATTTTTATATTCAGATTTTGAAGTCGACTCCTGAATGAGACATATCAAAGCATTGCGATTCAAGAGCCATCACGACATATTGGCTTATCGCGTTATAAATGCGATAGGCAGGACCGTCGCGTTTCTAAGGTAGTAATCTATCCTGTTATCGATTTGGTTGTATCGACTCTGTCTAAAACATGACCGCTAGAGCCATCATGATTATGTCCTAAATCGATTTGGTTGTATCGACTCTGTATAAACGCGACCATGAGGACTGTCGCATTTTTGTTTGGGTAATCGATCTGGTAATCGATTCCTGTCTGAAAGGCGACCATCTATCCTATCGCGATTTAAACACGATAGGAAGGTCCGTCGCGATTCAGTAACTTTGTATAGAACCATGTTTTGACTGTGTATGGTCCTTTGAAGTGCGACGACTGAACATGTTGTGATTTAAAGGCCAACCCGAGACTATTTTAATGATCTGTTCAGTCTACCATATGCATGTCCTTATGTCATATCATGTCATGTAGCTATTCAATGGCTTAAAAATGACCAACCAATATGAAAACTATAAGAATATGAACATCTATTCTAAGTGTTAATGATTTATTGATTTCATCAACCACGTGATTGAAATGAGCAATGATTATACCCTGTCTTGTTCATAATTGGAAAGTGTTATGTGCTAAAATTACAGCAACCATGTGATAGATTGAATTGCATACATGTCATGATTAATTATTATAAGCTTTTTGGCTTGTTTTAAACCGATGGATTGTGGATTGAGACACGCTCTACACATCACATTGCACATATAGGCAGCCCTTTCTTGGGGGATTGGAAACTCACGGCTGGTCATTCCGTATCGGCAGTCTAATGACCTTTCTCTTAAGACCTCCGTAAATCTCCGTACTTTGTGGATTCCCTCATGGAGACCGAGTTTGTAGCTACCTGAACTTTTTGAAAAACAAAATATAATAATATTAAAAATTAATTCAATTATAAAATCAAAGAAAAGAGTATTTATTTAACCCATTAAGTGAAAAGAAATAATGGGCTTATTTAAAGGGACCACATAAAAGTTATTGGGCCAAAATAAGGATTTTTAAAGGAGGAATAATAGGAAAATACCGTAAATTCGTAACTTAAATATTGCCTAAATAGAAAAAGGGTATTAAAACATTAAAATAAGTAATTTATCACGTCCCGAGAATTACGCAGCGGATATTATTAATTAATTCGAGTCGATATTTCGAGACGTGGACAGTCGGCAAATAAGCCTCTAGCTAGCACGCACTAAATGTGTATCAACACAACATCATAATAGGGCCCAAATGTGAACTCAATTATAAATTGTATTCAAATCTCATATTTGTCTCAGATAAACTAATACAGGACTAAGACTCAATAAAAGCAAAAGTACAAACTACCTCACTTCCTACTACATTGTTCTAACACTAAAAAAAAACTAACTATAGATAGACTCATGTTTGGAACGCTCTTCACTCGGACGCATTCCCATCCTCGACTTGCTCTTCCTCTTGCACTTCATGGTCACCTAGATTGGGTAAAAGTAGGGAATGAGCAAACTAGCCCAGTAGGATTTATATCTCAATGTGCGGGCAATGATATAAGTGATTAACATTTTAGAACTAGGCAAGTACGATGAATGATATGCAAGTATGAATAAAACTCGTTAAAACTTGATATATAAAACAAGCTAGAGAGAGTGATTACGATAGAACAAGATTTGTGAACAAGATGACAAGATAGAACTAGCAATAGATCACTTTGTACAAGCACGCAAGATTTCACTTGATGTCAAGAACGTAAGATATCACTAATTGCATTAAATGCAGGATGGCCATATCACGCAAGCAAGCAAGCAAGAATGTACGAGCACGATCAAGTAACACTAATCCGGCACGTAGACACTAATGTACACCGAGAAAAGATCCATCAAGAATGTACACCAGGACATGTGTATGTGGTTATGTATCTATCATTCAACAAGCAAGAAAGTACTCCCAGCGCAGATGCAACGCCAGTAATCATTATACCCCATGGTTAACAGTATATCTACGACTCGCTGTCATTGGGGCTAGATTGGAGCCCTTGGACACACGCCGTGCCCTGTCAGCATCTCATGTAAATTTTTAAATGTAGATACCCACAGTCATTAATAATGGCCAATGAGAGTTTCAATAAGTAAGCAGGTGTAATGTCATGTCCATGATGATGATGGGAACAAGTAATAGGTAATTGAACATGATTTCATGATAACAATGGTCAAGAGATAAATTCGGCAGCATAACGGTACAATTTATACTTTTGTTCAATCTTTACATTAATGGCTTTAGTCTAGTTTGTAAGTCACACTCACGAGATCAAGAAGAGAAAGGAAGTGCACGCTATCTCCAGGGAACTTCAATGGTACAACCAACTCGTCGGCCATGTGGGAATCCATGGTCAGAGAAGATTTACGGAGGCCTTGGTGAAAAGGTCGCTAGTCTACCGATTCGGAATGACCGGTAGAGAGTTTCCAATTTCCCAAGAAAAGGCTACCTAACAGTGCTAGTGTGTAATGCGGTACGCGTGTCTCAATTCTCAAACCATCGGTCTCAAACTCGCAGGAAGCACTTGACAATATAACATGGAATAAAACTATGCACTTTAACAAGTCATGGTTTGCAAGATTTTATGATAACCATTATCATTTAAACGTGGAAGAACAGTAGGAAGATTAAATCACAAGAAACATGAATGGATCATAACATTTAAGGAGCACTTAGAATAACATTCATGTAATTAAAGCTTTTAAATGGGTTAATCAATTTTTAAGCCATTAAATAACAATCATGTAATGCTCAGACCCAAGACATGCAACCTACATAGTAAATATCATATTTAAACAGATCTTGGGTATATGCGGAAAACTATGCATGAAAACACGTGGTTTCAGGTAAAGTTCTGAGATCGCGACATATCCCTATAAGGAAGGCGACGGGGTCGTCAGATCAGGCAGGCAGAAGGTGACATGGGTACTGTCGCAACCAGAACGCGACAGAGGTACTGTCGCGACCCGACCTCAGAATGCGACATATCGGGCCGTCGCGTTCACAGGGTCTGCGCCTGAGCCCGACATGGATCTGACATGCTCTTGGTTCAGACTACCATGATTTGACACAGGGTGATATTCATGAAACGCCTATATCTCTCTATATGCTGATCTTTAGACAAAACTCACAACGTAGAAAATGTCGAGGACATCTATTTAAAGAACTTTTGTGTTGTGGGCTAGGTCTGAATCGGTCTCTAATTGCATGAAATACAGGAAGAACATGGTAAAGCCCTAAACATGCATGACTTCATGGTGACTTACATGTTAGACTTGTAACATGAGATCTACTGATATTTGGACAAAACGTCTAATATAAAAGATGACAAGGACAACTAGTATAAGAACTTTGTTGTTGGGGTTTTAACTTAATTCGGTATTTAACCTTGTGAAAACATGAGTAAGTGAAAGTTAAATGCAACCAGAAAACGCAGTATCATGCATGACTCTATTACAAAGTTTATAACTCTCTAAATAATGATCTTTAAGCAAAACATTTAACATGAAAGATGACCATATCGATTAATACAAGAACTTTCATGTTGGAGGTTTGACCTACTTCGGTCTTAAATCTCAAGCAAAATAGGAAGAACCTAAGGCTAACTGCAAACCCGAAAACACAGTATTATGCATGACTCTCTTACGGGGTTCATAACTCTCTAACTAAAGAGTTTTAGACAAAACGTTGAACATGAACGATGATAGTGACTACAAGTAGAAGAACTTTTATGTTGATGATTTAGTCTAATTCGGTCTCAAATCATGTGAATAATAAGAAGAACGGGAAAAGCTCTAACAGTGCGCGACTTTGGTAAAACACTTATAATTCAAAATCTACTAAATGAAATTCGATGAAACCAGTGGGAAATGAAAGTGAACTTGATTCTCTACACATTGGTATAGGATATGTTAAGGTTTGGCCCGAGAAAACCTACCTTTGGTCGACTTCAAGAGAGTGGTTTGTGCAGGTCGCAGCAGATGAGAAGGGGAAGAAGAACGGGTTCTTGTGGTCGTTCCACAGCTCCTCAGCCACCAAGAGCTCCTCCACACGACCCTAGCAAGTTCTAAATTCGTTCCTAGGGTTTGGGTGAAGAGTATTTAAGTAACCATAGTGTTTAGGAGTCCTATTACAACTAGGAAAGGAGGGTTTCGGGATTGACATGTTTGGTTTTCTATTTTTGATGATTTCCTCCTCCCTTTGAGTGTGTGAGGCATTAGGAAACCTCCCCTCACAGTTAGGCACGAATTTGGGTTGCCATGAATGCATGATTGCATCCCAATTCAACTCTAATTGCCTCTTTTTAATTTCAGCTTATTTATGGTTACGAATTTCTATGTATTTTCTAGCTTTATTTGATTTTTGGGCCAAATGTTGTCCATTGGCCCAATTATGATAATGGGTCATCAATATATAATGTTGGAAGTCTCCCCAACACTTTTATTTAATTTTTGATTGCGTCGTATTTCCGTGTTAACGGTTTTCCGACTTGTTTCCTTATTTAGATAATCGATCACAATAACTCTCAAACCTAGCCAAATGATTTTTATTGAACCAAATTTCTTGAGGGGTCATTAGAGGATATTATTTGAAGTCCATATATGATTTTTATTTAATTTTCTGACTCATCCACGTACGTGTGATAATGATTTTACGACTTATTCATGAATTACGATAATAAGTCGCGAAACACTTTAAACTTGGCTAATCTGATTTTTCTTGGCACAAATTTCTTTGTGAAAATTTAGTAATAATATTTAGGGTTGATTTATAATTTTTACGGAATTTTTCGATGTGTTTTAGCACACACGATAATGGTATGTATGTTTTAAATACTTTGATATTATGGAAATTATTTATTTCCATTTACTTGAATTTTTATGTAATTAAAATTTTCGGGGTTCTACATAATTTGAGTTGAAATTGGACTCCTAACCCTACCCTAATAGGTTGGCCACGAATTTGCATCCCAACCTAACCCAATTAGGAGTTGGAAAGCTTGGAAGGTTGAAAGTGTAAGGAATCGATCAGAGCGCAGCAGAAACGCGATTCCCTCCGGTAGATATCGTTGCCGACGATCGCAATCGAACAAAAATGGAGAACCCGCACGTAGGAAGATCCGATCTTTACCTTTGCGCGGTTGCGAAACTCCCGAATCCGGGGAGGAGGTAGCGCTGGAGGCGCTGGTGCTTCAAGCCGTTCAGGTATCCGGCCTCTAGACGTATCCACGCGAGCTCCGGACGCAGACGGGATCTCCTCGGTCTCCACGCGTCTCCCAGATCTCAACTCCACCATGTGCCATGAGAGAGAAGAGGTGGGGTTGCCCTAGGAGAGAGAGGAGGCGGCGGCCAGGGAGAGAGCCTGGAGCTTGGCCCAGGGTTTGACTCATCGCTAATATTTATAGACACTGCGGTTTTTCACAAAAACCCAGTTATTGTCTATAACGACCATCCTGCCCAGTCTGCTCGAAACTCTATTGCGTGTGACCCTCTAGGCCCAAGTGCTAGTCCAGTTTTCAGCCCATTAAGCCCAATAAATCTTTATTGACTTACTGTAATGAATAATATCTCATATTATTAATTACACAATCAATTATCGTCTCACGATAATTGACCAGGCTTCCAATCAAGTTGGGTTCCAAGCAACACCACTTGATCCTGGAAAGCATTGGGGTTCAGCAACCCAATCAAGGAACCCTTTTCTGTCATCAGTTACCACGTGACTATAATCCTTCGCTCGTACAATGCTCTCAAGTGCACTTAGGGTATGGTCAACTGTCAAACCCTAATGTGTGTACTCACTTGGTTTAGATGCTGCATAACAATATCAGAAAACTCCTTTTCTGATAAGTAGTCTTGCCCTGGCCAGGGACTATCAGGCATCTTTCCCTAGAGCATTCACTCTCTTATTACCAAGAGCGAGCGATCCCATATTGACCACACAATCACCTTCGAAGGTATTCCGCTAGATCCGAACACTTAACTGATTAAGACCTCATGACTAGAGATCTATAAGTCCAGGTCAAAACCCAGAAGTCCACCAACAAGATGCCCTTGGTGTCTCAGGTCTAAGGACCAATCACGCCACTGTGATAATGAATCTAACTGGTTGACAGTTAGGTAACATTACCATCCAGCGATTCATAACGGATCAGTTCAGTGAACTCATTCTCCAATGAGCACCTACAGATTCACCTTAGTGTCTCCACACAAGTGACTATGAGACCAGTCACCCTCATCATATGAGCAGGTGCAACCTGTACTAGTCTAACCGGATATTCGATGTCCTTCTCGAATATCCTCCGACTATGAACAATTAAGAATATACGTTTAAAGGGTATTAATCTCATTGTTATGATCTCATCATAATTAATATCCATTGCTCATACTCATGGACTTCATAATGAAACGATAAACGAATTACACATAATGAATATAAAAGCCTTATTATTATTATTAAAGAACAAGATTGTACAAGTTATGATTGGCTTGAGGACATCCATAACTAACAGAAAGGAAATAGAAAATCTCATAATTAAAGAGGAATAGGAGTTGTAATAGGGAAGGGAAACCCTAGGAGCATAAATAATCTCTACACTGTCCATGGCCAGCCCTAACATGTTGTTGGGGCTTGCTGGACAAGGAGAGGAGGCCAAGGAGCAGAGGAATTCATGGGGCGAAGGCTTGACCAAGCTTCAACCCGTGTTTTTCAAGTTCTAACCCTAGAAGATCAAACAAGTCAAAGGTAGGCATTCTCACGAGAAAAAGTCAATTAATTTCATCTGTAGATTGTCCCATACATCAGGAACAAAACCCCTCTTGTTTCATAATTTTTCATTGAGTCAATCTTTTATTCTTGATTTTTGAAGTTCTACAACTATCGTGACCCTGAACCTTCATCTTGATTCTAGATCTCCATGTATACTCAACCCCATGCCATGAAATTTTAACTGGAGATCCTGATGATAGTTAGGCATCATTTACCCATAAAAGTCCTAATTTTCATCCATCCTACTTCTCAAATTAATTCTTTTATCTCTATTGTACACTGTACCATGTTCCTCGTGAATAAACTTGGTTGAAGCATGCCGAGATCATGTCTACGTTAAAATTCATATTTACTGGAAGTACTCTTGCATGTTTAGATCTGTTTAGAACTAGTTTCATGAATTTTCATCATTCGTGCAATTAGTTATGAATTTTTGAACAACCCTATGTCAAAATAAGAAAGGTTTAGACCGCAATCCAAGGCCTGTCCTTTTCCCGCTCAGACTCAGGCGCAGGACCTGAGAACGCGACGGCTCGATAGGTTGCGTTCTCAGGGATGATCACGACAGAGCCACCCGTCGCGTTCTGAACGCGACAGGCACTGGCGTCGCATTTTGGCAGCCTGCTCTGACCGACCCGTCACGTTCCTTGCATGACCCTGTCGCGTTCTGATTAGATCATGTCGCGACCCTTACAGGGGTATGTCGCGATCTGGGGATTTTGCATGTAAACCCATGATTTGTGATGCTCTAACTTTCTATAGTGTTTATACTCCTTGTTAACAGTCATACATGCAGTAAATACATCTATTATAAATCGAATATATATTGAGAGAATTAAAAGACATGCACATGACCTCTTTCTATCTATGATTTCTTTTAAACATACACACACTTGAACCATCCAATATGGCTTAACTTGGCGTGAAAATATCTCATAATACATCTGGTAATTTAGTTCAATTATATAATTAAATTGCCTTAATTTAAATGAACTTGTCTTCATTTTCTCGCGATGTTTTGGGAATACCGTTACCGACGCTCCACTGTTCTAGAAGTCCTCTAGAACGTGAAGCACTTGTTTCTATATACGCACTTTCTCTTGACTTGGACGAACTCTCCGTCGGATATTCCTTTTGCCGGACTAGTGAATCCTTGTTCAAGGCCTCCGTAAGTCTCCTCTGTCCATGAATTTCCACATGGTCGACGAGTTGGTTGTACCTTAACACCTATGATACCCTTTAGGGATCAGTAAGATCTAACCGGCTTTAGTTGCTCTCACTCTTATCTAGAATCACGCCGGACCTCTGGACCTACGCATAACATGGCCCGTGGAAGGGTAGTGAATTCCACCTGACTGCTGACACCAATCGCACATGTTGTGCAACCGTTACTATCGCCCGTTTACTCGATGTTTCATATGCAATGACCACTAGTTCTCATCTATACTCTACTTGCTCATCTATTCATTACTCTCTCTGCTATCTCGTCTATTCATCTAGTGCTCTTATCTATTTCTTGGTACTCTCTATTGGCCATTGACTGATTGTCTAAAGATAAACAATATAACCAATGTCTGGCAATATATAAAGGGCTCGGTCTGGTCCTGGGATGTGCGCCTAAAAGTGCTATTTGCCCACTGAAGTTAAACGACTAGAGTGTTTGGCATTACACTCGAGTGCTATCTATCTCGACTATCTAAATGATAATCAAAAGTGCTATACTATACTTGTTGTGCTATTGCTATACTCAGTGCTATTTGTGCTATGACCATTCTACTTTTTGTGCTATGCTCGACACTGGTGCTATAATTAGAAACTTGTGTTATTTCAACCATATGCTATTGTGCTATCTTTTACATTAGTCGACTCTCTCGCTCTATCATTAGTCACTCTGCCTTTTTAATACATTAATCATTTAAAGCATGCTTGATCCTGAGATTTAAGTCCTACTGGGTGTTATCGCTTACCCTGCGTTATTTGTTATGTGTTCTCAGGTGAGACCGAGGAAGAGACTTACACTCAAGAGGATGAGAATGACCAAGAGTGAAGTCAGGCATACCCTAGCATCTTAGTAGCTATTAGAGTTTGAGTTTAGTCTTTTACTTTTATTCAATGTAATTGGGCCCTATACAATGGCTCTGATATTAGTGGTTGTAACTAGACATTGGAAATTATTAATGAGATGAATTTTCTTTAGTATTTATTCTTGTCTAATAGTTTGATGTCTAGTACTCGCTCTGTACCCATTTTACTTGCAACTGCCTCGCGTTTTGATATTCCGCATCGGGGCATGACAATTTTTTGGTATTAGAGCCTAAGTTGTTCTTAAGTATAGGATGATCTAGATTGACCAGCCTCGACTAGAGTCAGTTTTCCTACCTATGTGAGATGTGGTTAGAACCATGGGTAACTAGCTAAAATGAACTCATACACGCACAAATTAAATTCCACACCAATATCATAACAAGTTATTTTTGTAGGAACTTAAGCTAGCCAAGATGACTGCTGAACGTGCTCAGATGAGGGGCATGCAACAAACCATCCAAGAACTCACTCGTGCGCTTCTGCAGACGGCACAAGGTGGAGGAAACCGCGACGATGAAGGCGAGCTGCATCCTAACTTTAGGAGCTTGAACCCGCCTAGGTTCTGTGGTTCCACGGATCTGGATGAGGCCGAGCACTGGCTGAAGGAGACGGAAAGAATTTTTCGTGTCATGCAATGTGCAGCAGGAGATAAGCTGCTATTGGCTACGTTCCAATTAGAGAAGGACGCCCACGTTTGGTGGGAGTCTGTGGAAGCGACCAGAGCAAATGGTCAATTGACTTGGGCTGAATTCAAAAAGGCATTCAACTCCAAGTACTTCTCGGAGTGCATGCAAGAAAGGAAGGCTGCAGAGTTTGCTGCTCTTAAATAGAGAAGCCTGTCTGTGGCCGAATATCAAGCCCAGTTCTCAAGACTGGCAAGATATGCTGAACAGTTAGTGAACACTGAAAAGATGAAGGCTAAGTGCTTCCTCAATGGCCTTAAGCCTCAGTACATTATGCAACTAGCACCTCTCGACATCCAGACCTATGCCGAGATGGTAAAGAAAACTCAACTACTAGGTGATGCTACGAACTTTACTGACCATATCATAGGGAAGTTCGTGAAGAAGGAAATGACATCTGGTCCATCACCTGCTAAGCTGACCAACAGAAAGAAGCGTCCCTTCAACATCACGGAGGGACCCAGCTAAGAAAGGAAACCCAAAGCTATTGTCCCCAACACTCCAGCGAAAAACAACTGCAAGCACTGTGACAAGTCAGGTCACACAACAGATGAATGCTGGAGGAAAGTTGGCGCATGTCTGCGTTGTGGAAGCCACGAGCACCAAGTGCCCACAACTGAAGGAAAATGAAAGGCACCCTAATGTGCCTAAGAAACAGGGCAGACTGCAAGCCCTGCATGATGAAGAGCCCACTGAGGAAGGTGGTGTGGTAGAAGGTACCCTACAAGTTTTCTCCTTATCGACATTTGTTTTATTTGATATTGGAGAAACAAATTCATTCATATCTCAAAACTTTGCTGATACTTTTAATGCTAAACCTATATCCATGGGATGTGAGTTCTCTGTCACAACACCACAAGGAGAAAGGAGAAATTGAACAAATACTTTCCATCTGCCGATGTAATGATCGGTGACCATAACCTAAAAGCTGACCTGGTGTGTATGCCCATGGAAGGCTATGATGTCATTTTGGGAGCCAACTGGTTGTCCACTTACGGGTCAAGTGTCGATTGTAAGAAAGAGAAAGTTACTTTTAGTGATTTCCCTAAGTTGTCATTCACTGAGATTAGACATAAAAGACAGATGTCTCTAGTCTCTACCATAAAGGCCCACAATATGATAAGGAAAGGTTGCATTGCTTTCCTTGCGGCTGTAGTAGTTGAAAAGAAGGGCTCTAAAATAGAAGACATACATATAGTCCAGGATTTCTCTAATGTGTTCCCCGAAGATCTGCCAGGGATTCCCCCGAAACGAGATGTCAACTTCGCCATAGAGTTGATCCCTGGAGCTGCCTCGGTATCACGACAACCGTACTGGATGTCACCTGCCGAGCTGAAGGAATTGAAGGAGCAACTGATGGAGTTATTAGAGAAGGGGTTCATTAGACCAAGTACTTCCCCATGGGGAGCACCTGTGCTATTCGTTAAGAAGAAAGATGATCGATGAGGCTATGCATCGACTATCGTCAACTCAATCAACTAACCATCAAGAATAAGTATCCATTACCTCGGGTCGATGAACTTTTCAACCAAATATCTAGAGCTCAATATTTCTCCAAGATCGACCTTCGATCTGGCTATCACCAAATAAGGATCAAGGATGACGATATCTTCAAAATGGCTTTCAGGAGCAGGTATAGACACTATGAATTCGTCGTTATGCCTTTTGGTCTAACCAATGCTTTTGCAGCCTTTATGCAACTTAAGAACAACATATATCGGCCATACCTTGACAAGTTCGTGGTCGTCTTCATCGACGATATCCTTATATATTCAAAGACCAAAGAAGAACATGAAGAACATCTGAAGGTAGCACTGCAAGTCTTGCGACACAAAAAACTGTATGCAAAGCTGAGCAAGTGCAAATTCTAGCTCAAAGAAGTGTCCTTCTTGGGCCATGTCATCTCAAAGGACGGCATCTCTGTTGATCCCTCCAAAGTCGAAGTTGTACTCAATTGGGAGAGACCAACCAACGACACAGAAATCAGAAGCTTCTTAGGACTGGCTGGCTACTACAGGCAGTTCATAAAGGACTTCTCAAAGATCGCCGTTCCTCTCACCCGTCTGACACAAAAGGAGAATCCCTACTCCTGGAGTAAAGAGTGTGAGAAGATTGTTTTACCTCAGCACCTATTCTCGCTCTTCCAATAGAGGGAGAAGGTTTCTCTATCTATACTGATGCCTCAGGAATTGGGCTAGGTTGTGTATTGATGCAAAAGGAGAAGGTCATTGCCTATTCTTCAAGACAACTGAAGACGCATGAGGTCAACTACCCTGTGCATGATTTAGAGTTGGCTGCCGTGGTCTTCGCCTAAAAAATCTGGAGACATTATTTGTATGGAGAGCAATTCACTGTCTACTCAGACCACAAGAGCTTGAAGTATTTATTCTCCCAGAAGGAACTCAACATGAGACAGAGAAGATGGCTAGAATACCTAAAGGATTTCGACTTTAATATCCAATACCATCCAGGCAAGGGAAACGCCATGGCTGATGCTCTTAGTAGAAAGCCAATGACATCTGTTTCGAGTCTAGTCCTTGGCGAGATGTGACTACTAGAACAATTAGCAAGGTTAGACTTGAATATTGAACATAGGGATGACCGAGTCTTGATTGCTAATATCAAGATTCAATCCGACATGCTGGAAGAGATTAAAGCTAAAAAAGACAGCGATCCATTCTTGGATCACGTCAAGGAAACCTTAGCCGAGAAACCTAACTGGTCTATGACCGAGGATGAAAGGCTGGTGTTCTAAGGGAGGACATGCGTCCCTGACAATGAAGAAGTGAAGAAGAAATTAATGGATGAAGCTCACAAGACAAAGTACAATACTCATCCTGGAGGTACCAAAATGTATCAGGACATGAAAAGAACGTTTTGGTGGCCAAACATGAAGAGAGAGGTAGCCGAACATTCCGCTCATTGCCTTACTTGTCAACAAGTAAAGGCAGAACACATGCGCTCTGCTGGCGTGCTTAGACCACTAGATATCCCAGAGTGGAAATGGGAAAGCATTGGCATGGACTTCATCATGGGCTTACCCAAGACTCGTGGTGGACTCGACGCCATATGGGTCATTGTCGACCGATTAACCAAATCCGCTCACTTCCTCCCTATAAAGAGTAAGTGGTCGGTAGAGGTACTAGCTGCCTTATATGTCAAGGAGATAGTGGGATTGCACGGAGTTCCATCATCTATTGTCTCAGATCGGGATTTGAGATTTACGTCCCACTTCTGGAAAGGACTGCAAAGTGCACTTGGTACTAAGCTCAACTTTAGTACCGCATTCCACCCACAAACTGATGGGTAGACTGAGAGAACCAACCAAATTGTTGAAGACAAGTTGAGAGCCTGTACCATAGACTTCCAAGGTTATTGGAACAAGCACCTATCCCTAATTGAGTTCGCCCATAACAATAGTTACTAGGTGAGTATTAAGATGGCACCGTTCGAAGCACTATATGGTGGAAACTGTACATCTCCTGCATGCTAGAATGAGGTTGGAGAACATCAATGGCTAGGACCAGACATGGTACAAAATACAACAAGAGACATTCAGGTAATTAGAGATCGACTCAAGATTGCTCAGTCCAAACAGAAGAGCTATGCTGACAAGAGAAGGCGAGATTTAGAATTTCAAGTTGGTGATCATGTACTAAAAGGTGTCACCTACTCGTGGCATCCAAAGATTTGGTGTAAAAGGGAAGCTCAGTCCTAAATTCATCGGTCCTTTTGAAGTGCTCAAAAGGGTCGGTGAGGTTGCATATCGACTGGCGTTGCCACCAAACTTGGCATGCGTACACAATGTGTTCCATGTATCCATGCTTAGGAAATATGTATATGATCCTATGCATATCATTCGCCATGAGAAGTTGGTGTTGAACAAGGATATGACATATGAAGAGAAGCCAGTCAAGATACTAGAACAAAAGGTGCAACAACTCAGGAACCGTCCCATCCATGTGGTTAAAGTCCTATGGAATAATCATGGAGTGGAAGAAGCCACATGGGAACCGAAAAGAATCATCAGACGGAACTACCCCAATCATTTCGGTAAGACATTCTCTCTATTATGGTCATATGAATTTGGGGACCAAATTCCTTTAAGAGGGGGAGGATGTAGCAACCTGAATTTTTTGAAAAATAAAATATAATAATATTAAAAATTAAGTCAATTGAAAAATCAAAGAAAATAGAATTTATTGAACCCATTAAGCGAAAAGAAATGATGGGTTTGTTTAAAGGGACCACATAAAAGTTATTGGGCCAAAATAGGGATTTTTAAAGGAGGAATACTAGGAAAATACCCTAAATTCGTAACTTAAATATTACCTAAATAGAAAAGGGGTATTAAAACATTAAAATAAGTAATTTGAGTTGGAATTGGACTCCTAACCCTACCCTAATAGGTTGGCCATGAATTTGCATCCCAACCTAACCTAATTAAGAGTTGGAAAGCTTGGAAGGTTGAAAGGAAATAGGAAATCTCGTAATTAAAGAGGAATAGGAGTTGTAATAGGAAAGGGAAACCCTAGGAGCATAAATACTCTCTAAACTCTCAATGGTTGGCCCTAACACGTTGCTGGGGCTTGCTGGATAAGGAGAGGAGGCAAAAAAGCAGAGGAATTCGTGAGGCGAAGGCTGTACCAAGCTTCAACCCGTGTTCTTCAAGTTCTAACCCTAGAAGATCAAACAAGTCAAAGGTAGGCATTCTCACGAGCAAAAGGCAATTAATTTCATCTGTAGATTGTTCAATATATCAAGAACAAAACCCCTCTTGCTTCATAATTTTTCATCGAGTCAATCTTTTATTCTTGATTTTTGAAGTTCTGCAACTATCATGACCCTAAACCTTCATCTTGATTCTAGATCACCATGTATACTCGACCCCATGCCATGAAATTTTAACTGGAGATACTGATGATAGTTAGGCATCATTTGCCACTGAAAGCCTTAATTTTCATCCATCCTACTTCTCGAATGAATTCTTTTATCTCTATTATACACTATACCATGTTCCTCGTGAATAAACTTGGTTGAAGCATACCGAGATCATGTCCACTTTCAAATTCCTATTTACTGGAAGTACTCTTACATGTCTAGATCCATTTAGAACTAGTTTCATGAATTTTCATCACTTGTGCAATTAGTTATGAATTTTTGAACAACCCTATGTCAAAATATGGAAGGTTTGGACCGCAATCCAAGGCCTGTCCTTTTCCCGCTCGGACTCAGGCGCAGGACCTGAGAACGCGATGGCCTGATAGGTTGCGTTCTCAGGGATGATCACGACAGAGCCACCCGTCGTGTTCTGAATGCGACAGGCGCTGGCGTCACGTTCTGGCAGCCTGCTCTGACTGACCCGTCACGTTCCTTGCATAACCCTGTCGCGTTCTGATTATACCCTATCGCGACCCTTACAGGGGTACGTTGCGATCTGGGGTTTTTGCATGTAAACCCATGATTTGTGATGCTCTAACTTTCTACAGTGTTTATACCCCTTGTTAACAGTCATACACGTAGTAAATACACCTGTTATAAATTGAATATATATTGAGAGATTTAAAGACACGCACATGACCTCTTTCTATCTATGATTTCTTTTACACTTGCACACACTTGAACCATCCTGTGATGGCCCTCATTATACCGGTACGGTTATACCAACCCACGTCGGTATAGCGAGAGTCCTCACAGTGGGACATTTACCCAAACGATACATACAGCTGAGATACACGCGAATATACAACAGAGTAGCGGAAGTAAAAGACAACTGTCTCCATACATTCATCATCCACATTTAACATACATGAAGTTTGCAATTAACAATAAAGAACTAAAAGTTCACATAATTTAAATTGCTGAAATAGAAATACATAATGTCCACACTTATACATTTTTTTCATGATACTCTAATACAATGTTCAAATTACATACTATGAAATACACAAGTTACAAAGAACTCCAAAGTCTAATCTCCGTGCTCGGAGTCCGTCTCCACTGTCTCCTCCAACGGTGCCACGTCACCAACTACACCTGTACGCCGAAGCAAGGAGTGAGTCCAAAGACTCAGCAAGCAACACTACTCATAACATACACATATAAGTCATAGGGGTTTCTACATGCACATTCAAAATTTAAGACACATGGCATGCTAATCATTTGAAGGTTTCAACCTATCATTAAAGTTTTACAATTTGATACATGAATCATGCTTTCAGATTTCTAAGAATAAAACTCTACCTATCACATGCTCTCTATTCAATTTACTCATGAAATTTTGTCTTTAAAGGACCAAGACATGAGAGCTACTAGCATGAACATTGTGCATATATGAAAGGAGAACACGACTAGCATGGATCTTACATGTTTTTAAACACATACATAGACATTTTCACATGCTTTAGGTTGCTGGTTTCACATAGTTTAATGGCTGAAAACCTACACATGAGAGCTACAATATTGCTTAAAACAAATCATGTGAACAACCAATCATGCTACTTGCATACGTGCTCATCAATTATCCCTATAATGGATTCTAGGCATTTTTGCACACATAAACATGATAATAACAACATGAATTTACTGATTTCACATGGTTTCAGATTTGTCTCACATGGATTGATTTCAATAACATATCCTCACATCTTTAGTTTCACATTTTCTTTACACAAGTTTCATCTTTCACATGGTTACACTTTGCACATACACATTCACATTGCTCACTTACACATTTACACATGAACACATACACATTACACATTTCACATTACACATTTTAGGTGCCATGACACATAGTCCAAACCACCAAAGAATGACATATACACATCACATTACACATAGACGCCATCTAGGCATTCCAATGGCGACTCTTGGACTACGCAGACCGGGAGAACAAGTCTCCACCCTAACTAGTGGTACTTGTCCACCTCCAGGATTTCCCCCTAATGCCCTTAGGGTCACTTACACACTAAACTTTCTCAGGGGGACTTTTCCCTGATACAGCTCCACTGCCCTCTACGGAAGCAGTGTCACATTGGCACAGTTACACATTACACATTTTACCGATTTACACATGGTTTTACACATATCATTATTCATCTCATTCACTTTCTCACTCATATGCATTTCTCTGTTTTTCCTGACATGGCACTACAGATTTCAGGAGTTTAGCACACAGTCAATTTCACCAATCAAGTTGGGTTTAAGCAATATCTAATCACATTACGATAACATACATAGATTACTATATTTCACAAGGAAAACACATAACTTCTTATGTACTGGTCCAAATGACCTGAAATTTTAACCACATGCTATTTTTGGGTTCTAGATCATACATTCAATTTTCATATTTTTCTGAGATAATTGGGATTTACAGTAAATAAAACACCTATTTAGCATGCCATTCATAATTTAAGTTGATATGGACTTATACACAAGTCAAAATTCTAGCAAGCTACTGTTTGAACAGAGATTACTATTATATGCATGATTTGAGAATACAAAATTTCCCTAAATCATACAACCATAGATCAATCATCACAATCTTTCTTGCATGCCTTTTTAATTACCGAACCGAATTTATTAGCAACTCATGCAAGCATGGACAACTTATCAAAAATTTAGTATACATACACAGACCCACTAATCCTCATGATCTGACAAAACTGAGGCATTCAGATTAGTCCTAACCACAAAGCATGGATTGGCAAGACTATCAACAATTCATGCTTACACATTCATGGGATACAATATTCTAACATTCACCACCACACATCACACTCATCCACAGACCACATTTGACAGTACACATAGTGTATATACCATATATCCTCATCACGGAAACCATACCGAAAATAGTGTATAGGAAGGGCAGAACAGGTCACTGTTCTGTCCAGAAGAACTTGGCGGCAGTCTCTGGCCGCTGACTCAGGGTCAGCGGCATGGTCGATGGACACCAAGCATGATCTCAGCATCCATTGACCTTGCCGTCAATGCAGGTCAGTGCAAAAACATAGACCCGAGCTCTCAAGTTTGGGTGAATGGGAGGGTCTAGGACTCGAGGGAAAATTCATAAAAATATTAGAAACGACCTAGACACATACGGGGACATTATGGTTAGGTCACTTGCCTTTTAAAAATTGCTCCAAAGGGTCTAGGGTGTTGGTGAAGCCCTCCTTGGGCAGTCCCAAGAAGGTGCAGAAACGCCTCCTAGATCTTCTTCCTCTGGGCTCCTGGATGATCTCCACAGCAGGGGGATGTCGGGGAAGCCTCCTCCTTTGCTCCAGCTATCTTCTTGTCGGAGAAGATGGCCGGATCTAGCTCCAGGAAGTCTGATCCTTGGGTGCAAAAGGGTGGGTGTTCTCACAGCTCAGAACTAGGGTTTTTCTCCTGGTTTCTCTCTTGCAAAGGTGAAGAGAGGAGTGGGGAGAGGCAGATCCGGGTTCAGACATAAGGGGAGGCCTCTCTCCCACTCACAAGGTGACATGACAGCTCTCAGAGCCGTTGGGGACAGCCCCCCAATGGCTGGGCTTTCTTGTTTCAGAGGTTTCTGGCTCTGCTGCGCATGCAGGCCAAAGAAATAGGCGTCCATATCGCTCGACGCCAGGATTAGTGTTGGCGTCCATCTCTGGACGCTGACACTACCTCAACGGCTAGGGGTTGACGCCAAGGTGGCCTTCGGCCAGAACTCTAAAATATGCAGAAAACTATGCATACCATGCATATATACATGCAATATGTATATGGTAGTGTATCCATACTATCACCATTCAATACATGCATTATTTACATATAGTATAAACACATGCATACATAATTGTACTAAGTAATACGTACGTAAGTATGTATATACATACACAAGCACAAGTATACACACACACCAATACAAATAATGTGACAGAAATTCGAGGGCCTTACACATCCAATATAACTTAACTTGGTGTGAAAATATCTCATAATACATCTGGTAATTTAGTTCAATTATATAATTAAATTTCCCCATTTTAAATGAACTTGTCTTCGTTTTCTCAAGATGCTTTGGGAATACCGTTACCGATGCTCCACTGTTCTAGAATTCATCTAGAACGTCGAGCACTTGTTTCTATATACACACTTTCTCTTGACTTGGACGAACTATCCGTCAGATATTCCTTCTGCCAGACTAGTGAATCCTTGTTCAAGGCCTCCGTAAGTCTCCTCTGTCCATGGATTCCCACATGGTTGACGAGCTGGTTGTACTCTAACACCTATGATACCCTTTGGGGATCAATAAGATCCATACGGCTTTAGTTGCTCTCACTCTTATCTAGAATCACGCCGGACCTCTGGACCTACGCATAACATGGCCCATGGAAGGGTAGTGAATTCCACCTGACTGCTGACACCAATCGCGCGTGTTGTGCAACTGTTACTATCGCCCGTTTACTCGATGTTTCATGTACAATGACCACTAGTTCTCATCTATACTCTACTTGCTCATCTATTCATTACTCTCTCTGCTATCTCGTCTATTCACCTAGTGCTCTTATCTATTTCTTGGTACTCTTTATTGGCCATTGACTGATTGTCTAAAGATAAACAATATAACCAATGCCTGGCACTATATAAAGGGCCCGGTCTGATCCTGGGATGTGTGCCCAAAAGTGCTATTTGCCCGCGGGAGTTAAATGACTAGAGTGTTTGGCATTACACTCGAGTGCTATCTATCTCGACTATCTAAATGACAATCAAAAGTGCTATACTATACTTGTTATGCTATTTCTATACTTTGTGCTATTTGTGCTATGGCCATTCTACTTTTTGTGCTATGCTCGACACTGGTGCTATAATTAGAAACTTGTGCTATTTCAACCATATGCTATTGTGCTATCTCTTACGTTAGTCGACTCTCTCGCTCTATCATTAGTTACTCTGCCTTTTTAATACATTAATCATTTAAAGCATGCTTGATCCGTAGATTTAAGTCCTACTGGGCGTTATCACTCACCCTGCATTATTTGTTAAGTGTTCTCAGGTGAGACCGAGGAAGAGACTTACACTCAAGAAGATGGGAACAACCAAGAGTGAAGTCATGCGTACCCTAACGTCTTAGTAGTTGTTGGAGTTTGAGTTTAGTCTTTTACTTTTATTCAATATAATTGGGCCCTATAGAATGGATCTGATATTAGTGGTTGTAACTAGACATTGGAAATTATTAATGAGATGAATTTGCTTTAGTATTTATTCTTGTCTAATAGTTTGATGTCTAGTACTCGCTCTGTACCCGTTTTACTTGCAACTGCCTCACGTTCCGATATTTCACGTCGGGGGGTGACAGAGTTGGTTGTACCAATGAAGTACCCGGAATATAGAATGCACTTCTCTTCTTATCATCTTCTCATTAGAGTGTTTTGACATTGAAACTAAGCCATTAAGTGTAAAGATTGAACTAATGTAATTAAGCCGTTATGCTGCCAAAATTTACTCAGGAACATATATTTACCTTGTTCTCTATAATCATTGACATGACCTTTAGTACATACTGTTCATTGATTAGAATTCATATTGGCCATAAATGAATGAATGGAATTACCAAAAACTATTGGAACTTTGGTTCACAACCATGCCTGTGCAAATAGGGCCCAGTCTGGTCTTGGGAGGAGCACCCAAATTACTTATAAATTGCGAGAGTATATAATCCATTGAGGTGTCTGGAAATCACCTAATTGAATGCAAGATTGATCTGGGTAATTTCCACACTATTATTGAATCATTGAATGATTGATTGATTGATTGAATTGTTATATGTGAAATGGCCAAATCTATTGTACACGTCATTGTTCATTGATTCCAATATGTCATTGTCCATTGGAATTCTACGGAATTCAACTTGCGATATCTATTGTACATGCTACATGCTATTGAATCTCCTCTATATTTCAAGTGATAGTACTATCATCTATCTCATTGATAATCATTCCGTCCTACATGAGAATTCTCATGAATTGTTAGTGAACCATCCTCGTACATGTTATAGCTTGAAACAGTGTCCATCATTGTCGACATGGGTATTGCATGATGGTATTGCCACTGTTAATATGTTAATTACGTAAAGCATGCTGACACCATGAGATGTAAATCCTACTGGGTGCTAGTGCGCTCACACGTGTTTTCCTTAATATTTTTAGGTAATGAATATGAGGAATTGGAGAATGATGGGACTGGGGATGAGTGATTAGTTGCTCAACTGCACCCATTATATAGCTAGTCAGCCAAGATGATTAGAGTTGGAAGAGTCTATAATAGACAGGTTTATTTCCTTTAATGTCATATGTACTTTGAATTACAATATTGGGCCCTATGTTTGGCTCTGATGATGTAAGATTTTAAATTAGTTGAATGGAAATGAAATAAAGAGTATTTGGCTGGCAATATTATTGTCTCAAGTCTGTTGTTATACTTAGTTGTTACTCTGAATTACTCAACTGTGATACTCATACTCGTATCGCTCACGCACCCCGATATTTATTTTCCGCTGCTAAATGTCGGGGCATGACAATTTTCATCTATGGGTTGTTATATTATCCATCTAATTCCGTCCAACTCTTTCCTTCTTCTACAGTTAATATAACTCCATATTAATTGGCATGATTAGCATTGGTAAGACTACTAGGTTAGTTTGAATTTTTCCCTAAGTCGTCTCCCCCACTTAGGAATATATTAGCAAGAAAGGTACCATAAGACAAGTCTAGAGGATTAATAAAACTAGAATCTTTCACTATACCTCCTTTCGGGAGTTTCACCTAGATAACAACATTGAAACACCCTTGCCACTTGGGCACAACTTGGTTTCTCTCGGCTGAACTTTTAGCATGGGACAGTTGGGAATGGTGATCACGACTTCCACAATGCAGATAAGCGCCGACCATCTTCCAGCACTCGTTCTCTTGTTGTCCCGACTTATTGCAAAATTTGCAATTCTCCATGACCGGTTGCTCTTCCACCTTGATTTTCTTATTATTGCCGACGTCGTTTCCCCATTCGACCTCTTATTACTATTGTTTCTAGGGTGAATAGTCCTAGCAGTGTGGGGTGCTCCCTTCTATACATAAATTGGTCTTGCTACTTCTTTCCCTTTGAATCCCTCCAGCTTCACCAAGGTATCCTCCACCACTTGAGCCCGCTGGACCATCTCCGTGTAAGTACAGATGTTGAGTGGTCCCAACTTTTCAATAAACACAGGCCGCAACCGATCCATAAACCTGTTTACCTTTAGCTTTTTCATACCCACCAGGTGTGGGGCATATTGGGCCAAACATGAGAATTGGGCCTCATATTCGGCCACAGACATACCTTTCTACTTTAGTGCTGAAAATTATCAATTCTGAGAAATACTTTTCCCGAAAAGATCTCTAGGAACTCCTCCGATTCTGAATTGGTAACATTTGGTAGATGGGCCGATGTGGCCTTCCACCAAGATCTGGCTTCCTTGTTCAATTGGAAGGTCGCTAGTAGTACTTTCTCCTGTTCTACACACTGCATGACTTGAAATATTCTGCCCATTTCTTCCAACCAATTTTCTGCCTCGTCTAGGTCAAGGGATCTAGTGAAGCGAGGGGGGTTTATGCTACGAAATCTACGGTGCAAGTCACCAGCTCCATTCCTTGTACCAGCTTGTGCTCCTGCCTATACTACATTGTTGAGTGCTTGAGTTAGTCCTGCTACAATCTCTTGCATGGCTTGTCATTGAGCATGGTTACTCGCCATTGCTGAGGAATAATAAGGTTCTTGAGAAAAGGATAGTAGCCAATCATTTTCTTAATTTATGTACATGTTGTAAGTGGGGGTGTTTTATTTAGCATGTATGTTGAGCCTAAGAAATTAGCTTATCCCTAGCTCTACCATACTCACTAGGTGCCATATAGGAACCATTCATGACGTTAGTTGTTTGGGTATACCCTAAACATTGGACTTAAAATCCTTCTTTCTACCTAGGCTCTCAAACCACTAAACTATCCCGTCCCAAAGATGGTATTAGAAGGAATAATTGAGACATGAACATGCAGCAAATAAATCTCTAGAGAGCGAACAAGACAAACCACACAACGTACGTATGGCTTAGAGTAATAAATAAAAGTAACTTTATTCCATTAACTCAAATATGGTTTGATACATAAGTTGACTCAAGAAAAGGAAAAGTACATATTTCTCTTCACTACCTACTACATGGTTCTATGTTTCTCTCAAACTATAAGATTCTAGACATCATGACAATGACTTGATAATATACTGTGCACTCTTCACTCCAAGTCTTCCCCAATGTAAGCTTGTTCTTCCTCATCTATTTCTTGTTCTCCTAAAAAGGTTGGAAAGTAGGTAATGAGCGCACTCACCTAGTAGGATTTACATCTTCTATCAATGATATAAGTATTTAACATTTTAAAAGCTAAAAGGTATGAACATGATATCAGCTATGCAATTTAAAACAATGATGGCAAAACATGTCTAGCAAGTCATGTAGATAGCAAGAGATAAACAAAGTCAATAAGATTAACTGGCAAAAGAGTCGAGTTCAAGATGTCAAGATAGCAAGAACCATTATCTAGCAAGCATGAATGAGGGAACATGTACAAGATTGGCCATTTAACGAGCAAGTATGTAACAAGAATGTACTTTTCACGAGTAAGACAATAGGTCCACGAGTCAAGGATATGCACTGAGGATCTATGCCACCTTGGAATGCACATCATGAACATGTGTAATGTGGTGTTTTGTATCTAGCATTTACACAAGCAAGTACTCCCAGCACAGATGTAATGCCAGTAATCATTATACCCCATGGTTAAAAGTACATTTTTAACTCTCTGCTGAGGGGGCTAGACTACATGTAACGATGTGGCCTTCAGATCTGAGTTTAATGGTTCTGGTGTGGTGTTCATGACTAATATGTGGTCATAGAGCCTTGGTTGTGACCTTCGTGCCTTGTGTGGGTGTTATGGGCCGAAAATCTGGGCCCATATGACCCACAAGTTTTCTGCTGAAGAAGGTGACGAGGTATGTCGTCGCGTTTTGAAATGCGACGGCTTCCATGGTCGCATTATTCATATCGATTGCTGGATTGATTGTTGTGTTGCTCTTGAATGCGTCAGGTTGGTGCATCGTGATTTGTGACACGATGGGTGCCTACGTTGCATTCTTGGAATCGCCTTTGTGATGCGTGGCACTTTGGGTTCCGATTGGCGATGATTTCGCGTTTAAGGTTTAAACACGTTGTCTGCCTACGTCGCGATTTAGAGTTCACATTTAATGTTCTATTTTGGGCCAGACAGAGTAGAGTTGGCTCTGTCCAGATTGGAGCGGAGCTATTGCGGAGCTTATGTGGAGTTTCTGGCTTCCTGTGGCTGGTCTGGTGTGGGGTCCACGCGAGGAAGACATCAGGAGCATTCATGTGTTGGTGGTGTGGCGTTGTTTGTGAGATTTGGGTCCTTCGCATTGGTAGGGAGACTTCCTTTGTGATTTCATTTGATTTAAATGTTTTGGAATTTAGGAAATCATGCTATGGTAACGTATGGTAGTATATTTTAATAAATTAAATGGTAGTTTAAATGGTGTGTGGAATGGTTTTCTAGGAAGAGATGAGAGTTCAGTCGTCTGCCTGAGAAGGCGACGGGTTCAACCGTCGCATTTTGGTGAGAACACGATGGGCTTATCCAACGCATTTCTCTTTCGATTAACGTGTTAGTATCGATTGGTATGAATGCGTCACTTTGGTCCATCATGTTCTCGCATCCGATTGGCTTGAAGGCGACGCTATGGGTCATCACGTTTCTGCTGTTCCGATTGGTGAATATTGATTGGTGTAAACACGACAATGCGGGCCGTCATGATTTATACTTCAATTGTACCAATTGGTGTACAGGTGACGTATCGGGTCATCGTGTTTATGTCGAGACCTTGGGCCCTGTCACGGTCAACTTGTTGACGCGACCGGTGGGATCGTTGCAATTTGAAAGGCGACGTCTGTGTCCATCGTATTTTAGCTTCCAAGGTCTGTGTTGTGCTGGTTGGCAGTGAGGATCCTGTTTGAGCCTAGCCTTGGTCTTATGACTATGTTTGGTAGTGTTTAGGGTTTAGCTATTGGTAGTTAAGCATGTTATAGGATTAAGGGATTGGCTTATGGCTTATTAGTAAATTATGTTGATTATGCTAAGCATGTTAATTATGTTATTAAGGTTAAGTGGTTCATATGCATGGTTCATGTGTGTGGCTGCTATGGAGGTCATTTGTTAACCAATGATAAGCAAGTTGTAATGTGATTTATTGTAGTTTAAGGGTATGGCTTAGTAAGTAAGCTAAATAGTCGGCGTGGTTGTGTGTTGGTCGAGTTTGGTGGTCCAGCGCCTATTCCAGAATGCCTCTTCAGTCGGGTACCCCATGTTCTATATGAGCCAGGCACGTTGTGGTTTATTGTGCTCGAGGTTTGTCCGGGTACTGTGTGTACCGTAGAGGTCCGTGTCATCTTCCTAGACACCCTCACCTCTATGTTTGAGTTGTACATCCGGTAGAGGGGCAGTGACTTGTGTGTTGTGGGTGTACTCAGTCACTTGTATTGCGCTCGTGGTTGGGGGTACGAACACCAATAGACGTACGGGGCTCCAACTATTCCTGTTTTCCAGTGCCTTACTTTATGGAGCTTAGGCTAGAGTCCCAAAAGGTGCCAGGCATGGGCCTACAGTTGTGTGGTCTGCAGGTGTGGTGTTGGTTGGTCTCCATAGTTCTTTAGCTTTACAGTGTGGTTGTGGAGCAACAGTTGGACCTTTCATCCTTGACTTTGAGACTGAGAGGTAGTTCTTGTGTGGTGTTGTCCGGGTTGGATACTGGCGTCCTGAACTAGTAGTCTATACCCATGTGGTGGCGTCGTTCCTTCTGACTCGAGCTTTACAGTAGTTGTGGTTTGGTTGTGGTACATTGTGGTTTCAGGTACCTGTATCCTTCGTGGGTTGCTGGTTGTTATGGCACGTTGTGTGCCTGTGTTTCAGGTTGTGTGGTGGAGCTATGCTCCGTGGAGGGCGAGTTGTGTGACCCTCCACTTGTGGCATTTTTACCCTTTGTGGGTAGTTCTCCGATGTGTTTACTACCATAGGTTCTATGGTGGACTGGTTCCTTGTAGTCAGTCCCATTACCCTTCGTTGGGGATTGGCTTGTGGTTTACTCGTTGGCTGTTGTGGTGGACTGGTGTGTCTACACTAGTCCTATTGTTTCATTTACTTTCTGCGAGTTGTGGTAGCTAGTGGATTTATGTTAATGCAATTTATTTATGTTGATTGCTAGCACATTCTACCTCAGTAGTTCTCCTGTTAGTGTTGCCAGTGAAACCCTTGGGGGTTGAGGACTCAGTTCCTTCTTTAAATTACTAGTTTGTTATTGATTTAGGGAGGTCCCTGCTGAGCCTGTGACTTGTTGAGGCTCACTCCCTTACAGTTCCTTTCAGGTGTTAGCTGTGTGTTTGGCGTGCGACAGCATTGTGGCAGACTTGTACCACCAGCAGTTGAGTTGTAGTTGTAGTTGTGTGAGCTTTGCTTCCTCGGGGTACGCCCCAAGTAGTTGTGCTATTCTCTTGGACATGTAATAATATATTGGGACAATGTAAATTGTGATAAATGAGTATAAATGCATGTACTTTCTTGCACGTTATGCTCTTGTGGTTATCTTTTATATTCTTTCTGGACACTTGTGTGATGCATCCCTTGCGAGACTTCGGTCCGATCGTGGGAGGCGGACTTGGATATGGAACCTTATTAGGCATAAGCATCTAGGGTCGCTATACTAGAGACCTTGGACACTCGCCGTGCCCGATCTAGCATCTCACGATTTTAAATGTAGATACTCACAATCAAGTATGGCCTTTTAATGAGTTCAATAATATCAAGATAGATGGGGATTAACAAGATGATAGTTCAAGCGTTCATTTTGACAGCATAACGACATGTTTTCGAATTAGTTCAATATTTATTAATGATTTGGTTTCATGTCTTATAGAGGTGTACTCCAGAATATGATGATGAGAAGAGAAAGAACTTTCCAAGAGTGTCAAAGAAGAGAGATATACGTGCACACTAACTTCTAGATACTTCAGTGGTATAACTTGCTTATTAGCCATGTGGAATTCGTAAGATAGATCAAGGTTCTAACAGGACAGCACAATGCTTTAAACATGAAAGATTTAATATACAAAATTCACATGATAGAAATTGGGGTAAATAATAAGAATGAGATCTATACATATGTATGCAACCATGTACGAGTTTAATTAGAGTTTGTCTAGGAGACAACCTACTTTGGGTTGAAAGAAAAGTCATCCTCCTAGAAACCCTAGGTCAATAGGTCATAGAAGAACTCTTAATACTCACAAATTATCGAGTAAAAATTGGGCCAAATAGTACCATAAGAAACTAGACTCGAAGAGCTTTCCAAGGACATATGGTTTGCTAAGTTTGGTCAGGGCTTTAATAATCTTTAGTGATGAACAAGAGTCGTCTTGTGTGCAGGTCGCTGCAGATCCGAGTTGAAGGTGTGCGCAAGTTCTCCTTGCTCTAGCCTTCCTCTCATGAATCCCAAGCCTCCAAGCACGTCCTCAGTAACTCTAGGGGTCGTCTCATGGGAGGGAGAGGCTTTATTTATAAGGGGATGGGCTTTTAGAAATCCTAATTGGATAAGGAAACTCTAGGTACATGTTTGAGAAATACTTCCACCCTTTGGAGATTTCTCTCGCAATTGGTGATGGTAATCTAATAGGAAACCTTACTCTAAGTTGTACCCACAAATTGTGCTCAATTTGGAGTCCAATAAGTGTGTATTGTGTGAGTATTTAACCCATTATTCTCATTTAATTAGAATTTCAAAATTTTGAGTTATTTTCTTATCTTGAACTTATTCATGGCACAAGAGTCATCTCTTGGCCTAATTCATTTATTAGAATGTTAATACCCATAGCTTGGAGCCCATCCATTATTTTTATTTTTATTTTTGACCCATTTATGTTCAAGTGATAATAGGTTTCTGACTTATTCCTTAATTATGATAATATGTCGCAAAATACTTTAAACTTGACTAATTGAATTTTTCTTTACTTGAATCTCTTCACGAGTCATTTATAAATATTATTTAGAGTCGAATTATGATTTTTATGAAATGTTTTATATTTTTTTCGTATATATGATAATGATGCGTACGTTATTATTTTTTTATATTATTAAATTATCAATTTTCTAATTTATCTATATTTTTAAATTATGACAATTTTACAATGCTACACCCACAGTTAAACTACTCATGGGTAACTTAACCTCCAACTAAAAAGTGCTAAATTTATAACAAAGATCTCGGCTATACCTTTATGCATTCTACTCCTTTTACTTTATCTCTCTATATATCTACCACTAGAGTACTAAACTGACTTAAATGTTGCAGGATTCAAAAATCTCTACCTTGGATACGACTTCTTTACAGAGTACGCCTTCGGCCATGGCATCACCTTCTTCATTCCTCACCTCAATCAATTGATCTGTCACATTTATCTCCGACCTCTCAAAGGTCAGCCTGACATGACCCTTGTAGATCGCAAACTGTCCTTAATCATTATTTAATGCATTTAGCATGCTGTGTTATAGTGATGATAGCTAGGATTCGTTTAGACCTGATCTGCACAGCTCTACCACGCCCATCCCCACCGAAAACTCGCGAGCTATGTTCACAACACTAATGGACCGGCGTCTTCGTAAACAACTCTCTCACATGTCCACTAGCATAAGACCACCCCAAAAAAAAAAAAAATGAGCACTACTATGTTAACACCCACCTTCTCGAACACCGTTGAGTCTACATATCACGTTTAAGTATGAGTATGTAATAAAGTAGGAAGAATACTCGCATCAGAAAGAGATATATATATATATATATATATATAATATATATAATAAGAATATATAATAAAATATGAGATTTGGTACATCTAGATACTTGATATCTTATTTTGTCGTGAATTAATAATATGAGGCCATCGTTGCTTTCTCTCATCACACTTACTACACGATCAAAATATAATTAAGTATTAGTCTTAATATATTCTCATTTGTTAGCCTCATGTGGCTAATTAAATAATGAAAAATGTTAATCTACATGCTATAGTGAACTGTCACCCTTATGGGACTCGAACGGGTAAAATATCTTGTGGGGCTCTCTTTCTAGTGATCGCCTACTGAACAAGCACCTTTTACGATGTCCAGCGAGAAGATTAACATTGCTATGCACTACAGGAAAATCGGGTTTTGCTTATGTTAAAACATCGTCAGTAGAGACCCGAAAATCGTAAGCATAGCCTTCGCTTACGGTGTTACCCTACGATAGGGTTTTGTCGGCAAAAAACTATCACTACCACGTTTTAAACTTCGTAGGTAGAGAACTTTATCCACGGTGTTTGGAGTCGTAAGTAACACCATAAGGATATCCTCTTTCCTCTATGGCCATATAAACCATAATAATGTTTTTAGTAAGGATAGCCTCACTTATGGCTGCGTACATCCCTACGGCTAAGTAAACCATCAGCATGTTTCCCTACGACTCACGTACATCATAAGCATATTTTTCAGTTAAAAAAATAGTAATGTATTCAAATGGATCCACATTCACCTACATTTAGAGATCCACACTACCTACATTTGGAGATCCATATCACATAAATTTGGATCCACATTCATATACATTGGGATCTACATTACATACATTTGGATCCACATTCACATACATTTGGATCCATAGTCACATTTACATTTGGATAAACACATACACATCCACATCCACATTTGTATCCACCTTTACAAACATTCGGATCTAGATTCACATTGACATTCGCACATTCACATCCACACACACATTCACACCCATTCATTCACAATACACAACACATTAAAAATATAAAACACATTAAAGTTTAACAAACAATAATGTTGGTGAAGGTAAATCATCACATCAAACATCATATTGTTCACATTCACATACTGGTGCTCAATATCTGTTTAGAAGAGGAATTAAGTAAAGTTTTAACCTATCAAATTGTTCACATGTGATGAGAGGAAATTCGTGATTTTTCCAAATCAATTACACATCAGGGAGGTCATCAGTGAGCTTACTTTCTCCTTGGACCAAGGCAGGTTGTAGCAAACAAACTTACATATGGAAAGAAATTTACTGCAACAACAACACTATACTAAATGAGGTAAGAAAATTGAATTAAAGGACATTGAGTAGACATTGAGCAATAATATGCCTTATGTGGTCAATAAGTGGTGTGAGGATATGTATAACAAATACTTCTCATTTCAAACCGCACAATATGCTTAATAAAAATGGGCCAAAGAAGATAATTTCACAACATAAATTGATCTCAAGATATGCTCAGTTGAACTAAGTCAAGTGCAGCAGTAGGCGCATGCTAAATCTTATTTTTTTCATTATCAGATGGAGGTGAAGGTGAAGATCAATTATCCTTTTTACATTACAAGAAACATTTGGAGTTCACCACATTAAATCTTTTCATTATAAGATGGAGGTGATGGCCCTGTTCTCTTCTTCGGCGAATCCTCTTTTTCTTATGTGGAGTCCACCACATTAAATCTCTTCTTTCGGCCCCTTCAAATTGTAAAGAACATGTTGAGTATCAATTAACAACATGAAAGAAACAATTAACATATTCCGTCAAAAAAATTGAACATATGCTTACATGTATGATGTTGTAGCCTTTTCAACTTGTAAATTGCAATATTAAGAATAAACTGAGAACATGAGAGGGTAAAAATTAAACTATACACTTGTCATGTGATGACTATACACTTGCCAACTTGAAAGTTGAAGGGGATGAAGGAAGAGATTTAGAACATGAAAGTGCAAAATTAAGAATAATATTAGCACACGGAAAGGCAAAAATATATCAAAAGCATTTAACACACAACACATGGAAAATCAAGAAGATATTAATGATTCATAAAAAAATTGGTACATATGTCTTCAAATTGGGATCTCTACACCATCAATGTCATCTTTCTCCCATGTGTTGTTTATGTCATAAAAAAGAAGCAACATCATCATCAATGTTTACATCTTTTGCTTCATTTTCAATAATTTCTTCATTTTGCATGTCTAATTAATTTCTCGGCTTTATTTTCCTCACAACAGACCATCCTTCCATTTTGGGGTCTTCCACATACCATACTTGTTCCACTTGATACATCAAAACATATGGTTCACATGCACGTAATTTATAGTTTAGGTTGACCAATGTGAAGCTTCTTCTTCAATTACCCCTCGCTGAATATCAACCCAGTCACACTTGAAAAGTAATACCTTTCTTCGATCGTAATGGTTCAACTCTAATATTTCATTAAGAACACCATAATATGTCACCTCATCTCGGATAGAAGCCTTGTCTTTAACATTGGGAAAACTTGACATTTTTGCCGACATAACAACCCCACTATTTTGTGTCTTCAAATTTTGTTCAATATGCCGAGTTTGAAAACGGAACCCATTTACTAAACATGCGTTAAACTTCTTCCCCACATGCAATGGTCGATCTTTAAGCACAATTGTGTTTGCATCTAACCCATGAATGTCTTGCAACTAGGGTACAAAGGTCGTTCAACATCTTCCAACAACTGTTGAAATTCATCATACTCTCCTTTACTATCATTGGTTGACTTCACTTCTGCATGTTTCATAATTTTCTCACCAATAACATCATCCAACATCAAATGCAAACCAACATCATTTGTAAGTGTTATGCCTGCAAAATCCGTAGACATTTGTCTGGAAGAAAAACTACTCCCATGGAACTCCCAAAATTGTTTGTCTTTGATGACTCCATAATGAAACAAATGTTGTCCTACTATTTCCTTTTCATGTCTCAATATGCATACACACTCTAAATAAGGACACTTAATCTTTGTTGATGGAGTGGAGTGAGCAGAAGCAAGTTGAATGTATGCGTCAACTCCATCCATATATTCCCTTGTATTCTTCAACTTATCCATCCAACTCCAATCCATATCGTCTCACTACAAAAAAAGGCTCCTTTACAGTATATTAAGCATACTATAAATAAATCTTACTTCGACTAATTATAACATGCTTAAGTGCATAATCCACATACGATAAATACTTTTATTTTATTATGAAGCTAGTTGTGCAGCGAAATAGATACAAAGTGTTTCTCTTCTCAATAGGTAATGGATCCACACTACATAGCTCCAAAGAAAAACAAACAAGATCTTACTATCAAAGAAGTGGGAAAGAAAAGGTTTTTTTTTTTTATAGAAGATGCATGCGACCCCATTCCCCCCAATACGTTGCTCCTCCCTCACCCCCCATAAACCACCAGCAGCACCCCTCCCTCCCTCCTGTCCAACAACATCCTTTGTCGGTGCTGTTGGATTATGGGGTCCATCAACTCCCTTAGGGATTCGCTGTTACTACATGTTGGCCTGGGATCGGGTGTGTGTAGTCGCATCAGTGCTTGACAGCCCAGCCCACCGCAGGGACTAACCGCCTTGTGCGAAGCCCCTCATGTCCGCCCACCGCTTAGTGTGGGGTTCTGCACTGCCATAAAGGAAATATGGTCCGCCTTCCCTACCAGCTCAAGCTTTTGGTGCAACGGTAGGGGCTTGATCCAACAAGTGGTATCAGAGCGAGGTTTTGGGTTCGAATCCCCCGGGTGTCGCTTGGGGGGAGTTTGTTGGATTATGGGGTCCATCAACTCCCTTAGGGATTCACTATTACTACATGCTGGCCTGGGATCGGGTGTGTGTAGTCGCATCAGTGCTTGACAGCCCACCCCACCGCAGGGACAACCCACCTTGTGCGAAGCCCCTCATGTCCGCCCACCGCTTAGTGTGGGGTTCAACGCAGCCATAAAGGAAATATGGTCTGCCTTCACTACCAGCTCGAGCTTTTGGTGCAATGGTAGGGCTTGATATAACATGTGCCACCACCCCCCACTGGTCATCCCCTCCACCCCCTCCCAATGCCCAGTCTGGAAACCCCATTCCCCTAATATGTTGCCCCTCCCCCACCCCCACAACCACCAGTAGCACCCCTCCCCCCTCATGTCCAATAGTATCCCTTGTTGGCACCACCTCCCCCTGCCAGCCATCCCCTCCATCCCCATCCCAATTATGCCCAGTCTGGTGACCCCATTTCCCCGAATACGTTACCCCCTCCCCCACCCCTCATGAACCACCAGAAGCACCCCTCCCCCCTCATGTCCAACATCCCCTATCGGTGCCACCTCCCCCTGTCGGTCATCCCTCCATCTCCCTCCCGATGCCCAGTCTGGCGACCCGATTCCCTCCAATATGTTGCCCCCTCCCCCACCCCCATAAACCACTAGTAGCACCCCTTCCCCTCACATATAGCAGCATCCCCTGTCGGTGCACCTCCTCCCCGCTGGTCATCCCCTCCATCTCCCTCACAATTTGATTCCCCCTCACGTTCAGCACCAACCTGGGCCCTCTCGGCACCCCCTCCACCTCCCAATCACCAGTCCCGTGACCACCTGCCCCCACCCCACCGACAAGCCCCCAAATATAGTGTGAATGATAATATACTTACATGCGAGAGAGGGGTATGGTTTGGGCGCCGTGATTTTCCTCCACTACGGACGCCGCTTGTCGCCATCGTGATTTTCCTCCATTGTGGATGCTACCTATAGTTGTCGCGAGTCTTCTCCACTGCGGACGCCGCCTGCCGCCGCCGCGAGTCCTTCTCCACTACAAACACCGCTTGCCGCCGCTGCAAATCTTCTATGGGCCGCTGCTTGCCCTAAACCCCTTTCACCTTTCGCCACTGCTTGTAGGAAAGTGGAGCGTGGAGGCAAGGGGAAGGATGTGTTTTTTCCCTTCTATCTTTGCATGGGAGGGCTTATTTCGAAGCACGTGCAAAAACTAATAATAATACTTCATTATATGCTTATGGTAACACGCTCCGTAAGCATATGATTTTGTTATATGCTTACAGTAGCATGACATAGGGATAGGTACATCTTAAAAGTTCAATAAGAAAATTCATCTAATATCCTTACGGCACGTACAGTTCGTAGGTTCTATCCATATGAATAACTTACGAATATACTGAACCGTAAGAAAGAGATAAGATTTCTTGTAGTGATGAAATAATACAGCACAATATTGTACTTTCCCTCTATCTACCTCACACAGTATCACACTTCATGACAAGTAAGATGAATGGATCGGGATAGGTAGGGGTGTTCATTAAATGATTCAATTCGAAAAATTGAATCAAAATGACAAGTTCCGGTCGGTTCGAGTTGAGGGGTCCCACAGTTCAATTCGATTTTCTATTGTGAAATCACTAAACCAAATATATATTAAATATATTTGATAATAGATAATATCACAAAAAAATTACGACCTAGTTGGCAAGCTTCCGTCGTTCCTAAAAGGAGGTCAGGACCACCATTAATACCATATTTTTCTTTTTTGGGTTCAAATTGAATCGAATTGGTTCACTTCAGTTCAATTCCACCATAGAGTCGAGATGATTTCAGTTTACTCAAAAAATGAGGTGAACCGAACCGAATCGATTCGTGTTCTCACCTAACAAAAGGGAAGGGAGGAGCGCCTATCCTTAGAGTGGGGAAAGAGAGCCCGCCTTCAATCTTTGAAGACTATTTTTATATATGAGAACTATGACCCAAATTAAGGAGCACCATTTTCGTAAACTTTCTCTTTAATTAATAGGTTTCAGAAATCAGGCAGCACATATTGTTATCTCTCTCTAGTTCCCTACAGAGAGAAGCTCTGGTTTCTTGTGGCCACGACCATGGTCTCCCAGGGAGGGGGGTTAGCGCCCCCCTCCTCGGCCTCTCCTTCCTCCCCTGATTCGGATCATCCATCATCGTTTCCAACTAAAAGCTATGCTCGAGCTCTCGTGGATGTGCCCTTGTTTGCAATGGTCTCCATCGCTGTTCATCCACCGACTTTTACAGATCTTGGAGAGCCGACAGTTTTCTTCCTCTCGGAAGAGATTGCTGCTACTCTTAAGCCTCTCCAGTTCTCTATTGTTGCTAAAACTCCGTATGGTCAACTTCCTTTGCAAGAGATCAAGCAGTTGCTTCAGCAACGGCTAAGTCTTGGCCATCAATTTATCATTGCTGCCCTGGACAATCGCCATCTACTGCTCCGATGTACTTCAGAGGAAGATTACCTGCGTCTTTTGCTGCGTGAAAAGCTTCTTGTGTAACACCCTCCTCCGGCATCACACACACACATACATATACCACACATATAACCTTTGATCAGAAGAGGGGTTATGCTGACAAATTTCGTTATGGGCAGACAAATATGCGAAATGCACAAAACTGGCAAACCATTCCACAAAGGCATCTTTGAACATATTATAAGACACAAGGTGGCAATGTACTAATACTCATAATTTACAAGAGCTAAGTTTCTCTCTCTAACTTAATACATCATCAACTAAAAGAAACTACTAAATCTACGCTATTTTTCTTCATCTCATCATCGTTCGCAGCGGAATTGGGATTCATGTGCAGATGAGATTATACGCACCTTCAAAGTGAAAGGGTTGGAGGAAACAAAGGCATGAGTCGGAAGGACTCAGTAGGTGAAAATAAGCATATACGGATTGAAAACACATTTGCTCATGAATTTCATACTTAACAGAAACATATATGTCAAATTGATTTCATAATGAGCACAAACAAATCACAGAATAAGAGTCATATTTGTCTTTCAGAATTTAGACTATAACTTGTTTTGGAAACAAATTTGACAGGCATCACTACTCTCAAGAGGTTATTAAATAGACGTAAATATATCCTTAGTGCCTAGGCGATTCCAGCACCTTAGATCTTGTTCATTGCGCAAGAACGGGGTTTATTACCCACCATCGTCAGTCCATTGACTTGGATTTACCTACGAACTGTCGCCCTCAGCTGATCACAAGTGGCTGGTGCTACCACAAGCGATCCTAAACCCTCTTTTGAAGAGAACATTGTCTTCATATCATAAACTTCTTTTCATGAGCATAACAGAAATTGGAAATCCAAAGGTAGTTTTGATTGAGAATTAATACAGATATCTTAGTGACAAAGTTGCTTGGAGTTCAATAATATAAGAAAAATAATTGGTTGAGACAGGGTTATGACTCAAAGCCAATAACTTCGGAAGATTGAAATCACATAAGAACCCAAGAAGATGAAGATCCACAATTGTCATCACAAGTTATTCACATCTCATAAGGTGTTCAAACATATGAACTCTCAGGACATCAGGTTATATGAACTTAGTTACCGAATACAGGAGAATGGACTCAACTGGGTACCATTCTTAGTTGACAACTTCAAGGATAATTCAAGGGTGAGTAAGGTATCCCAAGTGGGTAATCTTTATAGTAGAATGATAGTAAATACCCAAGGAAATAAGGGGGTAACTTGCTAGGCTTTTAGGATGAACGTTTAGCAAGGATTCATACATGAAAGAATGCTGAAATTCGGATCAGGCCTGTAGCTGTCGACAGCCAGGAAGGGGCTGTCGACAGATAGCAGCAGATAGAGCTCAGTTTTGCTGGTTCTGTGTCTACCTGTCGACAGCTCTAAGATGGCTGTCGACAGCTAGCCACAGCCCCAGTTTATTTGAAGTTCAGGAAGACTGGCCTGTCGATAGCTATGGGCTGCCTGTCGACAACCGCCAGTTCTTCTCTCATAAATGACTTTATATTCACTCTAAACACCCTAACCATGGAACCTATGAATCAAGGCATGGTTTATATCAAATAAAAGTATCTACTTGTAGTGTTCACAGTGATTTATAAGCTGAACCAACAAGTTAGATATGAGGTTTATACACCGTACTTGTCTAGCTAGAGGCTAGCATGACATAGTACTGGAAATATGGCCCTTATAACAAGGATTAGATGAAAAGATTTCCACAAGATAAACTCACTAATCATGGTATTTAATGCTCCAAAATCAAGGTTTGAGGTACAACTTCTAAATGGAAAGTAATCACACTGTTCTAAAGATATCGAAACTTTTAGCAAATCTCTATAACATAAACATGGATCAAGGGTGGAAGGAGAAGTTAGGAACCTACTTCCCAAATAGAACAAGGTTATTGTACTCCAAACAAGAATAATTCTATTATGTCTGAAGAAAAATAGAAGAACTACAGGTATAGCATTATGTCTTCTCATCAAGAATTTCTTGTCATGTGCGAAGGACAGATTTGAACCAGAGGGAGATGAATCGTACCTTGCTGAATGATAAACTTGCAAGTATCCTTGACAAAAATCCTACACCCAGAAAGAGAGGTGATCCCATAGAGTTAATGGGGTGTTGGCAAGAGACACTCCACAGGTGGAAGCAGCAACACCTCCCACAGCAGCAACTCCAACAGCTAGGAGCCAAACCAGCAGAAGAAACAACTCCCGCAATAACAATCGCCTCCAGGTATTGGCACTAGAAGTAGAGGAAACCAAGGACAAGAATTGAAGAAGGTGCAAGAATAGGAGAAAACCCAGTAGAAGCTTGCGTTGGAAAGGCTTCCCTGCTGGTTACAGAGTGGGTTTTATAATCCCCAAGCTCATTCCATGCACAACGCCACGTACGTTCACAGGTGTTGGGAGTAAAACCCATTTTACCACCCACAGACACCTAGCTCATGCATATTCTGCAAGTTACACATGGTAACTAATGTGTTACCATCACCTTCAAGTACGCTGGCCTCCCCAATGCCTCCCACGTAGGCAACCCAACAATTTCAGGAAAATTCCTTCCGTAATTAATCTAAAATTCAACTGGTCGATTAGACTTGATGTGAACATGTCCAAACAAAGTCCGTTTGTATTAAAATTTCAACCCTAGCCTAATGAGATGGTTTTACAAATTATGGTTATTTTAGTTTAATTTTTAGAATTTATTTTCCACTGGGTGAAAAATCGCCCCAAAAATAGTTGCGTCGGCTAAATCTCAAAATCCGTACGTCAACAATTCCGGATATTTACATATTTGGTATCACCACATTTTTCTAAGAATTATGGTGTTCTCGGATTTCATTTTTGTTACAGTTTTCGGTGTCGCCCTGTCAGGGTGCGTACAACCGAAAGTGATACCAGGGTATGATAAAGTATCTTAAACATACCCTTAATCCTAAATATCTCAATTTAAGTCTAATCAGTTTGCATAAACAAGAATTTATAAGTAAAACATGATATTTAAAATTCGAGGATAATACATTTCTCCCCCTGTTAAAATAAATTTTGTCCTTGAAATTTGCAAATTTTACTTACCGAATAGTTGTGGATACTTTTCTTTCATCTCTTGCTCCAATTCCCACGTTTCTTCTTCGATGAACGTGCTTTTCCATAAGATCTTCACCATAGAAACTGCTTTGTTTCGGAGGACCCGTTCTTTCCTGTCCAATATTTTTACTAGTTCTTCTTGAATGGTTAAATCTGTCTGTATTTCCACATCTTCATGGTTGATTACATGAGAGGGGTCCATTATGTATTTCCTTAACATAGATATGTGAAATACATTATGAATATGTGACCAAGAGGGCGGTAGAGCTAACTGATATGCTACTTCTCCTATTCTCTGCAATATTTTAAAAGGCCCTACATATCTTGGACTGAGTTTTCCTTTCTTACCAAATCTCATGATACCTTTGGTTGGAGAGATCTTTAGAAATACATGATCACCTATGTTAAACTCTAGTGGCCTTCTTCTCCTATCCGCATACTTCTTCTGCCTATCTTGAGCTATTAGTCATCGCTTCCTGATTAATTTAATCTTCTCTGAGTAGTTCTGAATTAATTCTGGCCCAATGAGACTCTTTTCTCCCACTTCTACCCAACATAGGGGTGATCTACAGGGTCTACCATATAATGCTTCATATGGTGCCATTCCAATACTTGTATGGTAACTATTATTGTATGCAAACTCAATCAAGGGTAGGTAATCATCCCAGCTACCATGCCAATCCAAACTACAGGCTCTTAGCATATCTTTGAGTGTTCTGATAGTTCTTTCTAATTGGCCATCTGTTTGTGGATGATATGCTGAACTAAATTTTAATTGTGTACCCATGGCTGCTTGAAGACTTTTCCAAAATCTAGCAGTGAATCTTCGATCTCTATTTGAAATTATTGATAAAGGAATTCCATGAAGTCTTACTATTTCCTTTATATACAGTTGAGCCAAATCTTCTAATGATTGAGTCTTCGTAATTGCTAGAAAATGAGCTGATTTAGTTAGTCTATCCATAATTACCCAAATCACATCATGCTTCTTCCTTGTCTTTGGTAAACCCATCACGAAGTCCATAGTTATTTGCTCCCATTTTTATACTGGAATTTCAATTAGTTGCATAGGCCATGCTGGCTTCTGGTGCTCAGCCTTTATTTGTTGACATGTCAGACATTTACTCACAAATTTTGCTATGTCCTTTTTCATTCCATGCCACCAAAATTGCTTTTTCAAATCCTGATACATTTTAGAGCTTCCAGGATGAATCGAATACTGAGATTTGTGCCCTTCCTTCAATAACTCACTTTTAATTTCTTCATTCTCCGGTATGCATATTCTGTTTTGAAATCTAATTATCCCTTGACCATATTTGATGTATCCTAGTTTGTTTACCATCTCTTTTAGTTTCTGATCTCGGTTCTGTGCTTCACCAATTTTATCTAATAATACCGACCTTACCGTCAATTGTGCCAGCATCAGATTTTCTGCACCACATCTTGGTGAGTATTCGATCAAATCTGTCATTTCTTTCCACTGTTGGTGCAATTGTAGTGCTCTTGATTTCTTTCTGCTCAAAGCATCGGCAACTACATTAGCTTTACCTGGATGGTAATTCACTATAAAATCATAATCCTTCAAAAATTCTAACCATCTCCTTTGTCTTAGATTCAGTTCCTTCTGAGAAAATATGTACTTTAAACTCTTATGGTCAGTATAAACTTCAAATTATTCCCCATATAAGTAGTGGCGCCAGATCTTCAAAGCATGTATGATCACTGCCAATTCTAAGTCATGAGCCGAATAATTCCTTTCATGTTCTTTTAGTTATTTAGAAGCATATGCTACCACTTTTCCATGTTGCATAAGAACACATCCAATTCCTCTTTGAGATGCATCCGTGTACACTATAAATCCTCCCGATCCTTGAGGTAAAGTAAGAATCGGAGCTGTGGTAAGCTTCCCTTTTAATTCCTGAAAACTGGCCTCACATTTCTCATTCCACACGAAAGGTATTTCTTTTCTGGTTAATTGAGTCAAAGGCATAACTATAGAATAAAAACCTTCAATAAATCTCCTCTAGTATCCAGCTAATCCCAAGAAACTTTGGATTTCTGATGGAGTTTTGGGTCTTTTCCAATTTAGAATTGCTTCAATTTTACTCGGGTCTACAGCCACACCTTTTCCAAAAATCACATGACCCAAAAATTCCACTTCCTTGAGCGAAAACTCACATTTACTTAACTTACCATACAGTTGATGTTTCCTTAATGTTTGTAGTACAACTCTAAAATGTTCCTTGTGTTCTTCTTCATTAGATGAATATATCAACACATCATCTATAAATACCACCACAAAATTATCCAAATAAGGCTGGAATACCCTGTTCATCAAATCCATAAATACCGCAGGTGCATTAGTGAGTCCAAATGGAAGTACTCAAAACTCATAATGTCCATATCTGGTTCTAAATGCTGTCTTGGAAATATCATCTTCTTTAACTCTCAATTGATGGTACCCCGACCTTAGATCTATCTTAGAGAATATTGTGGCAGATCGAAGTTGATCAAATAAGTCATCAATTCTTGGTAATGGATATTTGTTCTTGATTGTAACTTGATTCAACTTCCTATAATCAATACATAAACTGAGGGATCCATCTTTCTTTCTCACAAACAATACCGGTGCTCCCCATGGTGACACACTTGGTCTAATAAAACCTTTGTCTAATAAGTATTGCAACTACTTTAATTCTGTCAACTCAGCTAGTGCCATTCTATAAGGGGCTATGGATATAGGCAAAGTTCCAGGTAAAAGTTCAATGGTAAAGTTAATTTCTCTAATTGGAGATAATCCAGATAAATTATTAGGAAAGACATCTGGAAATTCTTTTACAACATCAATATCTTGAACTGATACCTGTTTATGCTCATTTGATATGGCCATCACACTTGCCAGATAACCTTGACAACCATTTCTGAGCCATTTCATGGCTTTAAGTACTGATATAGTCTTCTTGTTTCCCTTATTCTTTGGGCATGTATAGCTGAAATCTGCTAATCCCGGCCTTTTAAATGTTAAAACTTTCTTATGGCAATCTAATATTGCATGATTTTCTGCTAACCAATCCATTCCAAGTATAATGTCAAAATCTTGCATGTTATCCAGTACATATACATATGCTGTAAGTTCATGCTCTCCTATTTTCAGATTTACTTCAGGGATGACAGAGGTAAGAATAGCTATTTGGCCAGTAGGACAGTCAGGTATCATACTTCCTACCAATTTCTCTGGTTTCTAAGATATGGAATTAACAAATACTCGAGAAATAAAAGAGTGAGTAGCTCCAGGGTCAAATAATACTTTAGCATACATATTTTCAGTCAGGAGAATACCTTCAGCTACAGTGGGAGTGTCTTGGGCTTCCTCCTTTGTCAAAGCAAAGACTCTAGCTGGTCCTTTAGGTGGCTATCTTAGGGCTTGTTGGAAGTAAGGTTGTGGCTTTTGCGCTTTTGACTGGTCTGCTTTGTGTGGACAGTCCTTAATGATATGCCCTTTCTGACCACATCCATAACATTTTTCTGCTACTTTCCAACACTCATCACCGAGGTGTCTTCCTCCACATTGAACACACACGGGCCAACTCTTTTTCTATTCTCCCTGCTGCTTGGTTGAATCAACCTTTCGCTTCTGACCTTTCATTTTCTTGTTATACACAATTTTCTTCTTACCCCCATTGGTTTCTTTATTTTTCATATATTCCATAAATTCAGATTCCACTATAAACGCAGTCTTTAGTGCCACTGCCATGCTCTGGGGAACTAGTGGAGCTACCCTGCTCCTCACACTGGGTTTTAATCCTCTTACAAACTTCTTTACCCTTCTGAGTTCATTATCACAAATGTGTGGTGCATATTTTTCCAGCTCAGTGAATTTTGTTTCATATTCCGCCACCGTCATGTCTTTTTGTTCCAATTGCAAAAATTCCACTTCTTTCCTATCCTTGACGTGTGGTGGAGTGTATTTCTCATACAACTCTCTCAGGAATTCTCCCCAACTAATGTTATCTTCTCTATTTCTGAATGCATTTCTCATGGCAGATTGCCACCATTCATCAGCTCTATCTTGAAGCATATAAGTCGCCAATGTGACTTTGTCTTCTTCTTCGCATCTTATGGCCTTAAATATCTTTTCCATTTCCCTCACCCATCCTTCTACAACCTCAGGCTAGCTACTTCCTTTGAAGGCTGGAGGTCCCATCTTCTTAAAATTTTCCAACAGAGATGCTCCAAAAATTCTTTCTCCACCTATGTCCTGTTGATTCTTCATTAGAGTTTGCACTAACCCCTAGAATGACTGCATAAAGGTGGCAAAATCAGGAGTCCCAGTACTTCCTTCTTGAGAGTTTCTGGCCAATGGGACATTGGGAACTTCCTCCCTAGAACATTCCTCAATTTCCTCATGTCTATCCTCATTGGATGTGTTGATAGCTTTCCCTTTGTCTGCCATTTCTTGGAACACCATCAAACACATCCAATTAATTCATACTAACCACTTAAATTTTAAGAACCAAAATGATCTTTAGAGATTCTAGAATACACACAAATATTTTATTTATTTCCTTTGTGAAAATGGTCACAGAGATATCTATCACCCATAACCTTGCTTTGATACCACCTCTGTAACACCCTCCTCCGGCTTCACACACACACATACATATACCACACATATAACCTTTGATCGGAAGAGGGGTTATGCTGACAAATATCGTTATGGGTAGACAAATCTGTGAAATGCATAAAACTGGAAAACCATTCCACAAAGGCATCTTTGAACATATTATAAGACACAAGGTGACAAAGTACTAATACTCATTATTTACAAGAGCTAAGTTTCTCTCTCTAACTTAATGCATCATCAACTAAAAGAAACTACTAAATCTACACTATTCTTCTTCATTTCTTCATCATTCGCAGAGGAATTGGGATTCATGTGTAGCTGAGATTATACGCACCTTCAATCTGAAAGGGTTGGAGGAAACAAAGGCATGAGTCGGAAGGACTCAGTAGGTGAAAATAAGCATATACGGATCGAAAACATATTTGCTCATGAATTTCATACTTAACAGAAACATATAGCTCAAATTGATTTCATAATGAGCCCAAACAAATCACAAAATAAGAGTCATATTTGTCTTTCAGAATTAAGACTATAACTTGTTTTGGAAACAAATTTGACAGGCATCACTGCTCTCAAGAGGTTACTAAATAGACGTAAATATATCCTTAGTGCCTAGGCGATTCCAGCACCTTAGATCTTGTTCATTGCATAAGAACGGGGTTTATGACCCACCATCGTCAGTCCATTGACTTGGATTTACCTACAAATTGTCGCCCTCAGTTGATCACAAGTGGCTGGTGCTACCACAAGCGATCCTAAACCCTCTTTTGAATAGAACACTGTCTTCATATCATAAATTTCTTTTCATGAGCATAACAGAAATTGGAAATCCAAAGGTAGTTTTGATTGAGAATTAATATAGATATCTTAGTGACAAAGTTGCTTGGAGTTCAATAATATAAGAAAGACAATTGGTTGAGATAGGGTTATGACTCAAAGCCAATAACTTCGGAAGATTGAAATCACATAAGAACCCAAGAAGATGAAGATCCACAATTGTCATCACAAGTTATTCACATCTCATAAGGTGTTCAAACATATGAACTCTCAGGACATCAGGTTATATGAACTTAGTTACCGAATATAGAAGAATGGACTCAACTGGGTACCATTCTTAGTTGACAACTTCAAGGATAATTCAAGGGTGAGTAAGGTATCCCAAGTGGGTAATCTTTACAGTAGAATGATAGTAAATACCCAAGGAAATATGGGGTAACTTGCTAGGGTTTTAGGATGAACTTTTAGCAAAGATTCATACATGAAAGAGTGCTGAAATTCGGATCAGGACTGTAGCTATCGACATCCAGGAAGGGGCTGTCGACAGATAGCAGAAGACAAAGCTCAGTTTTGCTGGTTCTGTGTCTACCTGTCGACAGCTCTAAGATGGCTGTCGACAGCTAGCCACAGTCCAAGTTTATTTGAAGTTCAGGACCACTGGCCTGTCGACAGCTATGGGCTGCCTGTCGACAGCCGCCAGTTCTTCTCTCATAAATGACTTTATATTCACTCTAAACACCCTAACCATGGAACCTATGAATCAAGGCATGTTTTATATCAAATAAAAGTATCTACTTGTAGTGTTCACAGTGATTTATAAGCTGAACCAACAAGATAGATATTAGGTTTACACACCGTACTTGTCTAGCTAGAGGCTAGCATGACATAGTACTGGAAATATGGCCCTTATAACAAGTATTAGATGAAAAGATTTCCACAAGATAAACTCACAACTCCAGGTATTTAATGCTCCAAAATCAAGGTTTGAGGTACAACTTCTAAATGGAAGGTAATCACACTGTTCTAATGATATCGAAACTTTTAGCAAATCTCTATAACATAAACATGGATCAAGGGTGGAAGGAGAAGTTAGGAACCTACTTCTCAAATAGAACAAGGTTGTTTTACTCCAAACAAGAATAATTCTATTATGTCTAGAAGAAAAATAGAAGAACTACAGGTATAGCATTATGTCTTCTCATCAAGAATTTCTTGTCATGTGCGAAGGACAGATTTGAACCAGAGGGAGATGAATCGTACCTTGCTGAATGATAAACTTGCAAGTATCCTTGACAAAAATCCTACACCCAGCAAGAGAGGTGTTCCCACAGAGTTAATGGGGTGTTGGCAAGAGACACTCCATAGGTGGAAGCAGCAACACCTCCCACAGCAGCAACTCCAACAGCTAGGAGCCAAACCAGCAGAAGAAACAACTCCCGTAATAACAATCGCCTCCATGTATTGGCAGTAGAAGTAGAGGAAACCAAGGACAATAATTGATGAAGGTTCAAGAATAGGAGAAAACCCAATAGAAGTTTGCGTTGGAAAGGCTTCCCTACTGGTTACATAGTGGGTTTTATAATCCCCAAGCTCATTCCATGCACAACGCCACGTACGTTCACAGGTGTTGGGAGTAAAACCCATTTTACCACCCACAGACAACTAGCTCATGCATATTCTGCAAGTTACACATGGTAACTAACGTGTTACCATCACCTTCAAGTACGCTGGCCTCCCCAATGCCTCCCACCTTGGCAACCCAACAATTTCATGAAAATTCCTTCCGTAATTAATCTAAAATTCAACTGGTCCATTAGACTTGATGGGAACATGTCCAAACAAAGTCCGTTTGTATTAAAATTTCAACCCTAGCCTAATGAGATGGTTTTACAAATTATGGTGATTTTATTTTAATTTTTAGAATTTATTTTCCACTGGGTGAAAAATCACCCAATAATAGATGCGTCGGCTAAATCTCAAAATCTGTACGTCAACAATTCCGGATATCTACATATTTGGTATCACCACATTTTCTAAGAATTATGGTGTTCTCGGATTTCATTTTCGTTACAGTTTTCTGGTGTCGCCCCGCGTACGACCAAAAGTGATACCAGGGTATGATAAAGTGTCTTAAACATACCCTTAATCCTAAATATCTCAATTTAAGTCTAATTGGTTTGCATAAACAAGAATTTATAAGTAAAACATGATATTTAAAATTTGAGGATATTACATCTTGTGAAGGGTTTTTTGTTCAAGTTCCTAAAGTGGACAATCGATTTTGAATGTGGGAAGGAGCCCCCAATCGCGCCGGGTTGGGGAGAATTCCTTGCCTTGAAACCAAATTTGTTTCACGAATCTTGTATTCGCTCTGTTGCAGGAAATATTGGGCGGGTATTGCAGGTGGCTCTGCGTACATCTCAACTCACAAATGCCAATACGGCTTATGCATGCGTCAAACTTGATCTTCTGAAGGATAAGCCCTCAAGAGTTTGGATAGGAATGGGGTCTGCTGGGTTTTGGCAGAAGATCCTATACCAGCATATGCCAGAATACTGCACATCTTACTGTCTGTTGGGCCACGATACCTCGATTTGCAAGGGCAGATCCAAAGAAGAGCATATTGTAACAAGACTTAATGTATATTATAACAGAAAATAATATTTATTATAAAAATTACAATTTTATTAAAGATTAAAAATAAATTAAATATTGTATAAAAATTCTTTATTAATTCATAAAAAAAACATGTCTCTAGAACACGGGGTACACGATGCCTCCTTTATTTAGAACATGACAAATGTCTTTGAACTGCCCGTTTCTTGGGAATCTCCATTTTAATGCGACAAATGATGGCATCTTCTTAATTAGAGGTCCTTCGTCGTTCCTGATCGAAGTTGGTACCCGCCGCCGTCCCTTTCCTTGACAGAGTAGGGCATGTAGGAACCGAGGAGTTTGTCCCAGGTGACTAGGAAGTAGATGGTTTCTTAGATGTAGTCATAGATGCATTCCTTTTCAGATTTATCTCATATGTCATGAGTGAACCTATTAGCTCATCTAGTTGCATGGTTGACAAATTTTTTGAATCCTCAATTACAGTGGCTTTTGTGTGCCAGGCTGATGGAAGTGATCTAAGGACTTTCCTAACAAGATCACTATTACAATAATCCTTTCCTAGACCTCTAAGACCATTTACCAAAAGCATGAATCTAGCAAACATCTCAGAAATAGTCTCATCACTCTTCATTCTGAACATCTCATATTTTGAGACTAAGATACTTGCCTTGGTCTCTCTTACCTCAAAAGTTCCCTCATAATTGAGCTGTAGCTTGTCCCACATCTCCTTAGCAGATTTGCAAGAAGATACTCTTGAGTACTCCTTGGGATGAATGGCACATTGCATCATGTTCATTGCACTCCAGCTAAGTGTGGACTTCTTGATCTGGTCCTTGGTCCATAGACTTTCATCTTTAGGTAATTCATCAGGTCCTTTGTCGACAATCTTCCAAAGCTCATAATCCTGTGCTCTTAGGAACACTTGCATCCTATTTTTCCAATAAGCATAATCAGATCCATCGAAAAAAGGAGGCCTAGAAACTGAATGACCCTTAGCAATAAACCCCTTGGTGTTTTCCATAGTAGCAAACTCTTGATCGTTAGATCAAACACTTAAAGTGCAATGAGAACTTGCTCTGATACCAAATGAAATATTACGGAAAAGCTGCTATGTAGAAATCTAGAAGGGGGGGGGGGGGTTTGAATAGATTTCTCCAAATTTTATAAAATCACTTGATCAAGATCTTAGAGATATTGGATTGAGAGTGAAATCTAAATGTTAATGACAATTCTAACCAAATTAGACAAGTTAGATGATGAAATTCTAGCAAGCCTATCACACATCTAACGCAAGAGACAAGAAAACCACAATGACAAAGAGATTTAGGGTGGTTCGGATTACACAACAGTGTATCCTACATCCACCATCCACACACACACAATTGTGGCTTATCTTGCCACTTCAAAAAGGTCACAAATGACCACACACACTTTGAGATACAGAAATCTCAGATCCAATCACACACACACAAAATTGGGCACAAAGATTGCACCAATTTCACAACACACACTTCAATAGAGTAAGTTTAAAATGAAGAACCAGATAGAACAATTGAAACCCAAGTTGAAGAGGACTGGTTTGAAGGTCCCTGTTTTTGCTTCAAGAATGGAGACCAGTTCTTCTGCTTCAGCTCCAGGAAGAAGACTCTGATGGCTCAAAATTCTTCTTTAAATGGGTCATCCAAGGTGCTCAAGACTTTTTGTTCCTTCAGATCTAGGAGCAATTCTCTAGGATGAAGACTTCTTCAGAAGTTGGCTGGAAAACTCTGGAGTCTGAAAAAGCAGATAGGTGTTGCAATGATGCACCCAAGGCCAAGTGGATAAGGGGCATTTATAGTCCCAAGGGTCCACAAAATATCTTGGGATCTGGGGGCATAGAAATTCCCGCCCAAAAAGGCCTTTACCAAAAGTGTCCACGTGTCTTTGCTTTTTAGATTTAGCAAAAAGTCCAAAGTGTGTCGACACTACATATAGGTGTGTTGACACACCAAGCATCAGCCTCAAACCGGTCTTCTGGGACAGTGTACTAGTGTCGACACACAGGTGGGCTGTGTCGACACCACTGGGATGACTACAGAATCATTCGTATGGGACAGTGAACTAGTGTCAACACACATGTGGGCTGTGTCGACACCACTGAGCATGTTTGTCCTTTTCTTTGAGCTACACATGAAAGAAACATTGTGAAATATAAATTCAAGCATGATAAACATGATTTCAATATATTAATGAATCATATTTAGGCATCATCAAAATTAGAGATCCAACAAAAGCAACTTTAAACACTGTGACAAGCCAGGTCACACGGCTGATGAATGTTGGAGGAAAGTCGGCGCATGTCTGCACTGTGGAAGCCGCGAGCACCGCATCCCCGAGTGCCCGCTACTGAAGGAGAATGAGATGCGCACCAATGTGCCTAAGAAACAGGGCAGACTGCAAGCCCTACATGATGAAGAGCCCATTGAGGAAGGTGGCGTGGTGGAAGGTACCCTACAAGTCTTCTCCTTATCAGCATTTGCTTTATTTGATACTGGAGCAACACATTCATTCATATCTCAAAACTTTGCTGATACGCTGAATGCTAAACCAACACCCATGGGATGTGAATTCTCTGTCACCACACCACTAGGAGAGAAAGAAAAATTGAATAAATACTTCCCATCTGCCGATGTAATGATCGGAGAACATAACTTAAAAGCCGATCTAGTGTGTATGCCCATGGAAGGCTATGATGTAATATTGGGAGTCGACTGGTTGTCCACTTATGGGGCAAGTGTCGACTATAAGAAGGGGAAAGTTACTTTTAGTGAGTTCCCTAAGTTGTCATTTACTAGGATCAGACATAAGAGATGGATGTCTCTAGTCTCTGCCATAAAGGCCCACAATATGATAAGGAAAGGTTGCATTGCCTTCCTTGTGGCCGTAATAGTTGAAAAGAAGGGTTCTAAGATAGAAGACATCTGCATAGTCCAAGATTTCCTAGATGTGTTTCCCGAAGGTCTGCCAGGGATTCCTCCAGAACGAGATGTCAACTTCGCCATAGAATTGATCCCTGGAGCTGCCCCGGTATCACGACAACCGTACCGGATGTCACCTGCCGAGCTAAAGGAATTGAAGGCACAACTGATGGAGCTATTAGAGAAAGGGTTCATCAGACCAAGTACTTCCCTATGGAGAGCACTTGTGTTGTTCGTTAAAAAGAAGAACAGATCGATGAGGTTATGCATCGACTATCGTCAACTCAATCAGCTCACCATCAAGAACAAGTACCCATTGTCTAGGGTCAATGAACTTTTCGACCAGATATCCAGAGCTCAATATTTCTCCAAGATCGATCTTCGATCTGGCTATCATCAAATGAGGATCAAGGATGACGATATCTTTAAAACGACTTTCAGGAGCAGGTATGGACACTATGAATTCGTTGTTATGTCTTTTGGTCTAACCAATGTTGGGTTGAGTGTAATTTCATATCCTTTTCCCTCCTATTTTCATGATGACAAATGTGATTTTAATGCAAAATAATTGAAACATGATAAACACACCTTACCTGAGAATTATATTCAAAAAGCATGTTTCAAAGCACACTTATCATTTGTACTTATAATAAAATATTTTACTAATGATATATGTGTTTATTCTTCAGGTACAAACATTTTTTTGTAAAAGTATGTCGACACACCACTCAATGGTGTCGACACAACACCTCAGTCTCAAAGGCAAAAAACTGAAGAAATGATAAGACTGTGTCGACACTAATCAGAAAGCAGGTCGACACGAGTTGCAGATTCCGGAAATCAGACTACTCAGGTCGACACACTCTCAGGGCAGGTCGACACCAGAGCTTGTTCCCAGAACAATAGTTTTCAGAATTGGGGACAGCAGGTCGACGCAACACCAGAGCAGGTCGACACTGGATCCTGCTCCCAGAACAGCTATTTTCAGAACCGGGACAGCAGGTCGACACAACACCAAAGCAGGTCGACACTGGATCAGTTCCCAGAACAGCTTGTTTCAAGATTTGGGACAGTGTGTCGACACCACCACCAGGGCAGGTCGACACACTACGGAAAGTTTGCAACTTAAATTGGATGTTTGCCACGTGTCAGCCTAGGGCGATGGGGTATCAACCTAGGATCGTGTGCCCTTGTACCTAAAGGGTATCTTTGGAATCTTTTGGGTATAAAAGGCCCCCAATTGGCTGTCCATCATGAGAAGACCCCAACGAACTCTCCATGCCTCCAGAAAAGTTCCCTTTGGCGGCGAGAAGAGCTCATCTCCCTCCTCTGCTCTCCTGGTGCCTTCTGAAGACCAATTCTCATCAACTCGATTGTGAGAATTGGAGTTTGATCCCTGAAGAAGCAATTGAAGCTCCTCAAGGAAGCAGATCAAGTAGGAGCATCTGTTGGAGAAGACTTCAAGGAAGATCCCCAACTTCAATAGTGCAGAGCATCGGCTGGGACTTCAAGGATTCAAGCCTCTTCCCAATCTGAGCTTCTACAAGGGAGTACATTGAAGAACAAAGCCTCTTAACACTATTCTCAATGTACTTTTGTTCTTCTGAGACTTCTTGAGATTGTGCAAGTGCTTCTGCATAACTCTCATGAATGTTCTCATGTCTGACATGATCTGCTGCTAGAAGATCCATGTCGTGTGTTGGTGTCTAGCATTGTTATTTGTGAGCCGTTGTGCTCAGTTTGAGTTGTCTAACTCAAGTGTTTGTTGAGCAGTCTTGCTCAGGGATCTAGAGTAGTCTTGCTCTAGAGGTGTGTGAGTTGTAAACTCAAGTGTTGGAGTTGTCTGGCTCCAGTGGGTGTGTTACCCAAGTGTTTAGTGAATCCTCACTGGGTGTGAGGGGTGGATGTAGGAATCACATGGGTGATTTCCGAACCACCTAAAAATCTCTGTGCACTTGTCTATTTGTGGTTTGATTCTTTCATCTGTTAGATGCTTGCATAGGATCGATCAAGATTCACTTAATCAACTAGTTTTCACATCTATTTTATCAACTTACCTATCATCTCATCAGATCTGTGTTTTTCACTGATTAAAATTGTCTCTGATTCTAAAAGTATTTTAAATTGTTTAAGCTTCCGTAGAAAGTGGGATAGATCTATTCATCCCCCCCTTCTAGATCTTATCCACACCTTTTCCTCGATCCTTCAATTGGTATCAGAGAAGGTTTATACTTGATCTGATTTGATTTGAGCAATTTTTGAGTATTGTGTGTCTGATTGCTTGCTTGTTTGCTGAATATTCTTCTGAGCTTTCTTGTTAAGTCAATGGATTCCAAAGGTTTCATAGCTGAAGGGCATTCCATAAATAGGCCACCATTCTTTAATGGAACGGACTATTCATATTGGAAAAATAGAATGCAAGTCTTTCTAAGAGCCCAGAACTATGAAATTTGGAAAGTGGTTGAGGTTGGTCCCTATGAAAACCAGGGTGAGGAAGAAACCTGGACTAGGGAACAAATAAGAAAAGCCACATTGAATTATAGTGCCATGAACATGATTCAATGTGCTGTTCATCCCAAAGAGTATTCGAGAATCTCAATGTGCAAATCTGCCAAAGAGATGTGGGATAAACTCGAATTACTTTATGAGGGAACATCACAAGTAAAGGAAACTAAGGCAAATATTCTTGTTTCAGAATATGAATTGTTTATGATGAAGTCTAATGAAACAATTTCTGAAATGTTTGCCAGGTTCATGGTCATTATCAATGGACTCAAGGCCTTAGGTAAGGACTACACAGATGCAGACTTGGTAAGGAAAATCTTACATTCACTTTCTTCAATGTGGCACACAAAGGCCACTGTCATTGAAGATTCTAAAGATGTGTCCAAAATGTCTTTGGATGAATTGATAGGATCCTTAATGACATATGAAATCAATTTGAAAAGAAATGAAGAACACATAATTAAGACCAAGCCAATGGCACTTAAGGCCTCCTCAAGTAACAAAGACAAAAGTCAAGAAAAGACAAGTTCTGAGGAGTCTGAGTCAAATGAGGATGAAATTGCCCTCATGACCAGGCAATTTAGAAAATTCTTGAAATATAGAAAAGGAAAAATGTCTGGGAAAAATAACTTTTCCTCAGGTAAAAGAAACACTTCCTCTTCTAATTTTAACAAGAATAAAAAAACTGACGAAAATGTCATTTGTTACAGGTGTAACAAGCTAGGACACATGAAGGGAGAGTGTCCTGAGAACAAGAGAGAAAAGCACAAGAAATTTCAAAAGTTCAAGAAGCCAAAGGCCATGGTGGCCACTTGGTCTAACGAAGATTCAAGTGAGGAAGAAGAAGACAAGAAATCCTCAAGCTCTGAGAGTGAGGAAATCTGCTTCATGGCCAACAATTCTGGAGAAAAGGTAAACACCTCTTTTGAAGATTTCACTGTTGAAGATTGGCAGGATGTTTATTCTGAATTAGTTGAAAAATATTCTGAAATGAGAAAAGAAAATAAATATCTCAAAAAGAAAATTGAAAACCTTTATCATAACCAATCTTCAAACAACAGAACTTGTGAGCTAGAAAATGAGATAACAGAATTAAATGAAGAAAAAGAAAATCTCATGAATCTAATTGATGATCTGAAGCTTGCCTCTCAAAAGGCCACCCTAGAATTCAAAGACTTATCTGAAAAGCTGGAAATTGAAAAACAAGAAAAACAACAAAAGATTGAAGAAATTAAAACTCTTCAAAACCAGCTAAAAGAAAGAGATGAAGTTATCCAAACCTTCACAAAAGGTAAAGATAACTTGGAGGCATTGCTAGGAACAAATATGACAAAAATTCTCATGGATTAAGATTCAACAAAAAGAAACCAAACAAAGACAAATCTGGTGAGAAAAAGGGCAAAGCACCATTAATTAAATTTGTCAAAGGTCCTAATCTTGAGAACACAGAAATCAAGCAAACATCAGACAAAACATCAAACAAAACACAAAACAAATTAAAAACTCAAAAATAAAAGAAGACAACCAGGTCGACACAGTCTCCTGACAGGTCGACACCAGTCCACAAGAAGAAGACTTATGTGGTTGCTGTGTCGACACCAGTCATGGAGAGGTCGACCTGCTCAACATCAAAAGCCTCAAACAACTCAAATAAAAATTTGAAAAACAAGAAAAAGTCAAAAGAAATCAGTTTTAAAGAACCTTGGACCTCCAAGACAGCATTTCAAGATGATTGGACCAATCCTTGGAGCCAATGGTATGACAACCCCTATTGGTATCATCCTCAATTCTTTAATCCAAACCTTTGGATGTACCAACAAAATTCATGGTTTCCACCTCCTAATCTGAACTCCTATGCTCAAATGAAAAACTCCCCTCCCACTAAAAACAAAAATGTTGGTGATTTCATTCCTAAGAAAAAGAACAAATAGAAAAAGACTGAAAACACCAATATAACAAAACAAAAATAAAAACAGGTCAAATTTGGGTGAGAAAAGATTTACTGACAATGTTCAAACATTCTGATGGTCCCAACTCTGTTTGGGTACCAAAATCTTCTCTCCACTGATCTATTTTGCAGGAAGGTCGTGCACCCAACACCAATGTGTGGTTTCTTGACAGTGGGTGTTCACGACACATGACGGGAGACAGAGCCAAATTCTCATTCCTGCTTGAAAAGGAGGGAGGGTCAGTGACTTTTGGAGGTAAAAATAAAGGAAAGATCTTAGGATCTGGTAAGGTTGGTCATACTTCCTCAAACTCTGTAGATAATGTTTTACTAGTTGATGGTCTTGATTATAATCTGCTCAGTATCAGCCAACTATGTGACAAAGGTCACAAAGTTGTGTTTGAATCTAATTTTTGTAAGATAATTGACTCATCAACTGATAAAATCAAATTCTTTGGAAAAAGGGAAAACAATGTCTACATGATCAACCTAAATAAAAACTTTTCGGAAAATCTTTGCTTTGTTGCAAATAAAGATGAAATTGCATGGACTTGGCACAAAAGACTTGGCCATGCAAGTTTCAGAACAATGAATAAGTTGTTAAGATTGAATTTGGTTAAGGGGCTTCCTGAATCCTTCTCTAATGTTGAAAATCAAGTTTGTGGGATCTGTTCTATTGGAAAACAAACAAGAAAATCCTTTAAAAACTTCAATGAGGTACTCACATCTAGGCCACTAGAATTACTTCACATGGACCTTTTTGGCCCTACAAGAATTTTAAGTCTAAGTGGCAAAAGATATGAGTTTGTAATCATTGATGATTTTACTAGATTTACTTGGGTTATTTTTCTGTCCCACAAAAGTGATACTTGTCTTGAATTCAGGAACTTCTGTACCACTGTCTTAACAACTTATCCATATAAAATCAAAAATATTTTGACTGATCATGGGGGTGAATTTGAGAACACATCTTTTTCTGATTTTTGTGCTGAATTTCAAATATTTCACAAGTTTTCTTCACCAAGAACTCCAGAACAAAATGGAGTTGTGGAAAGAAAGAACAGAACTCTTGTGGAAATGCTAGAACCATGCTACTTGAGAGTAACTTGCCCAAATCCTTCTGGGCTGAAGCTGTGAACACAGCCAATCACATACTTAATAGAGCATTGGTCAGACCAAAAATCAAGAAAACCCCTTATGAATTGTTGAAAAACAAAAAGCCAATTGTTTCCTATTTTAAAATCTTTGGGTGTAAATGTTATGTACACAACAATAACAAAGAAAACCTTGACAAATTTGATGCTAAAAGTCAGGAAGCTATCTTCCTTGGCTATTCTGAGGTGTCAAGGGCTTTCAAAGTGTACATTCTTAAAACCAAAACTGTTGAAGAATCTCCACATGTTATCTTTGATGAAAATTCCTTTTCAACTAACAATTCTAAATCTTGCAGGGAAAGACAAGACATTGAAGAGGATGAATTTATTGTGGACTCTTCACCAACTGTTGAGGAGTCTGAAAACATTGAAGAGAACCTGAACACACCATCTCCAAGTGGCTCAGGTAACATTGTCCCAGAAGTGGGTACTTCTGAACAGGTAATTTCTGAACATAGGTTTTTAAGAGATCACCCATTATATAATGTGGTTGGCAACTTGCATGATAGAGTTAGGACTAGATCATCTTTCTTGCATGATATTGAAGATGACCCACTAGCTCTAATTTCCCAAATTGAACCAAAATCAATTGATGAAGCCTTATCAAGTTCTGATTGGATTAATGCCATGCATGATGAACTTCATCAATTTGAAAGAAATCAAGTATGGGAATTAGTACCTAGACCAAGTGACCAAACAGTCATTGGCACTAGATGGGTTTTCAGAAACAAATTGAATGAATATGGTCAGGTAATTAGAAACAAAGCTAGGCTAGTTGCAAAGGGGTACAATCAAGAGTTTGGAATTGATTTTGAAGAGTCATATGCCCCTGTAGCTAGACTAGAAGCAGTTAGAATTTTCCTTGCTTTTGCATCCTCCATGAATTTCAAAGTTTATCAAATGGATGTCAAAAGTGCATTTTTAAATGGCTATATTAAGGAAAATGTTTTTGTTGAACAACCTCCTAGATTTGAAAATGAAAAATATCCTAACCATGTTTTCAAGCTCAATAAGGCTCTCTATGGTCTTAAGCAAGCTCCAAGAGCTTGGTATGACCGTTTGAGTACCTTTTTGCTTGAGAAAGGATACTCCAGAGGAACTGTTGACCAAACTTTGTTCACAAAAACAGTAAAACATCAAATACTTGTGGTCCAAATTTATGTTGATGACATAATTTTTGGCTCCACCAATAAAGGCCTATGCACTGAATTTTCAAATCAAATGAAGAATGAATTTGAAATGAGTTTAATGGGAGATATAACATTCTTCTTGGGATTGCAGGTGAACCAAACATCTGAAGGGATCTTCATCAGTCAAGCCAAGTATGTCAAGGAACTTCTCAAAAGGTTTGACTTTCAGACCCTCAAGCATTCAAGCACACCTATTGTCATAAATGCTAAGCTAGAAGAAGACTCAAATGGTAAGTCAGTAGACCAAAAGACCTACAGAGGTATGATTGGTTCTCCACTTTATCTTACAACTTCTAGACCTGATATTCAATTTAGTGTGTGTTTGTGTGCTAGATTTCAATCTAATCCTAAATAAAGTCACATGTTAGCTGTTAAAAGAATTTTCAAATATCTTGTTGGAACATGTGATTTAGGAATTTGGCATCCTGCTAATTGCAAGCTAGATTTGATTGCCTATTGTGATGCTGACTATGCTGGGTGTAAATTAGATAGAAAAAGCACAAGTGGCTTGTGTTTATTCCTAGGTGGGTGCCTTATTTCTTGGGCTTCTAAGAAGAACCATTCAATTGCTCTGTCAACTGCAGAGGCTGAGTATGTTGCTGCTGGTAGATGTGGAACCCAAATTCTTTGGGTGAAACATCAACTTCTCGAGACTCAAGTGTTTGAATGCTCATATCCTATTGGAAATTGTTTAAAACTTGAATTGTGGTGAATTTTTGCAAAATATAACAAATGAATTTTTAAGTCTCTTAAACATCCTTGAAATGACTATTTCTCTCATTAGTTATCATTTTAAAGAAGTCCCAAAATTCTCAAAAAATTCTCACACAAAAATTCAAATTTTCTTCAAAGGCCAGGTCGACACCATCTTATCTCGTGTCGACACATTCCTAGGTCAGGTCGACACTACTTTCTTCCTGTGTCGACACTGTCCTCTTGCCAGAACCTTTTAAATTGTGGGTTTCGGATAAGCCTTGTTGTTCCTGTGGGGTATTGCACCACTGCAAACCCTTTTAGGCATCAGGTCAACCCGACGATGCTCTTCTTCTCATTTCCGGCAAGAAATCCACACATTTCTCCCTCGATCAAAACCCTTTCTCAATCATCTCTCTTCTCCTTCATCAAACCCCGATTCCACTTCATCCTTGCCACCATGGTGAGAAAGTTGGGTCCTCGCCGTGGAGCAAGATCTCAGGCGTCGTCCAGGCCAGTTCCGGCAGAGGATGATGCTCCTCAGTTCGAAAGAAGAACCAAAAGGAGGAATGACCCTGCAGAGCAACCAGGGTCCTCCTCTGCACCTCAGCCAGCAACCAAGAGAGGTAGACCCTCTTCTTCAGGCAGAGGTAGGGTTTCTAGACCAGAGAATCCAGGCTCCCCTTCTGGAGACTCTTTAGAGTCATCATCATCATCTTCAGAGTCTTCCAAGTCTCAAGACACCACCAGTGAATCCAAGCTTATTCTAAAGCTCAGGATAGTGGATTTATCAGATATTCAGCTAGCAGACACATTTCCAGAAATTCAAACCTATTTCTCTCTTCAGTCTTGGTTGATATTCATTTCTGAGTTTCAAATTAGTTATTCAAGACTTGTCAGGGAATTTTACAAGAACCTGAAATGCACAGATGACGGATATAAATCAAAAGTTAAGGGCATAGTTATTGACATGCCAACTGATACAGTTGCCTCTATTTTCAAAGTACCAGATGAAGGGGCAGATTATCATGAATTTGAATTTGATCTTCATGAAGCCTATTCCATCATGACAGGCCTTCCTGCTGATGCCTCTGATCCAAAACAGACCCATGTTACCAGATTCAACACAAATACCTTTCCCTCTGTGTTGAGAGTCATCCACCACATTTTGACCACAATTATTACCCCTCAAGGTGGTGGAAGGGACAGACTTACAGACATACAGAGGTTCATTCTTTATTGCATGGTAAAAGACATCAAAATCAACCTCCATGTAATAATGTATCAAATCATATCTGAAACAACCAAGAAAGACCTCAAGAGATCTCTTCCATATGCTGCACATCTGACCTCAGTGTTCCAGCACTTTGGTGTGCCCTTGGAGAATGAGAAATCCCAGTCTATCCCTAAGTCCAACATCTATACCTTTAAGAATATTAAAAAATTCATGGGATTTAGACTGGAGGGTACTCAAGTTAGGAGAGGGCCAGTTGTGGTTGAGGCCCCTCAAGCTCAGGAGGAACAGCCTCAAGATCAAGGGGACCAGCCCCAAGTTCAAGAGGACCAGCCTCCAACTGATGGGGACCAGCCCCAAGGTCAGGAGGATCAGCCTTCTTTGAATAAGGATCAGCCTCAAGTTCCAACTGAAGGTGACATTCCATTTCATGCCACACCCTTACCTCAGTTTCAACATTTCTCTCCACAACCCACATTTCAACCATCCACATCCTTTGGTGGATCTTCTGTTCCACCAGAGTTGTTCTCCTTCTTAAATGAAAAATTTGAAACCTTGAACTCCTCCATTCAAACCATGTCAGAAACCTTTGAGTTGAGGATTCAACGGTTGGAGAACACTGTATCTGCCAAGTTCATAGACCAAAAAGCTGCCTCAGACTATGCAGCTCAAAGATTCAACAGATTGATTGGTACAATGGCAAATGCCTCAGTTCAACTGAAGGAGCACCAGCAAAAGTTAGAGATAGTACTTCAGAGAATTTTGGCAAATTCCCAAGCTGATGTCTTCAACACCAACCAGACATTACATGAGATCACCAACACTAGACTGTCTTTTGCTCATTTTGTGGATGACTTGGAGAGCATGAGGAACTTCAATGCACACATTGATACACAGATATCTAATTTGACAAAAGAATTCCAGATCATGCAAAGGCCTGGTTGGTCAGCTGGATCATCCTCCTCTTCACAACCCATTGCAGCTGATCTAGCAAGAATTCAAGCTACCTTGATAGAAAATTCAGACAGAATGGAACACTTCTTGCACACAAAACTCACAACCATTCAAGATCAAATCAAGTCCAGCTTGACTTTTATGGAGAAAAGATTGTCTGACATTGAGACCATCTTACTTCCCCTTCCTCCTCCTCCTCCATCTTCTACTTAATGTAATTTTCTTTTGATGATGTCAAAGGGGGAGAAGAAAGAAAGAAAGAGAAATGTTCTTTTGTAATCTTTTTGGAATGATTGTAATGGGTCTCTTGAATGAAATGAAATGCATTTTGCTTAGCTTGAATGATTTTCTCAATTGTGACTTCAATGTGATTGAAAATTTTTATGTGAATGTGAATGAATGAATGCTTGTCAAGTTGCTTGACCTTCTTTATGCACTAACTTACTTCAAGTTACTTTGTACTTCTTTAGTACAACCATCAATTGTGAATGAGCCATATTTAAAGGTCTTTAACAAGCAAGAACATGAACAAAAATAAGAACACTGAATAACCAAAAATTGCTTAAAATCACATCTCATTAAAACCTCATTGATATATGGATTTAATGTTGCCATCATCAAAAAGGGGGAGATTGTTGGGTTGAGTGTAATTTCATATCTTTTTCCCTCCTATTTTGATGATGACAAATGTGATTTTAATGCAAAATAATTGAAACATGATAAACACACCTTACCTGAGAATTATATTCAAAAAGCATGTTTCAAAGCACACTTATCATTTGTACTTATAATAAAATATTTTACTAATGATATATGTGTTTATTCTTCAAGTACAAACATTTTTTTGTAAAAGTATGTCGACACACCACTCAATGGTGTCGACATAACACCTCAGTCTCAAAGGCAAAAAATTGAAGAAATGATAAGACTATGTCGACACTAATCAGAAAGCAGGTCGACACGAGTTGCAAATTCCGGAAATTAGACTACTCAGGTCGACGCTCTCTCAGGGCAGGTCAACACCAGAGCTTGTTCCTAGAACAACAGTTTTCAGAATTGGGGACAGCAGGTCGACGCAACACCAGAGCAGGTCGACACTGGATCCTGCTCCCAGAACAGCTGTTTTCAGAACCGGGACAGCAGGTCGATACAACACCAAAGCAGGTCGACACTGGATCAGTTCCCAGAACAGCTTGTTTCAAGATTTGGGACAGTGTGTCGACACCACCACCAGGGCAGGTCGACACACTACGGAAAGTTTGCAACTTAAATTGGATGCTTGCCACGTGTCAGCCTAGGGCGATGGGGTATCAACCTAGGATCGTGTGCCCTTGTACCTAAAGGGTATCTTTGGAATCTTTTGGGTATAAAAGGCCCCCAATTGGCCGTCCATCATGAGAAGACCCCAACGAACTCTCCAAGCCTCCAAAAAAGTTCCCTTTGGCGGCGAGAAGAGCTCATCTCCCTCCCCAGCTCTCCTGGTGCCTTCTGAAGACCAATTCTCATCAACTCGATTGTGAGAATTGGAGTTTGATCCCTGAAGAAGCAATTGAAGCGCCTCAAGGAAGCAGATCAAGTAGGAGCATCTGTTGGAGATGACTTCAAGGAAGATCCCCAACTTCAATAGTGCAGAGCATCGGCTGAGACTGCAAGGATTCAAGCCTCTTCCCAATCTGAGCTTCTACAAGGGAGTACACTGAAGAACAAAGCCTCTTAACACTATTCTCAATGTACTTTTGTTCTTCTGAGACTTCTTGAGATTGTGCAAGTGCTTCTGCATAACTCTCATGAATGTTCTCATGTCTGACATGATATGCTACTAGAAGATCCATGTCGTGTGTTGGTGTCTAGCATTGTTATTTGTGAGCCGTCGTGCTCAGTTTGAGTTGTCTAACTCAAGTGTTTGTTGAGCAGTCTTGCTCAGACATCTAGAGTAGTCTTGCTCTAGAGGTGTGTGAGTTGTAAACTCAAGTGTTGGAGTTGTTTGGCTCCAGTGGGTGTGTTACCCAGGTGTTTAGTGAATCCTCACTGGGTGTGAGGGGTAGATGTAGGAATCACATGGGTGATTTCCGAACCACCTAAAAATCTCTGTGCACTTGTCTATTTGTGGTTTGATTCTTTCATCCGTTAGATGCTTGCATAGGATCGATCAAGATTCACTTAATCAACTGGTTTTCACATCTATTTTATCAACTTACCTATCATCTCATCAGATCTGTGTTTTTCACTGATTAAAATTGTCTCTGATTCTAAAAGTATTTTAAATTGTTTAAGCTTCCGCAGAAAGTGGCATAGATCTATTCATCCCCCCCTTCTAGATCTTATCCACACCTTTTCCTCGATCCTTCAACCAATACTCCTGCAGCCTTTATGCAACTCATGAACAGCATATATCGGCCATACCTTGACAAGTTCGTGGTCGTCTTCATCGACGATATCCTTATATATTCAAAGACCAAAAAGAACATCTAAGGACTGCACTGCAAGTCCTGCGAGATAACAAACTGTACGCAAAATTGAGCAAGTGTGAATTTTGTCTTGAAGAAGTGTCTTTCTTGGGCCATGTCATCTCAAAGACGGCATCTCCGTTGATCCCTTCAAAGTCGAAGCTGTACTCAATTGGGAGAGACCAACCAGCGTCACCGAGACCAGAAGCTTCTTAGGACTGGCTGGCTACTACAGGCGGTTCATAAAGGACTTCTCAAAGATCACCGTTCCTCTCACACGTCTGACACGAAAGGAGAATCCCTACCCCTGGAGTAAAGAGTGTGAGAAGAGTTTCAAAACTCTAAAAGACTGTCTTACCTCAGCACCTATTCTCACTCTTCCTGTAGAGGTAGAAGGTTTCTCTGTCTACACCGATGCCTCTGGAATTGGGCTAGGTTGTGTATTGATGCAAAAGGAGAAGGTCATTGCCTATTCTTCAAGACAACTGAAGATGCATGAAGTCAACTACCCTGTGCATGATTTAGAGTTGGCTGATGTGGTCTTCGTCTTAAAAATCTGGAGACATTATTTGTACGGGGAGCAATTCACTGTCTACTCAGACCACAAGAGTTTGAAGTATTTATTCTCCCAGAAGGAACTCAACATGAGATAGAGAAGATGGTTCGAATACCTAAAGGATTTTGATTTCAACATCCAATACCATCCAGGCAAGGGAAACGCCGTGGCTGATGCTCTTAGTTGAAAGCCAATGGCATCTGTATCGAGTCTAGTTCTTGGCGAAATGCAACTACTAGAACAATTCGCTTGAATATTGAACATAGGGATGATCGAGCCTTGGTTGCCAACATCAAGATTCAATCTGACATGTTGGAAGAAATTAAAGCTCAACAAGACAATGATCCATTCTTGGTTCGCATCAAGGAAACCTTAGCCGAAAGACCTGATTTTGCCATGACCGAGGATGGAAGGCTGGTGTTCCAAGGGAGGACATGCATCCCCGACAATGAAGAATTGAAGAGGAAATTAATGGATGAAACTCACTAGATGAGGTACACTATTCATCCTGGAGGTACCAAAATGTATCAAGACATGAAACGAACGTTTTGGTGGCCGAATATGAAGAGAGAGGTAGCCGAACATGCCGCTCATTGCCTTACTTGTCAACAGGTAAAGGCGGAACACATGCGCCCTGCTGGTGTACTCAGACCACTAGATATTCCAGAGTGGAAGTGGGAAAGCATTGGCATGAACTTCATCATGCGTTTACCCAAGACTCGTGGTGGACTCGACGCCATATGGGTCATTGTGGACCGACTAACCAAATCCGCCCACTTTCTAGCTATAAAGAGTAAGTGGTCGGTTGAGGTCCTAGCTGCGTTATATGACAAGGAAATAGTGAGACTCTATCACTTCCAGATTTTTCGTTGAGATTTTGAATCCTTCCAAAGTTGTCTCTTTTCAGGAGTCTTCAGTCTTGTATATATATCTTCTCTTACTGAATTAGCCGTTTAGATGACCGTTGTCTCTAGGCTTTAGTAAATGTTAGACTGCATGGATCTCCTTACTCTTCAACAGGTATGTTGCAGTCAATAGTCCTTTACGTTCCATGCACGCAAGGAGAAGATCCTTCTTGATATCCTTCAGTTTCCACTTTGTCCAACGTTGTATGGGTTTGTGCTGTCAGAGACCTGCACACAATAAATGGTAAATCATAGACCGCTACTCTGTCTCTTGTTGTCAGTCAATGTTAGAATTCATGTAGCAAGACTTTTCACTAAAATAGAAACATCATTCTACTTTTTCTAAATGTGTTTCTTATATACGCATGAGAGTAGAAGATATTCAGATATGCATTGCAGTGAAATGTACAATCACATTAAATGCATGGATATTAGAGAAACACGCTGGAGGACTTTGACTTTCAAAAAATATTTAACACATGTTTGAATGTCAAGTCGTTGTGGTCCATGAAATCGTTACGAGTACGACTTATGAAATCGTTGTGTGAGCAAGTCGTTGTTTATGTAAATCGTTATTTATCCATAAACAAATCGATGTGAACACAAGTCGTTATACAATCATAACCAAATCATTGTAGAGACAAATTGTTATGAGAGTATAAGAAAGTCGTTATAAGCATGTCGTTGTTTCATATATCAGTAAATCGTTGTAGGTATCGAATCGTTGTTTTGCTTATCGAATTAATGCAGTGATCAAATCATTGTTTGCTTTATCGAATCGTTACACTGACCAAGTCGTTGTGCAACTTATCGAATCGTTACAGCGACCAAGTTGTTATGTAACTTATCGAATCGTTATGGCGACCAAGTCGTTATGTAACTTATCAAATCGTTGTGGTGACCAAGTCGATGTGAACCTTATCAAATCGTGACGGCGACCAAGTCATTATGTTACTTACCAAATCGATGTGAAAGCAAATTGTTATTCTCACTTATCGAATCGTTGTGAGAGCAAATCGTTGTGCTCACTTTGCGAATCGTTGTGAGATCGAAATCGTTATGCTCACTTAGCGAATCGTTGTGAGATCAAAATCGTTATGCTCACTTAACGAATTGTTGTGAGATCGAAATCGTTATGCTCACATAGAGAATCGTTGTGAGATCGAAATCATTATGCTCACTTAACGCATCGTTGTGAGAACAAAATCGATGCAGCACTTATGAAATCGTTATAAAACCAAAATCAATATGATACTTTATTAAATCCTTGTGAAAATGAAGTCGATAGAAGTAGAAATCGTTATGACACATAGGAAGTCGATGTATACTTAGAGGAATTTCCTGCTCTGTACTTTAAATGCTACAGTGTAAGAAATACTTACATATTTTCTTGATTTCGCCTGATTTACTTCATGTGCCTAAGCTTCATGAAAACTTGTTAGATGACATTTTATTGAAGTTTCTTAATCACTAAAATAGATATGTAATTTCATGAAATTATATGGGGATGAACTGATCATCAAGACTTTCAGGTGATCAGAGACCAACTGAAGATTGCTCAGTTCAGGAAGAAGAGCTACGCTGACTGGAGAAGGCGAGATTTGGAATTTCAAGTCGGTGATCATGTACTCCTAAAGGTATCACCTACCCGTGGTATCCAAAGATTTGGTGTCAAAGGAAAGCTCAGTCCTAGATTCATCGGTCCTTTTGAAGTGCTCAAAAGGGTTGATGAGGTTGCATATCGTCTGGCGTTGCCACCGGATTTGGCATGTGTACAGAATGTGTTCCATGTCTCCATGCTCAGGAAATATGTGTACGATCCTACACACATCATTCGCCATGAGAAGTTGGTATTAAACAGGGACATGACATACGAAGAGAAGCCAGTCAAGATACTAGAACGAAAGGTGCAGCAACTCAGAAATCGTCCCATCCATGTGGTTAAAGTTCTGTGGAACAATCGTGGAGTGGAAGAAGCCACATGGGAACCTGAAGGAATCATAAGACGGAACTACCCCGATCTTTTCGGTAAGACATTCTCTCCATTATGATCTTATGAATATGGGGACCAAATTCTTTTTAAGATGGGGAGGATGTAGTAACTCGATTTTTTTAAAAAAAAAATAATAATAATAATATGTGCAATAATAATTTAATTAATTAAATTAATTGAAAAATCAAAGAAAAGAGAATTAAATAAAACCCATTGAACGAAAAGGAGTAATGGGCTTTGTTAAATGGACCCTCTAAAATTTAGTGGGCTAAAATAGGGATTTTAAAAGATGGAATAATAGGAAATTACCCTAAATTCGGAACTTAAATATTACTTAAATGAATAAAATGGTAATAAAGTATTAAAATAAGTAGTTTGAGTTGGAATTGGATTCCTAACTCTACTCTAATGGCTTGGCCACGAATTTAGCTCCCATCCTAACCCAAATAGGAAGTGGAAAACTTGGAAGGTGGAATTAAATAAAGAAAACTCAGAATTTAATAGGGGTTAGAGTCCTATTAAGAAATAGAAACAAGGGAGACATAAATACTCTCCAATCTCTCCATGGCCGGCCCTAACACGTTGCTGGTGCTTGCTGGACCAGGAGGAGAGGCCAAGGAGGAGGAGATATCATGGGGAGAAGGCTGCTCAAGTCCCCAACCCCCGTTTTTCAAGTTCTAAGCCCATGAAGATTAAACGAGCCAAATGTAGACATTCTCACGAGCAAAAATCATAAAACTTCGTCTATAGATTGTTCCAATCATCAGGAACAAAAGCCCTCTAGTTTCATATTTTTCCATTGAGCCAATCTTTTCTTCTTGATTTTTGAAGTTACGCAATTAGCATGACCCCGAACCCTCTTCTTAATGCTTGTTCTCCATGTATACTCGACCCCATGCTCTCAAATTTTAATAGGAGACACTGATGATAGTTAGACTTCGTTTGCCCATGAAAGCCCTAATTATCATCCACCATGTTGCTTGAATTAAATATTTCATCTAAACTGTACACTGTTCTATGTTCTTTTTGAATACACTTGATTGAACCTTGTCGAAACCATGTTTGTTTTCAAATTCCTATTTACTGTAAGTACTCTTGCCTGTCTAGAGTCGTTTAAAATTGGTTTCATGAATTTCCATCATATGTACTATTCGTTTTTAATTTTTGAACAACCCTATGTCAAAATAAGGAAGGGTTGGACCGCAATCTAAGACCTGTCCTTTTCTTGTCCGGACTCAGGCGCAGGACCTGAGAACGCGTCGGCCCGATAGGCCGCATTCTCAGGCAAATCGTGACAGAGAACCCGTCGTGTTCTGAATGCGACAGGTGCTGGCGTCGCGTTCTGACAACCTACATTGCCCGACCTGTCGCGTTCTGTGTAAACCCATGTCGCGTTCCGACCTGATCCCGTCGCGACCCTTACAAGGGTACGTCGCGACTTGGGACTTTTGCATGAAAACCCACTAATTTTGATGCTATAACTTCCTACAGTGCTGGTACCCTTTCTTAATAGTCATACACGTAGTAATATACACCTATTATAATTAAGTATATATTGTGTGATTTAAAAGACATGCACATGACTTCTTTTTATCTATGATTTATCTTACACATGCACACACTCTGAACCATCTATTATGGCTTAACTTGGCATGAAAATATCTCATAAAATATCTGGTAATTTATTCCAATTATATATTTAAATTGCCCTATTTTAAACGGACTCGCCTTCGTTTCTCGTGATGTTTTGGGAATACCGTTATCGACGCTCCACTGTTCTAGAATTATTCTAGAACGTCAGGCACTTGTTTCTCTACACACTTTTCTCTTGACTTGGACGAACTCTCCATCGGATACTCCTTCTGTTGGACTAGTGAGTCTTTATTCAAGGCCTCCGTAAGTCTCCTCTGTCCATGGGTTCCCACATGGTCGACAAGCTAGCTGTACCCTAACACCTATGATACCCTATAGGGATCAACATGATCCAAATGGCTATTAGGAGTTTGCTCTTATCTTATAAATCACGCCGGACATCTGGACCTGTGCATAACATGGCCAGCGGAAAGGTAGTGAAATTCCACCTGACTGCCAACACCAAGTGTGCGTGTTGTGCAACTGTTACTATCGCTTGTTTACTTGACGTGTTGTGTGCAATGTCCCTTAGTTCTCATCTATACTCTACTCGCTTCTCTATTCACGTTCACTCTGCTATGTCGTCTACTCATCTAGTGCTCTCATCTATTTCTTGGTACTCTCTATTGGCCATTGACTGATTTTCTAAAGATAAACAATATAACCAATGCCTGGCAATATATAAAGGGCCCGATCTGGTCCTGGGAGGTGCGTCCGAAAGTGCTATTTTCCCATGGGAGTTAAATGATCAGAGTGTTTGGCATTACACTCGAGTGTTATCTATCTCGACTATCTAAATGACAATCAAAGTGCTATATTCTCTCGTTGTCTACATGACAATCAAAAGTGCTATACTATACTCGTTGTGATATTGATATACTTGTGCTATTTGTGCTATGGCCATCCTACTATTTGTGCTATACTCGACACTTGTACTATATTTGGAAACTCGTGCTATTTCAATCATGTGCTATCATGCTATCTTTTACATCACTTGATTCTCTCGCTCTATCATTAGTTACTCTGCCTTTTTAATGCATTAATCACTTAAAGCCTCCTTGATCATGAGATTTAAGTCCTACTGGGCGTTATCGCTCACCCTGCTTTATTTGTCGTTGTGTTCTCAGGTGAGACCGAAGAGGATACTTACACTCAACAGGACAGGAATGACCAAGAGTGAAGTCAAGAGTACCCTAGCATCTTAATATTATGTTAGAGTCTTAATGTGAGACCCCAAAATTTTTTTGTCATTTTATAATGTGCATGCGATAATTTCATGTCATAAATATAGTGTACGTATTAAAAATATTACATACTATAACTATTAAATTGTTCATGCGCATATATGTGTATGTATATTATTTTCGTGAATATAAGTAATTAGCTAGTTTTATAATGATGTACTTATTTAAATACCAGGTATGTTGTACTTAATTATATTTGTACGCATATAGATGTATAAAACTAATGTGGTACATTTGATATTTACTTATTGAAATAATAATTACTTGATTATAACATGTATGATATCTATATAATAGTGTGTGTATTACATTTATGTTGATGTTCGTGCTAAATACATGCAACTATGGTGTATATGCATATATGTGTATGTTACTTTGTGTATATTATTTTTAATTGAGAATAATGTAAGTTATATTTATAAATGATGTGTAATACATATAATTTATGTAATTAGTGTAAAAATATTTAATTATGTTCATACTATATTTTTAGAGCTTCGATCTATGTTAAATCGGACAAAAACATGATTTTTGGATGTCTGGCACTGTTGACCGCCAGACCTTGACGTCAACCTCAGTCTGACCGCCAGACCTTGACGTCAACCCCATTCTGACCGCCAGACCTTGACGTCAACCTGCCAGTTAACTACAACCAATGTTGACGTCAATATCCTGCTGCGTAACGGTTCCAGATTCGTTAATGCTCGCAATATGACTTGTTCCAGTTTAGGAAACCCTTCCTAAATCCTTGGTAACCTACCCTAGTGCATACCCAACCCATCTAACTTTATAAAAACCCGTTATATGGCCGTACCAAGCCTTTTTGGTGATTGTGGAACCCTATTATTCCCTGTGAGAAAATCTGATTTTCCCGAGCTTTGATCCGGCGATTGGAGGACTTTCTGGGAGATCTACCATGACTGGAGCGTAGTACAACCATCCAAGAAGCATCCCCAACCCCGAGGAACGTTCTACGTCGACGGGAGAAGAAGATCCAAGGAGTTTCTGAGCACCCTCTTGTTTTGACCGAAGAGGGCTTCAACGGCAAAGATTTCATCTTCTAGGATTTTATTAAAGGCAAGTAACCTTTTTACATCCTTCCTATACATGTCCCTTAGGTCCTAGAATTTTTGTGAATTTTTCCTCGCGTCCTGGACCCTCAAACTTTCCCGTACATGTGAGTATGTATGTGCAGATTTCTGTCTGCAAGTTGAAGTCAACATCCCTTGCCGTCAAGTTCATCAGTTAACGGCAAGAGATGTGGACGTTAACTTAGTTGGCGGCCAGGGGTATGCAGTCAAGTTCTTCAGTGACCAGGAAATTGCTATTTAATCCTATTAAATGCATTTAATTAATTTTTCGACATGTGTGCAGCGTGAAAATTTTATGTAAGGTAAAAGTTGATTGTTAGGTCATGTCATGAGGATATCATGAATTTTCTTGATTTATGTAAATTATGAAAATTCTGGAGAGTGAATTATGAGCATAAGATAATGATGTTAAATCCATGAAAATAGGATGTTTGTGAGTTCAGATTTGGTAAATTTTCTGTAATGCTATGGTGATTTCATGAACTCAGTGACACTGTCATATTAGATTATTTTATTGAAATTTCTGTTTAAGAGAATTTAGTGATAATTGCATCTGTACAGTGATTTAATTGTTATAAATAATTTTCTGTTTAGAAAATTCTGAAAATTTGAGAATATGTTCTAATTACTGTCCTTAATTCGTGATAAAAATTTTGTGAATTTCTGATGACAGTAGGTAATTTCATGAGTTTAATTGTGAAAATAGCCATATTAAGCATGTTAGAATTAATCGTGTGCAAATAAGAGGTTAGTAGCATGTTAATGTTTTGTTTTGAGTAATTTACCATTGTTAACAATAAAGTGAAACTCTGTAAATGCAAATGTGAGTATTATGCAAGTGAATGTAAATTTGGAATGAAATTTGTGCATATGAATGAGTAATAAACTGATGAGAATGATAATGTGATTAAGATAAAATGTGTGCCAAGGGTGACACTGCTACCATAGGGGTCTGAGAGCTATACCATAGAAAAGTCCCTATGGGAGGCTCAACGTTATGAGATAAATCCTAAGGGCATTAGGATAAAATCCTGGAGGTGGACAAGTACCGCTGGTTAGGGTGGAGAGAGCTTCTCCCGGTTCTGCGCAGTTACCTAGATTTGTCACCGCATTGCCTAGGTGATGAATATGTGAAAGTGAGTGCTAAGTGCTAAGTGATGAGTACTCAGTGCTAAATGTGATCGTTTTCCTCTACTTGGTGGTTAGGACTATGTGTCATGGCAATTTAAGAGATTAAATATGATCTTAGTACAAAGTGATAAATGTGAATGAAAGAGTAAGTGCAATGAAAGAAGTGTAAATTGATATGTAAGGAAGAGTAAAAGATAGCAAAAGTACTAATTTTATGTGAAAACCAATGTACCATTACATGTGTATTTAATTATGCCATTCATGTGTTAATACCATCATGGTTGTAGTAACATGCTTAGTACCATATTTAATGTTATGTAATATAGTTTAATAATTTTCATATGATGGTATGTATGAATATGTGCATGTAAAAATGAAAAGAAACGCTATGTGAAAGAGCGAGTATGTAAAATTGACAAAAGAATAAGATAACATGAGAATGAGTGTCAATCCATATGATTAAGTTTAATTCATGTCAAAACAGCAAGTTAAATGAATTTATAATCTTGATAATCACATGAAACAATGTCCAAATTCTATGATAAAAATTGCTACTTGTTTAGTATGTAGTTCCATGCTTAAATTGTAGATGTTTGCCATTCGATTTGGAATATGTTCTAGATCTTCAATTCGTGTTTAATATAGGTGATATCGTGGTGAATTATTTAAGTTAAAACAGCAAATGAAATGTGTAAAAAAATGAGAAAAAGTGCATGTGAAAAATAAATAGAGATCATGTTAGGTTGCTACCTACTTTACATAAAATTGCCTGTTCTAATTGGTAATGTTGTTACATGATAAAGGAAAGGTTTAGATCGATAAATCATGTTACATGATAGGTGGTTAAAAGTGCATATGTTCATATCATGCATGTGTTAATTGGATTATACTCAACTAGTTTAGAAAGATTACTATCATGTTATGAAATTGCTAGAAAACATGTGCAGGTGACATAAGGGTATGATAAATTTGACCTTTAAACAGCAAGTTAGATGTACGATAAAGTGATATGAATACATGAGAAATTGACTAAATATCATGCTAAAAGTATTCACCATCCTGTATATAACCTTGTGTTTAAATTTGATTGAATTCTGCCATGATATAATAAAAATTTGAAGCATGTGTTATAGAATATATCATGTGTAGAAATCTTGTGTATATGTAGGTTATTTTATGATCTAATATGAGCATGTGTTATATGTAGAATGTGTTTGGGAGATACATGTGTTATTATTCTTAAAAAGCTTGTATTATGTGAATTGTTGTGACGAGTATGATGTGTATGAGTTTTATTATTTTTGGTGGTTAAAGGTGTACGAGATATGTATGAGTTTGATGTTTTAGATTACTTGCTGAGTCTTGTAAGACTCATACTTGCTTCGGCGTACAGGTGTGACATGTTATCCCGTAGCGGAGAAGTTTAGAGGAGATTGGAGCAGCATTCAAGAAGTAGTACTTGAAGATTTTTATTTTCAATAAGCTATTTATTTTATATCTAGAATAATGTCATTCATATGGTCAATGTAATGAGCAATACATTTTCTTTCAAATTGTAATAATGTGGACTCTAGTACTTTCTTTTGCTATATAGACTGTGAAATGTGTGATGGTGATGGAATAAAGTAATGTATTTCCTTCATTTCCGCTGTACTCTTATTGTATTCATGGACATATCAACCTTATCGCTTAGTGTTGGGTTACTATCCCACTGTGATGATGCTCTTTATACCGATGGGGTTGGTATAATCGTACCGGTATGAGGAGGGTCGTCACACTTAAGTTCAGTCTTTTGCTTTTATTCAATGTAATTAGGGCCCTATAGAATGGCTCTGGTATTAGTGGTTGTAACTAGATATTGGAAATTATTAATGAGAAGAATTTGCTTTAGTGTTTATTTCTTGTTCAATGGTATGATGTTTAGTACTTGCTCTATACCCATTTATTTGCAACTGCCTCGCGTTCCGATATTCCGCGTCGGGACGTGACAAATAGTGTATCGTGCAAGATAGTAAGAACAAGAGAGATAATGATCAGTCTAGCAAGAATGTTGTATTCAAGAGTTCAAGATATTGTGAAACAATGATCTAGAAAGATGGTCACTTCAAGAACAAGAGAAAGATAACATATACCAAGATGGCCATTTCACAAGCAAGCAAGCAAGCACGCACAAGCAAGAACTTTTAACATGTAACAGTAATCAGGCATGAAGCCACTAATGTGCACTAAGGATCTATGCCACCTTGGAATGCACACTATGACACGTGTATGTGGTTTATGTATCTAGCATTCAACACACAAGTACTCCCAGTGTAGATGCAATGTCAGTAATCATTATATGGGTTGATATATGCAAGCTATCAGTAACTACCTTCATACAGGAGAAGACGGGGCATGAAAACGACGCAAAACGAGCCAAACAAGTCTGAAATGCCCACTATGGTCAGAAGGCGACAGGCATGATGTTGCCTTCAAGAAGGCTACTAGAAGGCTGTCGCCTTCTGATTCATGAAGGTGATAGCCTTCCTGTCACCTTCTGAAGGCGACAGGATGACTCGTCATCTTCCAGTTTCTAGTGCAGGGGTGCTTTAAATGGGTGTTTTACTAGTCCAATTCAAACTAGGTTTGACACCTATAGATTCGAAAAATCAAAACTAATGCTAGGGTGATCCAAATCAGATGAAACTACCTCTGTTAGTTAGAGTACTTCCTATACATTGTATATTAATAAGTAATCGATAAACAAAGGTCGTTTGACTAGGTAATAAGATGTATTCTGACTATCTATAGGACTCTGACATAGTGCTCATGTTTGGGTTAATACTCTTTGAACAGGTAATAAAATTGGGGAGACTAGTGCAAAATGAAAATAGACTCATAGGATAAAAAGTTCTATGTTGAATGCTCGATCTAAAAATGTCTCCACAGAAAGATATAGAACTCGTAAGATAGGACAGGGTTTAATCAAGACAGCACAACGTTATGATCATACTAGATTTAATTCGTGAAACCCACATGATAAAAGTTGGAGAAAACATTAATAACATGATCTAAACACATGTATGCAAGAATGAACAAGTTTAATTAGAGTTTGGCATGGAGATGACCTACCTTTTGGGTCGAATAAGATCCGTCCTCTAGAAAACCCTAGTTCTGACCACTCAGGGGAGAATGCCTAATACTCACGATCTACTGGGTAGAAATTAGGCAAAATGGTGATATAAGAAACTAGACTCAAACCACTTTCTAGGGGTATATGCCATGCATAATTTGTTCGAGGTTAGACTAACCTTTGTTGATGATCTTGGGAGGCCACTTGTGCAGGTCACACATGAAGAAGAGTACGAGTTGCTTCTTGCACAAGCTTCCTCCTAGCATTTCCCAGCCTCCAGAGACTCCAAGCACGACCTCAGCAACCCTAGGGGTCGTCCCATAGGGGAGAGGGGGCTTATTTAAAGAGGTATGGGTCTATACTAGCCTAATTCAAATTAAGAAACTAATGGGTACAAATTTGGTGTATCATTCCCTCAATGGAGGATTTCTCTCCCCAATTCGTGATGGGAAGCTTATGGAAACCTCCCTTAGGTGGTAAACACAAATTGGGACTTGGTTTTAAGTCCAATGGTGGTCTATTGGGTGAGAATTTACCCTATCTTGGTCCATTAGTGAATATTTCTGAATTTTGGCTTATTTTCTTAGCATGAATTATTTTGTGGCCCAAGAGACTTCTTTTGGTCCAATTATTTTATTGGATTGTCAATACCCATTGTTTTAAGTCCATCCATGATTTTATTTTATTTTTGGACTTACTTAAGTATCGATAATAGTAAATATCTGACTTATTCCCTAATGACGATAATAAGTCGCAAACGCTTTAAACTCGGCAAATCTGATTTTTCTTCGCACGAATTCCTTTGTGGGTTATTAGGGAGTATTGTTCAGAGTTGAACTATGATTTTTATGAAACTTTTCCATGTGTTTCCACATTCGTTATAATGGTACATATGTGTTTTCTAATTCGAAAATATTAAATTATTATTTTTAATTTATTCTCGTTCAGAGAAGGACTCCTCACCTTTCATATTCAATGCGATGAATGTCATGCTAAGTTATTAACATTTTTTTTTTCAATTAATAAAATTTTCGGGGTGCTACATCCTCCCCCACTTAAGAGAATTTGGTCCCCAAATTCATAGATATAATATATGGAACTCCGGAAACCTTTTACGCATTGCTTCTTCCATCTCCCAAGTATCATCCTCATCTAGGCATTGATGCCATCTGACTTTCACCAATGGGATAACCTTGTTCCTTAACTAGTGCAATTCTCAGTCTATAATTTTAACTAGTTTTTCTTCATAAGTTCTGTCCTTATGGAACTCCAAGAACTCGTACCCAATGACGTGGAAAGGATCACATACATACTTCTTCAACATGGATATGTCGAATACATTGTGTATTCCATCAAATTGTGGTGGCAATGCTAAACGGTATGCAATTTCACCAACTCTTTCGAAGATTTCAAAAGGGCTGATGAATCTTGGTGACAACTTGCCTTTGATCCCGAATCTTTTGATTCCACGGTTGGTGACACTTTTAGAAACACATGTTCACCAACCTGAAACTCTAGGTCTCTCCTTCTATTGTCTGCATATGTCTTCTGCCTCTACTGTGCCACAACCATTCTTTCTCTAATAAGCTTTACCCTTTCTGTAGTTTCTCTTGCCATCTCTGGTCCTAACAGTTGTCTCTCGCCGACCTTATACCAGCAAATCGGAGATCGATCGGTCCTTCCAGAAAGTGCTTCAAATGGTGCCATTTGTATATTGGCTTGATAGCTGCTGTTGTAGACGAATTCCACAAGAGGTAAATGTTCATGCCAACTACCTCCAAAGTCTAACACACAGGCTCTAAGCATGTCTTCTATCACTTGATTTGTTCTTTCTGTCTGACCATCAGTCTGTGGATGGAAAGCTGTGCTGAAGTTCAATTTAGATCTCAAGGCATAGTGTAGTCCTTTCCAAAAATGGGATGTAAATCTTGGGTATCTATCAAACACAATTGACACAGGTACTCCATGTAGTCTGACAATTTCTTTTACATATAAAGCGGCTAGAACATCAATTGCCCACTTGTTCTTAACTAGCAAGAAGTGAGCGGATTTGGTTAAGCGGTTGACGATCACCCATATTCCGTCGAATCAACCTCTAGATTTAGGCAATCCGAAGATGAAGTCCATCCCTACACCTTCCCATTTCCATGCTGAAATCTTGAGGGGTTAAAGTAAACCTGCTGGTCACAAGTTTTCTACTTTGACTTGTTGACAGGTTAAGCATTTGGCGACATATTCCGCTACCTCCCTCTTCATGTTGGGCCACCAAAAATTTCTTTTTAAGTCGGTACATTTTAGTAGTTCCAGGGTGAATAGTATACCTAGTTTTGTGGGCATCATCCATAATTGCTTTCTTGGTCTCTGCATGGTCTGATATACAGATTTTCCCTCGGAATAGTAACCTTCCATCTTCAGCTAAGGAAAAATCCGGCCTTTGGTCTAGATTAGCCTTTACCTCTATGAGCATAAGATCATTGCCTTGAAGTACACGGATGTCTTCAAGTAGAGTGGGTTGTGCTCTAATACTAGCAATCATACATCCTTTCTCCTTAACATCAGCATCTATGTTCGGCTTGGCGAATTCCTCAAGTAGCCACCATTCTTCTCCCATAAGGCTTGATAAGGTAGCCATGGGCTTCCTACTAAGAGCATCTGCCATGGCATTAGCTTTACCCAGGTGATATTGGATAATGAAGTCAAAGTCTTTCAAGTACTCCAACCATCTCCGTTGTCTCATGTTTAACTCCTACTGAGAAAAAAAATATTTCAAACTTTTATGGTCATAAAATACAATGAACTTCTCACCATATAAGTAATGATGCCATATTTTTAGAGCAAAGATTACAGCTGCCAGCTCCAGATCATGTACAGGATATTTGTCCTCGTGCTTCTTCAATTGTCTGGAAGCATAGCATATCACCTTCCCGTTCTGCATCAATACACAACAAAAGCCGATTCCTAATGCATCTGTATACACTTCGAAGCTTCCTCTAGCTACAGGTAATGTCAACACAGGTGCTGAAGTTAAATGTTCTTTCAATGACAAGAAACTATCTTCACATTCGACCGTCCATGTGAATGGGTTCTCTTTTCTTGTAAGTCTGGCCAAGGGCACAACTATCTTTGAAAAGTCCTTAGTGAAGCGTCGATAATAATCGACCAGTCCCAGAAAGCTTCTGATCTTGGATACAGTAGTCGGTCTATCCTAGTTCTTCACTGCTTCAACTTTAGAAGGGTCTATAGAAATACCCTCCTTGGATATAATGTGGCCAAGGAATGACACCTCCTCTAACCAGAACTTACATTTACTCAACTTTGCATACAGTTGGTTGTCCCTAAGCACTTGTAGAGCAGTCCTCAAATGTTCTTCATGTTTCTCCTTTGTCTTGGAGTAGATAAGAATATCATCAATGAATACCATCACAAATTGATCCAAGTATGGCTTGTACATGTTGTTCATGAGTTGCATAAAAGTCGCAAGAGCATTTATCAAGCCAAACGACATGACCACAAACTCGTAATGTCCATATCTGCTTCTAAATGTAGACTTGTGGATATCCTCCTCCTTAATGCGCAATTGATGATAACCAGACCTCAAGTCGATCTCAGAGAAGTATTGGGCACCTGAGATCTGATCAAATAGCTCATCAATGCGGTGCAGTGGGTACTTATTCTTGACGGTGAGTTGATTTAACTAACGGTAGTCGATGTAGAGCCTCATCCATCCGTCCTTCTTCCTTACGAATAATATCGACACACCCTATGGGGATGTGCTGGGTCTGATAAAGCCCTTGTCTAACAACTCTTGGATCTGCCTCTTCAACTCCTATAGTTCTGTGGGCGACATATGGTAGGGAGCCTTGGATACAGGAGCGGCTCTCGATAATAGTTCAGTGGTAAAGTTCACTCCCCTTTTCGGTGGTATACCGGGTAAGTCCTCTAGAAAGACACATGGGTAGTCCCGAACAATGGTAATCTCATCTACCTTGGTTTCTTTTGTTCAGTTTCTACGAAGGAGACAAGGAAAGTGTCACAACCTTGGTTGATCAGCTTGGAAGCTTTTAAGGATGAAATAATGATAGGATGTTTATGGTAACAGATGCCCAGGAATGAAAATTTTAAAAGGTCTGGCTTAGCAAATGTTACCCTTCTATGACAACAATTGACATCCGCATCATACTTAATCAACCAATCAATGCCCAATATAGCGTGGTACCCCTACATATCTAAACGGATGAGATTGGCAAGGAGGCTATGGCCTCCAATCATGGTTTCACATGCTAGAAAATAGTGTGTGAGTGTTGATTCAGAACCCAGAGGAGAAGCCATAGTGATCTTGGATTTCATGGGAATAGGTTTAACAGGAAAAGTTGAGGCAAAAACTGATGAAATAAAGGAATATGCAGCTCCAGTATCAATGAGAATGAAAGCAGGTTGAGAGTGAACACGAATGATACCTTCCACCATACCGCCTTCCTCGGGTAGGTCAGTTTCTATAACAGCATTAAGGCGTCCCTGATGTAGACACCGCCGAGGGACGACGTGTAGCCCACAAAGAGGGATAAAAACGTGGTGAGATGGATCGTGATCGCCAGGTACGTGAGGGTACCGAATGGAGAATGCACGCGCGGAAGGGGTGCAGGTGGAAGAATGAGTGTGCGTGGTGCACGAAGGGCACAAAAGAAAAGGGTGATCGCGGATGTTACCTTTTGGAGCGTGGGGAGATTGCGTGGGGGATGTGGGTTCCTCTTCCTCTACGAACACGGCCAGCCATGGTAGAGGGCATTTCCTTTGTTGATTACCTTGAAAAATAATACAAATAAAAGAAGGGGATTAGCCACATGTGTAGTATACAGCCATAAATAAATGAAATGGAAAGAATGAACGGCATGGGGAACGACTTACTGTGTGGTGGCTTTTAAACCCCTAAAAATGTGGTGTGTGTAATGCATGAATGTGTGTGTGTGTGTGAAAAGGTAAAAAAGGAGCCACGTGGGTTTGGAGGAGATGGATAAACAAAGAGAAAGAGAATGGGGAGGGGGTGCTTCTCTAAATGGTGGATGGCGCGGCGGCCCTGCTTGGAATGGACGGAGGAGGAAGAGGAGGAAGATGCTCCCGCTTCACCCCGAAGTGCGTGGAGGACAACGTGGAAGGTGTGCTCCTCCACCTTACGCCGATTGGATGGACGGGATAGCTCGGATGGCGTGACGGGCCTCCTTGGTCCGGAGCCGAGGCGGGAATCCGGCAGGGCTTTGCTGATATGAGTGGACCCCCTCTACAAATGACCCTCAAAGGTCTATTTACAGGCAACAGAAGGTTGAATTGCGTCGACCACAGGGACGCGACTATAAGATTGAATGGCGTCCGCCATGGCCACTGCGATTAAGAAGCCCTTGATTTGACAATGGCGCGATGATTATAGCCGGCGGCCACCTACAGAATCACGTCGGGATGGCATGCCGCGATTTAGAGACACATCTTCCGACCCGGACGCGACTTCATTTTGACACGTGGGCTCATAAATGCGACGACTTCTGGGTCTAGGGTACAGGCCTAATCATGTCGTGCCAGGCAGATGCGATTCAGAGATTCCTCCGAATTTGAGCTACGGGTACTTGAGTGCGACGACTTTTGGGGTCTAGGGCCTAATCGCATCGGCACGGTCCGACACGTCTCTGATTTGAAATGCATCGGGAGGACAGGACGTGATAAAGTATTTCCATATTTTATTTATGCAAATCCTGCCAAAACTGACATTAGAATCGTGTCGCCTATAGCGGACGCGTTCATGAAGTGGCAATGGGTAGTTTCCATAAATTAAATAAGGAAATCTTGTCCCGTCGCATAAGGCCACTGCGATAAGGACCCTTTGGTCTGGTCGCGTCCCACATGCCCGACGTGATAAGGAGAATCAGTGGAATCGCGTCCACCATGCCAGACGCATTTCAGAATTCATCCCCCAGACCCATTGCGACAAGGGCCAGTCGGCCTGGTCGCGCCCAGCATGCCCGACACGACTTGATGGAGTCGTGTCGACCATGCCAGATGCATTTTGGTTGCGACCGCCATACCCGTCGCGACAAGGATTTCTGCCCACGACCTCCGATGAGCCTTTGAAATGGAGGGGAAGCACCGGGGAAGAACGGGGTGAGATCTAGAAATATTGGGAAAACACTCTTGCAAGGCAATATGAGGGCCATTTGTGGCATTATGGCGCAATATGAAATTTGCCCACGGTGGAGTCAAAATCGCATGTCTACACCTGACGCCGTGGTGTAGTTTGTGCTTTCCCTGGCTGGTCTTTCAACATCGAACAGTCAGGTGTACGGTGATCATGTCCACCACATCATAGATAGGCACTGAGCTTCTTCCAGCATTCCTCGGCTCGGTGTCTCGGCTTGTCGCAAAAATGACAGTTCTCAACAAATTGTCTTCCCTCCACTTTGATTTTCTTTTCCATGCCATAATCTTTGCCACTACTTGGCCTTTTATAGCTGTTGTTGCAGAACGTACCCGCTGTATTACTCAATCCTCTTTTTAGAAAGGCTGGCTTCACAGTCTCCTTCCCTCTTATGCCTTCAACCTTGGCCATTGTGTCGTCCACAAGTTGGGCTCTCTGGACCATCTCTGCATATGTACGGATGTTGTGTTGTCCCAACTTTCAATGAACATGGGCTGCAGCCTGTCCATAAATCTATTTGCCTTCAACCCCTCGGTTCTCACTAGGTGTGGGGCATATACTGCCAGACGACCGAACTGAGCTTCATACTCAGCCATTGACATACCTCTTTGTTTAAGTGCGGCAAATTCCACAACCTACTTCTCCTTCACCCTTTCAGAAAAGTATTTTTTTCTAGAATATCTCCAGGAAGCCTGCCCACTCCAGTTCTGCCACATTGGGCAGGTGAGCCGATGTGGCCTTCCATGATGCCCTAGCGTCCTTGCTAAATTGGAAGGTGGCTAGTAACACCTTCTTCTGATTAGTGTGCTGCAACACCTGAAAAATCCTCTCCATTTCCTCTTGCCAATTCTCCGCCTCGTCTGGATCGGGGGACCCAACGAAACGAGGAGGGTTCTAACTCCCAAAGTTACGATGAAGATCGCCAGCTCCATTCCGTGCTCCAGCTTGAGCCTCGGCCTGCACTACATTTTGCAGGCATTGAGTCAGTCCTGCCACAGTCTCTTGAATAGCCTACCACTGGTTGCGTGACATTGCAATTGAGTGAAGGAGTTATGGGGTTTTTAAGAAAAGGATAGAAACCAATTAATAATCTTAGTCATGTCATAGAGATTGATGGGTATGGGTGCTTAGTTCCTAAACTATTTTATTCCCAGTCTCTACCCATTCTCACCAAGTACTATATGTTATTTCTATGACCTAGGTTTAATAGGTATCTCTTAATCTTGAGACATATATGCTATTTCATTTTCCTAGTCTCTGACACCACTAAACTGTCACGTCGCAAAGCATGGCAGTGGAAGAGTTTATTCGATCGTTGAGACGTGAAAAGTCGGCAAATATGCCTCTAGCGAGCAATCACATATAACACAACTATTTGTGCTCATAATAAAACTCAAACTCTTTATTTCATTTCAATAATTAGGACTAATACATACTCCATTCCAAGATGAACTATAAAACTAAGACTCAATAAAAAGAGAAAATTACATAGCATCTCACACCTACTACATTACTCTATTCCTCTCATACTCAACTATAGTACTATGACTATAAGATAACAAGACTTCGATGTGAGCGCTCTTCACTCTTGTTCATCCCCACTATAGTCTTGGTTCTCTACGTCTTTCATATCATGTTATCCTGAAGGGTTGGAAAGTAGGTAATGAGTGCATTCGCCCAGTAGGTTTTACATCTTACAGCAATGACATAAGTATTTAACAGTTTAAAAGCTAGAAGGTATGAACATGATATGTTCTATGCAATTAAAACAACGGTAATAACACGTGAATAGTGTATCGTGCAAGATAGTAATATCAAGAGAGATAATGATGAGTCTAGCAAGAAGGTTGTATTCAAGAGTTCAAGATATTATGAAACAATGATCTAGCAAGATGGTCACTTCAAGAACAAGAGCAAGATAACATGTAACAAGATGGCCATTTCACAAGCAAGCAAGCAAGCAAGCATGCATGAGCAAGAACTTTTAACATGTAATAGTAATCAGGCACGAAGCCACTAATGTGCACTAAGGATCTATGCCACCTTGGAATGCACACTAGGACACGTGCATGTGGTTTATGTACCTAGAATTCAACACACAAGTACTCCCAGTGTAGATGTAACACCAGTAATCAATATATGGGTTGTTATATGCATTCCATCAGTTACTACCTTCGTACAGGAGAAGACGAGGCACGAAAACGACGCAAAACGGGCCAAATAGGGCTGAAATGCCCACTATGGTCAGAAGGCGACATGCATGATGTCGCCTTCAAGAAGGTGACCAGAAGGCTGTCACCTTATGATCCATGAAGGTGACAGCCTTCCTATCACCTTCTGAAGGTGATAGGTCGACTCATCGTCTTCCCGTTTCCAGTGCAGGGGTGCTTTAAATGGGTGTTTTTCTAGTCTGGTTCAAACTAGGTTTGACATTTATGGGTTCAAAAAATCAAAACTAATGCTAGAGTGATCCAAATCAGATGAAGCCACCTCTGTTAGTTAGAGTACTTCATATACATTGTATAGTAACAAGTAATCGATAAACAAAGGTCGTTTGACTAGGTATCAAGATGTATTGTGACTTTCTACGTGACTCTGACACAATGCTAATGCTCAGGCTGATACTCTCTGTACAGATAATGAAAATTGAGGAGACCAGTGCCAAATAAAACTAGACGCATAGGATAACAAGTTCTATGTTGAATGCTCGGTCTGAAAATGACTCCGCAGAATGATATAGAACTTGTAAGATAGGATAGGGCTTAATCAAGACAGCACAGTGTTATGATCATACTAGATTTAATTCGTGAAACCCACATGATAAAAATTGGGGAAAAAAGTAATGAAATGATCTAAACACATGTATGAAATCATGAACGAGTTTAATTAGAGTTTGGCACAGAGATGACCTACCTTTTGGGTCGAATAAGATTCGTCCTCCAAAAAACCCTAGTTCTGACCACTCGGGGGAGAACGCCTAATACTCACGATCTACTGGGTAGAAATTGGGCCAAATAGTGCCATAGGAAACTAGACTCAAACATCGTTCCAGGCGTATATGCCTTGCAAAGTTTGGTCGAGGTTATACTAACCTTTGGTGATTGTTTTGGGAGGCCTCGTGTGCAGATTGCAGTTGAAGAAGAGCACGAGTTGCTTCTTGCTCATGCTTTCGCCTTGTGTTCCCAACCTCCAGAGACTCCAAGCGCAACCTCAGCAACCCTAGGGGTCGTCCCATGGGGAGGGGGCTTATTTAAAGAGGTATGGGTCTATACTTGCCTAATTTAAATTAGGAAACTAATGGGCACGAATTTGGTGTATTCTTCCCACAGTGGAGGATTTCTCTCCCCAATCGTGATGGGAAGCTTGTGGCCCAAGAGACTTCTTTTGGTCCAATTATTTCATTGGGTTGTCAATACCCATTGTTTGAAGTCCATCCATGATTTTTATTTTATTTTTGGACTCACTTAAGTACAGGTAATAGTAATTATTTGCCTTATTCTCTAATTACAATAATAAGTCACAAAATTTATTAAACTTAGCTAATCTGAATTTTCTTCACACTAATTCTTTTGTGGGTCATCAGGGAGTATTGTTTAGAGTTGAACTATGATTTTTATGAAATTTCCCATGTGTTTCCGCATTCGTTAGAATGGTACGTATGTGTTTTCTAATTCAAGAATATTAAATTATTATTTTTAATTTATTCTATTTTTCAATTAATAAAATTTTTGTGGTGCTACAATACTCTTCAATTTTTTCTTCAATGTCAATGCCATACCACCCTCATACATTTGAGAGATTGAAAATTCAACATACACCAATTTATATCGAGGATCGAGAACCACAGCAACAAACATCATGAGATTAAGCTTTTCTACATTTTCCCATTATTTATCACATTTTTGTTTCATCTTGAATGTCATATCACTGAAAACATAATCAACACTTCCACACCATTCTCTTAGGAGACAATCAACATTACTAATCTCGTGAAAGTATGTGTTAGATGTAACGTATAGTGCCCCAGAAACTCTCAACGTAACATCATAAAAATTCGCCAACAATTTTGTCAAATTTCTAACTTTTTCCCAATCTTCATCTTGTGGCTTTACTAAGCCATCTCCTTCACTAAGTTCACTTATAAAAAATGGATCTTGCTCTTCATATCTCTCAAATGACTTTTCAAATTTTTGTGTGGTGTTCACCATCATAAAAGTTGAGTTCTACCTTGTAGGAACATCAAGACATAACAAGCTCTTACTGTAGATTGTTTTTGCTTCAACACAAGACTTAAAATTTTGAAGTCTTAATGGAGATTGTCTCACATATCACACAACATTTTGGACACGTGCAATAGACTCATTTGATAATTTCAAACCATCATTAACAACTAAATTCATGATATGTGCAACACACCTCATATGAATAAATTCTCCTTTCAAGACACTGCCCTCCCAATTATTAATTTTCCTCTTCAAATATGCAATGCCAACATCATCAGAACTAGCATTGTCAATAGTAAATTTCATAACCTTCTCAATACCCCAACTGTTCAAGCACTTTTCAATTGCCTTACAAATAGCCTCACCTTTATGACTAGAAATTGGACAAAAATTTAAGATCTTTTTGTTCAACTTCCAATTATTATCAATAAAGTATGTAGTTATTCATATATAATTAATCCGTTGCAATGAAGTCCATGTGTCTGTTGTAAGGCAAACTTTTTGGCAATTATTTTTTATAAAAGATTTTAGCTTTGTCATCTCTTCCACATAGGTTTCAAAATAATTTCTTGCTACAGTGATTCTTGAAGAAATATGAAACTTTGGTTGTGCAACACTACATAAAGGTCTAAACCCTTGCCCCTCAATAAATTTAAAAGGAAGTTCATCAACGATCACCATATATGTCAATGCTTTTCTAACTAGTTGTTGATCAAAATTTCAAGTTGATACAATAGTTCTGGTCTCTCCCTATGTTCCTTCGCCAACTAAAGGGCTGTGAGGGCTAACTTGTACTTGCTTGCTTACAGCTCTATTGAAGGGATATTTCTTGCATCTTACATTTAGATGCGTTCAAAGTGTGCTTGTGCCACAAGTGACTAGATCACAACTATAAATAGTACCACAGTAATTGCATTGACACTTATTTTCTTCATCATTCTTTGTAAAATGCTCCCACACATTTGATCTTAAATTTGTGGTTTTCCTCTTTACTCGATGAACTTGTTTGAGTTTGAGTAACAACATTAGGATCTGAACTTGCACCCTCAGTTGTGGGATTATTTGATGACATCTAATTAAATATACTCGTAATACAACATAAAAAAGATAATAAGACAACTACAACTAACTTCTTGCATCCATGTTGAGAAAGTATATTATAAAAAATAGTGAAACAAAGTTAAACACTGTTATTCATATGCACAAAGAAATGGTGTGGCATCACTACCCATAAACATATTGTACAATTTTTCTGGTGAAGAGGGTGATAAAACTTACACATATTCATTTTTTTTCTATATCTATGCTTTATCACAAAATATGAGATAATCACATGAAAATTGGTAAGTCACATATCATAATTAACACACTGCATATTTAACAGCAAACATTGCTCACACATAAAACAAAAGAGTGGACCCATTTCGCTTCTAATCGTCAAGTTCTCTCAACTTAGAGTCACAAATTTGACATGAAAGCTCAAAGAACATAAACAAAAGAGTGGGATGCTGCATCTCACTCTTCTAAATAAAAAAATAGAAACTGCTCATCATTTTGCTCCTGACTCCTTAGTGGGATCACTTGAATCCAAATTCCCCTTAAACTTATTGTGGATGTCTCTTCCTGTTTGGGTCGGAGCCAAATGGGCCTCCACTGAAAAAGAGAAAAGGGAGACGTTCGCTAGTGTAGACAAAGGCCTGCAAAACCCAAAGAGGATCAGGGGGCCCGGTTGAAGAACTGGGGGGAACCCTCCGATGCCTAAGTTAGATCGGAATGTAGAAAGGCTAAGGAAGAAGGCTGGCTGGTGTGAGCTTCGCGCGTGGGCGAGTGATTGTGTTGAAAGTTGCGTACCTTTGCATGGAGTTTACCTATGACTTTTATAGGCGAAGGAGATGAAAGTTCTGGATGTTACCTACTCCAATGATGACTTGGAGGGGCGCATTGGTTCAGGTCCCTAAGCAGATGTTTATCTACTCGAGGCGCCTGTTGGGACCCTACGTGGTCAGCGCTTTGTCATGGGATGCGTGTTAAACCACCTTATTAACTATCAGGGAGGCGAATAGCCATTTCGTGGATTCCTGGCTAGAGGGCTCCGAGCAGGGTCTCTGTTCGATCATGAACCTGGTTGCTTGGTGCTCGGAAGCATAGCTGTGTGGTGGTAGGCTACTCAATGGTCCAAGCAAGGCCTGCTCGGTAAGTCATGCCCTATTCGAACAGGTTGCGGGGCGCCCTGGGGTTACCCTTGAGGACCTTCAGATGCCAGATGGCCAAGCGTGCTCGGAAGCCTTCAGCTGATCCTGAGGACATGTGGCTTGATGATCAGAGCCCTGGTGTCTTGATGGGTCATGATGGGCCGTAGTGGGCCGTGATAGGCCTACAGGCCTAGGAGGCTAGAAATAGCCTCCACACTTGCCCCCCACTCTCTCAAGTATGCTCAGATTCCAGAACACTTGAGAGAGGAGGTCTGCCCGGTTGTGATTCACATTAAATGCTATACTGACCATGATGGCGAGAACGGCTCCAGCGCAACGCCGTTTGGTGCTCTCCTCAGGGATGGAACTGTCATCATAGCAGGGATGACGTGTCGCCTGGAGGATGCAGAGTGGCACGTTTGAACGAGCCATTGGAGAGAGAACCGCCATTTTTTCCTGTTGGATTTCGTGCCCCCCTTTCCTTATAAAGATGAGGAGGGGAGAAGGCGGGGGTCCACGCCTTCTGCTTTTGAAGTCTCCCTACATTCCATTCTTTTCCGTCTTCTTCTCCCTCGCGACCCTCCATCGCTCTTCTTCTTCTTTCCTATTTCTTCCCCTATCATTGGCAATGTCACAGAAGGGGAAGACCGTTGTAGTCGCCGGAGCGAGCGAGGCAGTGCCGGAGGCGCCACGGGGAACGAGGTATAGATTCTTCGAGGGCCTCCGAGAGTGATATCGCATTGGAAAGGAGTACGATATCCTCCTCACCAAGGAGGACGATTCGTATATGCTTCAGAAGCCCGAGTGCATTGCCATGTCTCTGGACCTGCTAGAGGAGGGATTTCGGCTGCCGCTGCCGGCGGTAGCGAAGGACATCCTCAACACGTGGGGGATCGCCCCGATTCAGTTGTCGCCGAACTCATGGTGCACGATCTGCATTTTTTGTATCTCCTGCAAGGTGCGCAACATCATTCTGACGGCGGATCTCTTCCGAGGACACATTAGCCTCGCAACGTCTCCGCAGACTGACATCGGCATCTACTACACCAAATACTGATCGAACAAGATGTGGATCCACTTCTCGCCAAAATACTCCAATCATAAGGGATGGACGCATCGGGTGCTCTTCATCGGTCGTTGCCAAGGAGGCGAAGTAGAAGAGTGAGGGTTCCCTACTCAAATTAGGGACCCATGCAACAAGGAGATCGTCCCTCTTCTGATCTGAGAAGCGGCGAAGATCTTGGACCATCTCAGCAATGTGATGGTAGAGAAGGCTGAGGAGTACCTGACGGAGGCCTAGCTTGTCAAGCATGGTCTCAACCGAGCATGGGTTAAGTAGAACTTCGTCTATCTTCCTGAGTTGCTAGAGAGCGGGCCCCTTTAACTCTCTTCTTGTGCAGACGCCGAAGAGTTGGCTGTGGGCCGAGATCAGGAGGATATGGCCCTGTATGCCAAGCAAATAACCGTTACGTCTCACGTGGCGATCGTGGGTGATGGGTCACCCCCAACCGTCCCTGTTATCAGCCGCCCTGCCGGAGGGTGAGCTGCCAAGAAGAGACCCCTGAAGATCAGTCTTTAGGGGGGTGACTAGACCCATGACAGCTATGAGGTCAGTGCCAAGAGAGGCCGAGGAGTAGGAGGAGGTTCTTCAGCTCCAAGTCCGGAAGAAAAGGAAGCTGGTAAAGGTGGCCGAGCAGGTGAGGCCATGAACCGTGCCTGAGACAAGGCCCCTGACCATCGAGGGGATGTTCTCAGAGTTGGGACTGGTCGTGGTTAGCGACCATTCCGATGGAGGCTCCTCAATGGAGCAAATGGAGACGACCGCGCCGCAGGGCCCTACTGTGGGCCAGACAGAGGAGGGAGGCACGGCCGAGGTATCCAGTGTTGCAGCAAGAGCACTGGACATCGTGGCGGTAGGGGGGGCCATTGCCACATAGGGGTCATCTTCCGAGGTGGAAGCGGGGGTAGCTCGCGTGGAAGAAACTTTCGAGGGGACTACGGCCCCCATTCCCCCATCGAAGTGGTCACGGGGGACCACCTGCAGATAGCAACTGTAGGATCGCTTATGGCTGAGTAGACGGCCAGGACCGAGGAGGGCCCTCGAGGGTCTTCTACTGCCGTGGGGGTCCAAGAGGTGGCGGCTGCTGCGAACGTCAGTAGTGCGGTTGGCATAATGGATCATCCCGCCGAGCAGACCGTCGCCGCCACCGAGGATCACGCCAGGTCAGAGGAGGATAGAGCACCCTTTTCGCAAGTGCTGAAGACTAAGTCTCTGGCGCGACCCTCGGAGACAGTTATGGAGGCCGCCCTAGAGCACCTTCAGGGGAGCGCATCCAAGAGGCTCCCCCCTTGCCCCACCGCTTCCCAGCTCGAAGTGCTAGCGTGGTGCCAAGGGCTGAGTCCGGAGGGCACTCCCGAGCGGTTGGAGGAGGTCCTTTGAGAGGAGCACCGTGCGGACGAGGTCGGCAAGGTTGATGTGGAGGCGCTGGCAGATGGCGTTGTGCGGTCGTTGGGGGTGCTGAAGAAGCTTGCTTTGCGGGCTCGGGACCGCCAGCTGATGTGGGATGTAGAGTTTGCATTTTGCGAGGAGCTTCAAGCGCAATACTAGCGCCGGGAATCCGAACTGTAGAAGGAGGTGACAAACCTCCGCATCGTGCTCTGGGCTTCCGAGCTGGATCTCGCCATTTCTCGGGCGGAGAAGAAGGCTCTTTCGCGGGTTCTATCCGAGGCTGAAGCCTGGGGGTTTCCGGGTACAAGACGGGGCCTGACTTCCAAGAAGACTTGGAACAATATGGTGCTACTTGCTACAAGGTGGGCCTTCAGGTCGGCGAGGACCTAGGTCGGAGGTTGGCAACGAACGAATATGCCTGCAAGGCGTTCGAGGCTGCCCTCAGAGAATGCCAATGCTGTACTGGAGGCCCCCACCTAGAAGGAGTCCATTTTGCGAACTTGAAGGCCGGCCGGATGACCCCTATGGGTGACGAGGCTGGACCTTCCGAGCGAGCTCCTTGACTTGTGTATTTTCTCTTTTTTTTTTTACTTATCCCCCAGTAGGTCCTTTGTATAAATGTTCCGAAGGAATGAAATGTACCTTTTAGATATGTGAATGGCTCTCTATCTTCTTCCCTTGCTGTGTTCTTGTTCAAATCAGAATTTGCCGGTCGTTTGGAGGCTTGTGAATACCGCACAGGTTTTCGGGAACTGAAAAGTTCCGACCTGAGGTTTACATCAGACGCCTCTATTTTAAGGTTGTTGGTATCACACTAGTTTTCCAAGCTGAAGAGCTTTGACTAGGGATGGTCCAAACAACCTTTTTGTAGTCCGGATGAATGGGAGGAAGAGAGGTCGAATGTTGAACAAGAGGCTTTTATATATAATAAGCCTTTAGATTAGATACATGCCAGGTTCTTGGTATGTTTTCGCCACTAGGAATAGTTAGCTTGTAGGAGTCTTTTCTAAGAATCTGAGTGACCTGATAAGGTCCTTCCCATTTTGGGGCAAGTTTTCCGGTTGCTCTTTGGGGATCCGACACTGAGCAACGACGCAAAACCAGGTCTCCTTCGAAGAAGCGCCGCTCTCGTACTCGAGAGTTATAATACCGTGCGAGGTGTTGTTGGTAGGAGACCAGTCTTATGCTAGCATCAGTTTGACATTCTCCGAGCATATCCAGGTTCTCCCTTAGCGCGCGATTGTTGGCTGCTTCGTCGAAGTGAGTTGTTCGGATCATGGGGAGAGACACTTCCAAAGGCACAACGGCTTCTGTGCCGTAGGCCAAGTGGAAAGGAGTCTCCCCGGTGGCCACCCGAGCAGTCATTCAGTGGCACCATAACACGTTGGGGAGCTCTTCGATCCAGGAACCTCCAGCGGCTTCAACCCTCGTGTGTATCCCGTGGAGCAGTGTTCGATTGGCATTCTGTACGAGACCATTTGCTTGGGGATGTCCCACAGAGATGAAGTGGTTGTACATACCGAGCTCTGAACATTTTTGTTTAAAGAATACGCTGTCAAACTATTTTCCGTTGTCAGACGTAATCACCTTTGGGATGCCGAACTGGTAAAGGACGTTCTTCTATACGAACTTCCACGCGGCTTGGTCGGTGATTGTGGCAACAGGTTCTGCCTCGATCCACTTGGTAAAGTAGTCGATGGCAACGAACAGAAATTTCTTCCACCCTTAAGCCTATGGGAATGGACCCATAATGTCAATTCCCCATCTGGCGAAAGGACGCAGTTCGAACAGGGTGTGCAGTTGCTCGGTAGGCTGTTTGATAAGCTACCTAAACTTCTGACACTCTGGGCACCTTTTTGCGTAGGACACGCAGTCCTTTTGCAGAGAAGGCCACCAGAATCCTGCTCGGAGGATGTTGCGTGCTAGTGTTCTGCCCCGCAAGTGGCTGGTGTTGTCTTTATAGGACTAAGGCACCGCAGAACAGGTCTTGAGAGGGAACATCGGTACAGTTGGCCTTCGATGATGGTGAACTTCTGGTAGCGTAGCCTGATTTTATGAGCTTCACTTTGGTCGGGGGGAAGCTCTCCATGAAGTAGATAGGCCACGAGGGGGTCCATCCAGCTTGGTGCTAGCAGACCGGCCTCAATAGCTGCTACATCTACCTCGGTGCTCGGTGTGGCGAGCTCTTCTACGAACACAGAGCGAGAGGGGGCGATGTCATCTGAGGATGCTAACTTGGCGAGTGCATCGGTCCATGCATTCTGCTCTCGCGGGACGTGTATGATTTCAATGTAGAGAAGGCCCTCCGTATGGTGCTTGACTTGTTGGAGATATTGTGCCATTCGGGGTTCCTTGGCTTCAAATTGCCCGTTCACCTGGCTGGCGACTAACTGGTAATCGTTGAAGGCCCGTAGCCAAAGTGCTCCGAGGTGCCTGGCCATGCGGATCCCAGATAGGAGTGCTTCGTACTCAGCTACATTGTTGGAGGTGGCAAAGTGGAACCTAAGGGCATACTGGAACACCAGAGCCTCTGGGGAGGTAAGGACCAAGCCTGCTCCACTTCTTGTAATGCAGGAGGATCCATCGACGCAGAGCTCCCATGGGGGCTCATCTGCCAATGGAGGATCCTTCTCGGTAGGAAGGGTGCATTCTGCAACAAAGTCCGCTAGCGTTTGAGCCTTGGTGGCCGCTCTTGGACGGTAACTGATGTTGAATTCTCCTAGTTTGATGGCCCATTTGATGAGCCTGCTAGAAGCCTCTGTTCACTGAAGGATGAGCTTTAGTGGCTGGTTGGTGAGGACTGTGATCGGGTGGGCCTGAAAATATGGCCTGAGCTTCCGAGCAGCCATCACGAGTGCTAGAGCAAGCTTTTCTGCTCGAGGGTATCTCCTCTTAGCTTCTTGGTGGACCCTACTTATGTAACAAATAGGGTGTTGTACTGCTCCCTCTTCTCTGTTCAGTAATGTGCTGATGGAGTGTTCAGTGACCAAAAGGTATACGAACAGGGGTTCCCCCAGCACAGGTTTTGAGAGAATAGGTGGGGCAGCCAGGTACGCCTTCAACTCGGTGAAGGCTACTTCACAATCCTCGGTCCACCATACTTGCCCCCCTTCCGGTGAGGCACCTTTGGGGACTCGTAGCAATTTGAAGAAGTTAAAACTCCTTTCTGCTGCTCGGGACATGAAGAGGTTGAGCGCCGCGAGGCGTCCAGTGAGCCGCTAGACGTCTCGTACGGTTTTGGGACTGCCCATTTTCAGTATGGCCTAGATTTTTTCGGGATTGGCCTCTATTAGAGACGAGGAAACCGATGAACTTTCCCGAGCGTACTCCGAATGCACACTTTGAGGGATTGAGCTTCATATTATACCTTCGCAGAGTTGCGAAGGTTTCTATGAGGTCGGTGATGTGGTCGGCACTCGGTAGTGTTTTAACCAGCATGTCATCGACATAGACTTCCATATTGCGCCTAATCTGTTGCTCGAACATCTTGTTGACCAGCCATTGGTATGTTGCGCCCGTGTTTTTCAGACCGAACGACATCCTGGTGAAATAGTAGAGGCCGAGGTCGGTGATGAATGTTGTGGCGTCCTGGTCCGGGGGATGCATACTGATCTGGTGGCAACCAGAGTACGCATCCAAAAAGCTTAGGAGCTCATGCCCGGAAGTTGCGTGCACCAACTGATCAATGCGCAGCAGGGGGAAGTTATCCTTAGGCGTAGCCTTGTTAAGATCCTTGTAATCGACACACACTCACCACCTACCATTGGCATTGTGTACGAGGACTACGTTGGAGATCCATCTTCGATATTGGGCTTCTCGGAGAAGCCCAATAGCTCGGATTTTGACAACGTGATCATGGATCACGGTCTGCCTTTCGCGATTGACAGGTCGTCGTCTCTACTAGACTAGGGGCACCCTTGGGTCCAGGTGAAGGTGATGCGTCATTACCTCCGGAGGGATGCTGGGCAGCTCGTCGTCTGACAACGCGAACACGTCCAAGTTGGCTAGTAAGAAAGCCCTGTAGCATTGCTGTTCGGATTCTGGCAGGAGTTCACCAATATAAAGGACGTGCTCAGGATTATCGTCAACCGGCATGACCAGCCGGTCCTCAGCATGAGTTCCTTGACTGGTGGAGGGCTCATTGACCAGAGTAGGTAGCTCTTCAGGTTTCGCCATGGGCCGTTTGTCTCACAAGGAAAGGACATAGCACCGGCGAGACTCTTGCTGGCTACCGAGCACCTCTCCAACACCCTGTAGAGTGGGGAACTTCATCTTCTGGTGCAGAGATGAGGGTACTGCTCGGATGTGGCCAATCAAGCCTCTACCGAGGATGGCGTTGTACCCTGGCATGCTTCTGATCACCAAGAAATCCACCATTTTGGTTATGCTTGTCGGCGCTGTTCCTAGGGTGATCGGAAGATTAATTCGACCCATGGGATGCATCGTAACCCTTGAAAAGCCGAACAAAGGCGATTCTACTGGGGTGAGCTGGTCAGCTTTCAAGCCCATCATGAGAAAACAGTCGTAAGCCAACACATCTGGGGTGCTTCCATTATCAACCAGTATGCGTCGTACAGTACAATGATTGATGGTGGCCTCAACGACCAATGCATCAGTGTGGGGAGTCGTAACTCCTTCAAGATCATTGTCCGAGAAGGTGATGACCTCCTCGGAATGTGCGTATGCTGGACTGAGATAAGGAGCTGGTCGTGGAGCTGGGGGCCGTTCGACCTGGTGTACCTGACGAGCGTAGTCGCGTCGACTTTGGTTGCTCTCTCCTCCTGCACCAAAACCTCCCACGATCATGTTGATCTTCTGCCCATTTGGCTTGTTGTTGATGGGCTGTACGGGGGTGCGTTCTCGGCGTCTTGGGCGGTCATCTTTCCGGCATACATAGCACCATTAGTAGCCGCGCTTGATCAAGGACTCGATTTCATCCTTGAGTTGGTAGCACTCAGAGGTGTCATGGCCATGGTCACGGTATAAGCGATAGTACTTGTCCTGGTTGTGCCTGCGGGGATCAGAGCGCATCCAAGGTGGCCACCGAACATATTGCTCGTCCCAGATTTTGGCTAGGATCTGCTTGGGGGCCACCGTGAGAGGGGTGTATTTGGTGAAGGGGCGTGGTCGGCGCGGTGAGTCCCTGTTGCGCTGGCCCTTCTTTCGTTCACGGTCGAAACCGTTATCGGAAGGCCTCTTCCTGTCGTGATCGCCCTTTTCCGTTCGGCCGGTCACCAAGCTCTTTTCGCATGCAGCATGGTGCTGGGTGGTGGAGAGGAGCTCGGCCAACGTAGCGGGCTGCTGAACTCCCTGCATCCTCTGTAGAAAGCCATCACGAGTGCCCTGGATGAGGGTGCTGGTGGCCAACGGAACTTCTAGGCAGGGGATGTAGAGTGCTTCAGTCCAGAACCTTTTGACATAGTCCTAGAGCGTTTCCCCCTTCTTCTATCGGACGGACAGAAGCAAAGCTGCCGTGCGCGGCTGTGACTTTCTACCCAAGAAGTTTTCCCGGAAGGACTTCTTCAATTGATGGAAAGATGCGATGGAGCCTGCGGGGAGGGTCTTAAACCATGCCCGTGTAGTTTCCTTCAGGGTGACCGGGAAGGCCCGGCACTTGGCCACATTCGATGCTCCGTGGAATACCATATGTGACTCGAACCCATGGATGTGATCCACCGGGTCTAAGGTACTATCGTAGGGCGCGATGGTAGGCAGGGGCAGCTTCGAGGAGACCCGGGCTTTCAGGATCTCCATGGTGAATGGGGAGCGGAAGTCCAGGTCATCATCACACGGAGTTCTGGCTTCCGCCCTTTGAACCACTGCATCCATGCGGCGCTCGAGATCGACGACGCGGTGAAGGCGTCTGGCCAACTCTTTGTCGGAGTATACTGAGCCCTCATGCCTGGACCCATGGGAGTTGGCGGTGACGACAGAGTGCGGAGGAGGCGGTGCCATCGCAGATCGGCGAGGAGAGTCCTCCTATCATTCTAGGGTTTGGCCACCCAACGGAGCTCTTCGTGAGCGCCGGGCTGACTCCTCTCGTCGCTCCTGCCGAGCCGATGGAGCAGGGGTTTGCCGTCATGATGATTCCACCTGCTGCTCCGGCGGTGGGGGCACTATCAGGGCTGGCTGTCTTGCCAGTTGTGCCTGAAGGCCTTGACAGATCCCCACAAGCTGCTGCACTTGACCCCGGAGTTCTGCTACCTCCTAGGCGGTTGCCGGGGTGCCAGTAGCAGGTCTGTTGTCTATTACTCCGGAGGGGGGAGTGTTGTCGTCGGTAGGAAGGACTGGGTTATGCGAGTCCTCCCACGACTGACGAGACCACGTCGCCATGCTGCCGGGGTCCTGGTGAGAGGATCGTCCGCGAGCCATGGCTGCTGTCGTTCCCACAGATGGTGCCAAAAATGTGGATGTCTCTTCCTGTTTGGGCCGGAGCCAAACGAGCCTCCATTGAAAAGAGAAATGGGAGACGTTTGTCGGTGCAGACGAAGGCCTGCACATCCCTAAGAGGATCAGGGGGCCCAGTTGAAGAACCAGGGGGAACCCTTTGATGCCTAAGTTAGATCGGACTGTAGAAAGGCTTAGAGAAGAAGGCTCTCTGGTGTGAGCTTCGCGCGTGGGCTAGTGATTGTGTTGAAAGTTGCGTACCTTTGCATGGGGTTTACCTATGCCTTTTATAAGCGAAGGAGATGAAAGGTCCGGACGTTACCTACTCCAATGATGACTTGGAGGGGCACATTAGTTCAAGTCCCTAGGTGGATGTTTGTCTGCTAGAGGCACCTATTGGGACCCTACGTGGTCAACGCTTTGTCATGGGATGCGTGTTGCACCACCTTATTAACTGCCTGGGAGGCAAATAGCCGTTTCGTGGATTCCTGGCTAGAGGGTTCCGAGCAGGGTCTCTGTTCAATCACGAACCATGTTGCTTGGTGCTCAGAAGCATAGCTGTGTGGTGATAGGCTACTCAAGGGTCCAAGCAAGGCTTGCTCGGTAAGTCATGCCCTGTTCGAACAGGTTGCGGGGTGACCTGGGGTTACCCTTGAGGACCTTCAGACGCCAGATGGCCAAGTGTGCTCGGAAGCCTTCAACTGATCCCGAGGACACGTGGCTTGATGACCAGAACCCTGGTGTCTTGATGGGTCATGATGGGCCGTAGTGGGCCGTGACAGGCCCGTAGGTCTAGGAGGCTAGAAATAGCTTCCACACTTATATATGGTGATTAAGAAAGATGGTTTCTTGATTGGATTCTGGATAACAATCAAAGTAATATGTGATAAGATTCTTTTGATCATCTCCATCCCCATAAAACAAGGCGCTTTCTTTCACTCACCCATCTCAATTACTGTGCCCACAATCACTCGCTCTCTACTCTACGATTGCGCAAACTTCTTCCCTTTCAGTCAAACAATGTGCTTCTGTGTTTCATATAGCCATGGCCCACTCTCACCTTTTTTTGATGCAAGTGGGCATAGTTGGTGGGGCCCAAATGGCAACAAAGTTGCTTAAGGACCTTAAGTTTTATATCAAGTGGGGAAGGGGCCTCCACGGAGGCCATACAACCTAGAACCAACTAATGGTCTCTAATAAATGGCTTACTGGCTCAAACATCCTGAGATGATCAGAGAAGAAGAGGTCACAGTTCTGGCTACCTTCCAGAGAATAAGATGTGACATCGGTCTCTATGGGTAGTTGTTGTCACCTGTCGAAGACCTTGGAGCCTTGCTTATAAGGGCTGTTGGCCGAAGACGCCGAAGACATCGGCGAAGACGAGGAAGATGATGAGGATGTTGAAGACTCCGAAGATGCCGGCGAAGATGAGGAAGATAATGAAGATGCCGAAGATGTCGACGAAGATGAAGATGACAAAGATGCCGTGGTCGAAGACTGCACGGACAGAGAGAACCACCCTGGCTGAGAAGGCTCGCCTACTCGGGGATATGGGAGAGGCCAAAGGGCAAGAGCTCCGAGTCCCACACTCTGCTACACATCAAAGAGGAGAGGCCGAACTGGGAGGGAGAAGGCTGCGCAACAAGATTATGGATTTTTAGGGTTATTTCGGTTCAATTGGTTCGGCTCAGTTTTTAGTATGAAAAAATCGAATTGAACCATTTACCACTAAACTAGTTTGATTCGGTTCATTGACCAGAATTTTAATTAGCTGAACCGAACCGTTTGGTTCGATTTCTCGATTTAAACTGAGAAATGAATAGTCCTATTTGCGACGTCGGCCATTGCAAATGTCTCTCTCTATTATTTGAGATGGATAATTATACATTGTCGCAAGTAAATCTTTTGCGATAACTTTCTGTCAAAAACTAATTTCAAATGGGGCATTTATGACAGACAATGCAACAACATTCAGTCATCGCAAAATATTGCGATGGAGATTTCAATTTTTTGAGACCGCTAGCCTGTTCTGTTGTGTAATTTTTGTCCTCTCTCTGTAAACAGTTTTACAGAGGCCTTGCATTGGATTGGATGGGGTAGTTCTCTGTTGGTGTAATCATGATGTATATACTAAAGGCTTCGTTCTTAATATTTTCGAGTTTAGAGTATCAATTTTAAAATTGACGTTAGTGTAAAATATAAGAAAGATGACTGGAGAAGAAAGGGGAGAGATGGAGACCGGAATGATCAAGAAATTACAAAGAATTTTGAACACTTAAAGACTATTAAATTATTCTTAATACAGATAGGGATCAATAATAACGCACTATTAGTAACCATATAATTAATGTTTACGGAGCAGCATAATATCGCAATCAAGTGCCTATAAAAGTTATTTAAAAAATTCAGTTCAAGTTTGTTGCTTGAAGAATCTTTCTTTACGTGGATAATAGAATTGTATGTAAATAAAATTAAAATTTTTACATGCAAATCTTACATCTAATCTTTCAGGGTAAATATACATTATTTAACTTTTAAAATTTCATGTTAGAATGATGATGAGCTTCATTTGGGGTGCCAGGGGGTAAACTTAACTAAGCTCGTCAGGGACAATACCCGCTAAATCACATGATAAATGTTGAGTTCCCTTATCTCCAACCTAATTTGTCTCGCCAAAATTCGGTACATTATTCATGACGGATTATTTTTAAAATAAAGAAATCTGCTAATGGATCTAATACCTGGTTGAAGTCAAGTGGCTACCAAGAGATGGTGATAAATATTGCTATTTATTTATTTATTTAGAGTGTATAAATATAAATCTTCATATAGTATGCGAAGAGGGAGAATATGGTTATAGCCTATAGGAGCCTACTTAGTCACATTGGACTCATTAAGGAGGGAGAATAGTGATAGCAATTCGTTCAAGTCTAATTCCCTACAACAGACCTAATAGAAAGGGAGAATCTACGCTCGACCCACCAGAACCCGATTCACTAGGTTGACGAGGCCTATGAGATTTAGCACAAAGCAAGTGGGAGCAACCCCTAGCCAAGCCCTTCATCTTCAAATGATCTGTCAATTGTCAAAGGATGAGTTATCAGAATCAAACGGTCGGAGGCCGTCTAGGCCATAGCAAGCCACACCCTTGCTAATGTAGAGCATGTCTATGTCAATGGCTAGGCATGCTCTTGCTACTTTAAAACATGGCCACCCTAATTGCCGGACATGTTTCTGTGACTCTAGAACATGGCAATAGTGGTCCCTAACTTGTATCAAGTTGGATAAAAAAATGTGCCAACCCATAACCATAATCACTTTGTCATTGCAAGAGACTCCAACTATCTCGAGAGCCATGTGACATATGGAGGCCAGGAGATGGTAGGAACAAGTGGAACCCCTAACTCATGCTTACAAGGAGGAACAATTGGGAGCAAATAAGTAAGTCCTATTGGGACATTCACACCTACACACTAGTTCACCAACTCCTAAATCACTTCCAAATTGCCCTCCCCCCCATTATCTATTGTTCTTTACTTATGTGTCAGAGGATTTTTCCCTTACACAACTTCTAGGACCCCTTCATTGCTTCCTCATATTTGCAGCTCCTAATGATATTTTCCTCCTAAACAAATATCAACAACCTATACTTATCGGATGGTCAAGCTCACAAGACCAATTTTTCAATCTCTATGCTTCTTGTTGCCATCTAGGGAAACAAACAAGAAGAATGACACCTCATAGAAACTACAAGACTGTGGATAGCCACTCAGGAAGTAAAGCAAGCTCTCAAGCTCCGTCATACAATGGCCAAGCCAATGATTGCCATTCCCAAGAGTCTTCTGAGCAACATCCAATAATGGTCATGGCTACGGAGCTAACTGCAATACAAGGGCAGCTCTAAATGCTTAAAGAGCCATACCAAGGCTTCATGATTGACTAACTATGTAGGAGAATGTGGCCATGGCCCCTCCTACCGAAGGGGAGGGAAAGTTTATGGCTAGTGTAATCATAGATTTTACCTCTATAGAAACATGAATAAAACCAAAATAAGAAACATGTGATCACAATGAAAGGAATTGAAATGATTTAATAGAATAAAAGATTGCTAATTACTTTAGAAATATGATGAATATAAGGTCAGGAAGAGTATATGCGATTGTGTGCACCTAGTACTTTGCATTCAGAATGCGTCCATCCAATCCATTGTGCTCAACTTGTTGAGCAGGACACAATGGCAGTAAGAGGGAGCATTCAATTGAGACAATCTATAGTTCTAGCCTACAAGTAGTACACCCCCTTACTATAATAGATCATCATGGAGAACCATGACAAGGCTTTTCTTTATTGACCGACGAAGTGAATCACTCGTACATTTTATCCTTTTATTTTGTTGATAACAAAACTCATGCTTAATTGAAATAACATGAATACAATATATTCTTGCATTATCATTATAGATTTATACTGAGTTTCAACTTCGTCATGCATGTTTTGATCAGGTTCAGTCGAAGTTAGCTTCGTCATATTCGAAGCTACCCTTCGTCACATCCGACGTCCACTTTGTCATATACAAAGCTGGCAATTCATCATGCATGTTTTGGTTGTGGTCAGTCATAGTCCAACTTCATCATATACAAAGCTTAATTCATCATATCTGAAGTTCACTTCGATCAACAGCATTATCATCTGCTTTATACAAAGTTTCACATTGTCATATCCTAAGTTTAACTTTGACCGACCATGTTGTATTTTGTTAAGTAGAAGTGACACATCGATTACTGTTTCAATACCACATCGATTACATTAGAACATTGATTACATCAAATAGACTTAAACATCGATTACATTGGAACATCGACTGTCTTTCACATTGATTACATTATAACATCGATTGCCTTTCACAACAATTACTTTTAATCAAACATCGATTGCTTCTTTATCTCACATTGATTACTATTATTTTGTTGAACTCACTATGACTCTATGAAAGTCGAAGTATAGCATCAACTTCCTTGTTCATCTACACTTAGATGTTTTTAAGTATTTGTTATTATTTTTGCAAAAATGTTAATGTATTCTTAGTGCAATTAATGTTTTAATTCTTATGATTTATTTAATGAACAAAAGATGTACATATGATGTACACTGTGATATTCTCTTTACGATAATTTATCCAAGGTGCTTTGTACTTCTCTATTCTTTTTGTTATCAAGTTCAAATGTTTTAGAGGAAAAATTTGACTCTAATGTATTCAAATTTAAAATCTCATTTCCATTATCTTGAAACTTGAAAGATTTGTATATCTACTCTCTCAATCACTGTTAGACATATAGTTCATACTTTGCATGACAGATGGCCTACAGAAAATGCGGTGGTAGGTATAAGCAGTATGGTCTACCTATCAGAACTCACCTACCACATCTCACTTTCTGTCAAGACTCCACGTTTTGAGGAAAACTTTTTTGCATGACCCATACAATGCCTGTTTATCTTTAAATGCATTGTACATTTGTCAGTCTGAAATCCTTTATGTTTTATATATTTTTGGTATCTCACCTACCTCCGAAAGAATGGAGGTATCTATATTTTTCTCTTGACCATGCAGATACTCAGCTACCTACAGAAGCATGCTAGCTATCTTTCAGTCATGGGCATGGAGCTTGTAGACATTTATTGAACCTGTCAAATGGAGCCATGAAGCTATCTACATAGCCTGAAGTCATTGAGACTCAAGGGCTAATGATCTGATGATGGACATCTCAGCTGTCTCAAGTCTCAAGACCCAACGTTCAAACTCAAATGACTACTTTCAAATGGGAAGATTGAAGCATATATATGAAGCTGAAGTTTTGAAAGAAAGGTAAACCAACAATACAAGAAAATAATAGACAGTGAGACATATGTGAGTCCTCACAGCTACACAAAGAGAGAAGTCTCCTCACACAGAAAAGAGAAGAGCTCACAAGATTTCAAGAAAGCCAGCAAATTCAAGCTTCGACTTCCTCCTCTCTTACTTTCAAGTGTTCTTGGTTGGCATTTGTACTTATAGATTCTCTCAGTCCACCCTCTTAGAGTCAGAAAAAGTCAGATATTCCATTCATACTTTTATCTCTTTCTGATCTTCTTTGTTTGCTCATTCTTCAGAGCATACACACTATGTTTATTTATGTGTTGTAACTAGCAGGGGGTTTGTTCCCTGTAGTGTCCCTCTGTGAAAGGAAGACCTACATTTGTAGGTGGTTATAGTGCCCCTTTGTGAAGGGAAGACCTACTAGGGTGTGTACCAGTGAGTTGCTTCTGAGCTCGTAAAAGAAGCACATGGCTGAGGTGAAACAGTGGATTGCCTTCTTACCCGAAAAGATAAGAAGACTTGTTAGGGTGCAAGTGGGTTGTATACCTCTCAAGTTGAGAGAAGGCCAAGTGTTCTTGATAGTTAGTGAAATCCCAAGAGGTGCTTGGGGACTGGACGTAGGACTCCTAATTGATAGGAGGGTCAAACCAGAATAAATCTCTGTGCACTTTGTGTGATTGTTTCTGCCAAGCTTTTCACTTGTTTCACACACACCACACTAAGTACTAACGATAATATCTAGTGTTATATATTTTCAAATAAATTTTAACAGTGCAAGGAGTCCTATTCACCCCCCACTAAGACATCTAAAGCTGTTTCATTCATCTGATACCAACAAGTGGTATAAGCGCCAAGCTCCATCTCGATCCAACATGAAGTTGCTGACCCTAGGAAGAGGAGCTCAAAGAAGTACTATCACTTTCATTGATACCATGGCCACATCGTCTAAGAGTGCATCAGGATAAAAGATGTTCAATGAGGTCTTCTTGATAGGTTCATGGCCAAGGCGATGGAGTGACAATTGTGGAGGACTAAGATGGCCCCATACATTGATAGCCGATTGTATGAGAAGGAGATTATGTTGATCTTTGAAGGATTAAGAGGGGGTTCCAATGTGTTTTTATGCGAGAAAGGTGAGTAAGGTTGACCAAGATTTTCAGTAACACCGAGACTTAGGATTCGTTTGTTTCAACGTAAAATTTTATTTTAGAAAAAGTTTTATGGAAAAACTCCATACAATAGCATGTTTGGTGCCGCTGAAAAATTAATCTATGAAAATATTTTATCTAAATTTATAGATTTTGGCATTCAACATTCTTCGTGAGACTCCGTAAACTATTTTCTTGAATTTTATGCACCCGGTGTCTGACGTCAAGCTACGACAGTTGACTTCTAAGTCCCGATGCCCGAGGACCTATGCTTGATAGCTGACGTTGAACAATTATCGAGCGATCGGGTGGTCGACATACAAAACAATTTTTTGACTTTTTAGATATTTATTTATTTTTTAAGAATATTTGTAATAAATTTTTTATTGAAAATAAACATCAATTTTTTTTTCAAATACTAAATAGATAGTTATATTTTTGATTTTTTTGAAAAAAATAATTATTAAAAAATAATTTGCTTATAAATATATTTTACAAAGAACCAAATGAACCCTTAACCCCAAAACCCTCGCAAGTGAAACGTTAGGACCTGTGTACTTAGGTTTGTGGTTGATGTCAATTGGAGCCAACCCCATTGGACTATCTTTCTGACCAACCTCAAAGTGTTCATTCTTTTATATCGTCAGTCGTTCTATGTGGGGTTGCCACACTATAGTCTATATGGACCACTAATATATTCTATTCAACCCAACTCCGTTGGACCACCTTGCCGACCATTCTCCGTTCTACTCAGCCACCTCAACCATTCATTCTTGTGTCCTCAGTCGTTCAATGTGCACACCCAAGGCTGACCATTAGTATATTCTATTTGCCCCCAACCCCACTCGACTATTCCGTAGTACTTTGCCACCTCAACTATGCTTCTGCTCGTTATATTTGGGTGCTACACTACAGTACTCTCTAGTCTGACCAATATATAGTATAATCTATTCTGTTATGTAAATTTGTTTCAAACTCATTTCCCATTTGGTTCACTTACACGTGAAAAGTGTACATAGAGTAGACTAAAAGGATTCAAGATCTTGCATTTGTAAAGTTTTAAATTCATGTTTCACGTATTCATGATGAAGATACGGAGAAAAGTAAAAGGATGCGTAAAGACCACGCCGTTGTCTCTGTTTTTTTTCCTCGTGGACTAACAAAAGGTAATAAAAACTAGAACTGATGTAATGTTCTTATGGATTAATTCTTTTGGGTAATAGAAGGGTTGTTATTTCATCGTATTCAAACTATGTAACATATAACATTGACCATACCTACGATCCAATTTTATTTGTAAAGGCCAGATTTTTGTAAATATAGTGTTTTACCTACAAAACGCCCCCACATTTTGCTGTTGTAGATATTGCTCCAGTCTGTAAAATTTACCTATGCTATTAAATCATATGTAACATTACCATCATCTTTCGCTAAGCGTAGGTAAGTAGCATCAGTTCAATAAACGTCGATAGTATTCTCACCAACACTTTTGGATCCCATATGAATAATTTTATTATTAGGATGTACACAAACAGTTCTTAAGCATATGCAAACAAGAGTAGCTAATTCGCATCGATTGGACGTGTAGGAAGCATTCACAACTACAATTTTGGTTCTATTCACAATTGATAGGTATTGGTATATCTGTCGACCTATCAAACCACACATACTGGCTGGCTCACTCATAGGTACAATCGCATTTCTACTTTCAAACACACAAATAACCACACTTGCAATCCCACAAAACATATTCACAACATGTAGAAAATCCCACAACACATCCCATCTGAAAAATAGGAATTATTAAAAAGTTAACAACAATATCCAACATTTTCCATAACAATTCGCACTACAAAATAAAAACCTATATATATATATTTGTATATATTGAGATCAGAGTATATGTAAAAAAAGGAATATCTGTTGTTGTTTTGAAAGTTTACATGTAGAAGATAACTCAAATATCCAACATGATCTCTCAGCTAACAATATCCACTAAAACCTAAAGAGATACAAAATTAGGAATTGACAAATAAATTAACAAAATAGAAATATTAAAAATCATATTTCAACTCACATAATTTTTAAACCACATGACGTGGCTTCCTCTTGTATCTTTAAGTTTTTGGCAATGATGATCTTTCACAATAGGGGGGCATCCAACTTACTTGCAAATAATAGAGAGACCTCACAATAAGCATTTTCAATTTGCTTATCTATCACCATCTTCTTCTTATCTATAATAATGACAATAGCAACACCTAGTTGCTGCCCCTCCAAATCTAGCAATTTAACTCTTTTTCTCATAAGCTAAAAATAAAATAAATAGGATATCAACATGTCCATTTGATATCTTATCCTTGGGACAAGTTTAGTAAGAAGCATATCCATCTTAATATGTTGATTACTGTATTTTCATCGTTCAAATCTATATCATCATTAACATCTTTGCATCCCATCGCTGATGAAGTAGTTGTTGGTGATCCATGTCAATGTTGTGTATTCACTCCCTGCAAATGAAGTATATTTGGTGACAGTACATGATTACCATGAGACGGATCTAATATTTTTTTATCATATTAATTGAAAGCAGCCTAACAATATATGTAAATCATGAGAATTTACCTGGACAACTAACCACTCATGATTAATTCAATGCTTATTTTCGCCATGTTTTCGTTTACCTCCTCACAAGTGTTATGCAGTTTGACTTAAGCCTTTTAGCTCCTCTCAATGCCCCCCAAAAAATAGTCACCTTGTACTAGGATGGACAAAGAATGAAATGAGATCAAAAGCTCAAATAATAAAGTCAGGGAATACCTGGACCAATAAGCTTTCCATTCTAGCCATTTCTACTCTATTTTGTTTACCCTTTTGAATCTATCTTCCAACTCCTTCACTCTATCATTTAATCTTTTATTTCCTGTCCTTAAAAGTTGTTAGAAGAACCCTAAAAGAAGTTTGAGTTGGGCTTGTTCCAACTCCCTGAACATGGCCTAGTTTATCTCCACCAAAGACTTGACTATAAATATCTTCCTTTTTAGCAAACATGTGGGATGAAGAGATGCTTGAAGGTTGTGTCTTTTTTAATTCTATGATATTTTCATGTTAAGAAGATAATTCCATATTGAACTCTAGAACGTGATTATCCTTAAAAATTATCAAATACAAAAAATCAAAACTCACCGTGACAATCGAACATGAATCATTCACTTGTTTTTCATTCTTTCGAGTGTGAGTGATAAGAAATACATCACTGTAGTCTAACTCAACAGCAAGTTTGACATATTGGCAATTGAAAAAAAAATACTTTCAAAAATTAATATATAAAAGTGACAAATAGCATTTAATATTTCTATTGCATAGGAGGTACCTCTGCCTCATAAATGTCCACAAAAGATTGTGTCGTCCCTGCATAGTGGTACCATTTCTATTTTTCTTGCTTTCTTTGGTGATACGACTTTTTTAACCATAAACAATAAGTAAATCTCAACCCAATCATTTAAAACATAAATCATGCAAAAGAGACCCAACACTACCAACCATCTTTCCTTACCGACCATTCCTCAGTACTCCATACTTTCACAAGTTCTTTCCGTTGATCTATAGGTATCACAGGGTGTTGAGGAGGACTTCATTGAAGACTTACTCGTTATTTGGGATTAAAATACTACTTGGGGAGAGCATACTTCGTATGCTTCTATTTTTAGGAGAGATCATTCATCAACCATTGCCTACGACATATCAAACGTCTATTACAAACTGAAAAAAAAAGTGTTAGCCATCAACTTTGATTATAGGTTAATCACACTTGATATTGATATTACCTTTATAAATTGCCAAATATCATCTTTGTAGGACTTGGGCACTTGTGACCAATTTTCAATATGAATTGGTAGCTTCTCTACATTTCTTGCTATAGTCTTAAAAAAGGTCTTTAAAGATCGTACTTCAGGCCTATCAGGATTCCCCTTAGAGCTCCATTCCACTTTAATTTTCTTTTCCAACCTTCATTTTATAAATTGAATAAGATATTGTCGATTCCCTCTTTCTTTGTGTTCTTGGTTCATACTGAAATGTATCACCCCTCTCATCCTCATTTTGTGGTTCATCCTCATTCTGTGGTCCATCCTCAAGTTGTCCACCTTCATATTTACTTTCAACTTCTCCACCTTCACATTTTCCTTCAACCCTTACAACTTCAGGAACACGTTCAACCTCTCTAACTTTAGGTTCTTGTACATCATTATCCTCTACCTCAACAAGTAATTGTCGTTCTTTCTTTCGCTCTTTTTTGTGGTAAAGTTGGTGAGTACTTTTCTAAACTCATCCAGATTATTTCTTGTGAACCAAGTTTTATTAAACTGAATGAAAATATAGAATATAAATATTGTAACTTATGTTATAGAATAAGTTGGATTGATGATGGTACAAGAGAACATCATACTTACAAAAAAAGGGTAATTCTTCATGGTGAAGGACTTGGGAGCATTTTGTATGAAGAAGTAAATAAAATACAACACAAACATACCACATTAATGTCTGTTGACTTGTTTTGGAACCCATTGATATTTGTAAAGGGCATATGAGATATAATTCAAAAAGATGAAATCTAAAACAGTAGGGAAAAGATCAAACAAAGGCCTTTGGCATAAGAAGTGGAATACTTGAGATTTCATCTATTTTCTTTATCCTCCCATTCATCTTGAAATGCTCAAATACAATTCTGAAAATGAGAATGATAAATCAGGAGGAATTTATGGTTCAAGTCTAGTGAGAAAAAATATCAAACATAATAATTGAGACTGCGCCTTCTAATTTTTGTTTCAAGTCTAATTGGGTCACCAGTCAATAGTGAGTCCAACAATAGCATACATGTCTCATCTTCATCTTCCAAGATCTTATGAAGATTGCACAAAATTAAGAGGTTTCAATACACTTTACATTAGGATAAGGTATTAGAATATGTCTCTTCAATAAGATATTAGGCTCTATAAATATTCTACTGATACTCACCAGCATATAATCAGTACCAAACTGTATGCATGATCAAATCCTTTAAAATCTCCTTCCTTGATCCATTTCATTACCTTATTAGTTTCACCCCTCACGTATAAATTAAATTATAATTAATCAATGCATATAAACTCCTCTTGTTTTTCTTTTGGAATAATATGCGAAAGTATCTAAACATATATGAAAAAAAGTGTCAATAAAATCTTATATGTAGATATAAATCTAGTAATTAACATTTGTAGTTACTGAAAGTATTTTTGACAAACATTTGTCTCCAAGTTCTTTGATGTACATGATCTTGTGTAAATTCCATGAGTCTTTTTCACCCTTTTTGGTTGTTCTTTTGATTTATGTGTCCAGGGCCCCATTTTCCACTTGTTGTACACCTTTTTTTTGATAAAAGCGGTCCTCACGACCTCGAACTAGGAGAGTGCACCCTCCCTCAAAGAGGAAGGCTGTTCTCACTCCACCAGTGAGTATGCCTGGGCCGAAAATATATATAAGTAATTATCCAGTACAAAAGTGACAAGCAAGAGCCCCTTAAACCAGTCTAACATGCATAAGACCAGATTTATCCAAAACTACTGGCCCTTTACAAGAATGAGGTAAATTGAAAGCCCCCCAATAGACATTATTCTGCCTAGAAGAAATAGCATAGTTAGCAAGATAGTGTGCCACTTTGTTAGTTTCCCTGTAGACATGGACCAGTGGTATGCACTTTTGAATGAGAATATTTCTCACTTCTCTCCACCATCTTAAAGAGCGCCAAGACACCTCCTTATTTGTACACCTACTTTAGCCAATATTTCAATCAAGTATAAAAATTAGCTGTCACTAAGAACATTTCTCAAAAATGAAATAATGTTTAAACACAAGATGTATTTCGCTTGTGTACATTATTTTTGATGTAGAATGAATACATACAATAAAAGAATGTGCATACACAAATTAAAAATCAGCTGTCACTAAAATTATGTCTCATAAATGAAATAATAATGAAGGAAACTTGTTGAAATAACACCAAACTATTGTACATATCAATATGTGTTCCTTCAATATAATTTCTATCCCAATTTACATATGAATCACTTGAGTCACTCTCATCATTGCTATCATCATCTCTACCATGTGTTGGTTCAATTTGTTAAACTATTTCATCTTTAATGGTCTCTCGACCCTGCATATCAAAGAACCATCTTGGTGCTGCCTTCCTTACAACAAATCAACTACTATCCATTGGATCTTCTACGTATCAAACTTTCTCAACTTGTGAGGCTAACACAAAAGGCTCTATAGTCTTTAATTTTGAAAAAAAAAAGTTTACTAAAGTGACGTTGCCATCTATTTTGACCCCTCGATTGACATCAACCCAGTCACATTTGAATAACAATCTAATTGTATATTTTCTTTCAAAATATCATAGTATGTCACTTCTCCATGCATATATTTCTTGTCCTTTGAACTTGAAAAGTTTGATGTTGTAGCTAACATTATAACTCCACTATTTTTAGTGACTCTCCTATGCTCCATAGATTGGGTTTGAAAGTAAAATCCATTGATTATGCACACATTATTGGCTTGAACTATTTTCAGTGGTCCATCTTTCAACTAACAAAGTTTTGATGGAACAACCTCTGGACTTTGTTCTTACATGTCACGAACCCACAATAACCCATTGGTTGTCATGGAAGGTGTTGAACATCTAAGAAATTTACATGTCCCTTGGGCTGCTACAAATTTGAGAAATAAAATAAGAAACTACTTACATTTTCTATTGATCAGATGAGTCATGGCTCAGCAGGCTAGGAGAGTGCACTCATTCTTAGAGGGCAATAGTGTTCTCACACCACTAGTAGAGCCAAGACTAGAATTTTAGCCATGTTAAAAATTCAAAGGTATGGAGATGTTTTATCTCCCTTTCCTGCATGCTTAAGTGTTTTCTTCTAACCACTTAGCCTCAGTTTGGCAATGGGTTGGGGTTAGAGTTAACTCCAATCCATGATTAAAGTTATACAGGGTTAACTCATTTTTTAGTTTGTTTTCTTGTGTGTTAACCCAGTTTAACTATAGTGAGTTAACCGACTTTCTTTTGGGATTGCTTTGGCAAGATAAAGTGAGTTAACCCACTTTCATATCAAAAAGTGATTTGAAAAAAAATAGTAATTAATGTTGTGTTGAGAAAAGAGAAAGGTGCAATTAATGTTGTGTACCGCCAAGCGAAAAAGGTAGTTAACCCACTTGAGTTAACTCCAATCCACCTCTAGAGGTGGGTTGGAAAATTGTGAGTTAACTCACATCTGACCCACTTTTAATCTAACCCACTTGAGTTAACTTTCTTTTATTATCAAACTACATTTTGAGTTAACTCTGAGTTAATTTTGAGTTAACTTTCAGTTGACTCGTTACCAAACTGAGGCTTAGAGATGTTTACTACAAGTCCATAATATTACACATAAAGAAAGTAAGTATATGTCTCTTAAATCGAGTTGAGTAATGTGTAAAATAACTTACTTTATGTATATGGTAATGACAACACAATTAAATAACATGTATTGATGTGCTTTAAATTGCTCATCATCGTCAAGATTCATGGATGTAACAACTCCTAGTGGATGACTAGCTTTTTAAAATATTTCCCATCTTGGTTCAACTTCAATGGAATTACTGTCCTCATTAAGTGCTGAGCTATTGAACCATGTTTCTACATCATTATGTAGATACCTTGCTGCAAAAGTGAGAGTCTCTTCAACTAAATAACCCTCAGCAATTGAGGCATCTAGACATGCCTTGTTCCTCACATACGACTTCAACCTCCCTAGAAACCTATAAATTTCAATGTGTGTTAAATACAAACAACATAATTAATATGATTTTGGTTAAACACCTATCAAGTCTACCAATAAGAACCTCTTAATAGGATGCATCCATAGGTAGTATGCGGGGCCATCAACTCTAACTTCATCAGCCATGTAGATCACTAACTGGATCATGATATCGAAGAAGGAAGGGGGAAAAATCATCTCAAGATGACAAAGTACAACTACAATACATTGTTGAAGATGATAGAAAGAATCTGCTAAAGTTGTTTTGGAGTATAATTGTATAAAAAAACTCAATACTTGTTGTATTGTAGTTAACACTTCCTTTTGTGAAATCCCCACCATAGCTATTGGGAGTATTTGTTGCATACGTACGTGATAGTTATGACTCTTTAAGCCCCATATCTTCTTCTCTCTAGTGTCAAAATGCTTAGAGATATTAGATGAGTATCCATCTAGGCTTTCATAGACTTCAACAAATTATACAACATATCTTTCTCCCCTTTACTTAATGTAAATATGGCTAGTGGAAAATTTTTGTTTGTTGGCCCTACTTCTTATAGATGAAGAGAAGTTTTATAACAAAATTTTCTCTATCTTGTCGAGCCTTCAAACCATTTTTTTTATTTCAATCAATAATAAAAAACTTGCCCATAATACTTTTACACACATTGATCTCAGTGTGCATGACATTAATGTTATGCCTTAGTAACAAACACTCACAATAACATAAATTGAAAAAACAAATACTACATTTCCAACCCATATGTTTCTCAAGTTCATCATTATTGACCTTTGTTTTCCCTTTTTTCTTTTGACTCAATTGCTTTATGATATGTGCTTTCCCCAATCTAAAACGAAGGCCTTGTACATCAACCAAAGTTGCTTTACCAAACAATGGGACTGATTTATCTACCCATTCTTCCTTTCCATCAAATTTATGGGCCATCAATCTATATTTATATTTTGGCTTCAACCAGTTTCGGTGGCTCGTGTAATAATATTTACCGCTAGGATTTAACCACATAGAACATGTTTTTATATGACATGTAGGGCAAACCAAATGACCCTGAGTACTCTAACTAGACATGTAAGAATATGCTGGAAAATTGTTTGTAGTTCATAGCAATGCTGCATGGATATGAAATATCTCACTCTTTGAAGCATCAAAAGTTGCCACCCAATGCCATACGATATGCAATTCTTCTATAAGTGGTTGTAAGTATATATCAATATTATTACCAGGGCCTCTTGGACCAATAATAAGCAAGGATAGTATAAAGTTAGGTCTTTTCATGCATTAGTAAAGTGGAAAATTATAAGGCATTAACACAATACGCCAAGTACTATGACTAACATTCGTAGAACTAAAAGGATTGAGGCCATTAGTAGCTAAACACAATCGTACATTTCAAACCTCCAACTCAAAATTATTTATAGCATCTAAACATTTCCAATATGCTGAATCAGTTGGGTGTCTTGACATGCCATCTTCTGAATGTTTCTCCTCATGCCATCACATGTTTTTCGTAGACTTAAGAGTGTTGTAATATTTACACTTAAAATGCAAGCTTTTGGTGCGGAAGCATTAGTTAGAGATTTAAACATAGTGAACTAATATGTAGCAATTAAATAAGACAATGACACAAAAGACACAAACATTTATCATTGTTTGACATCTCCCTCAAAGGAAGCCCTACGTCTAGTCCCCAAGCAGACTCTTGGGATTTTTGGAATGTATAGATTTTGATGATCACAAAAACACTAATTCTAATTCATGTTGATATTTTCACAAAGCACATAGTTATGTTCATATTAATGACCCAAGTATTTGATTTATTTATAAAATAGGCCAAAGTCAAACTGGTAAGTAAATTTTACAAAGGCTAAGCTTTGGACAGAACAGAGGAAAAGATTGACTGAAAGAAAGCCTATGTGTCGAAACATTTGTCTCAAGTCTCGGCAACAAACACCAAGTGTCGACACATCTGTTCCAAGTGTCGACATATATAGTCCCAAATGTCAACACATACTGTCCGAAGTCATCATACAGAAGCCAACTAAAAATCAGACGACTGAAATCTGAAAAAAAGGGTCCTCCGATTGGAGAAGCTTCAGATTAAAGAAGGACAAAGCTACCGATTAGTGAACAAGTAGAAAATTAGATGACCAATTCATGGTTATCAAATAACCAATTTTCACATGGGAATGAGGATAGTGTAGAATTAGACAACTGATAATGAGAAATCAGATGATTGATTTTGGCGACGAGGTTTTCATATTTTGGTAGGACTCTTTCCTCTGTCAGAACTGATGATCAGTCCATCTCCATATAAAATTTATTATGAATTATATATGTATTTTTGGTGATTAACAAAACCTTAAAAAAATATTATCTAACAACATTTTTTGAAGTTTATCCACAGGAAATAACTCAAGCAAAATCTGTAAGTTGTCCACACACACTGTCATTTGAAGTTCAAAGCCTAAATTTTGTCTAAGTATACATCGACTTCCATATAATAGCTCACAACGATGTCGTTGGTACATCGATTTCATATCACTTAAACATCGATTTTGTTGGTACATCGATTTCATTTCACTTAAACATCGATTTCGTTGGTACATCGATTTCATATCACTTAAACATCAATTTCGTTGTTACATCGATTTCATCTCACTTGAACATCGATTTCGGTAAAATAAGAATTTCATCACTGAAACAACGATTTCATTATCGATTTCACTTAAACAATGATTTCATCATTGAAACAACGATTTCATGATCGATTTCACTCATACAACGAGTTGGTCGCTACAACGATTTTGTTTCACTTAAACAACGACTTGGTCGCTATATTGATTTGAGTACTACAACAACGATTTCATCTCTACAAAGACTTCCTATGAAACAACGATTTCATCTGCACATCGATTTATGTTAAACAACGACTTTGTACAGAACATCGATTTCATTAGTACATGGATTATACACACATCGACTTGATTTCAACATAGATTACAACATATGTTTGATATCAACATCATATCTCTCTCTATTTAGTATGTCTTTTAAACATCAACTCTCTATTCGCAAATAAAACTTAGTCAGCTATTGAACATTCTCGTTTAATTCTTCTTTTATCCATTCTTTAGTTCCATTCCACATGATATTCAAATGTATTTCAAATCTTTGTGGATTTCAAAGTTTTCCCGTGAAAGCATGTTGTATCCTACATTGTCTAACATTTATTGTGACAGTACACAACTCTGTACGATATATCTTTTACCTGTCTTGCCTATTCACACAAAGTCAATGACAGAATGACATTTCCCTTTAAGTGTATCTTTATATAACACAACTACTAATATTGACTGATAGTTTAGACAAAAATAAGTTGTCTAGGTGTCAGCATTTATTGTGTGCAGGATTTTCCGGAGGAAACATACATCTCAAGATGGACCTGTCAAGCTGACAAGAGGGTAGAAGATTCAGACAATCTTTCCTCCTTTGTGTATGCGTCTATCCGAGCATCAATGGTTGCAGGCTCGCTAGCTCTTTGCTTTGAACCAGACATCCCAACGTGCATGAAGATGTGAGACAATGGATATTTGAACGGATACTACAACGGAGAAAAAGAAGAGAGATTAGAGGGAGAGATTTTTAGAAAATAGAGGAGTGATTTAAAAAGAGACGGAATTTTAAAAATTGAAAAGAGGGGGAAAAGAATCTCTCTTCATTCTCTTGGTCCAATTAGATTCATTTGCCCATTTAAAACCTCATTTCTTGGCCCATTAATCCTGCAAACACAACACAACAGAGATTTAATCAATTATCGCCCATGTAATCCAATGATAATAGAGATTTATGAATTTATCAAGTATTTTTCAATAAAATGGCACGATTATTCATAACAATTATGAGATTATCACATCCCCCAACTTACTCATTGTTAGTCCCTTAGCAATGCACACAAGTGAATAATTGGGACAAACAAAAACTCAAAACATCATTTTCCATGTCAAGAAAGCAGAGAACAACACTAAGTATTTCCAGTTCTAATAGCAAGTGTCAAAGATAAACATGTCAGTTCATGTTATTAGACAGTTCCTCAAGATACACTTGAAATTGTCATTTCCTTCGTGAATGTACTTGTGATCAATAAGCATTACTAAGATAGTGCATGAGCTTTTTACCCATTACTTACAGATGATATTAACTCTACACTCCTTAAATCCAATCCTCGAATTACAGGTAGCTTTCACTCTGCCTCTTTTTTTTGTCTCTTTATTTTCATTCATTTTTTTTAACTTGGATATCCTTTCACCGTTTTACGCGAACTTCTACACTTCTTGAGGTGCCAAAGCCCGGTTACTAAGCTAAGGATTTCCTTCTTCATTTTCATTTTGTCATCATTTTTTATTAACTTATAGGTAGGTAGCTTTTTCCCCACGATTAGTTTTCAATAAGAGTGTAGAATGTCAATCCTCAACATGAGTATTAGGTAAAACTCTCATCACTCTCATGAATGCCACTTATTCATCATCTAATTCATGAGTGTAGGTTCAATAAAATTTCTAATGTATTTTGAGGAAAATGCTAAGAACATAAGTACGAAACTCATCCTTTAACGTACCACTAGGACAAGTATATCCTTAGAGTAAAATCATTCTACAATGAGGTATTCTTTTCATGAAAATTGATACATGAAGTTTAGTAGGATTTTAAAATTTGAAAGATTTTCACAATAGATTTTTCACAATTTTCCCTCCCCCAACTTGAATGACATTGTCCTCAATGGCAAATAGATAATAAAACATCAGAAGTTAGGAAAGGAGAGATACAACCTGATGGAAGCATTTTGCTCAATTCATTCATCAAGGATAATGGGCCTCCAAAAACCAACAACACAATAGAAAAGAAGAAGTAAATAAAATATCCTGAAAATATTGGGTTGCCTCCCAACAAGCGCTAAGTTTAATGTCTTCAGCCATACACAATGAAGTCCTATGTATCTACTCAGAGTCATTAAGGGGAATGGATTCTTTAGGTGAGAGGTGCATGTTTTCCATGTATGGTTTTAGACGTTGACCATTAACAGTGAAAGTTTGACCATTTTTAGGATCAATAATTTTAACAGCACCATGGTCAAAAGCTTTGACAACAATGAATGGTCCGTCCCATCGAGATTTCAATTTACCTGGAAATAAGCATAGCCTAGAGTTAAAGAGCCAGACCTTTTGATCAGGATGGAAGGATTTCCTCAAAATGTGTTTGTCGTGAAAGGTTTTGGTCTTGGCTTTATATATCTTGGAATTCTCATAGGCGTCATTGCACAATTCCTCAAGCTCATGCAGTTGGAGGGCTCTATATGATCCAGCTTGGGCTAAGTCAAGATTGATTTTTTTAATGGCCCAATAAGCCCTATGTTCTAGCTCAACAGGGAGGTGACAGGCTTTACCAAAAATCAACCTATAGGGAGACATGCCAATGGGAGTCTTAAAAACAGTTTGATAGGTCCACAAAGCATCATCCAATCTTTCTGACCAATCTTTCCTATCAGGCCTAACAGTCTTTTGGAGAATGTTCTTGATCTCCCTATTGGACACTTCCAATTGGCCATTGGTCTGGGGATGGTAGGGGGTAGTAAACTTGTGAGTTATCCCATATCTTTTAAGCAAGGCTCGAAATTGGGAATGAGTGAAGTGAGATCCCCCGTCACTAATGATGGCCCGAGGACACCCAAATCTGGAGAAGATATTCCTACGCACAAATTTCATGACAACCTTATGATCATTAGTGCGGGTGGAAATGGCCTCAATCCATTTGGATACATAATCAACAGCCACAAGGATGTACTCATTGCCAAAGGATGAAGGGAATGGGCCCATGAAATCTATTCCCCAGACATCAAAAATTTCCACCACCAAAATGGGGTTGAGTGGCATCATGTCTCTCCTAGAATTACTTCTTGGCATCTCAGACAAGTCTTACTGAATTCATAAGCATCCTTGAACAATGTGGGCCAATAAACCGACTTTGTAAGACCTTGGCAATAGTTTTCTTCCCCGAGAAGTGTCCCCCACAAGCTAGAGTGTGACAGAAATTTAAGATGCTTTGTTGCTCTTCCTTGGAGACACACCTCCTAATGACATGATCAGGACCCATGAAAAATAATTTAGGGTCATCCCAGAAATAGTGTTTGACCTTGGAGAAAAAATGGTCCCTTTCATTCTTTGACCACCCTTCAGGAATTTGACCCACAACAAGATAGTTGACATTGTGAGCATTCCAAGGGGCTGTCCTATGAGAAATTGCAAGGAGCTATTCATCAAGGAAAGAATCATGCATTGGAGCACTTTCAGGAATGAGAATTCGGGACAGATGATCAGCAACAACATTTTTAGTACCTTTCTTATCCCGAATCTCCAAATCAAACTCTTGAAGAAGAAGGATCCATCTGATGAGTCTTGGTTTAGAGTCCTTCTTGGCTAGGAGATATTTCAATGCAGAGTGATCTGAGTAGATGATGACTTTTGCCCCCAAAATATAAGATCAAAAATTTTCAAGGGCAAAAACCACAGCAAGAAGTTCTTTTTCCATGGTGGTGTAATGCAATTGAGCATCGGCGAGGGTGTGGCTCGCATAATAGATCACCATGGGACGTTTATCAATTCTTTGTCCCAAAACAGCACCTATGACATAGTCAGAGGCATCACACATGATCTCAAAGGGCAATGACCAATCAGGAGTTTGAAGATTGGGAGCTTGGGTCAAAGCCTCTTTCAAATTAGTGAAGGCCTCTAAACAAGCATCATCAAATTGAAATGGGACATCCTTTTCTAGGAGAAGAGTTAAGGGCCAGGCAATTTTGGAAAAGTTTTGAATGAACCGGCGATAGAAGCCGTCATGGCCAAGAAATAAACGAATCTGTCTCACAGAGGTTGGAGGAGGAAGATCAGCAATAAGGCCAACTTTGGCCCTATCTACCTCTATACCCCGCTCAGAGACAATGTGGCCCAAGACTATGCCCTCTCGAACCATGAAATGACTCTTCTCCCAACTGAGCACCAAGTTTGTCTCCACACATCTAGCCAAAACTTTCTCTATATTTTTCAGAAATTGTTCAAATGAATCCCCATATATAGAAAAATCATCCATGAATACCTCAAGGAATTCCCCCACCATATCAGAGAAGATGGCCATCATGCACCTTTGAAAAGTGGCTGGTGCATTGCAAAGTCCGAATGTCATTCTCCTAAAAGCAAATGTGCCATAAGGACAAGTGAAAGTAGTCTTTTCTTGATCTTCTGGATAAATTGCCACTTTATTGTACCCAGAATAACCATCCAAAAAGCAGAAAAATTGTTTGCCCGCTAGTTTCTCAAGAATTTGATCCATGAATGGGAGTGGAAAGTGATCTTTCTTGGTCATGGCATTGAGCTTTCTATAGTCTATGCACACTCTCCATCCCATGGTCAATCTAGTGGGTATTTCCTCCCCTCGTTCATTTTTCACAACTGTCAGCCCAGACTTCTTGGGAACCACTTGGGTTGGGCTGACCCACTGGCTATCTGATATTGGGTAGGCAATTCCAGCATCTAGCCACTTCACTACTTCCTTCTTCACCACTTCCTTCATATTGGGATTTAACCTCCTTTATGTTTCCCGACTTGGTTTAGCATTGTCCTCCAAGTAGATGTGGTGCATGCAAACAGATGGACTAATCCCTTTAAGGTTGGCCACTGTCCAACCTATGGAACCCCTATGTTCCCCTAAGACTTCTATCAATTGGGCTTCTTGGGTAGGGCATAGGTTAGAGGCAATGATAACAGGCAAAGTTTGGTTTGGGACTAGGAATACATACTTGAGGGAGTCTGGAAGAGGTTTAAGCTCAAGATCTGGAGGGCTTTGAAGTGATGGAAGAGCAGGTTCAGATTGCAAGGCTGGCAAAGGTTCAACTTTGGGCCAAAGAGTAGAGTGGAGTGGTGAATCATATAAAGCATTAGTCTCCTCCAACTGGTCATCATCCAAATCATTATCAATGAGCTCAGTCAAAATGTCTACAGAATGACATTCTTCTTCTTGGTCAGGATATTGAGATGCTTTGAATACATTGAGAGAAACCTTTTGTCCCCCCAAATGAAATGTCCATCATCCCTGTAGCACAGTTGATGTTGGCTTTGGCAGTGGCGAGGAAGGGATGACCAAGAATGATAGGAGTGTGTCTCAACTCCTGGTTGGTGGACATATCAAGGATGAGAAAGTCCACGTAGAAATAACAATCATTGACTTTGACAATTACATCCTCTATTAATCCCCGTGGAGTCTTGACCGAACGATCGGCCAGCTGTAGAATGATGGAAGTGGGCTTGAGTTCCCCTATGTTGAATTGTTCATAAATGAAGGTGGGGAGAAGATTGACACTCGTCCCTAGATCAAGAAGGGCACGATCAAAGGTTATACCACCTATATCACATGAAATAAGGGGAGCACCAGGGTCCTTCAACTTCCTGGGGAGGTGGTTTGTCAAGGCTGCACTAACATCTTCAGAGAGCCAGATTTTCTGAATTGCAGTCTTGGATTCCCTTCGTGGAGTGCAAAAATCTTTAAGAAATTTAGCATAAGTCGGGACATGCTTAATGACATCTAGGAGTGGAATATTGATGTGGACTTGTTTGAACAATTCCAACAACTCCTCATATTGGACCGACTTCTTCTTCTTCTTAATGGGCTTGGATTCTAGAGCACTTGGAAATGACACTTTTGGTTGGTAAGAATTTGGATCTTCATGAGCCTTCTCTTTCCCTTTGTTCTCTCCCCCCAACTTAGTTTGAATGGGTTCCTCTTCACTATCACTAGTATCATCTTGGACTTCTAGTGTAGGATTATTCACAACCTCTTTTCCCTTATGTGGGTCACTTAGCACCTTACCACTTCTCAGGCTTGAAATGGCTTTTATATTCTCCAATTGTGGGCATCTTGGTTGGGCTTGTTGGGCAGGTTGAGGTAGGAGGCCTGATTGTGAAGCAAAGCCTGGTGGTTGGTTCCTTGGGTTGGCTACAGGTTGGCTAGGCAATTGGCCCACTTCCCTTCTCATGGTGGTCTCAACCATTTGGCCCCCTTGGGCTTCTAGCCTGGCCATAGTATGTTGGTTTGTAGCCAAGAGTTGTTGTTGTTGGTGCAATTGTTGTTGTTAAGCCAAGGTGATTTGTTGAAATTGATTAAATTGTTCTTCAAAATTTTGTTATTGAGGGGGTTGTTGAAAGGTGGGCTGAACTTGCTTGGGTTGAGGAGGAGGATATTGGGCTGCCTGAGAGAATTGGGCCAGAGACCCTCTAGCATAAGTGCCAATGTAAGGATTCGGCTGGGCCTGAAATTGGTTCTGGAATGGTTGTTTTGGGACATGAGGCATGGAGGGGTTAGGTCTTTGAAGTGGAGCTTGTTGATTTTTCCAAGAGAAATTAGGGTGATTTCTCCAGCCTAGATTGTATGAATTAGAGAATGGGTCCAGATTGGGCTTGGGAATCCTTGGGCTGCTTGGACCTGTTCTTGGACTTGTTCTTGGATGAAAGGAGGGAGTTGAGCTGTAGTTGGACATTCATTAATGTGGTGGGCCGGACTAGCATACAAACTACAAGCTTCCTGATGATAGGAGTCCGGGCCAACATATGGGCTTGAGGGGGATGGGCAAAAAGGATCATGATGGGTCCTAGACAAGATTTAATCCATCTTTTGAGCCAGAGAGGCAATAGTTCGGGCCATAGTATCCACTTTCTCCCACTTTTGGGCCATGAGATTATTCTCAAATTTAGGTTCCAATTCAGCCCGATTTCTTACTTCATATAACCCAGCCCGCTTGGATGGCCCAACAAATCTCTCATAAGAGGATAAAGAGGCATGATTGATAGAGTTTTCACTCAACATTTCAAAGAGATCATAAGCCTCATCCTCACTTTTACTCATGAATGTTCCTCCACATGAAGCATCCACCATTTGTCTATATTGTTCAGTCAACCCCTCATAAAATGCTTGAACAATTTGCCATTTTGAGAGAACATGGTGGGGGCATTTTCTTAAAAGCTCTTTCAACCTTTCCCATGACTCATGAATTAGTTCTCCTAGTGATTGCGAAAATCTAGTAATAGCCCTTTGCATGGTATTGGTTCGGCCTATAGGGTAGAATTTCTTCAGGAATTCTTGTTGCATTTCTGCCCAAGTTCGAATGGTTTTCCCCACAGTGTCCAACCAATATTTTGCCTTATCTTTTAGAGAAAATGGGAAAAGAGTCAGTCTGAGGGCATCATCAGTGAAGTTCTAGATCTTGACAGTGGAACAAATTTCCAGGAATTCATCTATGTGTTTGTAAGGGTCCTCATTGGTATTTCCATAAAAGGATGGGAGCATTTGGATGGTGCTGAATTTAATCTCATATTGGATGGCTTGATTTTGTGGGAGATGAATACATGATGAAGGTTGATATTGATTTGGGATGAAGTAATCCTTCATTTGTTTGGGAGGCTCTTGATGATCATGATTATCCCCATTATGATTTGACAATCCATTTTGATTTTCAGCCATTTGATTTTGAAAAAGATTGAGCTTTAAATGAAAGAATCTCTCAATTTCTGGGATTGGTCCTAGCAAATTAGGTTTTTGTGATCTCCTACCATGCATGCACTAGGACTAAATGAGAGAAGAGAGAGATATTTTTTTAAATTTTTTTTTTAATTTGAACAAAGACAAACAAGTTTCAAATAAATACCCTATTTGACCTAGAGATCTTAGACTTGAAAGTGAGATTTCTCACAAAGTGACCTAGACCAACTTAGGTCCACTATTAGGTATATCCACTGGCCAGGTAAGAGGTGGGGTAGTGGGAGGCTCCCCCTACTTTCGTAAGGACCTAATTAGAGAACCACTTTCCCCCTTAGGCGTTTGCATTTTAACCTCTAGCCTTAGACACCAGTTTCCAAAACCAAGTAGTGGGCCCAAGTGGACCTAAACCTCAGTGTGAACCCTAAGGCCAATGTTTACTGATTTTTATTAAGGCTTGGGAATGCAAAAGATGCAGGAAATTGTGGTTTGTGGGCTAAGGAAGGGTGATCAAATCCCCACCTTATCTTGTTAGGGAAATTGCCCTTAAAATAATTTAGAAATGATGTGCACACCACAAAATCAAGCAAGGGGTTCTATGCAAGCATGGCAATGCATGATCATGCTTTTTAAAGAAAGTTGTAAAATTCTAAATGATGGAAGTCTAAATGATGCATGCCTTAATGATGGAAAGTTTCTAATCTTGACATGACATCTTTTATTGGATTCAAGTGATTGATTTTTTTTTGTTTAATTATCTAAACATGGCAACTAGAAAAAGGAAACTCAATCAAGAGGGTTTTAAGGGTACTTACCTCCAACGCAATCCCTCGTTCTTTTGGAAATTAAAACAAATAGAAAGAGTGAGAGAGAGAAGGAAACTCACCTCAACTTACCTTTTTTTTCTGATTTTTCTTACAATTTTTGGAAATTTTTTTTTTCCAAAGAAGAACTTTTTACCTATAGATTCTGCTTTCAGCGACAATTTTCTGCACAATTTTTTTTTTTTGCGATTTTCCAAGCTTTCCAGCCTCTTTTTTTGTTTTGACACTGCAAAAGAGAAAAAAAATTGTTAGAACGTGTGTACAAAAGTAACTCAAAATTATCAAAACTAAAAATCTAATTCCCTGGCAACGGCGCCAAAAATTGATAGCCCACAAATGCGTCGTTAAACACGTGACTAACAATCTTAAAATTATCGGCCTACACTAAATATTTTAACAATAGTTAAGTGGTGAGAGCCGAGTCGAATCCACGGGGAAAAAGATTATTAACTTTGAAAACCTTGAGTTTCTTTGGTTAGAAAAGTGTGTAGAGGATTTTAAAACTAACTCCTAAGATTAATTCAATAAAAAATAAATCTAATCTACGAAGATAAATTAGAAGAGAGAAGTAGAGATAGAAAGAAACTAAATTAACAAAGCTTAAATTTAAATTCCACTAACTAGCAAAAGAGCTTAACAAAAGAGTGCTAAAAAGAATTACAATTACATCAACAATAAAAAAAAATCGAGAGAGATGAGAGAGAATAGAAGAGAGAGAATAAGAGACAAGAGCGAGAGAAGAGAGAGCGAGAGATGTGAGAGAGAGGAGAGAGAGAGCACTAAGAGAGGAGAGAGAGAAGAGAGATGAGAGAGAGAAAGACGCGTGAGAGAGAGAGAGGAGAGACGCGAGAGGAGAGAGAGGTGAGAGAGAGGGCCGCGCCTCTCCACGTGCATGCATGCACGTAGAGAGGAGAGAGGGGAGCGGCCGGCAGGCGGGGTCGCGCAGGGGCGCGTGGCTGCGCAGCAGGCAGGCTGGGCAGGCGCGAGGGTGGTTGGGGCTGCACGTGCAGGCTGGCGCGGGTAGGCGCACTCGGGCGTGCATGGGGGAGGGCACGCAGGCAGGCGCGGGTAGGCGCGCTTGGGCATGCGCGACGGCGAGCACGCGGCAGCTGCGCGGGCTCACGCGCGGGCGCGGGGCTGGGCGTGCGGGCAGAGTGCTTGTGCGTGCGGAGGCATGGCGACGCGTGGAGGCGGCTGCTGCTTCTTCTGAGAAGAGAGACTGGCCAGAGAGAGAGGGAGAGAGAAAGAGGAAGGGAAAGAAGAAGAGGAAGAAGAGAAGGAGAGGGGGAGAAAGAGATCGGAGGAAGAGGAGGGGTGCGCTAGAGAGAGGGAGAAGAGAGAAAAGAGAGAAAGAATGCTGCAGGTAGGAAGGGAATGAGAGAGAGAAAGAGAAAAGATCTCTTTAAAATAGATAGAGAGAAGAGAGGAAAGAGTAGACATTAGAGGGAGAGATTTTTATAAAATAGAGGAGTGATTTAAAAAGAGAGGGAATTTTAAAAATTGAAAAGAGGGGGAAAAGAATATCTCTTCATTCTCTTGGTCCAATTAGATTCATTGGCCCATTTAAAATCTCATTTCTTGACCCATTAATCCTGCAAACACAACACAACAGAGATTTAACACTAACTTTAACTATCGATCTTAGTGTTGTCTTTCAAGTTTGTTTATTTACAAGAATCTTTATAAGAAGAATTTTTAGCAATCCATTCACCCCCCCTTTGGGCTTGCTATCTGGGCAACAAGTGGTATCAGAGCCAGGTCTCTTGAGTAAGAACATCCCACGATCTTAAGAGCAAAGATAAATGGCAGTTGAAGGATATGCAGAAGGTCAGCCTGTTAACAGACCTCCTCTATTCGACGGTGAAGATTACAACTACTGAAGACTCGAATGGAGTTCTTCCTTCATGGTCTCGATTTCCAGCTTTGGTCAATTGTTGAAGAAGGAGACCTCCTAGTCACACACAGTAAAGACAAATGGACAGATGAAGACAAGAAGAAAGTATCCCTAAATAGCAAAGCTAAGAGTATATTGTGCTGTGCGCTCAGTAAGAAAGAATTCAACAGGATTTCAGCATGCAAGTAAGCTATGGAAATGTGGGAAACGTTTAGACTCACATATGAAGGAACTGACAGGGTAAAGGAGACACGAATATATATTCTTGTGGCACAATATGAAATATTTCAAATGCAGCCTGGAGAATCCATCTCTCAACTGTACAGTAGATTCACAGACATCACCAACGGCCTGGCTGGGCTTGGAAAAACTTATGAAATCAGAGACATGTAAGAAAAATACTAAGATCCCTACCAACCTCATGGACTCCAAGGGTTAGAGCTATAGAAGAAGCCAACGATCTAAGGAAAATGTCTCTTGAAAAGCTCATTGGGTCTTTGATGGCTCATGAGATAAACATGGAAAGGCTGGGAGAATCCTCTAGCAAAAAGAAGCACAACAATGCTCTCAAGGCCACAGAAGACCCATCTGATGGCGAATCAGAAAGTGACAAAAGCAATGAGAGCAGTGACGATGAAGAAGCCTTTCTCTCCAGAAGACTGCAGCGCATATTAGCTAAAAAGAAATACCAGTCAGGAAGAAGATACTTCAAGAAAGGTAGAGACTTTAAAATATCTAAAGGTAAAGATGTTAAGAGATCAGAACCGATATCCTACGAGTGCAAGAAGCCTGGACACATCAAAGCCGAGTGTCCAAAGTTAAAGAAAATTGAGTTCAAGAAGAAGGATAATACAAAAAAATTCAAAAGATACAAGAAGAAAGCCATGGCCGCTGCATGGAACAACAAATGTGACTCAGATAGTGAGTCAAGCTCTAGTGAAGAAGAAGAAGAAAAGGCCAACCTGGCCTTCATGGCAAATGTGATGACAAGGGAAGCCTTAGAGCATAAAAGTGGTACATTGATAGTGGGTGCTCAAGGCATATGACAGGTAACAAGAAACTGTTCTCTCATATCAAAAGTGAAGAAGGTACAGTAACCTATGGTGATAATGGCAAAGGATCAGTGATTGGTTGCGGATCCATTGGAAACCAAGATAAAATTCTGATAGAAGATGTACTATGCGTCAAGGGACTGAAGCACAACTTAATAAGCATTAGTCAGCTGTGCGACAAGGGTCACCAGATCAAGTTTTAGGAATCTAAGTGTTTGATCATCAAGGATGGTGCAACTGTCTTCGAAGCCTACAGAGAAAAGAATTTTATGTACTGCACATAGAAGAATTGAAAGATCAAGACATCTGTCAAGCAGTAAGTAAAGAGCAAAACACTGAACTTTGGCACATAAGGTTAGGTCACTGCAGCTTGGATGGAATAAGAAAGCTTATCAAACATAATCTAGTGGAAGGTCTGCCGAAGATAAACTTAAGACTGGAAAGCATTTGTGAACCATGTGCAAAAGGGAAGCATGCAAAATCCTCCTTCAAATAAAAGACAGTGGTCACTACCTCCAAACCACTAGAACTACTACATATGGATCTGTTTGGACCAATGAGAACTACCAGCCTGGGAGGAAAAAACTTTGGATTTGTCATAGTTGATGATTATTCAAGATTTACACGGGTATCATTTTTAGAGCATAAAGATGACACATTTGAAAGTTTTGTGAAGTTCAGTAAAGTAGTTCAAAAGGATAAGAAGTTCAGCATCATAAGTATCCATTCAGATCATGGAGGAGAATTCCAAAACGATAGATTTGTAGAATTTTGTAATGATCAAGGTATAGAACACAATTTCGCAACGCCTAGAACACTACCGCAAAATGGAGTAGCTGAGAGGAAGAATAGAACCTTGTTAGATATGGCTAGGACAATGCTATCTGAATATAACCTTCCAAGATACTTCTGAGAAGAAGCCATAAATACAGCATGTTATATTATAAATAGAGTCATGATCATGCCAATCTTGAAGAAGACTACATATGAGCTGTACAAGCAAAGGAAGCCCAAGATCAGTCATCTCAAAACGTTTAGATGTCCATGCTTCATTCACAACAATGGTAAGAGAGAAATAGGTAAGCTGGATCCTAAATCTGATGAAGGGATCTTTATGGGTTACACTTCCAAACCCAAAGGCTATAGAGTTTTTAATAAAAGAAGTTTATTGATTGAACAAACTATTAATATTATTTTTGATGAATCTAACCCTTCCTTGAGAAAGGAATCTGTAAGTGATGATGAAGACACAGATAATGTTACTCAGAAGTTGAAGGAATCTACCATCAAGGATAGTGAAGATCCACTCTTGGAAGAACTACAACAAAATGACATTATCCATAATGATCTTACAAAGGAATGGACGTACAAAAAGAATCACCCTATTGATAACATCATTGGAGATCCATCAGTTGGGGTAAGAACAAGAGGTAATGTTATTCCTTGTGATTATTTAGCATTTGTATATCAAATTGAGCCAAAGACAGTCAATGAAGCACTGTTTGATGAATCTTGGATTTTAGCCATGCAAGATGAACTTAATCAATTCAGGAGAAATCAAGTTTGGTCCCTTGTTCTGAGACCATCAAATCATCATGTGATTGATACCAAATGGGTGTTCAGAAACAAATTGGATGAAGCTGGTGTTATCACTAGAAACAAGGCTAGACTGGTTGCTCAAGACTATTCCTAAGAGGACGACATAGATTTCAATGAAAACTATGCACCAGTGGCTAGATTAGAGGCTATTCGAATTTTACTTGCTTATGCATGTGCATTGGATTTAAAATTTTTCCAAATGGATGTAAAATCTACTTTTTTAAATGGTTATATAAAGGACGAAGTCTATGTGGAACAGCCTCTTGGTTTTGATGATTTAGATTTTCCAAATCATGTTTTTAAACTGCATAAAGCATTATATGGTTTAAAACAAGCACCTAGAGCATTGTATGAAAGACTTAGTGCATTCTTATTAAATCATGGTTTTATTAGAGGACAGGTAGATAGCACACTATTTATTAAATCAAAAGTCAAAAATGTAGTACTTGTGCAAATTTATGTAGATGATATTATATTTGGATCTACTGATAACGTATTGAGGCTTAAGGCCGTTGAGAAAGCGCTTAGCCTTCATTCTTTCAGTATTCACTAGGTGTGCAGCATAGCATGTCAGTCTTGAAAACTGGGCTTCATATTCGGCCACAGTCAAGCTCCGCTATTTCAGAGCAGCAAATTCCGCAGCCTTCCTTTCTTGGACACGCTCAGAAAAGTACTTGGAGTTGAAAGCTTCCTTGAATTTGTTCTAGGTGAACTGACCATTATCTCGAGTCGCTTCCACTGACTCCCACCAAGCGCGGGTGTCCTTCTCCAGTTGGAATGTAGCCAGTAGCAGCTTATCCCATGCTGCACATTGCATAACATGAAAGATTCTTTCCGTTTCTTTGAGACAGTGCTTGGCTTCATCCGGATCTGTGGATCCACTTAACCTAGGTGGGCTTAGACTCTTGAAGTTACGATGCAGGTCGCCTGCACCACCACGATTACCACCTCCTTGGGTAGCCTGCATAATTGCACGCGTCAATTCTTGAATGGTCTGTTGCATGCCCCTCATTTGAGCACGTTCAACAGTCATCTTTGTTGCTTAGTTCCTACAAAAATAACTTATTGTTATGATATTGATGGGGAATTTAATTCGTACGTGTGTGAGTTCATTTTTGCTATTTACCCTTGGCTCTAACCACAACTCACATAGGTAGGATAATTGACTCTAGTCGAGGCAAGTTAACCTAGATCATCCTATACTTAAGAATAACCTAGGCTCTGATACCACAAAACTGTCACGCCCTGACGCGGAATATCGGAACGCGAGGCAGTTGCAAGTAAATAGGTACAGAGCGAGTACTAGACATTAAACCATTGAGCAATGAATAAATACTAAAGGAAATTCTTCTCATTAATAACATTCAAATGTCTAGTTACAACCACTAATATCAGAGTCATTCTATAGGGCCCAATTACATTGAAATAAAGTAAAGACTAAACTATGACTCAAACATAATGCTAGGACACTAGGGTTCTCATGACTTCACTCCTAGTCGTTCCCATCCTCTTGAGTGTATGTGTCATCCTCGGTCTCACCTGAGAACACAATGACAAATAACGTAGGGTGAGCGACAACGCCCAGTAGGACTTAAATCTCAATAGTCAAGCAGGCTTTAAATGATTAATGTATTAAAAGGCAGAGTAACTAACGAAAGAGCGAGAGAGTCAAGTAAAAGATAGCAGGATAGCGCATGATGGAAATAGCACAAGCTTTCTAAGTATAGCACAAGTGTCTAGTATAGCACAAATAGCAAGATGGCCATAGCACAAATAGCACAAAGTATAGCAATAGCACAACGGGACTAGTATAGCACTTTTGTCAATAGATAATGAGAGAACATAGCACTTTTGATTGTCATTTAGATAGTCGAGATAGATAGCACTCGAGTGTAATGTCAAACACTCTGATCATTTAACTCCCATGGGCACTAGCACTTTCGGGCACACATCCCAGGACTAGATTGGGCCCTTTATATATTGCCAGGCATTGGTTATATTGTTTATCTTTAGACAATTAGTCAATGGCCAATATAGAGTACCAAGAAATAGATGAGAGTACTAGATGAATAGATAAGATAGTAGAGTGAACGTGAATAGATGAGCGAGTATAGTATAGATGAGAGCTAGTGGACAATTCACGTAACACGTCAAGTAAACAAGCGATAGTAACAGTTGCATAACACGCGCACTTGGTGTTGGCAGTCAGGTGGAACACACGACTCTTCCACTGGCCATGTTAAGCACAGGTCCAGAGGTCTGGCGTGAGTCAAGATAAGAGCGAACTTCTAATAGCCATTTGGATCAAGTTGATCCCTAAACGAGTATCATAGGTGTTAGGGTACAACCAACTCATCGACCATGTGGGAATCCATGGACAGAGGAGACTTACAGAGGCCTTGAACAAGGATTCACTAGTCTGGCAGAAGGAGTATCCGATAGAGAGTTCATCCAAGTCAAGAGAGAGTGTGTATATAGAAACAAGTGCTCGACGTTCTAGAGGAATTCAAGAATAGTGGAGCATCGATAACGGTATTCCCAAAACAACATGAGAAACGATAGACAAGTATATTTAAAATATGGCAATTTAATTATGTAAATTACCAGATGTATTATGAGTTAATTACATGCCAAGTTAAGCCATAATTGGATCGTTCAAAGTGTGCACATGTATCATTAAATCATAGCTAGAAATAAGTCATGTGCATGTCTTTTAAAATCACACAAAAATGTTCAGTTTATAACAGGTATTTTTATTGCGTATATGGCTATTAAGAGAGGGTACAAACACTGTAGAAAGTCAAGACTTGCAGAGATAGGGGGTTTCATGCAAAAAGCCTAGATCGCGACATACCCTAATGAGGGTCGCGACAGGGTCAAGCAGAATGCAACAGGCTCTTGTGCAGATCGCGACGGCCACATCGGTTCAGGCAGACAGATCGCGACGACAGACCCTGTTGCGATCAGATTGTGATGAAGTGTGCTGTCACGATGGCCCTGAGAACGCGGCCTAACGACCCGTCGTGTTCTCAGGTCCTGTACCTGAGTCCGACAGAGGAAAGGACAGAGCCTCGGATTATGGGCCATCTTTCTATCTTTTGACCCAGGGTCGTTCATAAAATCATAACTATTTGTACAGTCGATGAAAAATCATGAAACAAATTTTAAACGACTCTAGACATGCAAGAGTACTTCCAGTAAATAGGAATTTGAAAACAAACATGGTTTCAACATGGTTTAATCATGATACTTCATGAAGAACATGGGACAGTATATAGTTAGGGTAAAAGAATTAATTCACGATGTAGGGTGGATGAAAATTAGGGCTTTCAGGGGAAAAAGATGACTAACATGAATCAGTTCCTCCAGTAAAAATCTCGTGGGATGGGGTTGAGGATACAAGGAGAACAAGATTTAAGATGAAGGGTCGGGCTCATGCTTGTTGCAGAACATGAAAAATCAAGAAGAAAATATAGGCTCGATGGAAAAATATGAGATTAGAGGGCTTTTGATCATGATGATTGGATCAACCTACAAATGAAGTTTTATGATTTTAGCTTGTGAGAATGCCTACCTTTGGTCGATTTCCTCTACTAGGGCTAGAACTTGAAGAACGAGAGAGAGAGCTTGAGAGAGGCTTCTTCCCACGAAATCTCCTCCTCCTTGGCCTCTCCTCCTGGTCCAACAAGCCTTGGGTATGAGCTAGGGCCGGCCATTGGGGTTTTAAGAGAGTATTTATACTTTCTCTCTTTCCATTTCCTATTTAGACTATAATTCCCATTAATTCCGAATTTCCTATTTCCTCTCCCCTTTCTAAGCATGAGAACTTCTAATTGGGTTAGGATAGGAGCTAGATTCGTGGCCAAGCAACTAAGGGAGGTTTAGGAATCCAAATCCAACTCAAACTTCATCTTTAATGCATTAAATACCTCTTTTCTATTTAAATAATAATTAAGTTACGAATTTAGGGTAATTTTCTATTATTCTCCTTTTAAAAATCTCTATTTTGGCCCACTAATTTATAATGGGTCCATTTACAAAGCCCATTATTTCTTTTCATTCAATGGGTTTTATTTAATTCTCTTTTATTTGATTTTCTAATTGCCTTTATTTATTATTATTATTATTTTTTTTTTTTGAAAAATCTAGGTTGCTACACTAAGTCTAGGTACTAATTTCTATACATGATTTCTATCAAATTGATGAAGTTCATCATGCATTGCATTAATCCAATCTTCACTAGTTAGAGCTTCATCAACAGACTTAGGTTCAATCTGGGAGATTAGTGCCAATATGTAACACCCGAAAATTTAAATGATTTAAAATATAGGAAAAATTGCAATGAATAAAAATGGTAAATAGAAATAAAATAAAAGTCATGGTCAAACTCCCAAAGAAAAGAATCAACCATTTAAAATATATTGGCCAAAGACAATTCCACTTGGGCCAAAGAACAAAACCCAAAGATCTTAAAACCATAAAATTCATAATCGTAATAATGCAGAAATAGATAAGAGCAATTTAGGGCTAAAACAAAGGTAATTAGCCATGTTGGGCAACCCAATTCGTACCCAGCCATGTTAGAAGCTTTCCTAATAGCATTCCTACCTCAATTTGGTGAAGAAGCTCAAAACAAGGAAGGGGCAAGCCAAAACCGCAACCCTCTTTCCTAATCACTTTAGGACATGGAATCAACCCTAATCATAAAGATAATCGACATGAGATTATTTGGGAAGGTTTACCATTGAGTTGGGGTCGTGTGGAGGCGAGCTTGGGCACCAGGAGGAGAGGGGATTGGCCAAGAACCGGAGCTTCTTCCCCAACTCCTCTCTGCTATGACCTGTGTTTTCACCCATCTTAGAACTACACCAAGGTAGGTGTTCTCGAGCTTAATCTAAACATTTCACATACCTTTAGTAAGGGCATTGAGTCTAGTTTCATATGCATGTGTTTCTCCCAATTTTTTATGAACCATGTGAGATGTAATAAGTGTTTTCTAAGAGTCACACATGTTTAGAGCTTTATGTGTTCTTGCTTTTTTTAACGCAAACCAAGGCCAAATCATGTGAAACCAAAGCCATAGTTCTCTTCTTCTCATCATACCCAACAAGTTTCATGTTCATAGTTTCATCCCAGGAGCCCTAGTTGTTGAGATATATGTGTTTTCCAAGAGTTGTGCAAGACTAAGGCTTATGTTTTCTTACTGTGTTTCACGTAAATCGAGGTCAATTTGGGTCAAACCAAAATGGTAGTTCTCTGATACTCGATGTCCTAGACACATTTTATGTTCAAAGATCATTGTATTTCGAGTTATAAGTCCGGCATGAAAGATTGTAGCATTTTTTTTGGGTTTCGGGCAAGATCCAAGAACGCGACCTCTCCAGACGTCGCATTTCTGTGCCCACACCGATTCTGTGTCATCGAGTCGATGTCTGTACCGATTGCTTAAATGCGTCCATCGTGACCGACGCGTTTCTGAGTCCACATCGATTCCGGTTCCACATCGACTCTGGAAAGAATCAATCTCACATCAACTCTATCAGTAATTGTACCCACATCGATTCTGGTGGTAATCGCTCTGACACCGATTTTTTTTGTAATCGTTCCCACATTGACTTTGTCAGTAATTTTTCCCATATTGGCTTTGTCAGTAATTGTTCCCACATCGACTCTGTTAGTAATTGTTCCCACATTGACTATGTTAGTAATCGTTTCCACATCGACTCTGTTCATAACTGTTCCCACATCGATTCTGTTGGTAATCTCTCTAACACTGATTCTGTTTGTAATCGTTCCCGCATCAACTCTATCAGTAATTGTTCCCACATCAACTCTGTAAATAATTGTTCCTACATCAACTCTGTCAATAATCATTGACACATTATCTCTATCAGTAATTGTTTCCATATCGACTCTGTCTGTAATCGTTTCCACATCGACTCTGACCGTAATCGATCCCACATCGATTCTTGTAGTAGTCGTTCCAAAATCGATTCACTTTTTTATGTCTACAAATCGATGTCTACATCGATTACCAAGAATGTGTCAGTGGAAACCATCGTGTTTCTATTCCGAATCGATCATTCGCATCGACTTTCTATAGATGCAACCGGTAGGTCTGTCGCGATTTAGTAACTTTGTACAAATTCGTGTTTTGACTATGTATGGTCCTTTGAAGTGCGACGTCTGAACCACTCACGATTTAAAGGCCGACCCGAGATTGTTTTATTGAGATGTTTAGTCAACCATATGCATGCCTTATTGTCATATCATGTCATATAGCTATGTAATGGCCTAAAAGTGATCATCCTATATGAAAACTATAAGAATATGAACATCTATTCTAAGTGTTAATGATTGATTGATTTCATCCACATGTGATTGATATGAGCCATAATCTGCCTTGTCCATAATTGAAAAGTGATTATAAGCTAAAAGTACAGCAACCATGTGATAGATTGAATTGCATACATGTCATGTTTGATTATTATAAGTTTTCCATCTTGTTTAAACTGATGGACTTTGGATTTGACACATTGAAACCAAACCATTAAATGTAAAGATTAAACTAAAGTAATTAAGTCGTTATGCTGCTAAATGTTACTCCGGATCATGTCTGCTTGCCTTGTTTCTTATAATCATTGACATGATCTTTAGTCATAATTGTCCATTACTTGGAAATCATGTTGGCCATAAATGAAGGAATGGAATTACCAAAATTTATTAGAACTTTGGTTCACAAACATGCCTGTGCAAATAGGGCCCAGTCTGGTCCTAGGAGGGGCACTCGAAATACTTGTAAATCGTGAGAGTATATGATCCATTGAGGTGTCTAGCAATCACCTAATTGAATGCAAGATTGATCTGGGTAATTTCCAATTTGTTATTGGATGATTGATTGATTGAACTGTTATATGTGAAATGGCCAAATCTATTGTACTTGTCATCGTTATTGCATCCAATATGTCGTTGTCCCTTGGAATTCAACTTGAGATATCTATTGTACATGTTATATGTTATCGAATTTCTTCCATTGATAAATGATCGTACTGTTATCCTTTCATTGACAATCGTTCCATCCTAGATGAGAATTGTCATGGGAATTGTTACAGAACCATCCTCGTACATGTCATAGCTTGGATTTATCACTATCGTTATTGTCATGAGCACTACATGATAGCATCTTACCTGTTAACATGTTAATTACGTAGAGCATGCCCACACCATGAGATGTAAATCTTACTGGGCCCTAGTGCGCTCACACTTGCTTCCTTAATATTTCAGGTGAAGATTATGAAGAGGTAGAACTTGATGGGACTGAGGATGAGTGATGAACTGCTCAGATGTACTCGTCTATAGTTCGTTAGTGGAAGAGTAGAGAAAATAAAGTGTAATAGTTAGGTTATTTTTCTTGATGTTATAAGTACTGGAGATACACTATTGGGCCCTATTAATGGCTCTGATTATGTAAGGTTTTAAATTAGTTGAATGGAAATGAAATAAAGAGTATTTGGCTGGCAATATTATAGTCTCAAATCTTTGTTATACTTAGTTGTTACTCTGAACTACTCGACTATGATACGCATACTTGTATTGTTCACTCTCTCGACGTTTATTTTTCGCTGCTAAATGTCGGGGCGTGACAGTTGGTATCAGAGCCTAGGCTTTCCCTTAAGTCCTAGGAAAATAGGAAATTGTTAGACTTAGCCAAAACTAAATCCATGTATAGACTTGTCAGAAAATCAACAGTAAGATTGGGGTAGAAACCTGGGGTGGAGATAAATGGTTAGAATTATGTGAGATAAGGTTAATACCTAATGATAATGATGTGGTTATTTTGAAGGACTTCAATGGCCACTGCACGAGAAAGAGATATGTAGAGGACGATTAAGACTTTGACTCAAGCACTAATGCAAGCCACTCAGTGTAGATTTGAAAACCAAGGAGACCTCCACAGGAATTTTCGGAGTATGAACCCACACATGTTCGAGGGTAGCACTGATCCGGATGAGGCTGAGCATTGGCTCAAGGAAATGGAACGTGTGTTCCATGTTATGGGATGTACAGACGCAAACAAATTACTCTGGATACATATCAAATAGGGAGGGAGGCCTGCGCTTGGCAGAAGTCAATTGAGGCTACACTAGGTGATGCTAGGCCACTTGGGCATAGTTTTAGGAGTACTTCAACAACAAGTACTTCTCTGATAGAGTACAAGAGAGGAAAACGGCAGAGTTCGCCAATCTGAAGCAACGGAGTCTGTCCGTAGCTGATTACGAGGCCCAGTTCTCTAAGCTGGCCCATTATGCCCCACACTTAGTCCAAACCAACCAGTTGAAGACCAAGAGGTTTATGAGCGGTCTGAGGCCCCAGTACATCACACAACTGGGACCGATGGACCTACAAACTTACCCGGAGAGGGTGAGGAAGGCATTACTATTGGAGGACTCACTGGCCATAACAGAGAATATCAAGAACAGTATGACAAAGAGGGATCAGGGAACCATATCCATAAGGCCAACAAGTGTGGCCGGAACAAAGAGACTGATGGGCCAAGCAGGAAACCAACTGGCCAAGAAGTTCAAGGATGGCGACAATCAACATGCCCCCATCAATAGGGAACTATGCAAGCACTGTGATAAGGCTAGTCATAGGTCTGAGGACTATTGGAAGGCACTGGGGAGGTGCTTATGCTGTGGAAGCCAGAGTCACAAGATCTCAAACTGTTCGCATATGATGAACCAGACACCGACAACACCCCAAGGAGGCCAGAAGCGCCAAGGCAGGCTACAGGCTTTACAAGAACCAACTACATCAGAGGAAGGTGGTGTGGTTGAAGGTACACTTACTATCCTATCCCGTCTTGCATTCGTACTATTTGATATGGGAGCTACTTATTCCTTCATATCACAAACATTTGCTGAAACCCTACTTGTAAAACATGTTCCAATGAAATCTGGGATAGTCGTGTCAACCCCTATTGGTCCTAGCACCAAACTTAGGAACCACTATCCATCTAGTGACGTGTTAATTGGCACCCAAAAGTTTCCTGCAAATTTAATATGCATGGACATGGAGGGTTATGACATCATACTAGGAGTAGACTGGTTTTCTGAACATGGGGCTAGTGTCAAATATAAGAAAAGTTGGGTAACATTTAGTCAGCATCCAAAGCTAGTGTTCTCGGGAGATAGAAACTGCAGGAGACTATCCCGCATCTCTGTGTTACAAGCTAAGAGGATGATTAGGAAAGGTTGTATAGCCTTTCTAGCTGTTGTTATCACTACAAAGAAGGAAGTCTAGATTTAGAACATCCCTATCATCAGCGAATACGCTGATGTTTTCCCTAAAGACTTTCCAGGTATTCCTCCTAAGCAAGAGGACGACTTTACCATTGAGTTGATCCCTGGAGCAGCACCAGTATCTAGGGCACCTTATAGAATGTTCCTCGTAGAACTGAAGGAATTAAAGGAGCAATTGATGGAACTATTGGAGAAAGGGTTTATTCGGCCAAGCACTTTACCATGGGGTGCACCTGTTCTCTTTGTAAAAAAGAAGGATGGGTCGATGAGGTTGCGTATAGACTACAGACAGCTGAACCAGTTAACAATCAAGAACAAGTATCCCTTGCCAAGGATTGATGAATTATTTGATCAACTATCTGGAGCTCAATACTTCTCTAAGATAGATCTCAGATCCGGCTATCATCAATTGAGGATCAAAGGAGAAGACATACATAAGACAACCTTCTGAAGCAGGTACGGGGATTACAAATTCATTGTTATGCCTTTTGGACTAACAAATGCTCCTGCATTTTTTATGCAGCTGATGAATAGTATGTATTGTCCATACCTTGATAAATTTGTTGTGGTGTTTATCGATGATATATTAATCTATTCCAAAACAAAAGAAGAGCATGAGGAACATTTGAGGATTGCATTGCAAATTTTGAGGGATAATAAGTTGTACGCAGAGCTGAGAAAGTGTGAATTTTGGCTAGAAGAAGTATCCTTCTTGGGACATGTAGTAACCAAGGATGGTATTGTTGTGGATTCATCAAAAGTAGAGGTCGTATTGAAGTGGGAAAGACCAAGAAGCGTCACAGAGATATGAAGCTTTCTAGGATTAGCAGGGTATTATAGAAGATTCATAAAAGATTTCTCAAAGATCGCAGTGCCATTAACCAAACTAACCCGGAAGGAAAATCCATTTGTATGGGCCGATAAATGAGAAGAGAGCTTTAATAGCTTGAAAAAGTGTCTGACTTCTACTCCTGTCCTCGCCTTACCCACTGAAAAGGGAGGATTTGAAATCTATTCAAATGCTTCTGGAACAGGTCTAGGATGTGTCCAAATGCAACAAGGAAGGGAAATAGCATATGCCTCAAGAGAACTGAAAACCCATGAAGCAAATTATCCCGTACACGACCCGGAATTAGCAGCCGTGGTGTTCTCCCTAAAAATATGGAGACATTACATCTATGAGGAACAACTTAATGTCTTTTCTGACACATTGAAACCAAACCATTAAAGGTAAGGATTAAACTAAAGTAATTAAGCCGTTATGTTGCTGAAAGTTATTCCGGATCATGTCCACTTGCCTTGTTTCTTATAACCATTGACATGATCTTTTGTCATAATTGTCCATTACATGGAAATCATGTTGGCCATAAATGAATGAATGGAATTATTAGAATTTATTGAAACTTCGGTTCACAACCATGCCTATGCAAATAGGGCCCAGTCTGGTCCTGGGAGGAGCACCCGAAATACTTGAAAAATCGCGAGTATATGATCCATTGAGGTGTCTGGCAATCACCTAATTGAATGCAAGATTGATCTGGGTAATTTCCTATTTGTTATTGAATGATTGATTGAATGATTGAACTATTATATGTGAAATGGACAAATCTATTGTACATGTCATCGTTATTGCATCCAATATGCCATTGTCCCCTAGAATTCTATGGAATTCAACTTGAGATATCTATTGTACATGCCACATGTTATCGAATCTCTTCCATTAATAAATGATCGTACTGTTATCCTTTCATTGACAATCGTTCCGTCCTGCAAGAGAATTGTAATGGGAAATGTTACGGAACCATCCTCATACATGTCATAGCTTGGATTTATCACTATCGTTATTGTCATGAGCACTGCGATAACATCTTACCTGTTAACATGTTAATTACGTAAAGCATGCCCACTCCATGAGATGTAAATCCTACTGGGCGCTAGTGCACTCACATATGCTTCCTTAATATTTCAGGTGAAGATTATGAAGGTAGAACTTGATGGGACTGGGGATGAGTGATGAGCTACTCAGATGTACCCGTCTATAGTTCGTTAGCCGAAGAGTAGAGAAAAGAGAGTGTAATAGTTAGGTTATTTTTCTTGATGTTGTAAGTACTGGAGATACACTATTGGGCCCTGTTAATGGCTCTGATTATGTAAGGTTTTAAATTAGTTGAATGGAAATGAAATAAAGAGTATTTGACTGGCAATATTATTGTCTCAAATCTTTGTTGTACTTAGTTGTTACTCTGAATTACCCGACTGTGATACGCTTACTTGTATTGTTCACACTCTCGACATTTATTTTCCGTTGCTAAATGTCAGGGCATGACACAATAGGTCTTCATTTATTACATTCTGAACAGAAGATCTAGTCCTAATTATATCATGCACATTACGAATGATACTTTCAACTGGATGATCTTTGAAAAAATGAATTTCAGATGTTCCCTCACCTAATTTAGGTAATTCAAGAGCAATATTACCTAGTTCATTTATGTTAGGTGCTTGATTGCTCAGATTTTCAAATGCATCTTCATGCTCCTCAATAGTTGGTGAAGATCCAACAATGAAGCCATCTTCTTGTTCAAGGGGTCACTAGTTCGGCCGAAGGAATATCCAATGGAGAGTTCACCACATGCCAAGAAGGGGCTTTTCTATTGTGCTAGAGTGTATGCGCATGCCGCACGTGAGAATCGCTCAAGTGCGTGTGTGAATCCGATTATAGAAACTCCAGTTATAGAAACTTTGTTTATGGAAACCTCATGCTTTGCAAGTATCATGAGTGCTAAATTAAGAAACACTAATCATGCATGACCAATTTTAGCAAGTACATTGTATGTTTAGCAAGTTTGGTAACAAAGCACGATGTGAATAATCAGCAGGTAGAGAACATGGTCAATAACTTAAGATCAATTTTTTTTTTTTTTTTGGTAAAAGAGGTCCTCAGGGCCTCAAACTAGGAGAGTGCACCCTTCGCCATAGGGAGAGGATGTTCTCACTGCACCAGTGAGGGCGACCTAGGCCTAAACTATTTTAAGAGGAAAAATAGAAATGGATACAGAGTCCATGGGGCGAACCCCAATTAAAGCAATCTAACATGCATGAGACCGGACTTATCTATAACCTTCGGCCCCTTACAAACATGAGGTAAATTGCCCGCCCCCCAGAAAACATCATTTTGTCAATTTTTGATAGCTAGATTTGCCAAAGAGTCTGCAAGTTGATTAGTTTCCCGATAAACATCTGACAGCTGAATAAGCTCCCTGCTGAATAAAACTTTGGCTTCTCTCCACCATCTGTAGGAACACCAAGAGATAACCTTATCCTCACTTATTGACTTCAAAAAAACCTGAGAGTTTGAGTAGACAATGGAAACCTTGTAACCCAAGGAGATAGCCAGCCGAAGTCCATCACAAAGCGCTCTTATTTCTGCAATCATACCAGTCCCCTCCCCATAGTAATGAGAGAAGGCAACATGAACACTCCCTTGAGAGTCTCGAATGCAACCACCACCTCCACATTCTCCGGGATTTCCTTGGCATGCCCCATCAATATTGAGGCTGAAATCATGTATAGGAGGAATCCATCTAATGAGCTTGAGCATTTTTACTGAGCATTTAGGGACGTAGCTGAGGCCATAAAGGATCTGCAGCTCATTGGGGTTAGGCGCTGCTTTAAACTGAAGTTTAGAAAGCAGATGAAGAGTAGTAGATTTGATGTTGCTGATGATGACCCCAACAGAAACTTGAGTATCTTCAAACCTTCTTGAGCATCTTCCCTTATAGATTTCCCACAACATGAGGGTAAGGGAGAATAAGGAAACAAAACCATAAGGTGATCAGATATTAGAGTTCTGAATAATGCTCCACAGATGGCTAGTAATATGGCTATGAAGAATAGCCCTTGTGGGTAACAACGGATGGAACCAACGCCACAGGGTCTCAGTAACTTAAGATCAATTAAACATCATGTGAATATGTTTTAAACTTAGATGGGTTGATAAATGCATGTAAACACTAAATATCTAAGCGCAGGAGAAGATGGGGCATGGAAATGACGTCAAACGGGCTAAATAGGGCTGATTTGCCCAGGGGTGCTTTATAAGGGGTTTTTCCTAGTCTGAATCAAACTAGGTTTGACACCTGTGGATTTGAAAAATCAAACGAAATTCTAGGATGATCCAAATTGCGTGAAACCACCTCTGTTACTTAGAGTACTTCAAATACTTTGTACAATAGCAAATAATCGAGAAACAAATGTCATTTGACTGGGTAATAAAAGATATTGTGACTGACTGTGTGAATCTGACACAGTGTTCATTTTCGGGCTAATACTCTCAATAAGGCCAACGAAAATTGGGGAAACTAGTGAGAAATGAAAATGGACTCATAGAGTAACAAGTTCTATGTTGAACACTTAGTCTAAAAACGTCCCCACAAAGAGGTATGGAACTCTTAAGACAAGTGAAGGTTAAATCGTGACAGTACAGTGTCATGATCATGCAAGATTTAATTCGTGAAACTTTCAAAATAAAAATTAGGAAATACAGTAAGAAAATGATCTACACATATGGATGCAAGCATGGACGAGTTTAATTAGAGTTTGGCATGGAGATGACCTACCTTTCGAGTTGAATAAGATTCGCTCTCCAGAAAGCCCTAGTTCTGACCGCCTGGAGGAAAACGCTTAATACTCCTGATCCTATGCATGAAAATTGGGCAAACAGTGCGATTAGGAACTAGACTCGACCCTCTTTCCAGGGGTATAAGTCTTGCATGGTTTGGTTAAGGTTTGTCTTACCTTTGGTCAACTCCAAGATGAGCTCTTGCTCAGATCGATGTAGTCGCATCAAGGAAGAAAAGCTCCATCTTGGGGCATTTTCCTTCACCTTTGGTGTTCAAGAACAGCTACTCATGATCCCAACAATGTGTACATTCATCCCCTAGGGTTTCATGACAAGTATATAAGCATCTAGTGTTTTTAGAAGTCCAATTGGGTGTAGGAAGGAAGGGTTGCAGTTTTGGTCTTTCACCTTCCTAGTTTTGATGATTTCACACCCCAATAGAGTGAGTGAGGTTTTAGGAAACCCTATACCATGGCTAGGCACAAATTTGGGTTGCCAAGAAAGCCTAATTACCTTTGGATTTGCCCAAATTACCCTTTTCTATTTTCTGCTCAATTTGGGTTACGAATTTCCATAGTATTTTATTACTTGATTTTATTCATGGGCCAGAAGTTACCCATTAGTCCAAATCCAATAATGGGCTATCAATCCATGTTGTTTAAAGTCTACCCATCATTTTTAATTTAGTTTATGATCACATTTTACACACATGATAATGGATTTCCGACTTATTCCCTAATTACGATAATTAGTCACAATAACTCTTAAACCTAGCCCAAATGATTTTTATTGACCAAAATTTATTGATGGGTCATTAGAGGATATTATTTGAAGTCCATTTATGATTTTTATTTAATTATGACTCATCTAAGTACCTGTGATAATGATCTTTCGACTTATTTATGAATTACGATAATAAGTCGCAAAACACTTTAAACTTGGCTAATCTGATTTTTTTTGCATGAATTCTTTCGTGCGTCATTAGGGAGTATTGTTTAGAGTTGAACTAAGATTGTTATGGAATTTTCTCATGTGATTTCGTCTCCTCTATGTTGGTACGTATGTTTTTACTAATTGGGGAATATTAAATTATTATTTTCAAATTATTTCTGATTTTTCAATTAATGAAATTTTTGGGGTGCTACATCCTCCCCCACTTAAGAGAATTTGCTCCCCAAATTCATTGATAGGCTAGTCCTTAGCACCAGGGTTCTCGATCAGGTTCGAGCTCTGATCTTTAATAAACTCCAGCTTGTATCCGCCTTATTGTCATAGGTGTTAGTTATTTCCACCTATAGGTTGTAAATAATGTCCATCCAATTCCTTCCAACTCTTTCCTTCTTCTATGGTTAATATAACTCCATCTTGATTCACATTGATTATGTTTGATAAGACTACTATGTTATTTTGAATTTCTCCATTAGTCGTCTCTCCCACTTGAGATTAGACTAAATGTTATAAGACAAGTCTAAAGGATTAGAAAAACTAACATCTTTCACCATGCCTTCTTTCGGAAGTTTCGCTCCAGTCAACGCATTCATGCGCCCTGGATGTTTTACCACTCCTTGGTTCCTTCCATATTGGTCTTTTAGCATGGGGTAGTTGAGTATACGATGATCGTGACTTCCACACCGCAAACAAGCTCCGGCCTTCTTCCAGCACTTGTCTGCTTGGTGTCCAGGCTTATTGTAAAATTTGCAATACTCTACGATCCTTCTACTTTGATCTTCTAGCCATTGCCAACATTGTTCTCCATCGGATATTCCCTCTGCCAGACTAGTGACCCCATGACCAAGGCCTCCGCAAGTCTCCTCTGTCCACGGATTCCCACATGGTCGACGAGTAGGTTGTACCAATGAAGTACCCAGAAGCTAGTGTGCACATATGTGACGGCCCTCATTATACCGGTACGGTTATACCAACCCACGTCGGTATAGTGAGAGTCCTCATAGTGGGACATTTACCCAAACGATACTAACAGCTGAGATACACGCGAATATACAACAGAGTAGCGAAAGTAAAAGACAACTGTCTCCATTCATTCATCATCCACATTTAACATACATGAAGTTTACAATTAACAATAAGGAACTAAAAGTTCACATAATTTAAATTGCTGAAATAAAAATACATAATGTCCACACTTATACATTCTTTTCATGATACTCTAATACAATGTTCAAATTACATAATATGAAATACACAAGTCACAAAGAAACTCCAAGACTAATCTCCACGCTCGGAGTCCGTCTCCACTGTCTCCTCCAACGGTGCCACGTCACCAACTACACTTGTACGCCGAAGCAAGGAGTGAGTCCAAAGACTCAGCAAGCAACACTACTCATAACATACACGTACAAGTCCTAGGGGTTTCTACATGCACATTCAAAATTTACAACACATGGCATGCTAATCATTTGAAGGTTTCAACCTATCATGAAAGTTTTACAATTTGATACATGGATCATGCTTTCAGATTTCTAAGAATAAAACTCTACCTATCACATGCTCTCTATTCAATTTTCTCATGAAATTTCGTCTTTAAAGGACCAAGACGTGAGAGCTACCAACATGAACATTGTGCATATACGAAAGGAAACACATCTAGTATGAGTTTTACGTGTTCTTAAGCATATACATAGACATTTTCACATGCTTTAAGTTGCTGGTTTCACATGGTTTAATGGCTTTAAACCTACACATGAGAGCTACAATATCGCTTAAAACAAATCATGTGAACAACCAATCATGCCACTTGCATACGTGCTCATCAATTATCCCTAACAAGGATTCTAGACATTTTTGCACATATAAACATGATGATAACGACATGAATTCACTGATTTCACATGGCTTCAGATTTGTCTCACATGGATTTCAACAACATATTTTCACATTTAGAATTTCACATTTTCATTACACAAGTTTTCTCTTTCACTTGGTTACACTTTGCACATACACATTTACATTGTTCACTTACACATTTACACATGAACACACACACATTACACATTTCACATTACACATTTTAGGTGCCGTGACACATAGTCCAAACCACCAAAGAAGGACATATACACATCACATTACACATAGACGCCATCTAGGCATTCCAATGGCGACTCTTGGACTGCGCAGACCGGGAGAACAAGTCTCCACCCTAACCAGTGGTACTTGTCCACCTCTAGGATTTCCCCCTAATGCCCTTAGGGTCACTTACACATTGAACTTTCTCAGGGGGACTTTTCCCTGATACAGTTCCACTGCCCTCTACGGAAGCAGTGTCACATTGGCACAGTTACACATTACACATTTTACCGATTTACACATAGTTTTACACATAGCACTTTTCATCTCATTCACTTCCTCACTCATATGCATTTCTCTGTTTTTTTTCCTGATATGGCATTACAGATTTCAGGAGTTTAACACACAGTCAATTTCACCAATCAAGTTGGGTTTAAGCAATATCTAAGCACGTTACGATAACCTACATGGATTACTATATTTCACATGGAAAGTACATAACTTCTTATGTACTGGTCCAAATGACCTGAAATTTTAACCACATGCTATTTTCAGGTTCTAGATCATACATTCAATTTTTTAGATTTTTCTGAGCTAATTGGGATTTACAGTAATAAAACACCTATTTAGCATGTCATTCACAATTTAAGTTAACATGGAGTTTAACACATCATGCAATTTAACCACTTACTGTTTGAACAGAAATTACTGTCACATACATGATCTGAGAATACAGAATTTACCCTAAATCATACATCTATAGATCGATCACCACAAATCATTCTTGCATGCCGTTTTATTTACCGAACCGAGTTTATTTGCAATTTATACAAGCATGGACAATTTATCAAAACTGAGTACATGTACACTGATCCACTAATCTTCATGATCGAATAAAATTGAGGCATTCAGACTAATCCTAATCATAAAACATAAATTTGGAAAGATCATCAACAAGTCATGCTTATAAATTCATGGAATACACTCTTCTAACATCCATCACCACACATCACACTCATCCACACACCACAATTAACAATATACATAGTGTATAGGTTACCATATATCCTCATCACGGAAACCATACCGAAAATAGTGTATAGGAAGGGCAGAACATGTCACTGTTCTGTCCAGAGGAACTTGGCGGCAGTCTCTGGCCGCTGGACGCCAAGCATGATCTCAGCGTCCATTGACCTTGCCATCAATGTAGGTCTGTGCAGAAACACAGACCCGAGCTCTCAAGTTTGGGTGAATGGGAGGGTCTAGGACTCGAGGGAAAATTCATAAAAATATTAGAAATGACCTAGACACATAGGGGGACATCATGGTTAGGTCACTTGCCTTTTAAAAATTGCTCCAAAGTGTCTAGGGTGTTGGTGAAGCCCTCCATGGGCAGTCCCAAGAAGGTGCAGAAACGCCTCCTAGATCTTCTTCCTCCGGGCTCCTGGATGATCTCCACAGCAGGGGGATGTCGGGGAAGCCTCCTCCTTTGCTCCAGCTATCTTCTTGTCAGAGAAGATGGCCGGATCTAGCTCCAGGAAGCCTGATCTTTGGGTGCAAAAGGGGTAGGTTTCTCAATTTTTCTTCTAGGGTTTTCTTTCTCCTGGTTTCTCTCTTGCAAAGGTGAAGAGAGGAGTGGGGAGAGGCAGATCTGGGTTCAGACATAAGGGGAGGCCTCTCTCCCACTCACAAAGTGACATGACAGCTCTTAGAGCCGTTGGGGACAGCCCCCCAATGGCTGGGCTTTGTTGTTTCAGAGGTTTCTGGCTCTGCTGCGCATGCAGGCCAGAGAAATAGGCATCCATATCGCTTGACGCCAGGATTAGTGTTGGCGTCCATGTCTGGACACTGACACTACCTCAACGGCCAGGGGTTGACGCCAAGGTGGCCTTCGGCCAGAACTCTAAAATATGCAGAAAACTATGCATATCATGCATATATACATGCAATATGTATATAGTAGTGTATCCATACTATCACCATTCAATACATGGATTATTTACATCTAATATAAACATATGCACACGTAATCATACTAATCAATACGTACGTAAATATGTATATACATACACAAGCACAAATACACACACGCAAATACAATTAATGCGATGGAAATTTGAGGGCCTTACACCCTCTCCCCCTTAAAGAAACTTCGTCCTCGAAGTTAGAACGACACTACTCAAACCAAAGGGGATACTTCTTCTTCATCACATCCTCAAGCTCCCAAGTAGCCTCCTCGCGTGAGAAGTTCCGCCATAGAACTTTCACCGACGCAATTCTCTTGTTCTGGAGATGCTGAACCTTCCGGTCAAGAATGGCTACTGGTTGCTCGACATACGAAAGATCTGGCCGGATCTCCACTGGCTCATGACTAATCACATGAGACGGATCTCGGACGTACTTCCTGAGCATAGATACGTGGAATACAGGGTGAACGCTAGCCAAAGCTGGGGGTAAAGCTAGCTCATACGCCACGCTGCCCAAACGTCTGAGAATCTCATATGGGCCAATGAATCTAGGGCTTAGCTTGCTATGCCTGCCAAATCTGACAACACCTCGAGTAGGCGATATCTTCAAGAAGACATGATCGCCAACCTCGAACTCCAATTCCTTCCTCCTGTTGTCGGCATAACTCTTCTGCCTATCCTGTGCCGCAACGAGCCTCTTCCTGATAAGCTGAACCTTATCCGAAGTTTCCTGAACTAACTCCGGTCCGATCAATTGCCTATCACCAGTCTCCTCCCAACATAAAGGAGATCTGCAGGGCCTACCATACAACGCCTCGAATGGAGCCATACCAATACTAGCATGAAAGCTATTGTTGTATGCGAACTCCACGAGAGGTAAATGACGCTCCCAATCATCCTTCCAATCCAGAACACATGCTCTCAACATATCCTCGAGCGTCTGGATAGTCCTCTCAGACTGTCCATCGGTCTGGGGATGAAACGCCGAACTGAACTTAAGCTCCGAACCTAACGCATCCTGAAGACCCTTCCACAATCTCGAAGTAAATCTCGGGTCTCGATCCGAAATGATCGACTTCGGCACACCATGCAATCTAATGATACCACTAACATACAATCTAGCCAAACTCTCTACTGACTGCTTCTTCTTCATAGGCAAGAAATGAGTAGTCTTCGAGAATCTATCTACAACTACCCAAATCGAGTCATTGCCCCTTCTAGATCGAGGCAAACCCGAAACGAAGTCCATAGTGACAGCTTCCCACTTCCACACCGGGATATCCATCCTCTGCATAAGGCCGGATGGTCGTTGCCGCTCGGCTTTTACTTGCTGACATACTAGACATCTAGACACATAATCCGCAACATCCTTCTTCATGCCGAACCACCAAAATGATCTCTTCAGGTCTTGATACATCTTAGTGTTACCCGGATGAATAGAGAATCGCGATCTGTGAGCCTCTGCTAACACATGCTCACGGACATCTACTACATCAGGGACACAAACACGGTGCTGAAATCTAATCACACCGTCCTCATCACGAGCAATGCCCGCCTTACCCACTAATTCTAACAATCTAGGGTCGGCTTTCTGCTGCTCAATCATCTCATCCAAGACTGAGGATCTAAGGGATAGCTGAGCTACAAAAGCCTGACACAGCGATGGCTCTAACTCGGTCATAGAGCACGCTGCATCCTCCAACATCTTCCAATCCTGTTGGAGCATCTGCTACGACATTCGCCTTTCCAGGATGATACTGAAGGTCGAAGTCATAGTCCTTCAAGAACTCGATCCATCTCCTCTGCCTCAGGTTTAATTCCTTTTGGGAGAAAAGATACTTCAAGCTCTTGTGGTCGGTAAACACCTCAAATCTGACACCATAAAGATAGTGCCTCCAGATCTTTAGTGCATGAACCACAGCTGCGAGCTCCAAATCATGAGTCGGATAGTTCCTCTCATGCTCCTTCAACTGACGAGAAGCATAAGCCACTACCCTCTCTCACTGCATGAGCACACAGCCTAAACCAATCTGAGATGCATCCGTATAAATGGCAAAACCTTCTGGACTACTAGGTAGTACCAATACCGGAGCAGAAGTAAGCTTAGCCTTCAATAGCTGAAAGCTACGCTCACATGCCTCAGACCATACGAACTTCTCACCTTTCCTGGTCAGCTTTGTCAAAGGGGCGGCAATGGATGAGAAACCCTCAATGAATCGCCGATAATAACCAGCTAACCCAATGAAACTACGAATCTCCGAAGGAGTCTGGGGAATCTCCCAATCCATAACTGCCTGGACCATTGCTGGATCAACTGCAACACCAGCGCCGGAGATGACATGCCCGAGAAAGTGAACCTCACGCAACCAGAACTCTCACTTGCTGAACTTCGCATACAGCTTGTGCTCACGGAGAACCTCTAAGACTAACCTCAAATGCTGACAGTGCGTGGCCTCATCCGGAGAATAGACCAACACGTCATCAATAAACACAACAACAAAGCTATCTAAATACCGACTAAACACCCGGTTCATGAGATCATTGTAAGGTCTCAGGTCTTTAGTGGATCCTTATTGGGTCTGTAGTGGTTCTGTGTGGTCGACGACAAGACCATTGTCGTTGACTTGGGGTTGACGGCCAGGGCTTGCCGTTGAGTCATAGTCAGCGTCCAGTGTTGTGGACGTCTGATGTTGAACTCAACGACATGAGATATGGACGTCAGTCTGTTGGCGGTTCAGTTGGCGACCAGAGATGTGGACGTCGACTAACCAGTCCTGTTGAAATAGGGCAGCCCGAGAGCAGAGTTCCTTCTTCTCCTTTCCTCTCCTTTCTTCCACCTTTGCTTTTCTTGACTTCCGCAGCTTCTGTTGGGTGATTTGAGCTCGTGGGAAGGCCCTGGATCGTGTGGCGTTGCTAGATCGGGCGGGAAACGCGTGGTTTTGGTGCGATTCGCGCGGAGTCTTCGGGGGAATCCGGCGCGATTAGTGGCAGTTTGGGGATTCTTAAGGCGTTCTGAGGTAGGGACTTAACCCCTATAACCTTCCCCATTAAACCAGCATGTTCAATTAACCGAATTGATGTGCAAATCATGGTTTAGGGTTTGGGTTATATTATGCCGGAATTGAGGGTGGTTTGGATAATCTAGGTGTTAGATTGTCTATTTATGATGTTCTGATAATGTGGATTGATGAGAGGAAGTGTTTTCCTCCATCAGTCAGAATTCTGTTGGGTGGATCAGCCCATTTGAACTGATTCGGTTCAGTTCTGGGTTTAGGGGATTGAAGATATCAACGTCCAAGGTCGATTGCCATTTAATCAGGATAAACGACATGATGAGTGCCGTTTACCTCATATTGACGGCAATCGATGTGGCCGTTAATCCCCTGTGTTCCAGCAGACTTAAGTTGTGTGTTTAGAGGCGATTGACATGTGATGTCCGCCCTAATAGCACAAGTGGGCCAGGCTTAGAGTGTGACTCCGCCTGTGCATAGGAGTAGTTGTTTGTGACTTGAGGTGTTTACTTACTGTACGGGGTTTCAGACGTTGAGTGTGTTCCGTCTGTTGTACGCGCATTGCATTACCGTGTACCCGTTTCTGTTGTGTTTCCTAGGCGTGGGTGCGACTCCGTCTAGACGACTAGTGTGTGGTTATCCTCCGCTAGTGAGCCGGGACATCGAGTGCGACTCTGTCCTGTGCGTACTCCTTTTTGGTGGTTTTGAGCCGGTCTCCGTGGAGCCCCTTCTCTACTGCTAGGGTCAAGCGTAGGGGAAAAACCGGTCGTGGACCAGATGCGAGAGAGAGCGTCTGTAGTGTGCACACGTGGCTGGGGTTGAGAGCCTCTGTGGTGACAGGACGCCGAGCCACAGACCCTAGCTGAGTCCTACTTGCTGTGTGTGTGAGTGTGTGTTACTGAGACGTGTGGTTTACAGTTTTGTGTTGTGGTGCGACGCGTACTTACTTTCAGTTTTTACTTTCCGCACTTTAGTTTATTTGCCGGTGGGGTTACTTTTCCCTACTGGGTCTCTTTTCTTGAGACTCACTCCCTTCCCTTTCAGGTGGGTCTTCGTCGACTCCCGTTCCAGGCGAGTCTAGCCACTCCGGTGTTGGTGCTCCCTAGCTGCAGTGAGTAGTACCTTTTTGTTGTACTTCTGTACTCTGTACTTTGCTCAGACTCTGAGTTGTATATTTTATGTTCATATAGTGGAATTTTACTGCTTTACATGGTGTGTATCTTCTTACATATAGTCTCCTCGGACTTTCACTTCCTACCCTTCCGAGCTTGTCTCGTGGGTTAGCAGGTCAGAATTCGGGTTACTGGTTGTTACTGGTAATGCGGGTTCTGGGTCGTTACACTTTGGTATCAGAGCGTGGTCTGATGAGATATATATAAGGAAATACCCATCATGTTAACTCAGAGTCTAAAGAGTACAGTTGCAGCTATGTAGTCCGGAGTTAGTGTATTTATATGTGTATTTTTGCTCTGTATAGTTCTATGGCGCCTAGGCGACGTCCTAGAGAGGGAGTAGCTGAGCAGGCGACTCGTCAGGTGATTGGAGATGCTCCGCCACCTCAGCATACGCAGCCTTTGCCACAGGACGCACATAGTGGTATTGTTCCGCCACTGCCACCTCCACCTCAGGTAGCTCAGGGATTAGACATGACTCGATTTCTTGAGGGGATGGCTCAGTTTGTTGCTCAGCACCGTGACGCGCCGGTACCCCAGGGTGGTACTGGGAGGGTGTTGAGGGAGTTCTTGTAGTTTCAGCCTCCTCAGTTTTTGGGCCAGCCTGATCCAGGTGTAGCGCGAGCATGGTTAGATGCAGTGGAGCGGACTTTTCGTTCCATGGAGTGTGTTCCCGAGGAGCGAGTGCTGTTAGCTAGTTACCAGTTGCAGGCGCAAGCGTTGACTTGGTGGTCCGCTGAGTGGGAGACTACTTTTCAGTCTCGCCCACTTAGACAGATTCCCTGGTAGGAGTTTGTTGTTTCTTTTGAGAGATCCTTCTGTCCTACTTACGTCCGGACGGAGAGGTTGTACCAGTTCCTGGACTTGCAGCAGAGGGACTTTATTGTGGTGCAGTATAGGGCCAGATTTGTGGAGCTAGGGCGTTATGCTCTGCAGATTATGGGAGATGAGGGTCTGAGGACTCAGCAGTTCGTGAGAGGCTTGAGGCCAGAGCTCAGGCAGGCGCTGATAGTTGCTCGTGTCACAGACTTGGATGCGGCCTATCAGACAGCGGCAGCGTTGGAGGCAGACACCTTGCGGACTCGTGCTCGGAGTGCAGAGGTTCAGACGCAGGTAGTTCCTTCTCAGCCTCGACAGCAGCAGGGTAGTGTGCAGACGACCCCGAGGACTGCGACTTCCTACGCGTCCACTTCTACTGGGACGACGGCGAAGTTAGGATCTCAGAGGAAGTTTCGGCGTGATAGGAGGCAGGCAGAGCAGAGGCAGCAGTCGGTTGGGAGTGTTCAGCAGCCGAAAGGTCAGCCTTCGCAACAGGTACATCGTACTTTTGCTGGTCAGTGTTACCGGTGTGACCAGATGGGTCATATGGCACGAGATTGTCCTTTGTTACCTCGTGTGCCGCAGCAGTAGACCCAGTCACAGCCTCGAGTGCAGCAGCAGCAGCAACAGCAGGCACCTGTACAGCAGCGTCAGCAGACCGGAGGTTCTGGTGGGTCGAGAGGTAGAGGTCGTGTTACCCACTTGACTCGTGCAGACGCGGAGGCAGCTCACCTGGTGGAAGGTACTGTTTCAGTTTTTGGTTGTGCAGCTAGAGTCTTGTTTGATTCCGGTGCCTCTCACTCTTTTGTGTCTGAGGACTTTTTAGACTCCCTTGGAGAGTTGAGTTCGGGAGAGTCTGTTGAGTTAGCAGTGGAGTTGCCGACAGGGGACTTTGTCCTTACGTCCTACTGTCTCGAGGAGGTACCTGTGCAGTTGCAGGATCAGTTGTTGTCAGCCCGTCTGTTTGCCTTGCAGTTACATGACTATGATGTGATTTTGGGTATGGACTGGTTAGAGCGGTATGGTGCAGTGATGGATTGCCAGAAGAAGAGGGTGCACTTGCGGATACCTGGGGCAGCGGCGTTCTACTTCCAGGGTATCGTACCTCTTACTTCTCGCTTTTTAGTTTCTGCTTTAAGGGCAGGGAGGTTACTTGCTTCTGGTTGTCAGGGTTTCCTAGTTTCTGCAGTGACTCTTGACCAGATTGCCTCGGGAGTGGGAGACATTCCCGTAGTGAGTGAGTTTCCGGATGTTTTTCCGGAAGAGTTGCCTGGTCTACCACCAGAGAGAGAGATAGGGTTTATTGTAGAGTTAGTTCCTGGCACTTTACCTTTTGCTCAGGCACCGTACCGTATGGCACCAACAGAGTTGAGAGAATTAAAGAGGCAGCTTGAGGAGTTGTTGGAGAAGGGCTATATTCGTCCTAGCTTTTCTCCGTGGGGGTCACCTGTTTTGTTTGTCCGGAAGAAGGATGGTAGCCTGAGGTTGTGTATCGATTATAGGAAGCTAAATCAAGTGACCATCAAGAATAAGTATCCTTTGCCTAGGATTGATGATCTCTTTGATCAGCTTCAGTCTGCTCGTGTCTTCTCGAAGATTGACTTGAGGTCGGGCTACTATCAGTTGCGGATTAGAGATTCGGACATTGAGAGGACTGCTTTTTGGACCAGATATGGACACTTTGAGTTTTTGGTGATGCCGTTTGGGCTCACCAATGCTCCAGCGGCCTTCATGGATGTGATGCACCGGGTGTTCCACCAGTTCTTGGACCGGTTTGTCGTAGTGTTTGTTAACGACATTCTGGTGTACTCCGCTTCGGAGGAGGAGCACGCCGAGCACCTGAGGATCGTGTTGCAGACCCTACGAGAGCACCAGTTGTATGCCAAACTTAGTAAGTGTGAGTTTTGGCTACAACAGGTTCACTTCTTGGGGCACGTGATCTCAGGTGAGGGAGTTTCAGTAGATCCAGCGAAGGTTGAGGCAGTTTTGCAGTGGGAGAGTCCCAGATCTGTGTCTGAGATTCGTAGCTTTCTGGGTTTGGCAGGTTACAACCGCAGGTTTGTTCGAGATTTTTCTCAGGTTGCTGCACCCTTGACTCGGTTGACGAGAAAGGGAGTTCCGTTTTTGTGGTCGGAACAGTGTGAGCAGAGCTTCATAGAGTTGAAGCGACTGCTTACGTCGGCGCCAGTTCTTGCCTTACCTTCAGGTGAGGAGGGTTTTGAGGTTTGCACAGATGCTTCAGGTGTTGGTTTGGGTGCGGTCTTGATGCAGCAAGGCCGAGTGGTGGCTTATGCGTCTCGCCAGCTTAAGCCCCACGAGGAGAGTTACCCGACCCACGACCTAGAGCTTGCGGCAGTGGTGTTTGCTTTGCGGATTTGGCGTCTTTACCTATACGGAGTGAGTTTTGTAGTCCGTACCGACCACCAAGTTTGAGATATGTGTTTTCTCAGAGGGATCTGAATATGAGGCAGCGTCGATGGATGGAATATCTGAAAGACTATGATTTTAGCATTGAGTATAAGCCTGGAAAGGCGAATGTAGTTGCAGATGCCTTGAGTAGGAAAGCACAGATGAGTCATCTGATGCTTAGAGAGTGGCAGTTGTGGCAGTCTGCGACAGAGGGGTCTTTCAGAGTTTCTTCCAGTCGTCGTCAATGTGTGTTGGGCAGTTTGTTAGCAGCTCCCGCAGTTGTGAGACAGGTTGCTGAGGCTCAGCAGGCAGATCCCGAGTTGCACAGTGTGTTGCTTCTCCCAGAGGTTGAGCTTTGTGAGGACGGGACTGTTAGGTTCCGAGATAGACTTTATGTTCCTGTTGAGGAGTCTATCAGGAGAGTTGTGTTGCAGGAGGCACATGGTTCCAGGTACTCTATTCATCCAGGGGCAACCAAGATGTATCACAGGTTGAGACGTCAGTTTTGGTGGCCTGGGATGAAGAGAGACATAGCGGCTTTTGTTGCGAGGTGTTTGGTCTGTCAGCAGGTGAAGGCCGAACATCAGCGCCCGGGAAGTCTAGTGCAGCCGTTAGATATTCCGATGTGGAAGTGGGACCACGTGACGACTGACTTTGTTTGTGGTTTGCCGAGGACAGCTGGAGGTTTTGACAGCATTTGGGTTCTTGTGGACAGATTGACGAAGACTGCCAGATTTTTGCCTGTCAGGACTAGTTGGGGTGTGAGTAGGTTGGCCGCGTTGTACATAGAGCGGATTGTTCCTTTACATGGAGTGCCGATCTCTATTGTGTCAGACAGGGATCCTCGCTTCACTTCTGGGTTTTGGCGCAGTTTCCAGAGAGCTTTGGGGACAGAGTTGGCTTTTAGTTCCGCCTACCACCCTCAGTCAGACGGTCAGTCAGAGCGGACTATCCAGACTTTGGAGGACATGCTTAGAGCTTGTTGCCTGGAGTGGCAAGGGTCGTGGACAGTTCACTTGCCGTTGGTCGAGTTCGCATATAATAATAGTTATCACTCCAGTATCGGTTTGGCACCATTTGAGGCTTTGTACGGACGACCGTGTCGCACTCCTCTTGACTGGTTCGAGGTTGGCGAGCGAGTTGTCACGGGACTGGAGTTGGTTCAGCAGTCAGTTGAGGTAGTTCAGCTTGTGAGACAGAGGCTTCAGTCAACTCAGAGTTGGCAGAAGAGTTATGCAAATCAGCGCAGGCGACCGCTCGAGTTTCAGGTAGGAGACCAGGTGTTTGTTCGTGTGTCTCCTATGAAGGGAGTGGTGAGGTTCGGTAAGCGTGGAAAGTTGAGTCCTCGCTTTATTGGGCCTTTTACCATTACTGAGCGTGTCGGAGGTTTAGCATATAGACTTGAGCTTCCGTCAGAGTTGGCAGCAGTGCACGACGTGTTCCACGTGTCGATGCTTCGGAGATACCTTTCTGACGAGTCTCACGTTCTGCAGAGTGTAGAGTGGTCTGAGGTGACTCCAGTGTTGACTGTACCAGAGTTTCCGTTGCACATTGAGGATTGCCGAGTTCAGAGGTTGAGGAACAAGGCAATCCCTTTAGTTCGTGTTGCGTGGCAGCGGCACTCCGGTGGTGAGTTGACATGGGAGTGGGAGGACGAAATGCGCGAGCAGTTTCCGTACCTCTTTGGTGAGTCTTCTTTCCTTGTGTTGTTTGAATTTTGAGGGCAAAATTCCTTAAGGGGGGAGGGCTGTAAGGTCTCGGGTCTTTAGTGGATCCTTATTGGGTCTGTAGTGGTTCTGTGTGGTCGACGACAAGACCATTGTCGTTGACTTGGGGTTGACGGCCAAGGCTTGCCGTTGAGTCATAGTCAGCGTCCAGTGATGTGGACGTCTGATGTTGAACTCAATGACATGAGATATGGACGTCAGTCTGTTGGCAGTTCAGTTGGCGACCAGAGATGTGGACGTCGACTAACCAGTCCTGTTGAGATAGGGCAGCCCGAGAGCAGAGTTCCTTCTTCTCCTTTCCTCTCCTTTCTTCCACCTTTGCTTTTCTTGACTTCCGCAGCTTCTGTTGGGTGATTTGAGCTCGTGGGAAGGCCCTGGATCGTGTGGCGTTGCTAGATCGGGCGGGAAATGCATGGTTTTGGTGCGATTCGCGCGGAGTCTTCGGGGGAATCCGACGCGATTAGTGGCTGTTTGGGGATTCTTAAGGCGTTCTGAGGTAGGGACTTAACCCCTATAACATTCTCCAGCAAACCAGCATGTCCAATTAACCGAATTGATGTGCAAATCATGGTTTAGGGTTTGGGTTATATTATGCCGGAATTGAGGGTGGTTTGGATAATCTAGGTGTTAGATTGTCTATTTATGATGTTCTGATAATGTGGATTGATGAGAGGAAGTGTTTTCCTCCATCAGTCAGAATTCTGTTGGGTGGATTAGCCCATTTGAACTGATTCAGTTCAGTTCTGGGTTTAGGGGACTGAAGATATCAACGTCCACATCTGTTGACGTTGAGATCTTCAGGGGTGATTTAAACGACAAGGTCGATTGCCGTTTAATCAGGATAAACGACATGATGAGTGCCGTTTACCTCATATTGGCGGCAATCGATGTGGCCGTTAATCCCCTGTGTTCCAGCAGACTTAAGTTGTGTGTTTAGAGGCGATTGACATGTGATGTCCACCCTAATAGCACAAGTGGGCCAGGCTTAGAGTGTGACTCCGCCTGTGCATAGGAGTAGTTGTTTGTGACTTGAGGTGTTTACTTACTGTACGGGGTTTCAGACGTTGAGTGTGTTCCGTCTGTTGTACGCGCGTTGCGTTACCGTGTACCCATTTTTGTTGTGTTACCTAGGTGTGGGTGCGACTCCGTCTAGACGACTAGTGTGTGGTTATCCTCCGCTAGTGAGCCGGGACATCGAGTGCGACTCTGTCCTGTGCGTACTCCTTTTTGGTGGTTTTGAGCCGGTCTCCGTGGAGCCCCTTCTCTACCGCTAGGGTCAAGCGTAGGGGAAAAACCGGTCGTGGACCAGACGCGAGAGAGAGCGTCTGTAGTGTGCACACGTGGCTGGGGTTGAGAGCCTCTGTGGTGACGGGACGCCGAGCCACAGACCCTAGCTGAGTCCTACTTGCTGTGTGTGTGAGTGTGTGTTACTGAGCCGCGTGGTTTACAGTTTTGTGTTGTGGTGCGACGTGTACTTACTTTCAGTTTTTACTTTCCGCACTTTAGTTTAGTTGCCGGTGGGGTTACTTTTCCCTACTGGGTCTCTTTTCTTGAGACTCACTCCCTTCCCTTTCAGGTGGGTCTTCGTCGACTCCCGTTCCAGGCGAGTCTAGCCACTCCGGTGTTGGTGCTCCCTAGCTGCAGTGAGTAGTACCTTTTTGTTGTACTTCTGTACTCTGTACTTTGCTCAGACTCTGAGTTGTATATTTTATGTTCATATAGTGGAATCTTACTACTTTGCATGGTGCGTATCTTCTTACATATAGTCTCCTCGGACTTTCACTTCCTACCCTTTCGAGCTTGTCTCGTGGGTTAGCGGGTCAGAATTCGGGTTACTGGTTGTTACTGGTAATGCGGGTTCTGGGTCGTTACATCCATGAACGCTGCAGGGGCGTTGGTCAATCCGAAGGGAAGAACCAAAAACTCATAATGTCCATAACGGGATCTAAACGCCGTCTTGGACACATCCTCGCTCCTAATCTGCAGCTGATGATAACCAGATCTCAAGTCAATCTTGGAAAAGACTGATGCATCCTGCAACTGGTCAAACAGATCATCAATCCGAGGTAAAGGGTACCTGTTCTTCACAGTCACTTGGTTCAACTTCCTATAGTCAATACACAACCTAAGTGACCCGTCTTTCTTCTTGACGAATAATACAGGTGCGCCCCAAGGGGAAACACTAGGGCAAATGAATCCCTTATCAAGCAATTCTTGCAATTGCTTCCTCAACTCGGCTAACTCTGCAGGGGCCATCCGATATGGGGCCTTCGAGATAGGAGAGGTGCCTGGAAGCAACTCTATAGTGAACTCTATCTTCCTATCCGGTGGCAATCCAGACAAGTCATCGGGAAAGACATCTGGAAAATCCTGCACCACATCGATCTCTGCAAGAGTCAGTGACGAACCAGCATCGGGTACTAGCATAACGCTGGCAAGAAATGCGTCACAACCCTTGTTCACCATGCGCATCGCCTTCGTGGTAGAGATAACTAACTTTCCCGCTAAGTTCTTTAGCAAGGGATGAGAGAACTCGTCCTCACCAGGAATGCGGAAAACAATCCTTTTCCGACGACAATCCACTAACGCATAGTGCTCCTCTAGCCAATCCAGACCAAGAATAGCATCATAGTCCTTCATCCTTAGCAAGAAGAAACACCCATCTAGGATTCTATCCTCAATGCACACAGGTAACGATGGAATGCACTTCCTAGTCGATACCGTACCCGCAGGGGTGTGCACAGACAAAGGGACCTCTAAATCCTCAGACTCTACGCCTAACTCTAGGGCCAACTTCCTAGTGAACCGCTCGGAAATGAACGAGTGAGTAGCACCCGTATTAAACAAAACCCGAGCGTGCACACCTAAAAGCAAAACCGTACCTTCGGTGACATGCTCCGCCTGCTCGGCGTCCTCGCGTGCCAAAGCAAACACTCGAGCTGGGGCTCGAGGCCTTCCTGGTCTTCCTGTAGCTGGCGCGGCTGCCGCTACTGCTGGTGCTGGTGCTCCACGCTGAGCTCCTTGCTGAAGTCTTGGGCAATCTTTGATCTTGTGGTCGCTGCTCCCACACTTCAAGCATCTACCCGCTACCAACCAACACTCGGAACCACCGTGTGTATTCCCACAATGGGGACACTCTTTCTTCACACCAGGGGAATGTACAGAGGGTACCTGAGAGTTGCTGACTGCCACTGGTTTCTGCGGTGTCTGGTACACCGTTTTCTTCTTATCCTGCCGCTGGAATGACGCTGCCGGCCTCTTCTGCGAAGCCTTCTTTTCCTCCAGATATTGCTCCATTTCTCCCTCCTGCCTGCAGACAGCACTAAGGGCCTCGTCCAGCGTGCGGTGGTCGAACACCACGAGTCTCATCCGCAGTGATGGCTTGAGTCCCATCACGAACTTCTTGGTCTTCCTACGCTCATCCTCTACGATATGCGGTGCATACTTAGAAAGTTCAGAAAACCTTGCCTCGTATTCCAGCACGGTCATGGAGCCTTGCGTCAGGGAGAGAAATTCCTGCTCCATTTTGTCCTGGATATGCTCTGGGACGAACTTGGCTCGAAAGAGCCTCACGAACGCGTCCCACGTCACGTCTACTGCTCCGTCCTCAAAGCGTGTACGAAGTAGGGAGGACCACCACACATCCGCTCTCTCCTGCAACACACCTTCATAAGTACCAACTAACAATTCTAACTTAAGCAGAACACACAAACATACAAAATTAAAAGTCTACCTGTAGCATGTAGGTGGCTAGTGTCACCTTATCCTCATCAGGGCACCTGATGGCTTGGAAGATTTTCTCCGTCTCCCTCAACCAGCTTTCTGCCATTAATGGATCACTCTCCCCCTTAAAAGAGGGTGTGGTCATCCTCTTGAATCGCTCCATGATGGATGGTCCACCATGGTTCTGAGCTGGTGCCTGAGCCTGCTACATTAAACAATAACAATACACAATAAACACAATATCATGCAATTTAAATAGCAAACTACTAGTTGTTTAATTATTCTACTTGGGCCTCCAACTGGGCCTGGAGTGCTGCCTGGGTATGAGCCTGCGTCTGCATGGCTTGCACCAGACCATGCATGAATACTCCGTAGTCCACAGGCGGCAGTGGGGGAAGTACAGGACCTCGCGGTGCCGGGGACTGTTGCTCCGCCTGCTCATCACGTCGCGGCTCGTCCTCACGGGCCGACGCTCCACCACGCCTACCTCTCGAAGCCATGGCTGTAATAAATTTTCGGCCAGCATTAGAGCTAGGTTACTAAATTTTCTAACCATTTTCATATCTATCTTTCACTTCTCATTAGTGTTTTCTACACATGTGGACATACTTAACATGCAATGGGGATGATGACTTAGGTATATTCATGTGCAATCTCAACCGGTAGCTCTGATACCAATCTCTGTGACGGCCCTCATTATACCGGTACGGTTATACCAACCCACGTCGGTATAGCGAGAGTCCTCACAGTGGGACATTTACCCAAACGATACTAACAGTTGAGATACACGCAAATATACAACAGAGTAGCGGAAGTAAAAGACAACTGTCTCCATTCATTCATCATCCACATTTAACATACATGAAGTTTGCAATTAACAATAAGGAACTAAAAGTTTACATAATTTAAATTGCTGAAATAAAAATACATAATGTCCACACTTATACATTCTTTTCATGATACTCTAATACAATGTTCAAATTACATACTATGAAATACACAAGTCACAAAGAAACTCCAAGACTAATCTCCACGCTCGGAGTCCGTCTCCACTGTCTCCTCCAACGGTGCCACGTCACCAACTACACCTGTACGCCGAAGCAAGGAGTGAGTCCAAAGACTCAGCAAGCAACACTACTCATAACATACATGTACAAGTCCTAGGGGTTTCTACATGCACATTCAAAATTTACAACACATGGCATGCTAATCATTTGAAGGTTTCAACCTATCATGAAAGTTTTACAATTTGATACATGGATCATACTTTCAGATTTCTAAGAATAAAACTCTACCTATCACATGCTCTCTATTCAATTTTCTCATGAAATTTTGTCTTTAAAGGACCAAGACGTGAGAGCTACCAACATGAACATTGTGCATATACGAAAGGAAACACATCTAGTATGAGGTTTACGTGTTCTTAAGCATATACATAGACATTTTCGCATGCTTTAAGTTGCTGGTTTCACATGGTTTAATGGCTTTAAACCTACACATGAGAGCTACAATATCGCTTAAAACAAATCATGTGAACAACCAATCATGCCACTTGCATACGTGCTCATCAATTATCCCTGACATGGATTCTAGACATTTTTGCACATATAAACATGATGATAACGACATGAATTCACTGATTTCACATGGCTTCAGATTTGTCTCACATGGATTTCAACAACATATTTTCACATTTAAAATTTCACATTTTCTTTACACAAGTTTTCTCTTTCATATGGTTACACTTTGCACATACACATTCACATTGTTCACTTACACATTTACACATGAACACATACACATTACACATTTCACATTACACATTTTAGGTGCCGTGACACATAGTCCAAACCACCAAAGAAGGACATATACACATCACATTACACATAGACGCCATCAAGGCATTCCACTGGCGACTCTTGGACTGCGCAGACCGGGAGAACAAGTCTCCACCCTAACCAGTGGTACTTGTCTACCTCCAGAATTTCCCCCTAATGCCCTTAGGGTCACTTACACATTGAACTTTCTCAAGGGGACTTTTCCCTGATACAGTTCCACTGCCCTCTACGGAAGCAGTGTCACATTGGCACAGTTACACATTACACATTTTACCGATTTACACATGGTTTTACACATAGCACTTTTCATCTCATTCACTTCCTCACTCATATGCATTTCTCTGTTTTTTTTCCTGACATGGCACTACAGATTTCAGGAGTTTAACACACAGTCAATTTCACCAATCAAGTTGGGTTTAAGCAATATCTAAGCACATTACGATAACCTACATGGATTACTATATTTCACATGGAAAATACATAACTTCTTATGTACTGGTCCAAATGACCTGAAATTTTAACCACATGCTATTTTCAGGTTCTAGATCATACATTCAATTTTTCAGATTTTTCTGAGCTAATTGGGATTTACAGTAATAAAACACCTATTTAGCATGTCATTCACAATTTAAGTTAACATGGAGTTTAACACATCATGCAATTTGACCACTTACTGTTTGAACAGAAATTACTGTCACATACATGATCTGAGAATACAGAATTTACCCTAAATCATACATCTATAGATCGATCACCACAAATCATTCTTGCATGCCGTTTTATTTACCGAACTGAGTTTATTAGCAATCTATACAAGCATGGACAATTTATCAAAACTGAGTACATGTACACTGATCCACTAATCTTCATGATCGAATAAAATTGAGGCATTCAGACTAATCCTAATCATAAAACATAAATTTGGCAAGATCATCAACAAGTCATGCTTATAAATTCATGGAATACACTCTTCTAACATCCATCACCACACATCACACTCATCCACACACCACAATTAACAATATACATAGTGTATAGGGTTACCATATATCCTCATCACGGAAACCATACCGAAAATAGTGTATAGGAAGGGCAGAACTGGTCAATATTCTGTCCAGAGGAACTTGGCGGCAGTCTCTGGCCGCTGACTCAGGGTCAGCGGCATGGTCGATGGACGCTAAGCATGATCTCAGCGTCCATTGACCTTGCCGTCAATGCAGGTCTGTGCAAAAACACAGACCCGAGCTCTCAAGTTTGGGTGAATGGGAGGGTCTAGGACTCGAGGGAAAATTCATAAAAATATTAGAAACAACCTAGACACATACGGGGACATCATGGTTAGGTCACTTGCCTTTTAAAAATTGCTCCAAAGGGTCTAGGGTGTTGGTGAAGCCCTCCTTGGGCAGTCCCAAGAAGGTGCAGAAATGCCTCCTAGATCTTCTTCCTCCGGGCTCCTGGATGATCTCCACAGCAGGGGGATGTCGGGGAAGCCTCCTCCTTTGCTCCAGCTATCTTCTTGTCGGAGAAGATGGCCGGATCTAGCTCTAGGAAGCCTGATCTTTGGGTGCAAAAGGGGTGGGTTTCTCAGTTTTTCTTCTAGGGTTTTCTTTCTCCTGGTTTCTCTCTTGCAAAGGTGAAGAGAGGAGTGGGGAGAGGCAGATCCGGGTTCAGACATAAGGGGAGGCCTCTCTCCCACTCACAAAGTGACATGACAGCTCTCAGAGCCGTTGGGGACAGCCCCCCAATGGCTGGGCTTTCTTGTTTCAAAGGTTTCTGGCTCTGCTACGCATGCAGGCCAGAGAAATAGGCGTCCATATCGCTCGACGCTAGGATTAGTGTTGGCGTCCATGTCTGGACGCTGACACTACCTCAACGGCCAGGGGTTGACGCCAAGGTGGCCTTCGGCCAGAACTCTAAAATATGCAGAAAACTATGCATATCATGCATATATACATGCAATATGTATATGGTAGTGTATCCATACTATCACCATTCAATACATGCATTATTTACATCTAATATACACATATGCACACGTAATCATACTAATCAATACGTACGTAAATATGTATATACATACACAAGCACAAATACACGCACGCAAATACAATTAATGCGACGGAAATTCGAGGGCCTTACAACATACCTCTCAATTGAGTTTAAGGAGGATTTACCAACCTTTCCAGTTCTAATTATTTTCCCATTATTTTTACCTCCAAATGTGATAGATCCTTCTTCCTTTTCAATCAGAAATGAGAACTTTGTTTTGTCTCTAGTCATGTGCTGTGAACACCCACTATAAAAAAACCATACATTAGAACTAGGTGCACAACCTTCCTGTACAATTCAAATTAGAGAAAAAAAGATTTTGGTACCCAAACATTGTTGAGACCATCAGATTGATTGAGCAGAAAGAATAAGTCTTTTCTAACCCACACTTGAGTTATTTTTGGTTTGTGTTTTATTTCTAAAATGACTTCACTTTTTGGTATTTTAACAATTTGATTTTGAATGAAGACACCAGTATTCTTTCTTTCAAAGACAAGAAATGTATCCATTTTGGCATGCTTATTCATCTATGAAAAACTAGGCCAAAAATTCTGTTGGGGTCTTGGAAATTTTGGATAGAAAGAATGTGAATTATACCAATGAGGATTGTGGTACCATTGTCTCCATGAATTGATCCAATTGGATTGATATGGTGTATTGGATCTCCAATCATCATCATGAAAGTGTATTTTTGTGTTTTTATAGTTTTTCAGATTTAGTTTTCAATTTTTGTGTAACATCTTTTTGTTTTCCAACTACTGATAGGTCTACCTATGTTGAACTTGCGTCGACACAATGGCCACAGATTTTAATCTATGGTTAACCTGTGTCAACCTCTGTATAGCATGTGTCGACTTGATTGGTAATTCTTTTGATTTGACAAATTATTTTTATTGTTATTTTTTGGTATTTCAATTGTTTTCTTTGACACTTGTTTATTTTTGTTTTCTGAACTATTGGTTTTGACAAATTTTATTAAAGGATTTTTTAAGATTTTTCTTTCTTTTAGCAATTTTATTTTTCATTGATTTTTATGTGGTAAATCCCAGTCTATATTTTTAAGCATTCATTCTTAGTCCCAACAAGGCATCAAGATTTTCCTTTCCATTTGTGAAATTCTTTATCACTTGATCCTTTTCAATTAGAAATTTATTAAGTGTCTGAATTTCATCGATAGCTGCTTGTTTTGTCTTTTGTTGCATTTTCATTCTCTCATAGAGCTTTACCAACTCACTATTAGCCTTTTGAGATATGTTCTTGAACTCATCCAATTCATTCCAAAGTTCTTCCTTCTTATCACTAAGTTCAGAAATTTCATTTCCAAGTTCAAATATTCTTCTAGTTAGAGAAGAATCATGCATGACATTTTCAATTTTCTTTTTCAGATATTTATTTTCTTTTCTTATTTCAGAGTATTTTTCAACCAAGGTGGCATATGCATCTTGCCAATCATCAACAGTGTATTGTTCAAAGGAAGAGCTTACTCTACTATCATTGTTGTTTGCCATAAATCATAATTCCTCATCTTCAGAACTTGAGAAATTCTCTCCTTTATCTTCACTTTGGTCTTCATCCGACCAAGTTCCTAGCATGGGTTTTGGCCTCTTCATTTTGATGTCCTTTTTGTTTTTCTTGTGTATTTCCTTCTTGAGCTCAGGACACTCACCCTTCATATGTCCTAGTTTATTACACCTGTAATAAATAACAACCTCATCAGCCTTTTCATTTCTACCAGTATTAATGTTTGAAGAAGAACCATTCATTTTGCCAGAAGAGTATCTATTCTTTTCATTGAATTTTCCTCTTCTTGATTTTTTTATTTTTTTGAAATGTCTAGTCTTGAGGGCAATCTCATCCTCACCAGATTCAGACTCTTCAGAATTAGATTTTTCTTGAATTTTCTCCTTGTGACTTGATGAAGCCTTAAGTGCTACTAGTTTAGCTTTAAGAACATGTTCCTTAGTCCTTTTCAGATTTAGTTCATATGTCATTAAAGATCCTATAAGTTCATCTAAAGATATTTTGGATAAATACTTAGAGTCTTCAATTACAGTAGCTTTCGTGTGCCAAATTAATGATAAAGAGCGCAAGATTTTTCTTACCAGATCAACATTTGTGAGGCCCCCAAATTTTATGCATTTCATATTGTTTATTGGTGCATATTATAAGTAATTACTTACTTATGTGCATGTGTATAATATATGTTATTCTAGTGTGTATATTATATTTATTTATTCGGTGCATAGTGTATTTAAATAATGTATTGCATATGGCATGTAATTATTATTGTATATTGTATAAGTACACATGAAGTTATTTTGTACATGTAATATATTTAAATGTGCATGCATTATCAAATTGTTGAAGTACATGGTATAGTTATTTAAATCTATGCATGTGGTATGTAATTATACTGTGTACCTATATATACATATATATGTGTTTAACTCTGTGCATATAACATCCACTTATTTTGTATACCCATTAAACTGTTTATGATGTATTCGTACATCTGTTTGGCCGAACGACAGGTTGGCATGCCTGTCGCTGACTGTATGGCCATGGGAAGTTGGCGTCCAGATCGATGGACGCCAACCCCTTGTTGGCGGCACTAGGTGTGGACGCCAAGTTCCCAGCTGTGTGACAGTTTCAGATTTGGTAACGCCCGCGTTTCTTCCGGTTCCAGTTTAGGAAATCCATCTATAACCGTAAGACACCTACCCTAATGCGTACCCGACCCCTTTAGCCTATAAAATACCCATTCTTTGTTCAGATTAGGTCTTTTTAGCTCTTTGTGAAAACCCTAGAATTCTTGTGCGAAAAACCCAACTTGAAGAGCTTTGATCTGGCGTTTGTATACACCTTACGGTGATCTTCTTCGACTGGGAGCTGCACCTTAGATAGAGGAAACACCCCCAAACTCCAGTGTGCGGCCTACATCGACAGGTGGACCGGATCTGAGAGGAGAACATCACCTTCTTGGCATTGACCGAGGAGGGCTTCTTCGACCAAATCACCCCATTATCGATTTATTTTGAGGCAAGTAGCTTAATGGTTCAAGCTATAGACTTATCCTGTAGATTTTTATTATTTTTCCAGATTTTATTCCATTAAAGGAACCCCAAAATTCAGTGTTTTCTGTATGTCGGTCTGCACTGTGTGCAGACAGGATATTGACGGCCACTTTGTTGCCGTCAAGATCTTGGGTCAACAGTGGTCGATCATGCCGTTTACTCTGTAGGTGTCCAGACCCTGGATGCCAAGTTCGCTGATTCTTTTCAGAACCATGTGTGACTACATGTGATGTGATTTTGGGGAAAATTTGCGAAAACATGTATGTGTTTAGAAAGTGTAGTCCTATTTAATATGTGCAGTGGATCATGCCATGAAATATCGATGATTTTCCAATGATAATTGCTATTTATAAAATTCCTATTGTGATGAAATATACATGGTTTGATAGAGTTTGATTTGGGAAAATTAGAATTCATGCATGTTATGATTTCAGAAAATTATCATGAATTTAGTACCACTGTATGCATGCTTTAGGACTGTTGGAACAGATAGTTCACTATCCTTCATGGTTAAATGAATTATCTTGTTAAATTTCATGAAATTAGTAATAACTATTAAAAATAGTGTTTCTACTCCAAAAATTGTGGAAACTTTCAGATATGTTCCCTGTACTGTATGTGAACAGTGGTTAAAATTTGGTAGGATTCTAAGTACTGTGCAGAGTGCTATTAGTTTCTGAATCTTTCTACACCATGATATGATAGATTTAAATACAGAATAATTATGTATGTTGAATGTTATTATTCAGAAAATTTTAATGAAGTTAGAACCACTGTTTGCTTGTTTTATATCTGTTAGAATATATGGTTCACTGTCTACCATGTTCAAATTGAAATATCTTGTAAATTGTGTGAAATATATGTTTAATATTTAAAATAGTTTTACTACTTCGAAATTTATGAAAAATTATTGATGTGTTTTGTGATACATATGTACTATGTGGTTAAATTTTTAGTCTGTTCTGATCACTATAGAATGAATTATGAATTTTGGAATGTTCCATACCGTAAATTGAATGTTAATGCTCAAGCAAGTTTAAAGATGTGATTGACATCATGTTTAGCTTATGTTAATTACTGGTTCTGACTAATTTGAGAGTCTGAATGTGATAAGTTATATTCCATGATATACGTGTGTGCATGTGCATGGGAAGTGATAGAACAAGTGATATATATGTGTATAATGATTAATGTGACAACATAAACAAATGTGCCCATAAGACACTGCCACCCTAGATGCTTGGAGCTGTACGGTAGTAGTGCCTACGGGAAAGTTGAAACATGTTATGTGATACCCAAGGCAAGGGTCTTGTGAAATCCTGGAGGTGGACAAGTTCCACTAGTAATGGTGGGGAGGGCTTCCCCTGGTTTTTGCAGGAACCAAGACTTGATCACTATGCTTGGTGATTAAGTACGTGAATGTGAACGTGTATGTGCTACATGATCTTCTAGTGGTGGATTGGGCTGTGTCTTGGCAACATGTAAAAATGAACATGTGTAAAATATGTAAAATGACATATGAACGTGGCACAAAGTATGTGTAAGTGATATGTGAACATGACACAAGGTATATGCAAGTGATATGCGAACGTGGCACATGTTATATGCAATGTGACATGATATGTGATCGTGAATGTGCAAGTGAAAACCTATATGAAAACCATGTGAAATCCTGTGTAAGTGAACATGTGATGTTGTGAAAGTAAGTGCATGTGAATATGTCATGAAAAGGGAAATTGCATGTGTTAATATAATTATTGTTGTACGATAAAAGTGATATTATGTTTAGTACCAGGTGTAGGTGCATGTTTCCATATCCATGAAATTATAATTACTTGATGTGCAGGTCAGTGTGATCCATATGCAAGTGTCATTTGAATGTAATAATTTTTTTATAAAAACAGCAAGCTAAGTGTAGACTGAAGTGTTATATTTGCATGTAAAGTGAGTTAGAGATCATGCTAGGAGTGTTACTTATCATGTACATGTTTCCATGATAAAAATTGTAGAACTACGCAATGATTGGAATAAAAGTATGAAAGCATGTGAATATTCTTGCACTCGTGTTAATGATACCATGTTATTAGTATCCATGTTTAGATTATTGTTTACATGTGTTAGATTAGTTGTTTAATACGATTCCATGTTTATTCATTCATGATATAGCATGAGCATGTATGAATTTAATTGCTGAATTCTAATGTGTTAATAGTGTTAAATTGTTAGAAAGCATGTTTGGTAAGTATATGGTTTGAAGTTTTAAGTTACTTGCTGAGTATATTGTGTAGATTCACCCTTGCTAACCATTTAAGGAAATTTAGAAGCCGAGGAGCTAGCAAGATCCGAAGCGGAGTTGGAAGAGTGAATTGAAGACTTGTAATTTATTTTCCTAATATGTAATTTGAAATTTGAATTTTGGATATGTAATTGAAGCTGGCTACATGTTAGTGGAATTCATGTTATGTCATTTCTTTCTTGGACTATATAGACTGTGGTATGTGGATTAAAGTTGATGAAATAAGATTATTTAAATTCCGTTGCAATAATTCCTTTCTATTTATGTATATCTCAATCCAATTGCCTATCGTTGGGGTTTTCTCCCTTGTAGCGGCTTGCTCTCACCCGATGTGGGTTGGTGTAACCGTACCGGGTGAAAGTGGGTCGTTACAACATCAGTGTACTCCTTATCTAATGCCTTCAGCCCATTGACAATTATCATAAATCTAGCAAACATTTAAAATTTGATTCATCAGTTTTCATCATAAATAGTTCATATTTAGAAACAAGTATGTTTGCTTTGGTTTCCCTAACTTGAGATGTTCCTTCATACATTAATTCAAGTTTATCCCACATTTCCTTAGCAGATTTGCACATGAATATTCTTGAATACTCTTTAGGGTGAACAACACACTGAAGCATATTCATGGCACTATAGTTAAGAGTTTCTTTCCTAATTTTCTCTCTAGTCTAATTCTCTTCATTCCCATGGTTTTCATAAGGACCATTTTCAACTATCTTCCAAATTTTATAATTTTGAGCCCTTAGAAAAAGCTTGCATGCGATCTTTCCAATAAGAATAATTAGATCCAACAAAATATGGCGGTCTATTGACAGAGTGACCCTCAGCTACAAAACCTCGATAATTCATAGATCAAGTTAAGAAATAGTGAATGAGCAAGTAGACAGTTCACACAGATAGAACACACAGACGAAACAGAAGCAATAAAATCAATAAGAATCAGATATTAACCTCCTCTGATACCAATTGTAGGATCGAATATGTAGGATGAACATATCTAGAAGGGGGGGGGGTTGAATAGATGTATCACAAAACTTATCGAAAGCTTAAGCAATTTTAAAATCACATCAAATTATAGATCCATTCAGACAGACAATCTTATTGAACTGATGTGTGGGTGTGCGTAGTAGATGTGTGAAGCAATTAGACAAGTAGTGTGAAGGTGAAATTCGTATGCATGCATCTAGTGCAGAAAACAGATCTAACCACAACACCGGAGATTTTTAGGTGGTTCGGAAATCACACCAATGATTCCTACCTCCACCCCTCACATAGTGAGGCCACACTACTCAAAAACGAGTACAACACACGCACTTTAGCTCGACGGCTCAAACCACACACACACAAGAGCTCGACAGCTCAAACCACACACATGAGCATGATGGCTGAAACCACACTAGATAGATCAAATTCACAAGAAATCAGATCCTCTAGCACTGATTTGATTCACACACTTACATGCACACAAAAATCTGCACAGAATGCATGTACAAAACTCACAAGCACTCAAAAGAAAATTGAGAAGAACACTCCAATAGAAATGAATAAAAGAGAGGTGAATTATATGTCCCTTGTTGAAGATGATCTGTAGAAGCTTGAATTGAATGTCTTTGAGATTATCAAATGAAGTACTCCTTCAATCCACAATGCTCTGGTTTTAGATCTACTGCTTTGCATGATTTCTCCTTCTTCCTTTACTGCTCTTCTACTTGATCTGCTCCTCTTTCAGCACTTCAATGCTTTCTCTCACTGCTTGGCCTTGATCCCCACGTCTTCTATGATGGATGGCTACTCCAGATGAAACAAGAGAGCCTTTATAGCCTCTTTGTAGTCCCTTGTACGTGGGAGTGATGTGCACAGTAACCTAGAATGCACCCAAGGCTGCCATGTGTCCCAAAGACTTTTTCCTTATTGCCACTTGGATGAAAGGGCATTTTGGAAATAATAGAATCTCCCAAACACTCTCTAGAGATAAATCACAGCCTTTGGACATCATACTCTGCACGTTTCTGAGTTTTCACACAAATTGTGTCGACTCAAGTTTCCATGTGTGTCGACACTACTGACCAAATATCAGTTCCAGCTTACTGGCAGGACACTGGTGTTTACCTGGCTAACAGCTAGTGTCTACCTGACTTTCAACTGGTGTCGACCTGATCAACAGCTAGTGTCGACCTCATGCGTATTTCTTCAAATATGGTTCACTGGAAGGATACTAGTGTCTACCTGATTTTCAACTAGTGTCAACACTATGGTGACTTGTTCTTCAGGAGCTTACTGGGCAGACTATGTGTGTCGACCTGATTTTCAACTAGTGTCGACCTGATATTGAACTAGTGTCGACACTACTTTGACAAAGATTTGTAAACCTATACATATGAAGAGTGGACCATCAAAACATGTCATTATCATTAAAATATGAAATATTAAGTAACAAAAACATGTTGTTTTGCTATGATTGTAATATGCGCAATATGTACAATATGTCATCATTAAAATCAAAGTATGAGTGATGTCCATTAGTCATCATTAAAATCATCATTAAAAAGTTTCAAATACATACTCAACACAACACAAACCACCTTAAATTCATGTGTTACTGTGGTTTGATCTCTATGAATGCTAGATGGTTGATAGGCATGCTTACTAATCAGTTTGCTATCATACAATGTCTCTTAAATTCATATTTCACAAACTCAATTTATCTTGATTGGTACATGTGCACAATTAAAAATTCCAGAATTTTCATAGATCTTACATTTATTAATAGTTTGTCCTAATTTGGTAGAAATCTATTCAACCCGCCATTCTAGATTTCTTCATAGCTATCTTTCACTACTTTTCAATTGGCATCAGAGCAGGATCTCATTGCACTTGATAGGTGTTTGATTTAACGATCAAGAGTGATTAGCTATGAATGTTAACAAGGGGTTCGTGGCTAAGGGACACTCAATCACTAGACCTCCATTTTTTTTATGGAACTGATTATTCATACTGAAAAAGTAGGATGCAAGTTTTTCTGAGAGCACAAGACTATGAACTTTGGAGAATTGTAGATAAAGGCCCTGCTGAGCTGCCAGAGAATGAAGATACTTAGACTAGAGAGCAGATTCGTAAAGCAACACTGAACTGGAGTGCAATGAATATGATGCAGTGTGCCATTCACCTTAAAGAGTACTCCAGAGTGTCTTCATGTAAGTTTGCTATGGAAATGTGGGACAAATTACAACTCATTTATGAAGGAACCTCTGAGGTAAGAGAAATAAAGACAAGTATGTTGGTTTTTGAAAATGAGATGTTTAGGATGAAAAATGATGAAACGATATCTGAAATGTTTGCTAGATTCATGCTAATTGTAAATGGACTTAAGGGTCTTGGAAAGGAGTATTCTAACAGTGACCTTGTGATGAAGGTATTAAGGTCTCTTCCATCCACATGGCACACAAAGGCCACAGTAATTGAAGACTCCAAACATTTGTCCACCATGCAATTAGATGAGCTTATAGGGTGATGACTTATGAAATCAATCTGAAAAGAAATTTGTCTGAAATGATTTCAAAGAAACCAATAGAATTGAAAGCAACATCTAATTCCAAAAATGTTATTGAAAGTGGTGATGGCAGTGATGAAACTTCTGATGAAGCAAATGACAATGAAATGGCCTTACTAAGAAGGCAATTCAAGAAATTTTTGAGAAAGAAAGGATAAGGTAAACTGTAGTCTTTCACTAAAGAAGATTTCTCAAAGAAACAAGAGTTTAGAAAAAAATTGATCAAAATAATAAGACTGACATCATTTGTTATGAATGCAGGAAGCAAGGGCATATGAGAGGAGAATGTCCTGATCTGAAAAGAAAACTGAAAAATCAAATGTTCAACAAGACTAGGGCTATGCTAGCCACCTGGAGTGATGAGGATGAGGATGCACAAGAAGAAAGTGAATATGATGATGATGAAATTACTTGTCTCATGGCAAGAAATGAGGAAAACACAGAGGTGAGTTCTTCATTTGAATATTTCTCTATTGATGATTGGGAAGAAGCTTATGCTTCTTTGTTTGAAAAATTGTGTGAGTATAAATCAGAAAACAATTCTCTATAAAGGAAAGTCAATAGTATCTTACATGATTCCTTAAATATTGAACAGATCAATCTCCTGAATGATGAAGTAGCTAATTTGAAGAATGAAAAAGAAATTCTTAATGAACAACTTGATGATGTTAAGGAAAAGTTTCAAAATGGTGAAAAAGAAAACCAGATTCTGACTGAGGTAGTTGAAAAGTTCAAGAAAGAAAATGAATTACTTCAAGGAGAATTAGAAAGCACACAAAAGGAACTATATGATAAGGACACCTTGTCAAAATTTGTCGAAGGAAAACAAATTTAGATGCAATATTAGATGTTCAAATGAACACCACAAAACATGGATTAGGTTTCCAAACTGAAAAATAAAATGATGTTTGAACAAACCTTGATAACATCTTTTGTTAAAGAAACATCTCCTCATCATCAATCTGGAATAAATACTCAAGTGAAACCCCAATGCGAAATATCGAGAAGAGTGACAGTTAATATAATGCAAGTATAGATCGATATAAATGTCAAACCACTGCACAGTTTTTAAAATCATAAAACCATCTATATTTTCTTGTTCCTTCCACCGTGTCTATTATATTCACTAGTTCAGAGCCTTAACTATGGGCCCAGAGAACTTCCATATACTGAAGTAAAAACAACTAAATAAACTAACTAAACTCTAACAGAACTTGGCGATACTGGGGTCACTCTTGATGCTGCTCATTCCCATCCTCTTGGGTGTGGTCATCATCATCATGATATTCACCTGAAGACATATCACAATTTCACAGGATGACCAATAATGCTCAGTAGGACTTAACATCTTGTAAAACAGGCATGCTTTAAGTCATTAAATGTTTTAAGAGTAGAGAAACTAATGATAGAGAGAGAGTCAAGTATTGTCAAGAGGATAATAGCACAAATAGCATGGTACAGGTAGCAAGTGTTTTTGATATAGCACAAGATCAAGATGACCATAACACGAGTAGCACAACAAGTCAAATATATCATAGCACTTTGATGGTCACTAGATAATCAAGATAGATAGCACTCGAGTGTAATGCCACACACGCTGGTCATTTAACTCCCATGGGAAAATAGCACTTTTGGGCACACCTCCCAGGACTAGACCGAGCCCCTTATCCTATTTCCAAGCATTAGTCATGTTTTTATATTTAGACAATCAGTAAATAGCCAATAGATATCGAGGATAGATGAGGGTAAAGAAAAATAGATGAGAGCTTAAAGAAAAATTTGAATAGATGAGTTTATAAAGAGATCAAAATAGAAACAATAGGTTGGGCATGTAAAACGACAAGTAATACCAACGATAGTATCTGTTGCACAGCCTAGTCGGTACCGACAGAAAGTTTGGATTCCTTTTCTTCCGGTTGGTGTGTGCATGTGAAGAAGCATCTATGACAGTGGAATAGATCATGCACATCTTCCATGGATAGAGCAATTACCATACTTTTAACCTCAATATCACCTGATATTGTTTACAGTGTTTTCAAGAACTTTACGACAGACTCAACATGGTACTATAGCGTGTGTGTTCAGAAATCTGGGTTTTAGGGCTAGAAGAAACACTTAGATCTCGATGTAAAAGGCATAAAAAGTTTATGGAACCAGTTTAAAACAAAGCTAACATGATTATTAGCAAGATATACTCAAAGAAATTAAGGATTTGACAAGAACTGATGGAGAACAAGAGTAAACAAGAGGTTACGGGTACATGAAATAATGGAACTTTCAACATGAAAATGTGCTACTAGTTTCCTGGACTATGTATGAACAAGATTATTTAGGTTTGTGCTTGAGAAAATGCCTACCTTCAGACGTTCCTAAGAAAATCTTCTGCACACAAAGCATAATGGGGTCTTGGGGAAGAAAGATTCGCTTGGGCGATCTCTTCCTTCTCTGGTACTCTAGGTATTCTTCTGCAAGTCCTTTAGCAAGTTGGTAACTCGCCCCCAAGGGCCTATGACGAGTATTAGATTTTGAGTTTTTAGGAGTCCTATCGCCACTGGAAAGTGGAGTTGAAGTTTTATCTTGATCCGTTCCGTGCCTGGAAGATTCCCATCCCAATAGGAGTGTGAAACTTTTAGAAACTCTCTCTTGATGGGGCACAAATTTAGATTAATATGGAAGTCAAATGATGGTTATACTTTCGGGTTTGCAGTTGCCTAACTCTTTGTAGGAGTTCTATTAGGTTCCATAACTTCCATAGAAATCGTTCCGTAACATGTCCTTCTATTTGGTTTAGTTCTAGGGATCAGGTTTGGAATCGACTATTAGATTTAGTCATGTTTCTATGGTTTGTACATTTCCTTTTATTATGTAATTAACACATGTTTTATAATTTGGAAGATAACTGGTAACTTTGTCATATACGAAGTCATACATGATTTATTCATGAACAGTGGAATCTAACTTCATCATATACGAAGTCCACTTCGTTTTGGTCGTGATTAGATGAAGCTTAGCTTCGTCAGATATGAAGTTGATTTTGTCATATCTAAAGTCCCCCTCATCATATACAAAGCTTACTTCATTTTCGTCTTGATCAGTTGAAGCTTAACTTCATCATATACGAAGTTAACTTCATCATATATGAAGTCCACTACATCGTAAACGAAGCTTACTTCATTTAAGTCGTAATCAGTCGAGGCTTAACTTCATCATATACGAAGTTAAGCTTCGACATATCCAAAGTCCACTTCGTCATATACAAAGTGTACTTTATTTTTGTCTTCAAAAGTCGAAGCTTAACTTCATCATATACAAAGCCAACTTTGTCATATCTGAAGTCCACTTCGTCATGTACGAAGTCTACTTTATTTTGGTCTTGAATAGTCAAAGCTTAACTTCATCATATCCAAAGTCTACTTCGTCATATATGAAGCTTACTTCATTTTGGTCATGATCAGTCGAAGCTTAACTTCATCATGTACGAATCTAACTTCGTCATATCCGAAGTCCAACTTCGGCTGACAATGTTATATCTGGGACAGTCGATCTGATACATCGATTACCTTGAACATTGATTACCTTGAAACATCGATTACCTTGGCCATCAATTACCTTTAAACATTGACTATTCCTTTGAATATCGATTACCTTAGACATCGATTACCTTTAAACATCGAATGTTCCTTTGAACATCGATTACCTTAGACATTGATTACCTTTTAACATCGACTGTTCCTTTGAACATTGATTACCTTGGACATAGATTACCTTTAAACATTGGTTGTTCCTTTGAACATCGATTATTGACCAGCCCATAACAATTATTGACTATTTTATCCATTGCTATGTCGTTTAGTGTGCATTTATTCAAGCCTATTCACAAATTTATTATTATTTTTATTCCTATTTATTTTGGGTTTAAAATTTTCAGGTTGTTACACCCTCCCCCACGTAAAAGAATTTGGTCCCCAAATTCATATAATCATAATAGGGAGAGTGACTTACTGAATATATCGTGGTAGTTGCGCCTCATTGTTGATTTAGGATCCCATGTAGCTTCTTCTACTCCATTGTTATTCCATAGAACCTTTACCATAGGGATACAACTATTCCTGAGTTGTTGCAACTTTCGGTCCAGTATTTTGATTGGTTTTTCTTTATATGTCAGGTCCTTATGCAGCACCAAGTCTTCATGGTGTATGATATGGGTAGGATTGTACACGTATTTCCTGAGCATAGAGACATGGAATACATTGTGTACGAATGCTAAATGTGGAGGCAACGCCAGTCGGTATGTGACTTCACCAACCCTTGTGAGTACTTTAAAAGGGCCAATGAATCTTGGACTTAACCTTCTCCAAACCTTTGTATTCCACGAATAGGAGATACCTTCAATGGTACATGATCTCCCACTTGGAATTCTAAGTTTCTCCTTCTCTTGTCGGCATAACTCCTCTGCCTGGATTGGGCGATCTTGAAACGATCTCGAATAACTTGTATGTCCCTAGCTGTAGCTTATACCATGTCAGGACCTAACCAATGTTGTTCACCAACTTCATTCGAGCATACTCAGGATCTACAACTTCTACCATATAATGCTTCAATTGGAGCCATCTTTATACTTGCCTAATAGCTAGTGTTATATGCAAACTCCATTAAAAGCAATTGTTCATTCCAATAGCCTTCAAAATCTATTGTGCAAGCATTTAGCATGTCTTCCACAATTTGATTAGTCCTCTCAGTTTGTCCATCTTGTTGGATCGAAATGGCAGATTGCACAGTCCTAGAGGGGGGGTGAATAGGACTTTTCTTAATTTTTTTTGGAAATTCTTCTGAAAGAGAAATCACAACACTAAGTAGAGATGTTAGTGCTTGGTGTGATGTGTGTGATTCAAGTGATAACCTGGCGGAAAACAATCACACAAAGAATACATAAGAGATTTATCCTGGTTCGGCCCTTCCCACATGGAAGTCCTACATCCAGTCCTCAAGCCAACCACTTGAGATTTCACTAAACTGCCAATCAAATTTGGCCTTCTCTCACCCTTGAGAGGAAATTACAAAACCCACTTGCTCCACAGCAAGTCTTCCCTAAACAGGGGTAAACAGCATTGCCTTATGCAGAAGGCCTTCCCTTCACAAGAGGGGTAAAGCAGAAACACTTCTACAGAAATAACAAAATGAAGGAGAAATAAACGCCTGTGTGTTGACTCAAGAATGAGTACAGAACACACACTTTCCAGCAGGATAGAATAGATAAGAATTGAAATCTAAATCCTAGCTGAAGCTACTTGGGTGGTCTTCCAAAGAAAAGACAATTACAATTGCCACCCAATAAAACAGATCTTCAGAAAACACTGAAGATGGTGCTCTCAAACAGTTGCTGAACAGGAAGGCTTTTGAGAGCTTGCAAGATGAACTTTCAGAGAATTGTCTTCAAGAAACTTCAAAACTTGTTGTTCTTCTATTGCGTTCTTCATCTCTTTATAATTTCTTCAAACTAGCCGTTGAGGAAGATAGCCGTTGAAGTAAGATGTTTGTTGTAATCTAACCGTTTGAGAAGAGTTTTTAGGATCCTTTGGATCTTGGAACTTTTGTCCAGAGGTTCTGGAAATTTGCCTTTTCCCAAGGTCTTCACAGGCAGAAGCCTTTTGCTATAGCTAGAAGATAAGCTCTTTGATACTTGGGCTGAGCGGCCTATGTGCAACAATAAGTGTCTGTATGAAAGGACAAGACAAAGACGAAAGTATATCCATACCTTTGTGGTAGGTGAGTCAGTGTAGTACAACAGAACAGTATGGAACCTAGTATTCTTAGTCCTTTCGGAAAGTAAGGCAGACAGACAGAAAGTATAAGGTGTGGGTCTGTCATTGGTAGGTGAGATTGTCAGATACCATGCGCCTGACTTCCTCATAAATGCTTTGAGTCTTTGTAGAAGGAATAGTTTGAAATAAAAGATCATCAGAACTGTAAGCATTAAATGTATGTTCATATTTTGTTCCAGAGAAGTGACTCTGTGAAGATACTGAATTTTCTGTCACAAACTATATTAAAGAAATAATGATCTTATAGAATTTTAAAGATCCATAGAATAAGCAGTCATAAACAAATTATTTTTATGCTAAAGAGAGATTACCATCAATCAATAGAGATTTCATAACATTTAGAAACTGACAGAAGTATACTGAAAAAGTACAAGTGTACAGCTGATAGTGTAGTCGAATTCAGTAGAACAGGTGATTCGATTTAAGAGGAATAGAGTGAATCGAATACAGTGTAAAAGATGTGAATCGAATACAATATAACATATGTGAATCAAAGATGTGAATCGAATACAGTATAACATATGTGAATCGAATACAGTATAACATATGTGAATCGAAGATGTGAATCGAATACAGTATAAAAGATGTGAATTGAATACAGTATAACATATGTGAATCGGAGATGTGAATCGAATACAGTATAACATATGTGAATCGAATACAGTATAACATATGTGAATCGAATACAGTGTAAAAGATGTGAATCGAATACAGTGTAAAATATGTGTACTTAGAAAAACTTTTGGTCTTTCAAAATGTTGAAACTGACGAAATTTTGTAGTAGATCTATATCATGATACAGATAAAATATTTCATTTAAAGATTTGTCTTATCAAAATAATTGATTGTTTAAAGACTTATGAGGAGTTGCTCAACAATTCTCCCCCTTTTTGTTAATGACAAAAAATCTTTAAATGGTAGCTGATAGCCTGATATAGCATGTAAATTGTTTGACAAAATTTTGCATTTTGCGAAACAACTTTGAAAAGTAGCTACCCTGCCTTTTCTCCCCCTTTGTGGCATTAACATAAAGGAGAAACCAAGCACAAAGACAGGAGATAAAAGAAAGCAGTAAATGCCATATATAAAAGGAATGTTTGAAGATTACACAACTTGCAAAAAAAAATGTTTTTAAGTAGTGCTGGAGGTGGGAAGATAAAGAGTTGGTGGAATTTTAGCCAAGAAAGGCTCTATGAGTTGCCAAAGTTTCAACTCATTGGACTGGAAAGTGTGGTTAAACTTGTCATTATCCACCTCATATTTGGGATTGTTTAAGGTAATTTCCTGCTGATTTGATGTGGCGCCTTCTGTAAAAAGATCGTTTGTTGGCGGCTTTGTCATGGTCCAAGAGACACCTGATGTGCAGAGGAGTGAACTTCTTGGTGGCTGCCAAAGTGAAGAACTCATGAAGAGTGATATTCCAATATAGCCCACTTGAGATAGCTGCATCCTTGGCCTGATAATAATGTAGATACCTCTGTGCCCATTTGAGGCCAATGTGCTTTCTCAAATCAAGAAGACTCTTGGAGTGATAATCATTGAGGGGGAGTGCTAGAGTTCTACACTGAGCATGGTGTTCAGGATAGGCTTTTTCCCATAGATGAGGAGGGAATCGTTCAGACTCAGCAAAGCTTATCTGAAGATCAAGAAGGTTCTTCTGAAACTTGTGCATGTTCAAAAAGATGAACCTCTGAAAACTGAGCTTGGACTGATACTTGATCTTGAATCTTGTGGAGATTCTGATGAATCTGTTGAAGATGGTTTCACCAAAGGCACCTTTGTAGAAGATAGCTCCTACAAGGGGAGGATGAAGATTGGGCAAAAGATCTGCTTGCATAGAAGGGACCACTGGCCTTGGTCCTCTGAGGAGCATATCATATTGGCCTTTGGAGACATCATGCAGACCGAGCTTGTACCTTTCAAAGTTGAAGGCTTTCATGGCAGTAAATTTGGCCTGAGAATCTCTAAGGAGAGCGCCAAAAAGTACATGAAATTGAAGGGATAGATGAGTGTAGAGCTTGAGCTGGTGGTTTCTGGATTGAGCTTCCTGAAATCTCAAGGCTTCCTCAGGATGGAGATGAACAAACTCTTGAGGAGTCAGATAATGACTCTTCTGAGAGAGAGTTTGAAGATCAGAAATGGAAACCTGAGATGTTTTGATCAAAGATGGAAGTCAGTGTTCAAAAGTGAAACCTGGCATGTCATGAATCTCAAGAAAGGCCCTGATTTGAAGATATTCTCTAAATAGAGCCATGAATTCAGGGGAATGGTAGACAAAGGCATACCAGAAAGGAGGAAGAAGTAGAGCTGGTTTGTCTGCCATTTTAGGACTACGAGAAGCTGGAAGTCTGAGACTTGGAACCATATCAAGGATTTGTAAGTGAGGTTGCTGAGAACTTGGTTTGAGGGGCAAAGCTGAATAAAAAGGTGGAGGTTGAGTGGACAGATTCATTGCAAAAGCCCTAAGAGGCTTGATTGGGTATTTTAAAGGATATGTGGAGAATTTGATATTTTTGAGAACTGGATCTACTGGGGGCTAGATAGAGGTAGATCCTGTGAAATGATTGAACTAGAGGGAATGCTTGAAGAGGTGGCTGGAGGAGTAGCTTCTGGAGGATTGTCAGAAGAGGGGCAGGTGAGGTAGGCCTGGAAGGAGAGGAGAAATAGGATGGCCATCTTTGACTAGCCTTCTCTTAACCTTTCTCTTGAAGGTGTGAAGCTCGGAGGCCTGATGAGGTCTCTTTCCAAGAGATACAACTTCCTCAACTGCTGCTATTCCTGGCTGCTGATCAGCCACTGATTCCTGCTGCTGTTCTTGATGCTGCTTTTGCTGGGGTTGATATACAACCATTGCTAGTTGATCTTTGGGAGCATGCTCCTGTTCCTGTTGGAGAACATCTGATGTGGTCTGCTGGTCAGCTGAAAACTCTTGATTCTGCTGTACTACTGGCTCAAGCACTGGATCTTTAGGAGTTTTCTCTTGGGTTGGTTCTTGGTGTTGTGGCTCTTGAGCAGTAGAGCCTGGTTCTTCTTGAGATTGAGAGGGAGTAGGCCCTGATGGCATGGATGTGCCCTGATGGCACACTAACTGAAGTAAGAGTTCCTTCATCTACTTGACCTCATCATCAAAACTATCAAACTTGACATCTATGAGCTCAACTTTCATATGAAGAAGTGAGAGACTCTCTTGATGTGATCTGACAAGCTCTAGAATGGTGCCAAGACTGCTGCTACTCTCCCCCTGAGACCTTGGCCGGGTCTCAAACTGAGAAGGGGAGAAAGAAGGCTCACTCTCTCTGAAAGTTTGCTCCATAGGTGGGACAGGAACATCTTCAGACATGATTCCCTTACCTCTGAGATTTCTTAAGTCTTCATGCATAGTTTCAGAGGGAGCATCTTGCTCATTGAGAGAGGAGGAGGCTGGAAGCTGTTCTTCAATTGGCTGAACTGGTGGAGAAATAACTAGTGAAGGAGGCTGTGCAAACACAACTAGTGCAACTGGATCTGCTGGGGCTTCAATCTGAATTCCTGAAGTGGGAATATCTTGGGGAAGCACAGAGACTAGGCGCTCATCTGGATAAATTTCATGGTCACACTTCGGAACTGAATCTTTGTACCATAAGTTTTCTTTCTTGCTAACTAGGGAGTAGTGACCTCTTCTCAGAGTAATGAGTCCAATTTTCTCTTTGATGCTGACAGGCACTTCTCCAGATAGATCCACAGAAAATTTCTTAAAGATCAAAGTAAGCAGAGATCCATAGGGAAGAGAATCTTGAAGGTCCTTTGCTGCTATCATTTTTTCTAAAATCACTGCTGGAAGGTCGACTCTGTATTCCTGAATAGCCCAAAAGAGGAGATTCCCATCTCTGGCTGTGATGGAGGAATGGGAACCTGATCTAGGAGATATGATATTAGAGATGATAGAATGCAGTAACCTTTTCTCTGCAGAAAGCTCATTCACTTGCAAGCCCCTTTTGCTCAAGGTCCCCAGATTTCCAATAATCCCCAATTTTTGTTTCTCAAGGGGAATGAACTCACTAAGACAGTGTCCGGTGTTAGGACAGTCTAAAAGTTCTACAAGACATTCCTCAGAGATAGTGATTCTTACTCCTTTAACATATCCTACGACTGTATTTCCAAATGAAACTTTGAGAGAGGCATAAAATGCCCTTACAGCATCGGCTACGAGAGGTTTAGTGATCGACACAGTTTGGTCCATCCCATTTCTGTGAGTGTTTCCTCTACCCAGGCTAGACTGCCACTCAAATGAGAGAATTCAACTGATTTGCCGGAACAGATAGGATTCTTGGCTAGTTTTTGGAGTTGGTCAGAGGTGAGTTGGACGGAGTCCTGAGCCCTAGGAGATGCCATCCAGACAAACAGATGAACAGGAAACTTAGGAGATCCTTCAAGGGAGGATGAGATGTACCCGAAAGAGTTAAAAGATCCTACCTTTTTCGTGAAAGGATGAAGTTTAGCAGAGATCTCCTGAAGGTCCTTTGCCGGAGAGCAGAAAGGCGCGAAGAAGATAGAGCAGACTATAGAGATTTTGAACGGGTATTTTCTAACGGAGATGAGGGAGATCTATATATAAGAGAGGGATAATGACCATCGTTTCATGAAGGGACGTGATTTGAGTTATGAAGAGACACGCCTTTAATTTGGTGTCAGTTACGAAAATTTGAATATTTATTCGTTTCAGAGTCATAAAGGGAGTTAATTTAGGAATTCAAATCCATTAGTCGAATACATAAGTTTTGACATGAATCGAATACCTTAACTTTTCATGAATCGATTACATGAATCGAATACCTTGATTTTTAACATGAATCGAATACATAAGTCGAACTATGACTTAGGAAAATTTTTAGGGTATAGCTACACAGAATGTAAACATCAAGATGATTCAGGTAAATATTAATCAGGATTGCACATACCTATTTCTCTTCTAATAGACGTAAATCTATCTTCTGGTAGGGGTTTGGTAAAAATATCTGCCAATTGATTTTCTGTAGAGACAAATTCAAGAGAGATATTTCCATTACTTACATGGTCCCTGATGAAGTGATGTCTGACCTCAATGTGCTTTGTTCTTGAGTGCTGAATTGATTTTTGGTTAAGTTGATTGCACTTGTATTATCACACAGCATTGGGATTTCTTGAAGCTGATGCCCATAGTCTTCCAATTGATGCTTAATCCATAGCAGTTGACTACAGCAACTTCCAGCTGCAATGTATTCAGCTTCTGTAGTGGATAGAGCTACTGAATTTTGTTTTCTGGAAGACCAAGATATTAAACATCCTGCAAGGAGTTGACAAGTACCACTGGTGCTTTTTCTATCTATCTTGCATCCAGCATAGTCACATCACTATATCCAATTAACTTGAATTCAGAACATCTGGGATACCATAAGCCTAAATTGCTTGTATTAATAAGATATCTAAAAATTCTTTTAACAGCATGAACATGTGATTCTTTTGGATCAGCTTGGAATCTAGCACATAAACAAACGCTGAACATTATGTCTGGTCTACTTGCAGTAAGATAGAGTAGTGATCCTATCATTCCTCTAAAGATCTTTTGATCTGCCTTTTTACCAAGGGAATCACTATCTAGCTTAATGCCTGAGCTCATGGGTGTACCCAAGGGCTTACATTTGTCAAAACCATACTTAATCAGCAGATCTGAGATGTATTTGGTTTGGCATATGTGAGTTCCTTCTTTGGTTTGCCTAATTTGCAATCCAAGGAAATAATTCAGTTCACCCATCATGCTCATCTCAAATTCACTTTGCATTAAGTTCTCAAAGAACTTGCAGAGTGATTCGTTGGTAGAGCCAAAGATAATGTCATCAACATAAATTTGTACAATTAAGATTCCATCTGAAAAAATTTTGATAAATAAAGTACTGTCTACTTTTCCTCTTACAAAATCATGTGATATAAGATAAGCACTTAGTCTTTCATACCAAGCCCTTGGAGCTTGTTTCAAACCATATAGTGCCTTCTTTAAACGGAAAACATGATTAGGATTTTTAGTATCTTCAAATCCGGGAGGTTGCTCAACATACACTTCTTCTTTTATAAAACCATTCAGAAAAGCACTTTTAACATCCATCTGAAATAGATTAATATTAAGAGAGCAAGCATATGCTAATAGAATTCTAATTGCCTCTAATCTAGCAACTGGAGCATATGTTTCATCAAAGTCTATGCCTTCCTCTTGGGAGTATCCTTGAGCTACAAGTCTAGCCTTGTTCCTGGTGATTATTCCTGATTCATCCATTTTGTTTCTGAAAACCCATCTGGTTCCAATAACAGGATGGTCAGAAGGTCTAGGCACAAGGGTCCAAACTTGATTGCGTTGGAATTGATTTAATTCCTCTTGCATAGCAAGGATCCAAGATTCATCTTCCAGTGCATCATGGATTGTCTTAGGCTCAATTTGAGAAACTAAGGCAGAGAAATCACTAGGAATTTGCATACCTCTTGTTCTTATTCTGTCTTGAGGATTACCTATGATGTTTTCTCTAGGATGATCCCTATGGTATCTTAATTCTCTGGGCAATCCTTCTTGTATTTCCTCTTGTTGTTGAAGATCTTCCAATGGGGGTTCTTCTGATTCTTCATCCTTGTGTTGTTCTTCTTCAATAGAAGTCTTTTCAAGATCCCTGCATAGATCATCAACAAAATCTTCTTCTTCTTCTATCCTCTTGATAGAAGGTTAGTTTCATCAAACAAGACATGTACAGTTTGTTCTATAGTCAATGTCCTTCTATTAAATACCCTATATCCTCTAGGTTTTGAGATATATCCTAACAGAAAACCTTCATCACTTTTAGCATCTAACTTTCCTAAGTTGTCTTTACCATTGTTTAAAATGAAACACTTACAGCCAAAAGGTCGAAGATGACTGATGTTGGGCTTCTTATCCTTGTATAATTCATACGGAGTCTTTTTCAGAATAGGTTGATCATGCATCTGTTGATAATGTAGCAGGCTGTATTTACTGCTTCTGCCCAGAAGTATTTTGGTAAATTGTACTCATTCAGCATTGTTCTGGTCATGTCTAGCAGTGTTCTATTTTTCCTTTCTGCTACACCATTTTGTTGAGGTGTTCTGGGAGCTGAGAAGTTGTGTTCAATTCCATTTTCTTCACAGAACCTCAAAAATTCTTCATTTTTGAACTCTCCTCCATGATCAGATCTGATACTGGTAATCTGAAATTTTTGATTCTTTTGGACAATTTTGCTGAATTTCAGAAAAGCTTCAGATTTGGCTTCTAGAAAGGATACGCAAGTATACCTTGAGTAATGATCAACTAATACATAGCCATAGACTATTCCTCCAAGACTAACTGTCCTCATTGGTCCAAATAAATCCATGTGAATTAATTCCAAAGGTTTGGAAGTTGTAACAATTGTCTTGGACTGAAATGAGGTCTTGGTCTGTTTTCCTTTTGCACATGCTGAGCAAATTCCAGACTTTTTGATTTTCATCTTGGGAAGTCCCTCAACCAGATCATACTTCAACAATTTCTTGATTACTGAAGTGCTTGCATGACCAAGTCTTCTATGCCACAAATCAGCTTCTTCGCTTTTGGTAGTAGATAGACAAAGATTTACTTCCTTTAATTCTGCTAGTTGCAAGGTGTACAGATTCTTTACTCTTTGTGCTTCAAAGACCTTTTTGTTGTCCTTCAGAATTACACACCTATCATTCTGAAATCTTACTAAATGACCTTTGTCACATAACTGACTAATACTGATCAGGTTGTGCTTGAGTCCTTCTACATACATGATATTCTCAATTAAATCCTTTCCTTTAGTACCAATAGTTCCACAGCCTAGCACTTTTCCTTTTCCATTGTCACCATAGGTAACTTGACAGATTCTTCTCTAAAGCTTGTGAATAGCTTCCTGTCACCTGTCATATGCCTTGAGCATCCACTGTCCAAATACCATTTGGATGCCCTCAGCCGACCCTGCAAACAAAGCTAAGTTTTAACTTTTGGTACCCAAATTTTCTTGGGTCCTTGATGGTTAGTTTTGGGAATCCATCTCAAGTTTCTAGTAGTGCATGTGCTAACTGTGTGACCTAGTTGGTTGCAATAAGTACAACATAAACTAAAGGAATTTTTCTTGTATGTATTTTTATTGTATTTCTATTTTTGTTTGTAAGCACGTTGATCCACCCTTTTGGTTTTCTTAAGGTCATCTTCTGTCACAAACTTAAGTGTTGGATATACTTTAGGATAAATGATATGTTCTTCATTTTGTGGGGGTGTGTATCCTACTCCATATTTTCTTTTTCCTCTTCTAACACCCTTCAGATCTACAAGTAATGAAGCTTTACATGTTGCAATCTTATCTAAAGTTGTTCTTAGATAAAGATTTTCTTCTTGTAATTTTTCTTCATTCTTTAGTTCTTTTAGATTTGCTTCTACTTCTAAGATCTTGTTATTTTTATTTTTCAGATCTTCACATAATAGTTCATTTGCTCTTCTTGTTTCAGCTGAACTTTTCTTTAACCTTTCTACCTCATTTTTGAGAAAAGTATTACTCTTTTCTTGATTTAATAAGTTTAGCTTAACTATCTTCATTTGCTTTATAATAGTTTTATATTTTTCATAAAGCTCATTGAAAGCATCCTCTAAATTATCAGAGTCAGATTCTGAGCAAGAAGTAAAAGATGTTTCAGAATTTACCTGTTCTAGTCCTGCCATGAGGGCTAGATTTGCTTTTTCTTCTTCTTCTGATTCTGAGCTGGAGGAATCTGAGCTGGTAACATCTTCATTGTCCCATGTTGCTGCCATTGCTTTCTTTTTGAACTTCTTGAATCTCTTTTCTTTGCTTTTCTTCTTTTCTGATTTTTCTGCTTGATCCTTCTTTTTGAGTCTGGGACACTCAGATTTGTAATGCCCCGGTTGATTGCATTCATAACAGGTTGGCTCTTTCTTCTTGTCTTTCTTGAAGAACTTTCTTGAGCCAAATTTCTTCTTTTTAGCCAAAATTCTTTGTAGTCTTCTTGAGAGCATGGCCTCATCATCACTGTCATTTGATTTTTCTTTGGAGTCCTCAGATGAAGAAGAATCTGCAATCTTTAAAGCATTTGAAATTTTCTTCTTTGAAGAGCTTTCAGAAAATCTCTCCATATTTATTTCATGTGCCATAAGAGAGCCTATTAATTTATCAATGGATAATTCAGTGAGATCATGGGCTTCCTCTATGGCTGTAACTTTAGGGGTCCATACATTTGTTAGAGATCTTAGTATTTTTCTAACAGTTTCTTCATTGGTTAGGGTTTTTCCTAAGGCACTCAACCCTACAATTATGTTTGAAAATCTATTGTACATTTGTGTTATATTTTCATTTGGAAGCATTTTGAATTGTTCATATTGAGAAACTAGTATATCTATTCTGGTTTGCTTAACTCTATCAGTTCCTTCATAAGTCACTTGTAATTTATCCCACATTTCTTTTGCGGTCCTACAAGCTGAGAGTCTATTGAATTCTCTTTTGGATAGAGCACAGCATAGATAATTTTTTGCTTTATAATTTAAAGACATATTTCTTTTGTCAGCAATAGAGAGACCTGTGGAAGTAGTTTCACCTAGGATTTGATAATCACCTTGTTATATTACCTGCCAAAGGTCGAAATCTGTACCTCTGATGAAACACTCCATTCACATCTTCCAATATTGATAATCTTCACCATCAAAGAAAGGTGGTCTTGAAACTGATTGGCCTTCATAGTTGTGTGCTTCTGATGCCATCTCTTCTCAAATCTTTAGATTCTTCTGAGAAGACCAAGCTCTGATACCACTTGTTGGATCGAAATGGCAGATTGCACAGTCCTAGAGGGGGGGTGAATAGGACTTTTCTTGATTTTTTTGGAAATTCTTCTGAAAGAGAAATCACAACACTAAGTAGAGATGTTAGTGCTTGGTGTGATGTGTGTGATTCAAGTGAGAACTTGGAGGAAAACAATCACACAAAGAATAACACAAGAGATTTATCCTGGTTCAACCCTTCCCACATGGAAGTCCTACATCCAGTCCTCAAGCCAACCACTTGAGATTTCACTAAACTGCCAATCAAATTTGGCCTTCTCTCACCCTTGAGAGGAAATTACAAAACCCACTTGCTCCATAGCAAGTCTTCCCTAAACAGGGGTAAACAGCACTGCCTTATGCAAAAGGCCTTCCCTTCACAACAGGGGTAAAGCAGAAACACTTCTGCAGAAATAACAAAATGAAGGAGAAATAAACGCCTGTGTGTTGACTCAAGAATGAGTATAGAACACACACTTTCCAGCAGGATAGAATAGATAAGAATTGAAATCTAAATCCTAGCTGAAGCTACTTGGGTCGTCTTCCAAAGAAGAGACAATTACAATTGCAACCCAATAAAACAGATCTTCAGAAAACACTGAAGATGGGGCTCTCAAACAGTTGCAGAACAGGAAGGCTTTTGAGAGCTTGCAAGATGAACTTTCAGAGAATTGTCTTCAAGAAACTTCAAAACTTGTTGTTCTTCTATTGCGTTCTTCATCTCTTTATAATTTCTTCAAACTAGCCGTTGAGGAAGATAGCCGTTGAAGTAAGATGTTTGTTGTAATCTAACCGTTTGAGAAGAGTTTTTAGGATCCTTTGGATCTTGGAACTTTTGTCCAGAGGTTCTGGAAATTTGCCTTTTCCCAAGGTCTTCACAGGCAGAAGCCGTTTGCTATAGCTAGAAGATAAGCTCTTTGATACTTGGGCTGAGCGGCCTATGTGCAACAATAAGTGCCTATATGAAAGGACAAGACAAAGACAAATATATATCCATACCTTTGTGGTAGGTGAGTCAGTGTAGTACAACAGAACAGTATGGAACCTAGTATTCTTAGTCCTTTCGGAAAGTAAGGCAGACAAATAGAAAGTTTAAGGTGTGGGTCTGTCAGTGGTAGGTGAGATTGTCAGATACCATGCGCCTGACTTCCTCATAAATGCTTTGAGTCTTTGTAGAAGGAATAGTTTGAAATAAAAGATCATCAGAACTGTAAGCATTAAATGTATGTTCATATTTTGTTCCAGAGAAGTGACTCTGTGAAGATACTGAATTTTCTGTCACAAACTATATTAAAGAAATAATGATCTTATAGAATTTTAAAGATCCATAGAATAAGCAGTCATAAACAAATTATTTTTATGCTAAAGAGAGATTACCATCAATCAATAGAGTTTTCATAACATTTAGAAACTGACAGAAGTATACTGAAAAAGTACAAGTGTACAGCTGACAGTGTAGTCGAATTCAGTAGAATAGGTGATTCGATTTAAGAGGAATAGAGTGAATCGAATACAGTGTAAAAGATGTGAATCAAATACAGTATAATATATGTGAATCGAAGATGTGAATCGAATACAGTATAACATATGTGAATCGGAGATGTGAATCGAATACAGTATAACATATGTGAATCGAAGATGTGAATCGAATACAGTATAAAAGATGTGAATCGAATACAGTATAACATATGTGAATCGGAGATGTGAATCGAATACAGTATAACATATGTGAATCGAATACAGTATAACATATGTGAATCGAATACAGTGTAAAAGATGTGAATCGAATACAGTGTAAAATATGTGTACTTAGAAAAACTTTTGGTCTTTCAAAATGTTGAAACTGACGAAATTTTGTAGTAGATCTATATCATGATACATATAAAATATTTCATTTAAAGATTTGTCTTATCAAAATAATTGATTGTTTAAAGACTTATGAGGAGTTGCTCAACACATCTGTGTGTGGGTGGAACGCAGTACTAAAGTTGAGTTTAGTACCAAGAGTTGTTTGTAGTCCCTTCTAAAAATGAGAAGGAAGTCTTGGGTCACGGTTTGAGACTATTGATGATTGGACTCCATTCAGTCTCACTATCTCTTTCATATAGAGAGCAACTAACAATTCCATAGTCCACTTACTTTTGATTGGTAGAAAGTGGGTAGACTTAGTTAGTCGATCAACAATGACTCATATGGCGTCGAGTCCACCTCGAGTCCTTGGTAAACCCATGATGAAATCCATGCTAATGCTTTCCCACTTCCACTTTGGGATATCCAATGGTCTGATTACACGGGCGCTAATGTTCTACCTTCACTTGTTGACAAGTGAGACAATGAGCAGTATGCTCAGCTACTTCTCTTTTCATGTTTGGCCACCAAAATTTTCTTTTCATGTCTTGATACATCTTGATTACACCAGGGTGAATAGTGTACTTGGTCTTGTGAGCTTCATCCATCAGCTTCATTTTCAGTTATTCATTGTCAGGCACACAGGTCCTGACATTAAAGAGTAATCTTCCATCTTTAGTGATGGAGAAGTGTAGTCTGTCTACTAGGGTTTCCTTGACACGAACCAAGAATGGATCTTCCGCTTGTTGATCTCTGATCTCATCAAAGATGTTGGGTTGTACCATAAGATTAGCAACCATTACTTGGTCGCTCCTTTGCTCAATATTTAGGTCTAGTTTGGCAAATTGTTCTAGCAATTTCATCTCGCCCATAACTAGACAAGATAATAATGCTACAGGATTCTGACTAAGCGCATCAGCTATAGCATTACCCTTGCTAGGGTAATATTGAATGTTGAAGTCGAAGTCCTTAAGGTACTCCAATCATCTTCCCTATCTCATTTTGAGCTCCTTCTAAGAGAACAAGTACTTCAAGCTTTTATGATCTGAGTAAACAATGAATCTTTCTCCTTAGAGATTGTGTCTCCAGATCTTGAGTGCAAAGACTACAGCGGCCAACTCCAGATCATGTATGGGATAGTTGAACTCATGAGTCTTTAATTTTTTGGAAGAGTAGGCCATCACCTTTTCCTTTTGCATCAACACACAGCCTAGACCAATTCCAGATGCATCGGTATAAACTGAGAAAACTTCCCCCTTTATAGGGAGAGTAAGAACTGGGGCAGAGGTTAAACATTCTTTCAATGTTTCAAAAGATTTTCTCACACTCCTTACCCCAGACATAGGGAGACTCCTTTCAAGTAAGTCGTGTGAGAGGTACAGTGATCTTGGAGAAGTCTTTTATGAAGCGTTTGTAATAACCGGCCAGTCCCAAAAAGCTTCTGATCTCAGTGACACTGGTCGATCTCTCCTAATTAAGCACAGCTTCAACCTTGGTGGGATCGACAGAGATGCCATCCTTGGAGATTACATGGCCCAAAAAGGACACTTCTTCAATTCAGAACTTGCACATGCTCAGCTTAGCATAGAGATTATTGTTACGCAAGATCTGCAGAGCAATCCTTAGATGCTCCTCATGTTCCTCTTTGGTTTTGGAATATATAATAATATCATCAATAAATACCACAACGAATTTTTCAAGGTATGGTCGATAGACATTGTTCATTAGTTGTATGAAAGCTACAAGAGCATTGGTTAGATCAAAAGGCATAACGACAAATTAGTAATGGCCATACCTGCTCTTGAAAGTTGTCTTATAGATATCTTCATCTTTGATTCTCATCTGATGATATTCAGACCTATGTTCAATCTTAGAGAAATATTTAGCTCTAGATATCTTGTCAAATAGTTCATCGACTCGAGGCAATGGGTACTAATTCTTATTTGTCAAATGTTTCAGTTGCCTGTAGTCGATGCATAACCTCATGGATCCATCCTTCTTCTTGACAAATAGAACAGGTGCTCCCCATGGGGAAGTACTTGGTCTGATGAAACCTTTCTCCAGCATCTCCATCAATTGGTCCTTCAACTCCACAAAAGACATTCTATAAGGTTGATGTGACACTAGTGCAGCTCCAAAGATCAAGTCGATAAAGAAATTTACATCTTGTTCAAGGGGAATTCCTGAAAGCTCCTCGGGGAAAACGTCAAAGTAGTCTTGTACTATGTATATATCTGCTACCTTGGTCTCTTTCCTCTCAAGTACAACATCAGCAAGGAATGTCACACATCCCTTCCTAATCATGCCTTGTGCACATATGACAGAGATTAGAGACAAGCGTCTCTTGTGTCTACTCTTATGAAGGATAGTTTAGGGAATTCACTAAATGTAATCCTCCCTCTTCTACAGTCAACATTAACCCCAAAAGTGGATAGCCAGTTGGCTCCTAATATTACATCATAGCCTTCCATGAGCATACACACCAGGTTGGCTCTTAGATTAAGTTCTCCAATCTTCACATCAGCTAATGGAAAATGCTTGTTCAGTTTTGTTTTCTCTCCCAGTGGTGTTGTGACAGGTAATTCAAAACCCATAGAGATAGGTTTAATATTCAGGGTATCAAAAAAGTTTAAAGATATGAGCGGATGTGTAGCGCCAGTATCAAACAAAACAAATGTTGATTGGGAGAAAACTGGTAATGTACCTTCTACCACTCCTCCTTCTTCAGTGGCTTCCTCATCTCGCAGGGCTTGTAGTCTACCTTGTTTCTTTGAAACAGTAGTGTGCTTCTCATGTTCCTTCAATAACTAGCATTCGGGGATGCGATGCTCACAGCTACCACAACGCAAACAAGCGCCAACATTTCTCTAGCACTCATCAGCAGTGTGACCTGGCTTGTCACAATGCTTGCAGTTGCCTCTGGCTGAAATAGTGGGGACAGTTACCTTATGCTTCTTCTCCTGACTTGACCATTCGGTGATACTAAAAGGTCACTTCTTGTCGCTCGTCGGCTTGGTGATGATCAGTTCATCCCCATATAATTTTATGAATTATAGATCTATTTTGGTGATTAACAAAACTTCAATAAAGTGTCATCTAACAAGTTTTCATGAAGCTTAGTCACAGGAAGTAAATCAGGCGAAATCAAGAAAATATGTAAGTATTTCTTACTTTGTAGCATTTAAAATACAGAGTAGGAAATTTCTCTAACTACACATCAACTCTCTATATGCTACAACGATTTCATTAGAATCATAACGATTTCCTAACTTCTATTGATTTAATCTTCATAAGGATTTGATAAGTGTCATATTGATCTCACAACGATTCGCTAAGTGATCATATCGATTTTGATCTCACAACGATTCGTTAAGTGGGCGTAACGATTTCGACCTCACAACGATTCGCTATGTGGGCATAACAATTTAGACCTCACAACGATTCGTTAAGTGAGTAGAACGATTTGATTGCCGCAACGATTTGATAAGTGAGAACAATGATTTTCACTCACAACGATTCGGTTTCTCATCGATTTGATAAGTGAGAATAACGATTTGTTCTCACAACGATTTGATAAGTGAGCACAATGATTTACTCTCACAACGATTCGGTTTCACATCGATTTAATAAGTGAGAACAACAATTTGCTTTCACAACAATTCGGTTTCTCATCGATTTGATAAGTGAGAACAACGATTTGTTCTCACAACGATTTGATAAGTGAGAACAACGATTTGCTCTCACAACGATTCGGTTTCACATCGATTTGGTAAGTGAGAACAACGACTTGGTCTCACAACGATTTGGCCTTCATAACGATTCGATAAGTTCCATAACGACTTGGTCATTATAACGATTCGATAATTTATACAATGATTTGCTTTCTGCAACGATTCGATAAGTCACAACAATGACTTGGTCTGTGTAACGATTCAATAAAGCAAAATAATGATTTGATCACTACATGGACTCGATAAGTGAGACAACGATTTGATTATAACGACTTGTTCATAACGATTTGCTTATACTCTCATATCGATTTGTCTCTACAATGATTTGGTTATGATTGTATAACGATTTATATTCACATCGATTTGCTTATACATGTGCAACAATTTACATGAACATCTACTCATTGACACAACGATTTCATAAGTCATACTCACAACAATTTCATGAGTTATAACGACTTGATATTTAAACATATTTCAAATATCTTGAAAGTCAAAATCTTCCCTCGCTTTTCTACGATATCCATGCATTTATTATGACTGAATATTTCACTGCACGATGCATGCACATATATCTTCTATTCCTATGCTTATATTGGAAACATCTTTTTAGTAAGCAGAATGGCATTTTCATTTTGATGTATATTCATTCTAACGTTGACTGACAACAAGAGACAGCGTAGCTGTATATCATATAGCATTTATTGTGTTCAGGTCTCTGACAGCACAACCATTTACAACATTGGACAAAATGAAAGATAAAGGATATCGAGAAGGATCTTCTCTTTGCATGCATTGAACGTAAAGGACCGTTGATTGGAAGCTCTATAATACCATGTAGTCTAACGAATACCAGAGCATAGAGACATCAGACATATCAACAGCTACTTCCTCAAGAGAAGATATATATATATTCAAGATTGAAGACTCTTAGAAGAACAACCTTTTGAAGCAATCTTTCACGCCAAAGAGTCTTAATAGAAGAGCGATTTTCATTCCAATCCTTGTGCAGCTCTAGCTCTCGCTCTCAACGTTCTTGTTTAATTCCTTGGAGAGCACCTTTGAGTTATGAGAGTTTCTTCCATTGTAGATCTCTTACTCTCAGTCTCTGCCTCAGATCTGGATTTGTTGTAAACCAGGTCTAGGGGCACTTCGCCTGATATTCACACATTGTTTGTCTTGTTCCTCTTCGGGTTGAAGAGAAGACCTGTAGGTAATAGGTGGCTATATTTCCTTCGTGTTGAAGGAAGACCTGGGTTCCAGGGTGTTGTATACCTCTTCTGGCTATGAAGAGAAGGCCAGCTGCGGCTGGATATGTAAGTGTCCTTGAGGGGGACTGTACCCTTGGGTAGTGGAATCCTAAGTTGTTGCTCAGGGACTGGATGTAGGACTCTTGTGAAGAGGTGGTCCGAACCAGGATAAAATCCTTGTGTAGTGTGATTGTTTGTTGTTTTCTTCTCTACTAACACTAACAGTCGAACGAAGTGTTTTTGTGTAAACATTTGTATTGACAGGTTTAAAAAATCAAATTTTTAGAATCCCATTCACCCCCCCCCCCTCTGGGATTCCTTGCTGGGCAACAAGTGGTATCAGAGCCAAGTCTCTTCAAGAAAGAAGATCTCACGATCTCAAGAGCAAAGATAAATGACAACTCAAGGGAGTATTGAAGGTCAGTCAGTAAACCGACACCCTCTATTTGATGGTGAGGACTATACCTACTGAAAGACTAGGATGGAGTACTTCCTACAAAGATTCGATTTTCAAATATGGTCCATCATAGAAGAAGGCGATCTAGTTGTTCTAAACAACAGACAAAACTACACAAAAGATGATAGAAAGAAGATCTCTCTCAACTGCAAAGCTAAGAGCATATTATGTTGCGCACTTAGCAAGAAAGAGTTTAATAGAGTTTCAGCCTGCAAATCAGCGATGGAAATGTGGGAGAAGCTTAGAATTACGTACGAAGGCACAGATAAAGTAAAAGAGACCAGAATAGACATTCTGGTGACACAGTACAAGAGGTTCTAGATGCAGCCAAGTGAGTCAATGTAAGGCCCTTGATTTTTCATCTTTTGGTGATTTCTTATGTATGTATAAATGTATGCCATCGATGTATAAACTTTATTATGCATAATACTTACTTGTTTACATTGTTGAATAAGTATTATTTTAATGTGTGCATTGTAGATTATATATATATATATATATATATGTGTGTGTGGTGTACATAGAATTTCTGTAGTTTAAAGTTCTGTTCTGGTGGCTAGTTGGCGTCAACATCAATTGACGTTGACCATAAATCAGCGGCCACATCGATGGACGCCTATTCAAAATTGACGGCTATTGATGTTGACGTTTACCTCCCAGATCTGTTGCGATTTTAGATCCAAAAACGCCTCCGAAAATGTTATCCTTGATTTAGGAAACCGTTCCCCAAGTCTCTTCCGAGGAGATCGTTAGGAGTGACTCCAAGCGGGAGTAGGAGACCTTGTTTCGGCCTTGGCGTTGTACTTTTATTTTTCATAAGTATGTAATAAGAGTAGACTTGCTCTACCTTTGGGATTTGTGTACTTATTTAGTGGAAAGTTGTGGACAATGTATTTGTAGGATCGAATATAGGATGGACCAGATCTACAAGGGGGGGGGGGGGGGTTGAATAGATCTAGACCAATTACTGCGGAAGCTTAACCAATTAAAAAATACTTTAAATCAGAGATCAAATCAGAGTTGCAATTCACAGATCTGATGTGTGAGTGTGTGAATTGAGTGAGTAGAGTGTGTGATCAGATCAATCAGTAGTGTGAGCGAAAATCCTATGCATGCATCTAACGCAGATTGATTCCTACATCCACCCCTCACACAGTGAGGCTCCACTACTCAACCTGAGTACAACACACACTGGAGCTTGACAACTCCAACATACAACCTGTAGAGCACAACCACTCTAGAAACCTGAGCACAACTGCTCAACCACACACTGAGTGTTCAACTCAATACAACCGAGCACAAAGGCTCACAAATAACTAGCTAGATAAAAAACAATGAGAATCAGATCCTCTAGCAATGATCTGATCTAGAATGAGTTCATTCACCGAGACTTGTGCAACAATTCCATTCACAATCTCAAGAATGACTCGGAAGAACAATTTGAAAGTTAATAAAATTAAGTAGAAAACATGTTCTTCAGAAGAACTCCCTTGGAGAAGGCTGAATTGAGGAAATTCTTGAAGCTTGAAGTCACTGGGCGATACTCTGCAACGGTTGCCTTTGGATCTTCCTTGAATTCTCCTCAATTGCTTGCTTCAACTGGATCTACTCTCTTGGGAAGTGATTTCACCTATTCTTCAGAGATCAATCTTCACCTTCTTGTGCTTCGCAAGGATGGAGATGAGTCACAGCAGCACCATGGAGAGCAGGAGCGGGAGAGACCTCTTCTTGCTGCCAAAGGCTTTTTCTGGAAGGCTCTTCAGGAGTTCTCTTTCTTGGGGGCCGATTAGATAGGTATTTATAGCCCAACATGGCCAAAAGAACCCTTGGAGTGCGTGGGCACATGATACAAGGTCAATCCAATTGATCCCTAGAAGGTCACGTGTCCAGGTGAAACTTAAGATGAAAAATCAGCCGGAGTGTGTCCACACTGTCCCAGAGTGTGTCGACACACTGTCCCAATTTGCACAAAAGGATGTTCTGGGAGATGGCTCTAGTGTCGACAGACTCACTGGCTGTGTCGACACACTGTCCTAGTCTGGCAAATGGGTCTTCTGGAGACTGGGTCTAGTGTCGACACTGCTTGGGACTGTGTCGACACAGTGAACCCTGTCTTCATGAATTTGCTTCAGGGATTGATGCCCAGTGTCGACACCAACAGTGGGTGTGTCGACACTACCATGACAAGAAATATATGTCCCTGAAAATTAAACACATGAATCATTAGTACAATGTATTATCATGAATGTATGTGATATAATGTGTTTGGAAACATGCTTTTTGAGCAATGTTATTACATATGTGATGTATTTAACATGTTCCATTCATTAAGCATTAAAATCATAGCATGTCATCATCAAAATCATGAGGAGAAATATATTAAATTCACACTCAACCCAACAATCTCCCCCTTTTTGATGATTGCAACATTAAGTCAACATGAGAGTCTGAATTTCAAAGAATTGTGATTTTAAGCCATTCATTCACATAGTATCCAAGCACATACACATTGAATGACAATTAACAACATGTTTCAACATTTCCATTCAACTCATCAAAGGCCATTGAGCACAATTTAGTAACATTTGATAGTTTTCACAATCAAACAAACAATGCTACTAATAACCATGTCATTTCATAACTGGCCAAAAAACCATACAAAGTTTGATATTTACAAGCATCCATTCACATTCATAGACATTCATTCACTTTCATAACAAAGATATTCCTTCTCCCCCTTTGACATCATCAAAAGACAAGATCCATCAAGAGGATGTAGGAGGAGGAGGAATAGGAAGAAGAGGAAGAAGAATAGACTCTATGTTCTTCAGTCTTGACTCCATGGCAGCTAGGTTGGATCTCAACGGAGTTTGCATTGTAGACAATCTTGTATGCAACAATTCTTCCAACCTCTGAGAGTTGTCATATATGTTAGCTTGGAATGCAGAAAGATCAGCTGATATTGGTTGAGAGCCTGAAGAGGAGTTGACAAATCCACCATGTCTGTTGAGAGTCCTGAACTCACTCTTGAGGGCAGACATGTCATGATCTATGTGAGCTGACAGATTCTTCATACCTTCCAAGTCATCCACCATGTGAGCAAAAGAGAGTCTTGTCTTGGATATCTGAGTCACAGCTTCTTGACTGTTGAAGAGATTCTTTTGAGAGTTGGCTAGAATCCCTTCAAGAACCTTCTCAAGCTTGTCCTGATGTTCTTTCAATTGAAGGGAAGCATCACCCAATGTGCCAATTAGCCTATTGAACCTCTGAGTGGCATGATCAGCTGCCTCTTTTTGCTTGATAAACTGACCATTCACTGAATTTTCAAGCCTCTGAATGCGAAGTTCAAAATTCTTTGACATTTGTTGGATAGAGGAGGTGATTGTTCCAAATTTGTCTTCCAAAAATGTGTATAATTCTGGTGGAACAGAAGGTCCACCAGTGGAAGTAGAAGCTGACCCATGTAATTGGGGAGATAATGAAGGAGGATCCACAACAGGAATGAGTGGTGAAGAGGCATGCATAATGGGTGATTGAGGTATATCTTGAGGTATTGGGGCACCAATCTCAGATGGAGGCTGATTCTCTTGAGCATTCTGAACCTCTTCAACAGGAGGAGGGTCCACTTCCTCAGGTGCAGCTGGGGCCTCAATGATTGGACCTCTTCTAGCCTGAGCACCCTCAATTCTAAAACCCATGAAATTTTGCAAATGCTTCAAGCAATAAATGTTGGATTTTGGAATTGTCTGAGCTTGCTCATTATCAAATGACACTCCAAAGTGTTCAAATACTAAAGTGAGATGACCAGCATAGGGTAGAGATCTATGTAGATCCTTCCTTGTTGTTTCAAACATTATCCGATACATTATCACATGCAAATTGATCTTTATTTTCTTTTTCATGCAGTAGATTATGAATATCTGAATATCAGTCAGTCTATCTCTTCCACCACCTTGAGGTGTGATTGTGGTTGTCAGAATATGATGAATCAACCTTAAGATAGGTGGGAAGGTGTTTGTGATAAACCTAGTCACATAGGTCTTCTTAAAATCTGACTCATCAGTAGGGAGACTAGTAAGTAGGCTATATGCTTCATGCAGATCAAATTCAAAGTCATGATAATTTTCACCCTCATTTGGAACTTTACACAGTGTAGCAGCCAATTCAGTGGAAAGCAAAATGGAGACTCCTTTGACCTCAGACTGATAACCCTCTGGCACTATGATCAAATTCAGGTAAAACTCTTGTACCAGTCTAGGATAAAATGTCCAGAATTTAGAAATGAAAGGCAAGTATCCTTGAAAATTGAAGAATTCAGATACTTCAGGAAATGCGCTAGCCAAGGCAACGTCATTTAGGTCAACTGCTATGGGCTTGAGAATAGATTTTCCCTCACTAGCCAACTTGGATGGAGTAGCCTCAGAAGGCTGAGAGGATCTAGAGGAGTTGGAGGATGAATCCGCAGAGGGTACAGGAGAAGTGGACAAGATCTTTCTCCTAGGGTTTGCAGACCGCCTCTGAGAAGAACCTCGACTAGAGGAGGGCATCCTACCTCTTTTGGATGGTGTAGGAGATGGAGAAGAAGCACCTGGCTGCTCTGTAGGGTCATGGTGGCGTTTGCTTCTTCTTTCAGTGGGATGCGGGTCAACAGCAGCCGCCCTAGCAGTTGCCCAAGCCCTGGCGCCTCGACGAGGGTTGTGCTTGGGAGGCATCGTCCAGGCAAGAGATGGAAGCAGGAGATGGAGATAGAGATGGTGGAGATGATGAGAGGAGGATGGAGACAGAGATGGCGGGAAGAGGGAAACAAGGAAAAAATTTATGTCGTTTGCAAGGGCAAATGGCGGCTATGGGTCGACCTGGGGAAGAAAAGGGGCTTTGGGGTAAGATAACCCGTGGGTACAGGTATCCCTAAACTGGCGCCCATTAGAAAGACCCACCTGGAACCGCCACTGTGTCGACACAAGAGTGGAGCTGTGTTGACCTGGACATAGAGTGTGTCGACATATGAGGAAGACTATGTCGACCTAACCTGAAGGAACATGATGATATGTTTGTGAGAAAAAATTTGTAAATGAAACGAAATCATTAAAATGATGAAGGATGGATGGAATCAACTTGGCAAGGATGTTTAAGATGGCAAATAATTCATTTGTCATTTTTTCACAAAAATCCAACAATAATTCAAGTGTTACACAACAACCTACATGATGTAGTCATTAAGTGATGTGACCCACTGAAATGATAGTTTGAGTGATATAGGACATTCAACAGTCAATGACAAACTACCATATTCTCCAAATCTAAAGAAATGAAAATGTCTTTTAGATTGAAATCAATTGTGATGAAGGTAAACAACCTTATGCAAACTGAGGGAAGTCAAAGATGTTTATTTTAAGTAATTCTCCTTGGACACACATTTAAAAAAATAAAAATAAAAAATCAAACTATCAAATGTAGTAATTCTTGTTCACTCAAGAACTAATACTTTTTACACACCATAGTCCCTGGTTACTAAAGATTTGCTCATTATCCAGTTTCAAGGGACAAATGATAACCTTTTGACGTGAAAATATACATTTATAAGACGCAAATATTTCCAGTTACTCAGTCATCATCAAAATGGGAAGACAATCTTTTATATATATTTTTTTTATTTGTTGAACCCCTTTGAACAGAGATAGCAGAAAATACTTCATGACATACATGGCACTTCATTCATTGTGAAGGTTTGTAGTTTCTCAGCATTTGTGCCATTGCTCTGTTGAATAATAAGTGTAAGGAGAATTTTATAAAATTGAGAGCAATTATATCCCACATCAGTTGCAGAAGAGGTGTTTAAATTCAAGACACACATGATCCTTCAGTCTTTGAAAGATATTTAAATTTCTGTAGGCTTGAAAAGTATAGTTGAGAGTTGACTGTAAAAATGTAGTAGATCAATCAAAAAGTCATTTTGGAGGTTTTTTGACAAACTTAATGAGTATATCATGAATGGAAGTTGTTATAACTCAAGAGGAATCTTGAATTTTGTAAAAGAAAGTGAGTGGTGAATCCTTTAACTCCCCCTGAGATGATGATTCCATAAATCTTTCATCATCATAAAGAGATTCAAGATTTGTAAAAACTGAAATGAATCTTTTTGAAGAATAAAGACTCCCCCTCAACAATTGCATATTTGATTCTTGATACTTGGCAGAGACATATACTCTCGCATAGTGAAAGTGTCTAGACAAGAAGAACTTGTTCTTCTTCAAATCACCATTTGATATACCAAGAATTCAATACAATGTGAGATGGAAGAATTTATGTGACAAAAAGAAATGGAAATTGGCTTATGAGAGATTTGTACATCATGAATCAAGGAAACAAATAAAGGAAGGGAATATTTACATGATGAAACAAAGACTCCCCCTCAGAAATTGCCTAAGCACTCAACCCAAATAAGGAGAGGTCAAGAAGATTGTGGACATTTGCATAAACCAAGCTCTCTCCTCAAGGATGGAAATCTGTTGTCAGGAAGAGGTTTAGTGAAAATGTCAGCAATTTGTTTTTTAGTTTCAATGAAGGGAAGTTCAAATGATTTCTTTGCTACCTCATCGGTCAAGAAATGATGCCTTATTTCAATGTGTTTTGTACGAGAGTGCTGAATTGAGTTTTTAGACAGATTGATGGCACTAGTGTTATCACAGACAATGGGAACACAACCTAACTCTTGGTTATAGTCTAGGAGTTGATGTTTCACCCAAAGAATTTGAGTGCCACAACGACCAGCTGCAACATACTCAGCCTCAGCAGTTGATAGAGCCACTGAGTGTTGCTTTTTGGAAGCCCAATAAATTAGGCATCCACCTAGATATAAACACAAGCCACTTGTGCTCCACTTGTGCTCTTTCTATCAAGCTTACAACCATCATAATCAGCATCACAATAGGCAATCAAATCTAATTTACAACCATCAGGATACCAAAGACCAAGATCACATGTTCCAACAAGATATTTGAAAATTCTTTTAACAGCTACCATGTGACTTTCTTTAGGATTAGCTTGAAACCTTGCACACAAGCATACACTAAATTGTATATCAGGTCTAGAAGTAGTGAGATAGAGTAGAGATCCAATCATACCTCTGTATGTCTTTGCGTCTACTGACTTACCAACTGAATCTTCTTCTAGTTTTACATTAACTGCAATGGGTGTGCTTGAGTGCTTGAGGTTCTGGAAGTCAAACTATTTCAGAAGTTCTTTGACATACTTGGTTTGGCTTATGAAGATCCCCTCACTGGTTTGGTTAACCTGCAGTCCCAAGAAAAAATTTAAGTCTCCCATTAAGCTCATTTCAAATACAGTTTTCATTTGATTTGCAAATTCAGTGCACAGGCTTTTATTTGTGGATCCAAAAATTATGTCATCAACATAAATTTGGACAGCAATTATTTGTTTATTTACAGTTTTTGTGAACAAAATTTGATCAACATTACCTCTAGAGTATCCTTTTTCCAACATAAAGGAACTCAATCGATCATACCAAGCTCTTGGAGCTTGCTTAAGACCATAGAGAGCCTTATGAAGCTTGAAAATATGATCAGGATATTTTTCATTTTCAAAGCCTGGAGGTTGTTCTACAAAAACATTTTCTTTGATGTATCCATTCAAAAATGCACTTTTGACATCCATTTGGAAAACTTTAAATTTCAATGATGATGCAAAAGCAAGAAATATTCTCACAGCTTCTAGTCTAACTATAGGGGCATAAGACTCTTCAAAATTAATTCCAAACTCTTGATTGTACCCCTTGGCAACTAGTCTAGCTTTATTCCTTATGACTTGACCATTTTCATTCAATTTATTTCTAAATACCCATCTAGTGCCAATGACAGATTGGTCACTAGGTCTAGGTACTAATTCCCACACTTGATTTCTATCAAATTGATGAAGTTCATCATGCATTGTATTGATCCAATCTGCACTCATTAGAGCTTCATCAATTGATTTGGGTTCAATTTGGGAGATTAGTTCTAGAGGGTCTTCATGGATTGCATTCAAAAAGGATGATCTTGTTCTAACTCTATCATGCACATTGCCAACAACATTCTCAATTGGGTGATCTCTCAAAAATCTGTGTTCTGAAATTACCTGTTGAGGTGCATTTAAATTTATAACAACATTACCTGATCCACTTGGGGTAGGTGAGTGATTGTTCAAATTTTCACATAAGTCTTCATTCTCCACAACAGTTGGTGAAGAATCAACAATGAAGTCATCCTCTTCATTATCTTGAGAGTCCCTGCAAGATTTAGATTAGTGAGTTGAAAAGGAATTTTCATCAAAGACTACATGTGGAGATTCTTCAACAGTTCTATTTTTGAGAGAGTAAACTCTAAAAGCTCTTGAAATTTCAGAATAGCCAAGAAAGATGGCTTAATGACTTTAGCATAAAATTTATCAAGATTTTCTTTATTGTTTTTATGTACAAAACATTTACACCCAAAGACTTTGAAATTAGATAAAGTTGGCTTTTTGTTTTTCAACAGTTCATAAGGGTTTTTCTGAATTTTGGTCTGACCAATGCTCTATTGAGAATGTGATTTGCTGTATTTACAGCTTCAGCCCAGAAGGATTTGGGCAATTTGCTTTCCAAGAGCATGGATCTAGCCATTTCCACAAGAGTTATATTTTTCCTTTCCACAACTCCATTTTGTTCTGGAGTTCTTGGAGAAGATAATTTGTGGAAAATGTGAAGTTCAGCACATAAATCAGAAAAAGATTTATTTTCAAATTCACCCCCATGATCAGTTAAAATGTTTTTGATTTTATGAGAAAAATCAGTTAAGGCAGTGGTACAGAAATTCCAGAATTCTAGACAAGCATCGCTTTTGTGGGATAAAAAGATAACCCATGTAAATCTAGTGAAATCATCAATAATGACAAACCCATATCTTTTGCCACTAAGACTTAGAATCCTTGTTGGGCCAAAAATGTCCATATGAAGTAATTTTAGTGGTTTATATGTGAGTACATCAGTGAAGCTTTTAAAAGATTTTCTGGTTTGTTTTCCTTGGGCACAAATTCCACAAAGTTGATTCTCTACATTTGGAAAATATTGTTTATCGTTTTGAAACTTGCATGACCAAGTCTTTTGTGCCAAGTCCATGCAATTTCATCTTTATTTGCAACTAAACATATATTTTCAGCAAAGTTTTTATCAAGGTTGATCATGTAAACATTATTCTCTCTTTTTCCAAAGAATTTTACTTTGTCAGTTGAGGAGTCAATTATTATGCAAAAATCTGATTCAAACACAACTTTGTGACCTTTGTCACACAGTTGGCTAATGCTCAGCAAATTGTAGTTCAGACCATCAACTAACAAAACATTTTTAATTGAGTTTGAGGAAGATTGACCAACCTTTCCAGATCCAATGATTTTTCTTTTATTTTTACCTCCAAATGTGACAGATCCTCCCTCCTTTTCAGTTAGAAATGAAAATCTTGCTTTGTCTCCAGTCATGAGTCGTGAACACCCACTATCAAGAAACCAAACATTTGAGTTGGGTGCACGACCTTCCTGCAATATCAAATCAGTGAAGAGAAGATTTTGGTACCCAAACATTGTTGGGACCATCAGTTTGTTTGAACATGGACAACAGATCTTTTCTAATCCAAATCTGATTTGTTTTTTGCTTATGTTTTGTTTCAGAGGTGTTTTTTATCTTTTTCATTTTAGTATTTCCTTTTGGAATAAAAACACCTGTGTTCTTTTTCTCATGAGGATGGAGGTTATTCATTTGCACATAATCATTCATTTGTGGAGGTCCAAACCAAGGGTTTTGTTGGTATATTGAGAAATTTGGATAAAAGAATTGAGAATGGTACTAAAATGGATTATGATACCATTGGTTCCAAGAATTGATCCAATCAGCTTGATGTGTTGTCTTGGATGTCCAAGGTTTGTCATGAATGTTTCCTTTTGTGTCTTTGTTATTTTTAATGTTTTTATTAGATTTTTTGGTTGACTGGTTGTTGGTTTTTGAACTTGAGCAGGTCGACCTGTCTTTGACTGGTGTCGACTCAGCAGTCACAATTTTCATCTTTTTGTTGACTTGTGTCGACCTATCAACCATGTGTGTCGACCTGTTTGGTTTCTTTTTGTTTTGGTTTTTTAAGGTTTTGGATGTGCTGCTTGACACTTGCTTGTTTTTGTTGTTCTCAGGACTAGGACTTTTAACAAATTTTATTAAGGGTGCTTTTGTGGATTTTTCTTTCCTTTCACCAGATTTGTCTTTGAGGGATTTTTGTGTGATAAATCCTAGTCCATGTGTTACAGATTTCATTCTTGTTCCTAACAAGGCATCCATATTGTCTTTTCCTTTTATAAAAGTTTCAATGACTTGTTCTTTTTCTTTCAGCTGGTTTTCTAAAGTTTTAATTTCATCAACACCTTGTTATCTTTCTTTTTGTTGCAATTCCAATTTTTCAGACAGTTTTTTAAGGTCATTACTGGCTTTTTGGGATATAAGTTTGAGCTCATCAATTTCATTTAGAAGGCTTTCCTTTTCTTCATTAAGCTCAGACACTTCATTCTCCAATTCAGAGATTCTTCTGTTTGAGAAATGGTTATGCAAGATGTTTTCAATTTTCTTTTTCAGATGATTATTCTCTTTTCTTGTTTCATAATATTTTTCAACTAGTTCAACATAAGCATCTTGTCAATCATCAAATGTATATTCCTCAAAAGATGTACTTACCTTTCCATCAGTACTGTTAGCCATAAAGCATATCTCGTCACTTTCAGTGCTTGAGGACTTCTCTTCTTCATCCTCACTTGGATTATCATCTGACCAAGTCATTGCTTTAGGCTTATTCAGTTTGTTGATCTTCTTTTTCTCAGGACATTCTCCTTTCATGTGTCCTGGTTTGTTGCACCTGTAGTAAATAATAACTTCATCAGTTCTTTGATTTCTATTTGAATTGACATTTGAAGAAGAAATATTTCTTTTGCCAGATGGAAATTTTTTCTTCCCATTGAATTTTCCTTTTCTATATTTTAGAAATTTTCTGAATTGCCTAGTCATGAGGGCATGTTCATCCTGATTTGACTCAGACTCATCAAAACTTGATTTCTCTTGACTTTTGTCCTTGTTACTTGATGAAGCTTTAAGTGCTACTGGTTTGGTCTTGATTATATGCTCTTCATTTCTTTTCAAGTTTATTTCATATGTCATTAAAGATCCTATGAGTTCATCCAGAGAGATTTTGGATAAATCTTTAGAATCTTCAATAACTGTAGCCTTGGTGTGCCAGATAGATGAAAGAGAGCGCAAGATCTTTCTTACCAAATCAGCATCAGTGTAGTCTTTACCAAGAGCCTTCAGTCCGTTGACAATTATCCTGAACCTGGCAAACATTTCAGAAATTGACTCATCAGATTTCATCATGAATAATTCATATTCAGAAACAAGTATGTTTGCTTTGGTTTCCTTAACTTGGGATGCTCCCTCATACAGTAATTCAAGTTTATCCCACATCTCCTTAGCAGATTTACACATGGATATCCTTGAATATTCCTTAAGATAGACTGCACATTGAAGCATATTCATGGCACTGTAGTTAAGGGTGGCCCTCCTAATTTGTTCTCTAGTCTAGGTTTCCTCTTCTCTCTGGTTTTCATAAGGACCTACCTCAACTACCCTCCAGATCTCATAATTCTGGGCTCTAAGAAAGACTTGCATGCGATTTTTCCAATAGGAATAATCAGTTCCATTGAAAAATGGTGGCCTATTGATGGAATGGCCTTCGGCAATAAAACCTCGAGAATCCATTGAGAAAGATAAAGTGCAGTAATAGAAACACTTAAACAACAAGCTAGTGAGACACAAGAACACACAGAAACACTCAAATCAGATCAGATATAGATATGAACATCTCCGATACCAATTGTAGGATCGAATATAGGATGGACCAGACCTAGAAGGGGGGGGGGGGTTGAATAGATCTAGACCAATTACTGCAGAAGCTTAACCAATTAAAAAATACTTTGAATCAGAGATCAAATCAGAGTTGTAATTCATAGATCTGATGTGTGAGTGTGTGAATTAAGTGAGTAGAGTGTGTCATCAGATCAGTCAGTAGTGTGAGCGAAAATCCTATGCATGCATCTAGCGCATAGTGAAATCAAACCACTGCACAGAAGATTTTTAGGTGGTTCGGAAATCACACCAGTGATTCCTACATCCACCCCTCACACAGTGAGGCTCCACTACTCAACCTGAGTACAACACACAATGGAGCTTGACAACTCCAACACACAACTTCTAGAGCACAACCACTCTAGAAACCTGAGCACACCTTCTCAACCACACACTGAGTGTTCAACTCAATACAACCGAGCACAAAGGCTCACAAACAACCAGGTAGATCAAAAACAATGAGAATCAGATCCTCTAGCAATGATCTGATCTAGAATGAGTTCATTCATAGAGACTTGTGCAACAATTCCATGCACAATCTCAAGAATGACTCAGAAGAACAATTTGAAAGTTAATAAAATTAAGTAGAAAACATGTTCCCAAGAAGAACTCCCTTGGAGAAGGCTGAATTGAGGAGATTCTTGAAGCTTGAAGTCACTGAGCGATGCTCTGCAACAGTTGCCTCTAGATCTTCCTTGAATTCTCCTCAATTGCTTGCTTCAACTGGATCTACTCTCTTGGGAAGTGATTTCACCTCTTCTTCAGAGATCAATCTTCACCTTCTTGTGCTTCGCAAGGATGGAGATGAATCACAGCAGCACCATGGAGAGCAGGAGCGGGAGAGACCTCTTCTTGTCGCCAAAGGCTTTTTTTGGAAGGCTCTTCAGGAGTTCTCTTTCTTGGGGGCCGATTAGATAGGTATTTATAGCCCAACATGGCCAAAAGAACCCTTGGAGTGTGTGGGCACATGATCCAAGGTCAGTCCAATTGATCCCTAGAAGGCCATGTGTTCAGGTGAAACTTAAGATGAAAAATCAGCCGGAGTGTGTCGACACTGTCCCAGAGTGTGTCGACTCACTTTCCCAATTTGCACAAAAGGATGTTATGGGAGATGGCTCTAGTGTCGACACACTCACTGGCTGTGTCGCCACACTGTCCTAGTCTGGCAAATGGGTCTTTTGGAGACTGGGTCTAGTGTCGACACTGCTTGGGACTGTGTCGACACAGTGAACCCTGTCTTCATGAATTTGCTTCAGGGATTGATGCCCAGGGTCGACACCAACAGTGGGTGTGTCGACACTACCATGACAAGAAATATATGTCCCTGAAAATTAAACACATGAATCATTAGTACAATGTATTATCATGAATGTATGTGATATAATGTGTTTGGAAACATGCTTTTTGAGCAATGTTATTATATATGTGATGTATTTAACATGTTCCATTCATTAAGAATTAAAATCACAACATGTCATCATCAAAATCATGAGGAGAAATATATTAAATTCACACTCAACCTAACTGTATTTATTTCATTACTCAGTTATGAAATGTTTAGATTTCTTTTCTTCTATATATGGACTGTGAATGGAATGTGGATGATGGAATAAGAAGTTACACTTGGCTATTTCTTTTCCGCTACTATGTGGATGTATTTAGGTATATTTCAGACTATCGTATAAATGTTGGGTAAATGTCCCACTGTAGCGGCGTTCATTATATCGATGTGGGTTGGTATAACCGTACCGGTATAAGGAGGGTCGTTATAGTCAATAACTCAGATGTTCAGTAGATTTACAGACATCACAAACTGGTTGGCTGGTCTAGGAAAAAACTACGAAATGGGAGATATGGTCAGAAAGATCCTAAGATCCCTACCAGCCTCGTGGACTCCTAAAGTTACAGCAATAGAAGAGGCAAATGACCTAAAGAGAATGCCACTAGAGAAACTCATTGGGTCACTCATGGCTCATGACATCAACTTGGAGAGGCTCGGAGAATCCTCAAGCAGGAAAAAGCACAACAATGCTCTCAAGGTTACAGAAGGTAGCTCTGACGAAGAATCTGAGGATGAAGTCAACAATGAAGACAGTGATGATGAAGAAGCGCTTCTATTTAGAAGATTACAATGCATACTTGCGAAAAAGAAGTACCAATCTGGAAGGAGATACTTCAAGAAGAGCAAAGACTTCAAGAAGGGCGAAGGCAAGGACACAAAGAGAGCTGAGCCTATCTGCTATGAATGCAAGAAGCCGAGACACATCAAGGCAGAGTGTCCAAAACTAAAGAAGACTAAAGTCGGAAAGAAAGATTCAACTAGAAAATTTAGAAAATACAAGAAGAAGGCCATGGCAGCAGCTTGGGACAACAACAACGACTCAGACAGTGAGTCAAGTTCAAGCGAAGAAGAAGAAGAAAAGGCCAACTTGGCCTTCATGGCAAATGTCGAGGAAAAGGTAACCTCTGACTCCACTTTTACTTCTTGTAATGAATTTGAATCTGATAGCTTAGAAGATGTATTTAATGAGTTATACAGTAAATATAAAGAAGTATGTAAATTATTAAAAGTTAGCAAGAAAAATTATGCATGTTTAGAAAATACTAATTCAGATCTAAAATCTGAAAATGAGCAGTTAGATAAAACAAGTTACTGAGCTAAAAAGAAGAAACAAATTATTGTGCGAAGACTTAAAAGATAAAAATAATTAGATAGCAAATATGGAAAAGCAGGAAACTGTAGATAAATTAAATAAAAAATTATAATATTAACAAATGAAAATGAACAATTATCTAGTACATTAGAAAAATTTACAAATGGAAAAACATCATTAATACTAAAAGGAGCTAGAAGATCAGGGAAAAAGAAATATGGCTTAGGATACACTCCTTCCGATAATGAAGAAACAATAGTATATCCTAAAATATATCCAACACCTAAATTTGTAGCCGAACAAGACACTACATATAAGTCAAACTTTAAATATATTCCAACTGAAAAAATAAGTAAAATATCTTACTGTAGCCACTGCAACAAATTGGGTCACATTAAAATAACATGTTCAACTAAACATAAAAGATGGATAATTAAGAAGAAAAATAATGATACTAACCAACCAGGACCCAAAAGAACTTGGGTACCTAAAGTTTAGTGTTTCCATTACAGGAAAGCCTTTGAGCATCTAAGTGGTACTTGGACAGCAGGTGCTCAAGGCATATGTCTGGCAACATGAAGTTGTTCTCTTACCTCGAAGCTGAAGAAAGCATAGTGACATATGGTGATAATGGAAAAGGGACAGTAATAGGTTGCGGATCAGTTGGGAGTCAAGGAAAAATCATTATTGAAGATGTACTTTGTGTAAAAGTACTCAAGCACAATCTTATCAACATCAGCCAGTTGTGTAACAAAGGGCATCAGATTAAGTTTCAAGAGTCAAAGTGCAGTATCATGAAAAATGGTGCAATTGTGTTTGAAGCAAGCAGGGAAAAGAACTTGTATGTGCTTCATTTAAACGAGTTAAATGATCAGGACATATGTCTTGCAGCAAACAAAGAGCAGTCAATTGAACTTTGGCACAGAAGATTGGGCCACTGTAGCTTGGATGGGATCAGAAAGCTAATCAAGAGAAATCTAGTAGAAGGTCTGCCCAAAGTAAGCACCAGAATGGAAGGATTCTATGAACCGTGTGCAAAAGGTAAGCACACTAAATCATCTTTCAAATCAAAGTCAGTGGTAACAACCTCTAAACCATTAGAACTTCTACATATGGATCTATTTGGGCCGATGAGGACCACAAGTCTTGGAGGAAAGAACTTTGGATTCGTCATAGTGGATGACTACTCCAAATTTACTTGGATATCTTTCTTCGAGCACAAAGATGACACATTTGATAATTTTGTTAGCTTCAGCAAGAATGTTCAGAAAGATAAGAAGTATAACATTGTCAGCATTCGATCAGATCATGGAGGAGAGTTTCAGAATGAACGATTTGCAAAGTTCTGTGATGATCAAGGAATATAACATAATTTCTCAGCACCAAGGACACCTCAGAAAAATGGAGTTGCTGAGAGGAAGAACAGAACCATATTGGATATGGGAAGGACAATGTTGTCAGAATATAATTTACCAAGGTATTTTTGGGCCGAAGCCATCAACACAGCTTGCTATATAATCAACAATGTGATGATCAGACCAATCTTGAAGAAGACTGCATACGAGCTATTCAAGCAGAAGAAGCCAAAGATTAGTCATTTCAAAACTTTTCGATGTCCATGCTTCATGCACAACAACGAAAAAAGGGATATTGGTAAGCTAGATTCCAAATCCGATGAAGGTATTTTTTTTGAGGTATGCTTCTAAACTCAAAGGTTGTAGAGTATTTAATAAGCATAGTTTACTAATTGAACAAACAGTACATGTTATCTTTAATGAAACTAACCCTTCCTTGAGAAAGGAAGTAGATAGTGATGTTGATGATCCAGATGAATTGTCCAAGAAATTAAGGAACACATCCATCGAGGACAAGGAAGATCCACCCTTGGAAGATCTACAGCAAAACGATATATCACATGATAATCTTCCAAAAGAATGGAGATACAAGAATGATCACCCATTGAATAACATTATTGGAGATCCATCAGTTAGGGTAAGAACTAGAGGTAACGTAATCCCATGTGATTATTTAGCCTTTGTATCTTAAATAGAGCCTAAGACAGTCAATGAAGCACTATCTGATGAATCTTGGATATTAGCCATGCAAGAAGAACTTAATCAGTTCAAGAGAAACCAAGTATGGTCCCTTGTTCTGAGACCATCAGATCATTCTGTGATTGACACCAAATGGGTGTTCAGGAACAAATTGGATGAAGCTGGTGTGATTACTAGAAACAGGGCCAGATTGGTAGCTATGCACCAGTAGGCAGACTTGAGGCAATTAGGATTTTACTTGCATATGCATCAGCATTGGATTTAAAACTATTTCAAATGGATGTAAAATCAGCTTTTCTAAATGGTTACATAAAGGAGGAAGTTTATGTAGAACAACCTCCCGGTTTTGATGACATCGATTTTCCAAATCATGTATTTAAATTGCACAAGACTTTTTATGGTTTGAAACAAGCACCTAGAGCATGGTATGAACGATTAAGTGCATTTTTGTTAAACCATGGATTTATTAGAGGAAAAGTAGATAGCACATTATTCATTATGTCTAAAGTTAAAAATGTGTTACTTGTTGAAATCTATGTAGATGATATAATATTTGGTTCTACTGACGAATCTCTTTGCAAGTTTTTTGAAAAGCTCATGCAGGGAGAATTTGAAATGAGCATGATGGGGGAACTTAATTATTTCCCTGGATTGCAAATCAAGCAAGGAAAAGAAGGCTCCCACATTTATCAAACCAAGTACAACAAAGAGCTACTAAAGAAATTTGGTTTTGAAAACGCCAAGCCACTGTCATCACCAATGAGCACATCTACAAGGCTAGACAGTGACAAGGTTGGTGAGAAAGTAGACCAAAAGCCTTACAGAGGTATGATAGGTTCATTACTTTATTTGACAGCAAGTAGACCTGATATATTGTTTAGTGTATGCATGTGTGCTAGGTATCAAGCAGACCCTAGAGAGTCTCATTTAATTTGTGTCAAACGTATTTTTAGATACTTAGCTAGAACTCATGATATAGGATTGTGGTATCCAAAATCATGGGAAATAAATTTAGTAGGATACTCTGATGCTGATTACGTTGGATGCAAGATAGATGGGAAAAGCACCAGTGGATGTTGTCAATTTCTTTCAGGATGTCTGATTTCATGGTCCTCAAAGAAGCAAAATTCAGTAGCACTGTCAATAGCTGAAGCTGAGTACGTGGCTGCTAGAAGCTGCTGTACACAACTCCTATGAATTAAACAACAACTTGAGGATTATGGACTACACATCAAGACAATTCCCTTGCTGTCCGACAACACTAGTGCAATTAATCTCACCAAAAATCTAGTGCAGCACTTAAGGACAAAGCATATTGAGGTCAGATACCATTTCATTCAAGACCATGTAGCTAACGGTAATATAGACATTTCATTTATAGATATTCAAAATTAGTTAGCAGATATCTTCACAAAAGCCTTACCTGAAGAGAGATTTACATCTCTTAGAAGGGAATTAGATATGTGTAATTTATGATAGATTTATTTGTAAATAACTGAGATAATGATTATTTCGAAACATTAACTATTTGTTCTCTCCCTGAAATTAAGCGAAATCTTTAATGTGCTTGCATCATAAATATCTGTGACGGTTCATTATTTTAAAAGTATTTATTCATTTTGAACCTGTCTCCTTTTTGTCGTTTTCCGCATTTATGGCGCCTTCCTGTCAAAAGTCACTTTATCTTTATCTGATAAAACATGAAATCTGTGTCACAACGATTCACCTCCCGCTCTCATCTCTTTCAACTTGACTAAGACGATAAACCCTATCGACTCCAGCATCGACTTCGTGTGATTTCAAAGCTTCCATCCCTTCCCGCAAAAAATCTCTTGAGGGTTTTTGCACCAATCTTCCTTACGACCATCCAGAACCTTTTCCATTCAAAACCATGGCCGTATCTGGAGTTTCCGACTCCGTCGGGGGCTTTGGGGCTGCTTTCCTCACCGCAGAGCAGCAGGAAAGGAATACAATTGTGAAGACAAATATGTGCGGCAACAAGTTAGTGGATGTTGCTGATCTGAAGAAGAATGGGATGCATAGCATCGTGGCAGCTATGCAGAGAATGAAGTGGACCAAGATGGCAACACTCTCAGAGGCATGTTTTTTGGACCAGGTTAAAGCCTTTTTTGTTTGTCTGAAGTCTGAGGAAGACGGGTCCTTGACATCCATGGTCAAAGGAACCCAGATTTGCATTACATATGAGCTTTTAGAATCTTTGTTTGGGGTCTCTACCATCGGCCACAGCAGGGTAAATAGTGTAGGTATTCAGGTGAAGGGTTTGGGAATCGTTGGTCCGGAGTACAAGCTCAAGGATGGAAAGATCGATATTAATCAGTTAAATGCATTCAATAGGATCCTGCACTTCATAGTTTGTCAGACTCTGGTGCCCCGAAGTGCCACCTTCTCTACATGCACTAAGGCAGACTCCGACATGATGTTCTGGGCTATCCAGAACCAGAGTATTAGCATGGCAGAGGTGATCATTGAGCGGATGAAATTTGCAACATTTCAAATATGGGAAAAGAAAAGTAAATTGAATGTGTCTCTTCCATATGCCTATTTACTAACAAAGATATTCCAGCATTATGGAGTGATTTTAAATGGGGCAGTTTCTGAGAAGATGGGGCAGGCCATTCGGAGTAGAAATTTAAAGAAGAGTGGTTTTTCCCTGGTAGCTAGGGTTTGGACAAAAACCTCAATGGCTGAGGGCGAGGCCATTATTGGCGAGGCCCTAATGGTCCAAGATGAAGCAGTTCCGGCAGAGCCAGTAGCAGCAGCACCAACAGTTCAAGATGATCAAGAGAATGCCAGGGCAGAAGTGCCTGCAATCCAAGAGTAGCAGGAAGTGCTCAGGGATGAAATACCAATAGTACAAGAAGACCAAGCAGCAGCAGCAGCAGCAGATGTTCAGGAAATTGCAACAGAAGTCAACATTGAAGCACTTGTGGTCAGCTCAAGCATGATTGAGGACATTCCTCCATAGCACATTGAGCCCGTTAGGCAAATTGCAGAAGTTGCCACCCCCACTTCAGTTGTGGGATCCATCCTTAGAAGTGTTCTGGATTCTATCACCAGCACTCAGGGGGAGCAAGAAAGAGTTGCTGAGGAAGTTATTCTAGAGGCTGTGGTACCAGGCCACAATGAGGATATTGTTATGGAAGAAGCTCCCATTCAGGGGGAGCAAGAAATTGTGGCTAAGGTTGTGGCAGCAGGCCACAATGAAGATGTGCAAATGGTAGATGCTCCTGTTCAGGGGGAGCAATCTGTTGAAAAGGAAGCTCAGCTTCAGGGGGAGAACACTAAAAACCCCCTAGTGGATCAGTTTAGAGAAGGTGTTTTAACAAACCCTTCTGAATTAGAAGAAGAAGAAGTGAATGTTGATCATGTGGAGCCCGTTGCTAGGGCAAGAGAAAAAGGAAAAGCAGTGGCTCCTGAAATCCTTCTACTTACCAAGAGGCCACACAGGAGGCTGAGGCAGAAGAAATTAACAGTCAATATGAAGCCTATTGTTGAAAGGTTGGATGAACAAGGCAAAATACTTTGCTCAGTGCGTTCTGATATTGATTCCATCTTCATAAGCCAGAGCTCATCAGCCCATAATCTTAGCGCATTGACTTCTAAGCTTGAATGCCTGAAGAGTGAGGTGGGCAGCATGAAGCAAGTGATCCTTAAACTGTCAGTTTTTGTGAGGGCGCATCTACCTATTCAAGTCCCTCCTGCTCCCACACCATCAGTCCCACAACAATATAGGCTTCCTGAAGAAGAAGTGGTTCGGCCATCAGGGTCAGAGGTTGTTGTTGAAGATCGACCATCAGGGCCAATTTCTAAAGATCCAGCAGGGCCACCAGGGCTAAAAGTTGTTGAAGAAGTGGCAGCTTTAGAGTTAGCTGATGCAGCGCAGTTTGGGCCGTCAGGGCCAGTTGAGGATATCTCTGGGCCATCAGGGCTAGTGGAGTCAGAGGCTACACCTTGAAGAGTAGAAGATCAAGCTATAGCCCCTGAGCCCCCTCATTCTTCTCCTCTTCCAACTCCAACCCCTCCTTCTCCCCCATCATCCTCCATAGCGCCACCAGCCCCTACCACCTTCAAACAACCCATTCCTAGAATCATTTCCTCTCCTACACCATTTCCTTTCCAGTCCTCCTCATCTCTTGCCTCCTTCACTCACATTCCTTCACCTCCTCCTTCTATTGAGGTTCCTTCAGCTTCCTCATCCACTGGAGCCTCATCTTCTGGTCCATCCTCCTCTGGACAATCTGCTATCCCCTCTACCTCACCCTTTCATCCTCCTACTCCTCCTTCTTGCATAACCATTATTCCTGAGGGTGCCCAACTTGTACATCTTGAAATCAATGACATCAAAGATGAATTTGAAGTAGCGATACTTCGTTCAGTCCTGGCAGTTGGGACTCATGTTCATAGGATAGGCTCTTCTAGCCCCGTCCCTAAGAAGAGAAGACTTACTTCCACTCATCCTGTCTCTTCTAAACCTTGCTATCCACCTCTTTGGTTTTCCCTTTCTGTTGGCAATAATCAATTGTCTCTGTATACAGAATTTCTTCAAAAAGTCACTTTTGCCACCACCTTTGGTCTCCCACACCTAAATCTCACCGACCATCTTAACACCATTTTTCTTTATTCTTTTCTATCCAAGGCTCAACAGTCTAAAATTTTCTCATTAACTGAAGCCAAAATCGAAGAGCAGTGGGCTCCGGGCCACAAAGCACTCTACACCCAGTTTCTTCAAGCTCAGGCAGCCAGGTATCCACCTAGAGATCACCCTTTAACTCTCTCTGAGTGGTTCCAGCTTCATCACAAGAACACCTGGGGGTCATTTATACAGAAAGAAATCAAGCTTGTTCATTTCTATCAGATGTATAATGACTACTGCTACCTCAACAACCTTCCGGAAGTTCAGCTTGGCCAATTCCAGCTAGCTATTGAAGCTCTTAGTTCCAGGGATGCTCATACCGGCTCCATCCAAGTTGATTTTACCACCTTAGAGATTCGTAATGTGGTGTTCCTTCCTCCTCTATATTCCTTAATCATGGACTCTGCTGTTGGGACACTAATGTTTGAGCGAGTTGCTCGGGTAATGGCCCGAATTTCTGTGCAATAGGGCCGTTCCCTTTCCTTTCATATATTTATTTACAAGGAATACCTTTGAGGATAAATTAAGGCTGATGTTTTGGCCCCCATCTTGTCTAAAAGTGAGCCGCTTTCGCCTTCAGATTGGGAGAAGCTCTACCCTCTTTCTGCTCAACAACTTCAAGCTCTCAATGCTTCTCAGGCTCGATCCAATCAACCTTTACTGTCTGCTGGCGAATTTTTGGATTCAAACTCCCTTCACCTTGTCTAGGACCCTTATGTTACATGGGAAGAAAGGTACAAGGTCTTTTTCGCTATGAAAAAGGAACTGAAGCAGCATCAAATCTACTACCCATTCAAAATTGATCAGTTTCTTCGACTAGCTAGTTTTGGATCCTTCAGTTCATATAAGATTTTCCTTGGCATGAATGGATATGGCACTTTTGAGGAAGCTCTGAGACATCGTCACATTCAAAGGATGGCTCCTACTATGGGACCTTCCTACAAAATTACTTTTGGTGCATTTCAGGCTCATTTTGAAGAACAGGAACGCAAAGCGATCCCCATCCTTACTCGCTTTACCTCCCTTTCGTCTCTTGCCTTCTATCTTCCTGTACCCTCCAAGGAGTAATTTATTCTACTTTCGTTTGCTCCCATTTATCTTTCTTCTCTTCTTTGTCTCATTATGGTATCTTTTTGCTTTACGATAAAAAGGGGAGAAAAATATGTGTTTCTGAAATACATTTCTAATTTAATTTCAGAAAATTCACTTAGATTTATTTCAGATCATCTATGCTTTTGTGTTATGTTTTGTCATCACCAAAAAGGGAGAGATTGATGATCAGTTCATCCCCATATAATTTTATGAATTATAGATCTATTTTTGTGATTAACAAAACTTCAATAAAGTGTCATCTAACAAGTTTTCATGAAGCTTAGGCACAGGAAGTAAATCATGCAAAATCAAGAAAATATGTAAGTATTTCTTACTTTGTAGCATTTAAAATACAGAGCAGGAAATTTCTCTAAGTACACATCAACTCTCTATATGCTACAACGATTTCATTAGAATCATAATGATTTCCTAACTCCTATCGATTTAATCTTCATAAGGATTTGATAAGTGTCATATTTGATCTCACAATGATTCGCTAAGTGAGTATATCGATTTGGATCTCACAACGATTTGTTAAGTGGGCGTAACGATTTCGACCTCACAACGATTCGCTAAGTGGGCGTAACGATTTCGACCTCACAATGATTCGTTAAGTGAGTAGAACAATTTGATCGCCGCAACGATTTGATAAGTGAGAACAACGATTTGCTCTCACAATGATTCAATATCTCATCGATTTGATAAATGAGAACAATGATTTGTTCTCACAACGATTTGATAAGTGAGAACAATGATTTTCTCTCACAACGATTCGGTTTCACATCGATTTGATAAGTGAGAACAACGATTTACTCTCACAACGATTCGGTTTCTCATCGATTTTATAAGTGAGAAAAACGATTTGTTCTCACAATGATTTGGTAAGTCAGAACAACAATTTGCTCTCACAACGATTCGGTTTCACATCGATTTGGTGAGTGAGAACAACGACTTGGTCTCACAACATTTTGGCCTTCATAACGATTCGATAAGTTCCATAAAGACTTCGTCATTATAACGATTCGATAAGTTACACAACAATTTGCTTGCGGCAACGATTCAATAAGTCACAACAACGACTTGGTCTGTGTAACGATTCGATAAAGCAAAACAACGATTTGATCACGACATGGACTCGATAAGTGAGACAACGATTTGATTATAACGACTTGTTCATAACGATTTGCTTATACTTTCATAACGATTTGTCTCTACAACGATTTGGTTATGATTGTATAACGATTTATGTTCACATCAATTTGCTTATACATCTGCAACGATTTACATGAACATCGACTCATTCACACAATAATTTCATAAGTCGTACTTACAACAATTTCATGAGTTATAACGACTTGATATTTAAACATATTTCAAATAACTTGAAAGCCAAAATCTTCCCTCGCTTTTCTCTGATATCCATGCATTTATTATGACTGAATATTTCACTGCACGATGCATGCACAAATATCTTCTATTCCTATGCTTTTATTAGAAATATCTTTTTAGAAAGCAGAATGGCATTTGTATTTTGATGTATATTCGTTCTAACGTTGACTGACAACAAGAGACATCGTAGCTGTCTATCATTTATCATTTATTGTGTGCAGGTATCTGATAGAACAACCATTTACAACATTGGACAAAATGAAAGATAAAGGATATCGGGAAGGATCTTCTCTTTGCATGCATTGAACGTAAAGGACCGTTGATTGGAAGCTCTATAATACCATGCAGTCTAACGAATACCAGAGCATAGAGACAACGGACATATCAACGGCTACTTCCTCAAGAGAAGATATATATATTCAAGACTAAAGACTCTTAGAAGAACAACCTTTTGAAGCAATGTTTCACGCAAAAGAGTCTTAATAGAAGAGCGATTTTCATTCCAATCCTTGTGCAGCTCTAGCTCTCGCTCTCAACGTTCTTGTTTAATTCCTTGGAGAGAACCTTTGAGTTTTGAGAGTTTCTTCCATTGTAGATCTCTTACTCTCAGTCTCTGCCTCAGATCTGGATTTGTTGTAAACCAGGTCTAGGGGCACTTTTCCTAATTTTCACACATTGTTTGTGTTGTTCCTCTTCGGGTTGAAGAGAAGACATGTAGGTAACAAGTGGTTGTATTCCCTTCGCGTTGAAAGAAGACCTATGTTCCAAGGTGTTGTATACCTCTTCTGGATGTGAAGAGAAGGCCAGCTGCGGCTGGATATGTAAGTGTCCTTGAGGGGGACTGTACCCTTGGGTAGTGGAATCCTGAGTTGTTGCTCAGGGACTAGACGTAGGGCTCCTGTAAAGAGGAGGTCCGAACCAGGATAAATTCTTTGTGTAGTGTGTTGTTTGTGTTTGTTGTTTTCTTTTCTACTAACACTAATAGTCGAACAAAGTGTTTTTGTGTGAATGTTTTTATTGACAGGTTTAAATAATCAAATTTTAAGAATCCCATTCACCCCCCCCTCTGGGCTTGCTAGCTGGGCAACAAGTGGTATCAGAGCCAATTCTCTTCAAGAAAGAAGATTTCACGATCTCAAGAGCAAAGATAAATGGCAGCTCAAGGGAGTATTGAAGGTTAGTCAGTAAACCGACCCCCTCTATTTGATGGTGAGGACTATACCTACTGGAAGACCAGGATGGAGTACTTCCTACAAGGATTCGATTTTCAAATATGGTCCATCATAGAAGAAGGCGATCTAGTTGTTCTAAACAACAGACAAATCTGGACAGAAGATGATAAAAAGAAGATCTCTCTCAACTGCAAAGCTAAGAGCATATTATGTTGCGCACTTAGCAAGAAAGAGTTTAATAGAGTTTCATCCTGTAAATCAGCGATGGAAATGTGGGAGAAGCTTAGATTTACGTACGAAGACACAGATAAAGTAAAAGAGATCAGAATAGACATTCTGGTGACACAGTACGAGAGGTTCTAGATGCAGCAAGGAGAGTCAATAACTCAGATGTTCAGCAGATTTACAGACATCACAAATAGGCTGGCTGGTCTTTGAAAAAACTACGAAATGGGAGATATGGTCAGAAAGATCTTAAGATCCCTACCGGCCTCGTGGACTCCTAAAGTGACAGCAATAGAAGAGGCAAATGACCTAAGGAGAATGTCACTGGAGAAACTCATTGGGTCACTCATGGCTTATGAGATCAACATGGAGAGGCTCGGAGAATCCTCAAGCAGGAAAAAGCACAGCAATGCTCTCAAGGTTATAGAAGGTAGCTTTGACAAAGAATCTGAGGTTGAAGTTAGCAATGAAGACAGTGATGATGAAGAAGCACTTCTATCTAGAAGATTACAGCGCATAATTGTGAAAAAGAAGTACCAATCTGGAAGGAGATACTTCAAAAGAGCAAAGACTTCAAGAAGGGTGAAGGCAAGGACACAAAGAGAGCTGAGCCTATCTTCTATGAATGCAAGAAGCCAGGACACATCAAGGCCGAGTGTCCAAAACTAAAGAAGTGTAACATCTCATATAAGAATATGTTAAATGGACTAAATCAGCAAACTACCAACAACTCGGATTAGTCATTTTCAGAGCTCGAGCAGGAAAAGAACTTTGAAGTTAAGCGTGCTCAGTTGGTAGTAGTCCCAAGATGGGTGACCTTCCTGGGAAGTCTACCAACTAGCACGGTCGTTGGGCCAGCTTGTTGGTTGGGTCGTCACAAATGGTATCAGAGCCTTGCCCAGCCAGAAGTGCAGGAACTAAGTGCCACACAGGGCAAAGTGCTATACTGTGGGAGCCACCTCTTGAGGCCATAATGGTGCAAAGTTCTACATAGTGGGAGCCACCTCTTGAGCCTGTGGGGGCCACCTCTAGAATCCTGCCTGTCTGGGGTTTGATTGTGTGCTATATGTGAGCAGCGACGAGGACGTGACTAAAGTCATAAAGAAAGATTCAACTAGAAAATTTAGAAAATACAAGAAGAAGGCCATGGCAGCAGCTTGGGACAACAACAATGACTCAGACAGTGAGTTAAGTTAAGCGAAGAAGAAGAAGAATTTTACTTCTTGCAAAGAATCTAAATCTGATAGCTTAGAAGATGCATTTAATGATTATACAGTAAATATAAAGAAGTGTGTAAATTATTAAAAGTTAGCAAGAAAAATCATACATGTTTAGAAAATACTAATTAATATCTAAAATCTGAAAATGAGTAGTTAGAAAAATAAGTTACTGAGCTAAAAAGAAGAAACAAATTATTGTGCGAAGACTTGAAAGATAAAAATAATCAGATAGTAAATATGGAAAACCAGGAAACTGTAGATAAATTAAATCAAAAAATTAAAATATTAACAAATGAAAATGAACAATTATCTAGTACATTAGAAAAATTTACAAATGGAAAAACATCATTAATACTAAAAGGAGCTAGAAGATCAGGGAAAAAGAAATATGGCTTAGGATACACTCCTTCCGATAATGAAGAAACAGTAGTACATCCTAAAATATATCCAACACCTAAATTTGTAGCCGAACAAGACACTACATATAAGTCAAACGTTAAATATATTCCAACTGAAAAAATAAGTAAAATATCTTGTTGTAGCCATTGTAACAAATTGGGTCACATTAAAATAACATGTCCAACTAAACATAAAAGATGGATAATTAAGAAGAAAAATAATGATACTAACCAACCAGGACCCAAAAGAACTTGGGTACCTAAAGTTTAGTGTTTCCATTACAGGAAAACCTTCGAGCATCTAAGTGGTACTTGGACACCAGGTGCTCAAGGCATATGTCTGGCAACAGGAAGCTGTTCTCTCACCTCGAAGCTGAAGAAAGTATAGTGACATATGGTGATAATGGAAAAGGGACAGTAATAGGTTGCGGATCAGTTGGGAGTCAAGGAAAAATCATTATTGAAGATGTACTTTGTGTAAAAGGACTCAAGCACAATCTTATCAGCATCAGCCAGCTGTGTGACAAAGGGCATCAGATTAAATTTCAAAAGTCAAAGTGCATTATCATGAAAAATGGTGCAGTTATGTTTGAAGCAAGCAAGGAAAAGAACTTGTATGTGCTTCATTTAAACGAGTTAAATGATCAGGACATATGTCTTACAGCAAAAAAAGAGCAGTCAATTGAACTTTGGCACAGAAGATTGGGCCACTGTAGCTTGGATGGGATCAGAAAGCTTATCAAGAGAAATCTAGTAGAAGGTCTACCCAAAGTAAGCACCAGAATGGAAGGATTCTGTGAACCGTGTGCAAAAGGTAAGCACACTAAATCATCTTTCAAATCAAAGTCAGTGGTAACAACCTCTAAACCATTAGAACTTCTACATATGGATCTATTTGGGCCGATGAGGACCATAAGTCTTGGAGGAAAGAACTTTGGATTCGTCATAGTGGATGACTACTCCAGATTTACTTGAGTATCTTTCTTGGAGCACAAGGATGACACATTTGATAATTTTGTTAGCTTCAGCAAAAAAGTTTAGAAAGATAAGAAGTATAGCATTGTCAGCATTCGATCAGATCATGGAGGAGAGTTTCAGAATGAACGATTTGCAAAGTTCTGTGATGATCAAGGAATAAAACATAATTTCTCAGCACCAAGGACACCTCAGAAAAATAAAGTTGCTGAGAGGAAGAACAGAACCTTATTGGATATGGGAAGAACAATGTTGTCAGAATATAATTTACCAAGGTATTTTTGGGCCAAAGCCATCAACACAGCTTGCTATATAATCAACAGAGTGATGATCAGGCCAATCCTGAAGAAGACTGCATACGAGCTATTCAAGCAGAAGAAGCCAAAGATTAGTCATTTCAGAACTTTTGGATGTCCATGCTTCATCCACAACAGCGGAAAAAGGGATATTGGTAAGCTAGACTCCAAATCCGATGAAGGTATTTTTATGGGGTATGCTTCTAAACCCAAAGGTTATAGAGTATATAATAAGCATAGTTTACTAATTGAACAAACAGTACATGTTATCTTTAATGAAACTAACCCTTCCTTGAGAAAGGATGTAGATAGTGTTGTTGATGATCCAGATGAATTGTCCAAGAAATTAAAGAACACATCCATCGAGGACAAGGAAGATCCACCCTTGGATGATCTATAGCAAAAATATATATCACATGATAATCTTCCAAAAGAATGGAGATACAAGAAGGATCACCCTTTGCATAACATTTTTGGAGATCCATCGGTTGGGGTAAGAACTAGAGGTAACGTAATCCCATGTGATTATTTAGCCTTTGTATCTCAAATAAAGCCTAAGACAGTCATTGAAGCACTATCTGATATCTTGGATATTAGCCATGAAACAAGAACTTAATCATTTCAAGAGAAACCAAGTATGGTCCCTTGTTTCGAGAGTATCAGATCATCCTGTAATTGGCACCAAATGGGTGTTCAGGAACAAATTGGATGAAGCTTGTGTGATCACTAGAAACAAGGCCAAATTGCTAGCTCAAGGCTATTCTCAAGAGGAAGGCATAGATTTCGATGAAACCTATGCACCAGTAGCCAGACTTGAGGCAATTAGGATTTTACTTGCTTATGCATCCGCATTGGATTTAAAACTATTTCAAATGGATGTAAATTCAGATTTTCTAAATGGTTACATAAAGGAGGAAGTTTTGTAGAACAACCTCCCGATTTTAATGACATCAATTTTCCAAATCATGTATTTAAATTACACAAGACTTTATATGGTTTGAAACAAGCACCTAGAGCATGGTATGAACGATTAAGTGTATTTTTGTTAAACCATGGATTTATTAGAGGAAAAGTAGATATCACTTTATTCATTAAGTCTAAAGTTAAAAATGTGTTACTTGTTCAAATCTATGTAGATGATATAATATTTGGTTCTATTGACGAATCTCTTTGCAAGTATTTTGAAAAGCTCATGTAGGGAGAATTTGAAATGACCATGATGGGGGAATTTAAGTATTTCCTTGGATTGGAAATCAAGCAAGGAAAAGAAGGCTCCCACATTTGTCAAACTAAGTACACCAAAGAGCTACTAAAGAAATTTGGTTTTGAAAACGCCAAGCCACTGTCAACACCAATGAGCACATCTACAAGGCTAGACAGTGACAAGGATGGTAAGAAAGTAGACCAAAAGCTCTACAGAGGTATGATAGGTTCATTACTTTATTTGACATCAAGTAGACCTGATATATTGTTTAGTGTATGCATGTGTGCTAGGTATCAGGCAGACCCTAGAGAGTCTCATTTAATTAGTGTCAAACGTAATTTTAGATACCTAGCTAGAACTCATGATAAAGGATTGTGGTATCCAAAATTATGTGAAATAAATTTAGTAGGATACTCTGATGCTGATTACGCTCGATGCAAGATAGATAGGAAAAGCACCAGTTGATGTTGTCAATTTCTTGCAGGATGTCTGATTTCATAGTCCTCAAACAAGCAAAATTCAGTAGCACTGTCAACAGCTGAAGCTGAGTACGTGGCTGCTGGAAGCTGCTGTACACAACTCCCACTACAACAAATTCAGTCTATACCCACAGATTTTACCTATGGTAGAGTAATACGTAGGTACAAATGAGAATTACATACGTTTTTAACATCTATTGTAATATTACACATACGTTTATTTTAGTCGTGTGTATATACGTGCATATAGTTACGATTTTATATCACAGTGCGTAAAGTGGTTATTTTTTGCCACAGTTTATTAAGAAACGTAACAAAAAATTACAGTGTACTTATGAAAACTTTAAAACATATGTATTGATCACTATAGTAATATCTAAAAAAAAAAGAACCGTAGGTTAAGGGTTTAGCTCTGGCGCCAATACATTTCGTTTACCGCTGGAAATGAAAAAAGTTTTATTTGAAGGGGATGATCAAAGCCATAGAAAGCGGTCTCAAGGGCGTCAGATTTGGAGGGGAGTCTCTTGGTGCCGAGGAGGAAATGGAGGACAGAGAAGAGGTCTGGGTCGTGGGTCCACGAAGGGGATGCCACAAAGGGAGGCGAGGAGGGAGTCGGAGCCGGCGAGGGCCAAGGTCCCAAGATGCTCCTCGGAGAAACCCTCTCTATCGTCGGTTTCCCTCTTTTGAGTGCCCATCATCCTTGCAATCACTCTTGGACGCTTCAGCGGCCACTGCTGCCGCCATGAAGGGGTGCCCCAGAAGCATCTCCACTGTCAACCTCTCGCTGGGCTTCCTCACGAAGCACCTCCCCAAGAAGTCCCTACCCTCCTCCGACAGCTCCTCTGGGATCTCCGGCAACTCCTCGTCGAAGCCGATGTGGAGGAGAAGCGGCGCGGCAGCAGATGTCGTGGCCCACCCCCCATATCGCCACGCCAGCATCCCAGTTGCCATCTCCGACACTACGCAGCCGAGCGACCAGGCATTCGACAGTGGCTCGTACTTGCTCTTCTCCACAAACTCCAGCACCATGTACAACAACGTTCATCTCAGGAACCCAGCATGGCCACTCCTGCTGCCCTGCGCCCCCGCCCTCTTTGCAAGCCGGAAGTCGGCAATCTTGGTCCACCCGGGGCCGGCAATGAGCACGTTCTGTGGCTTGAGGTCGCAGTGCACGCAGCCCTCCTCGTGGACCCTGCGCAGCCCCTGCAGCATCGACGCAGCATACCTTCGCATGTCGTCCTCTGCCATGGGCTCCCCCCTGTACAGCTCCGAGAGGGACCCCCTGGGCAGGTACTCCAGGAACACGTTGTACAGCCGCCGTCCGTCGACCTCGACGCTGACCTCATCATCATAGAAGGCGACCAGCTCCGGGCATCCGGCGACAAAATGAAGAAGAAGGTCATCCCTGATGTTTTCAATTAAGTTTTCCTATTTCATATCATGTTCTAGTTGATGATGTGGAGCCGTTCGTTTACTGATTTACTTTATTTTGTTTATGGAATTAAAAAGGGAACTAAGGCTTCGGAAGGAGAACAAGTATTGTCTAGTCATCTCTCGAAGGAGGTTGGATGGACCTACTGTGACATTGTGAGGATAAGAGATTTTGTATCTATTCGGTTTTATTTGGTCTATTATTTGTCTCATCTTTTTTATGTTTTGAATAGGTAAACAGTTGATCAAGTTTTGTTGATGAGATGTCCCCATATCAATTGATTTGTAATGATCAAATCTATACTTTTAATGTTTTGCTTAGATCCGGGACTGATCCTCCTTTAAGGATCTCTATTTGTCCTTTCCATCATTTGGTTAATCAGAAAGCTTAAAGGTGGTGGGATTAATGGAGGCCAAACTGCGAAAAAAAAATGTATTGGCATCAGAAGAAAGGTGAAATTTAGTATTGCTATTCATGTGATCAAGTTTGTTTCTTTCATGTAATGCATTGAGACTTTTGGTGACCATCTATGTCAAGTATGCCTTTTTCCTTAGAAATTAGTGGATGCTTTTGTGAACATCATCTCTTATGTTGACGGTTGGATGTGCATTGAATGGCGTACCTGGTATTGGCCAGTATCATGGATTCTTTTCATTTTATGATGAGATGGGTGCTGTTGATTTTTGTTTTGTATATGCTTACTTTCTTTTATTTCTTTTTCTTTGCTGTATCTACTCTCAGAATTATGAATATATAGTTTTGTTCTATAAGTACTCTCAAATGTATGTTCGCCTACTGCTACAGGTTAGCTTATCTCATGCTGGAGAGTCAGTTGTTAATGCAATGAATAACCTATACTTAGTAATGGAAACCAGCCTTCAATGCCATAACTTATGGCAGGTATGTTATCTAAACTTCAGATAAAGATTGTGTACTTTGTTGCACATAGAAATTACTGGTTGATGTTAATGAGCACCTCGTGCACTTTATCATTGGATCCATCCTGACAATATTTAGGGTTTTATTATAGATTTCTGTATTGCATGCTTCATGTTTTATATGTATTGGACAAATGGGCAGCTTTTTTCAGTTGATTATAATTTTTGACTATGCATAACTTCTTGTTTTACCATTGCTCTGGTAGAACTCTAAGATCAATTGAGATGCATATGAATTTAGGAATGCAAAAATATGCCATCTTTTTTGAGTCATCCAAACTCCAAAGTGATGTTTTGGTTGTGCTTCCCCCTGTTATCATCATGATACAAAATTACATTTTGTCTTAATACAGCTGGATGGCCGGCCCATGAGTGGAGACATTGGTCGAGGTGCCACAAAGGACGCCATCAGCTTTGCAGTTCATTTAGCTGCTGTTGGAAATCGACCTCCTGGTAGTTTTCTCAATCCAAGTCAAAACTAGCATTTGGGCTACTGATCTCTATGTTGACATCCAAATCCCTTCCTGCATTCTCTCTGTAAGTTTTCTTCAACTTGCTGGTGGTACCAACTCTCACACGGTTGATTGTTTAAAGAAAGTTGGTCTTTTCCAGACATGGGCTATCCCTGGTAATTCCTCTATCATGAATGCCAGGATGGAAGCCCCATACTTTGTCTATTTCCTCAATGGACTTCTGTGATGTATATCCAAATAGAGGGAAAAGCTTCTTTCACTGCTAGCCAATTAGTGCTCCATGAGTAGTTCTCTTGCGCAGACAAATTACCAGGGTGCTGTTGATTTTTGTTATGATGAGCACCCAGCTCATCATAAAATGAAAAGAATCCATGATACTGGCCAATACCAGGGAAAACATTTTGAACTCTTTTATTCATTGATAGGCTACTTCTTTTTTAAATCTGCCATGCTTTTGATTTTTACTTCATTGTTCATTTTTAGATGTTTGCCAGGGGATTCTCATCGGAAAGAAGGATGTATTAACTTCGTTGTCTCAATCAATGTAGTAGGCTTATAGTCATTTATATTAACTTCTTCTGTTAGATAGAACAAGTCATTTGTCTGGTATGCTTTGTTGTTTTTTGTTGCTTTCTTAAATCCGTTTGATTAGCATGATCATGTTTGTCTTTCTTAAATTTAAGATTTGCCCATGTTTTATAATTTTCTTACTATAACATATATAATCACCTATTGGATAATTTTACTTTTTTTAAGATAGGTAATTTAATTTGTTTCTCAACTAGGTTTATTGCATTTGGAGGAGGTGGCTTGAAGTGTGGGCATGAAGAAATTGCCACTCCATTCTCCTGAGACCGGGGAAACAGAGAGAGAAACTTCCCACCTAGATCATATGTGCTACTGTTTGCTTTCAAGGACATGAGGTGATACCAAACCAACACCATCGCCCAACCCACCACTGCCAAAATTTTGTGATCCACCCATCAGAAAGACGACCTGCTGTGAGAGGGATGGCTGACCAACCAATATGTGCATTGGGTTGAGATAGGTAGGAGTTGAACACACTGGCCTCACTTCCTGATGAGAGCTCTCATGCCTACCAAAGCAACTTGTCTTGTTGATATTGTGGTATTAGGGGGAGAAAGAGTCAAATGCACCTTTTGCACACTGCCCTTAAGTGGAAGCAACAAAAGACAGCTCTGTCACCGTGTGGAGGGTTTCCAGATCTCTGGCATTGGAGATATGCTTGTTTAATGTTGTTAAAGGATATTGCTGCAAGTTACCATTTTAAAGGGGATGGTCCCAAGCACTTTTAGTTTCACCTTTTAAGACTGGTCTTCTTATCTACAGACCATTATGAGCATATAGATCTCTCATAGGACTTCCTTTTGAACTTTAGCACTTAGAAGTACTACCCTCTAGTTCATTCAATTTATTTTTTATTCTTGTACTACAGTTTGCATTGATGAAGACCAATATGCACATCCGCAATTAACATTCACCATGATACAACATTGTGTGCATCTGTCCCCATGTCATCTGCCAGTAGCACATCCTAGCCATTTTCCTAGTATTTGCATTTCATGTGTGTCTCTAAGTTAGAAAACTTTGCTTCAAACAACCTCATTAATTAAGAAACAAAGTCATTTTTTCCTTCCAGTTAATAAAGGCACAAATCCTCAAGAGCAGCATGCAGCATGATGAATCTTTTAACAACTCATACCCTGTGTCATAGATTTCCCTTCAACTTGTTCTAGTGAAAGAATCAAAACAATTACTTACAGAAAAAGTAATAGAATTGCATAAGATTAGTGTGGGCAGAAACCATATGCAGATGACAGGGATATTACAAACTGCCAGCTGGATTAACAATGGACATGTTCGCAACAAGGACCTGTATGATGCAATGAATCACTCAATGAAAATTATGAAAACAACATTATCACAGAGCTTTTATTTTGATTAACACATGCAAGACTCTACATTTTTTTGAAATATCATCTGGATCCAGATTTTTGTGTGACTAAACTCTGTTTATTTTAACATTTACCTTGGGGATCACTCAAATGTTTTTTCTAGTGTAATTAATTTAGTCTGCTGCTACAGGTCATTTGTTTTCTTCAGTTCACCTATTCCTACGAAATTAGTGGCTCAAATCAAGTTTTCTCACCCTGTTTTCTTCAAGTCTGCTGCTACAGGGCATTAAGTGAGGTTGAATTATTTTTCATCTTGTACATTGATTATCTTTTTATGGATATGCATTCCAATTCTAGCTGTTTGCATGGGTTACATCAATATGGGAGTGACACCCTTACTATTTTGATTAACACATGCAGATGAATTTGGGGTATTTATGCTTTGTGTTTAGAGGAGCTTTTGGATATCAATGTTGTTTCATAAGTTCTAATGATCTTTGCATTCTTTCTTTCTTTTGGATTGATGTACTTAGTAATGAGATATCATGTGTCCAATCTCGTGATACTAAATTTAGGCAGCTATTAGTGACATTTTAATGAAATTTCTAATTTATGTCTCTACTCGTCCCATGTCTTTTTATGTCTTCCCCTTTTAGGTTTCAAGCAAATCAGGTGGTACACCCGAAAAGAAGGATGTTCTTTTGGAGGATCATGATCTTATTTGGCTTGAACTTCGGCATGCACATATAGTAGATGCATGCTCTGTTCAACAAGTCTTATTAGATTCATTTTTTCATGAGCTTTAACTTTTTATTTGATGGTGCAGGCTACTGAAAGGTTGCATGAAAAGATGACAAATTTTTGTGCAAAGAATGAAGCTGCACAGATCAGTAGTTCAAGGTATGCATGCTTTCTAACACATGAGGGCAGCCTAGATTATGCAAAGTGAGTTCACAATAACAGTGTTTAGCAAAGAGATTTCACACTAAAGGTGTTAATTTAACAGCCAAATCTTAATTCTCTTATTATCTTGTTCTATGAAAATGTATTTAAACTGAATGTCCATGACTTCATGACATAAGTTAAGTGAAATTTAAATGATATTTTAGTCACCTTGTTGTCATTGAATGACTTGGCTCATCTGAAACTTTCTATCAACCAAAAGCAAGTTATATTTCATAAACGATATTCTCCAACTTCAGTAACAAGGAATAGAAAAGATGCTTAGTTCTTCTTTGTTGTTGAGTCAAAAGATGGACTAAGGTTTTTGGAGAAGTTAATGAGCTTGATTCAAGCATTTTGTGTTATGTTTTTAGGTTGTTAAATTTACATCTTCGAATGCGTAGTGAGCTTTTCATTTCTTTTAGACCCATAAAATTTTAATCTTATGTAGGGTTATCCACTTTCCAGTAAAGGAAATTATCAACTCTTTTAAGGAATTTTCTGGAGAAAAATAGTAGTGAATTCAGTTGCCTTTGTTCTTATCTACTTCAAGGCTTCAATCTACTAACAGAGTAAAGGATGGTTAAGCAATTATTATCTTTTCTGATTACTTACTTTCTTGTATAGATAGCTGGAAAACTTAATAGGCTTATTCGAGAGCTTGGGCTATGCGATGTTGGGCTCTTGGAGCAAGATCTTGTTTTTGGGGATGCAGGGACAAAGGAAGTGATCAATTTTCTAAGGACACAGCAGGTTGCCTTCCTGAAAAGAGTGATCATGATAGAGGGGTTAATATAGGCCACAGCAGGTTGCTTAGACCCTAGTAGATCATAATTACAACTGTTTTGGTCACTTTTATTTTTTCTCCATGTCTTTGATTAAGTTCAATCTCTTCATGAATATAAGAGTGGATATTTATGTGGATATTTGACTGGACATGTGAACGTTATGGATGTGATGTGAATATTATAGATTTGAATGGTGTTTTGCTTATGTGATGTAGATGAGTGGATATGGATTTGAATTTTATTGTAGTTATGTGAATGTATATGTATTTTATATGTGCATGTGTATAGAATGCATGCTTGTAGAATACTTTTACATGCTTATATCAGATATGGACAGGTAGTTTCTATTTGAAAAAAAAAATCTACACCTACGGTTTTTAATATTCATGACTAAACATGATTATAAAAACCATCAGTATAGATAAATCTACACTTACATTTATTTATCATCATCTCAAAAATTTATTACTATGGGTACAAAACCATCAGTATAGATGGCAATACCTATGCTTTTTTGGGTCTTTTACCTATGTTTTATATGATTCTTTACCTACGGTTAATATTCGTATGAATAAATCGACATATAACTACGATTATTTTTCTGTGGGTATAGGCTTTAGTCACGAGCGCATGCGTGTCGGATTCAAATCGTAGCATTTTCCGTAGGTAAAAGGTTTTACCTTCAGATTTTGGGTATATACCTACGGTTATTATGCGAAGTTATAGGTCATTTTTTTTGTAGTGTCCTATGGATTAAACAGCAACTTGAGGATTATGGACTACACATCAAGACAATTCCCTTGCTGTGCGACAACACCAGTGCAATTAATCTCACCAAAAATCCAATACATCACTCAAGGACAAAGCATATTGAGGTCAGATACAATTTCATTCGAGATCATGTAACTAACAGTAATATAGACATTTCATTTATAGATACTCAAAATCAGGTAGCAGATATCTTCACAAAAGCCTTACCTGAAGAGAGATTTACATCTCTTAGAAGGGAATTAGGCATGTCTAATTTGTGATAGATTTATCTGTAAATAATTGAAATAATGATTATTTCAGAACATTAACTATTTGTTCTCTCCCCTAAAATTAAGCGAAATCTTTAAAGTGCTTGCATCATAAATATCTGTGACGGTTTATTATTTTAAAAGTATTTATTCATTTCAAACCTGTCTCCTTTTTGTCGTTTTCCACATTTATGGCGCCTTCCTGTCAAAAGTCACTTTATCTTTATTTGATAAAACCCGAAATCTGTGTCACAACGATTCACCTCCCGCTCTCATCTCTTTCAACTTGCCTGAGACGATAAACCCTATCGACTCCGGCATCGACTTCATCTGATTTCAAAGCTTCCATCCCTTCCCGCGAAAAATCTCCTAAGGGTTTTTGCTCCAATCTTCCTTACGACCATCCACATCCTTTTCCCATTCAAAACCATGGTTGTATGTGGAGTTTCCGGCTCAGTCGGGGGCTATGTGGCTGCTTTCCTCACCGCAGAGCAGCAGGATAGGTATACAATTATGAAGACGAAGATGTGAGGCAACAAGGCAGTGGATGTTGCTGATCTGGAGAAGAATAGGATGCACAGCATTGTGGCAGCTATGCAGAGAATGAAGTGGACCAAGATGGCAACACTCTCACAGTCAAGTTTTCTGGACTTGGTTAAAGCCTTCTTTGTCTGTCTGAAGTCTAAGGAAGACGGGTCCTTGACATCCATGGTCAAAGGAACCCAGATTCGCATTACATATAAGCTTTTGGAATCTTTGTTTGGGGTCTCTACCATCGGCCACAGCCGGGTAAATAATGTAGATATTTAGGTGAAGGGTTTGGGAATCGTTGGTCCGGGGTACAAGCTCAAGGATGGAAAGATCAATATGAATCAGTTAAATGCATTCAATAGGATCCCGAACTTCATAGTTTGTCAGACTCTGGTGCCCCGAAGTGCCACCTTCTCTACATGCACCAAGGCAGACTCCGACATGATGTTTTGGGCTATCCAGAACCAGAGTATTAGCGTGGCAGAGGTGATCATTGAGCGGATGAAATTTGCAACATTTAAAATATGGGACAAGAAAAGTAAATTGAATGTGTCTCTTCCATATGCCTATTTACTAACAAAGATATTCCAGCATTATGGAGTGAGTTTAAATGGGGAAGTTTCTGAGAAGATGGGCCAGTCCATTCGGAGCAAAAATTTAAAGAATAGTGGTTTTTCCCTGGTAGCTGGGGTTTGGACAAAAACCTCAATGGCTGAGGGCGAGGCGATTATTGGCGAGGCCCTAGAGGTCCAAGATGAAGCAGTTCCGGCAGAGGCAGTAGCAACAGCACCCGCAGTTCAAGATGATCAAGAGAATGCCAGGGCAGAAGTGACTGCAATCCAAGAGTAGCAGGAAGTGGTCAGGGAAGAAATTCGAATAGTACAAGATGACCAAGCAGCAGCAGATGTTCAGGAAATTGCAACAGAAGTCAACATTGAAGCACCTGTGGTCAGCTCAAGCAGGATTGAGGACATTCCTCCAAAGCACATTGAGCCCGTTAAGAAAATTGCAGATGTTGCCACCCCCACTTCAGTTGTGGGATCCATCCTTAGAAGTGTGCTGGATTCTATCACCAGCACTTAGGGGGAGCAAGAAGGAGTTGCTGAGGAAGTTATTCCAGGGGCTGTGGCATCAGGCCAAAATGAGGATATTGTTATGGAAGAAGCTCCCATTCAGGGGGAGCATGAAATTGTGGCTAAGGTTGTGGCAGCAGGCCACAATGAAGTTGTGCAAATGGTGAATGCTCCTGTTTAGGGGGAGCAATCTGTTGAAAAGGAAGCTCAGTTTCAAGGGGAGAACACTTAAAACCCCCCAGTGGATCAGTTTAGAGAAGGTGTTTTAACAAGCCCTTCTGAATAAGAAGAAGAAGAAGTGAATGTTGATCATGTGGAGCTCGTTGCTAGGGAAAGAGCAAAAGGAAAAGCAGTGGCTCCTGAAATCCCTCTACCTACTAGGAAGCCACACAGGAGGCTGAGGTAGAAGAAATTAACAGTCAATATGAAGCCTATTGTTGAAAGGTTGGATGAACAAGGCAAAATACTTTTCTCTGTGCGTTCTGATATTGATTCCATCTTCATAAGCCAGAGCTCATCATCCCATAATCTTGGCGCATTGACATCTGAGCTCGAATGCCTGAACAGTGAGGTGGGCAACATGAAGCAAGTGATCCTTGAACTGTCAGTTTTTGTGAGGGCGCATCTACCTATTCAAGTACCTCCTACTTCCACACCATCAGTGCCACAGCAGTCTGGGATTTATGAAGAAGAAGTGGTTCGGCCATCAGGGTCAGAGGTTTTTGTTGAAGATCGGACATCAGGGCCAATTTCTGAAGATCCAGTAGGGCCTTCAGGGCCAAAAGTTGTTGAAGAAGTGGCAGCTTCAGAGTTACCTGATGCAGCGCAGTCTGGGCCATCAGGGCCAGTTGAGGATATCTCTCGGCCATCAGGGCCAGTGGAGTCAGAGGCTACACCTTCAAGAGCAGAAGTTCAGGCTATAGCCCCTGAGCCCCCTCATTCTTCTCTTCTTCCAACTCCAGCCCCTCCTTCTCCACCATCATCCTCCACAACGCCCATTGTGGTGGGAACTGACCTGGGGGGTGGTTTTTAACCCCTTGGGTGATGGAAAAACGTGGGTGAAAAGAAGTGCAGCCTATCTAGAAAATAAAATAACATGTATGGGAAAAGGAAATGAGGGAAGAGGGAAGAAAGAGCCCCATATGGGGCGACTCCCTGGCGTTTATATGCGTCCTTGGCTCATGCTGAAGCCTCGGAAGAAGTGGGGGTCGCCCTCCTCAAACTCCAAGCTCCTTAGATGAAGAAATGGGCATGGCGTGGTGAAGGAAATAATAGGAAAATGAGAGGAATGGAAGAGCTGAGAGCTAAGTGTTGGTCACCAGAAATTATGGCAGCCCTTCGGGGTGAAACAATGGGGCTCCCCTTGTTCTGAAGGAAGGGCCTTGCTTTTATAAAGAAAATGGGAGAGAATAATCCCATTTTTTATGATAATTACCCAAATAAGAGATAATTGCCATTAAATCTCGTGGGTGTGAGTCCAAAGGAGCCTCCAAAGAGTCCCACAAACCCAAGATGCGCTCAGGAGGTTGGGGGGTTGCTTGGGGATAAATGCAAAGGCCATAAGAGGATGAATAGGAGGTGGTTGCGGAGGCCAGCGCATTCGGCTATTGCCACGATGGGTCGTAGGGGTGCGAAAGGGATGAACGTGATGACCAGAAGGGGCGCGACAGCAAGGCCATGTGCATGGATATGCATGGGCTGTCACGACAGCCATAGGGGGCACGACAAGGATTGACGCGGCGCCACCACCCGTCGCTTCAATGAAAATTGATTATTTTTGAGTTATTGGCCAATCAAATGGGAGAATAATGAGCATTTAAGGCTCAAGGACTCTTTTAAGAGATAATGGATAGGATATCATGAAAATTGGGCTGTTAATGGGCTCAAAGAAAGGATAATATTGGGCTAAAGGTGTGGGACAAACTTGGGGCTCACTAAGATAACAAGAAATGTGGTTCGACTTGTAGGCCAAAATCGAGTGTCTACAGATTGCCCCTCCTTGGCTTCCACTTTGCAAGGGAGCGAAGCAAAAGTGTAGCGAAAGGTGTCATGAAGTGACGGCAGAGCGGAGATGATGCGGAGTGGACTGAAAAGTGGGAGCCAAGGTAAAGAGACACCCGATCTAATCAACAAGCAAGTGGAATCTTCGTGAAAGCCCCGAGTTAGTTACTCGAGCAAAATGCAAGGAAGACACAAGTCTGGAGGAGAAGAGGAAAGAAAAGGGCGATCAACCCCTCGATTGAGAGGCTCAAGGACTCTTTTAAGAGATAATGGACAGGATATCATGAAAATTGGGCTGTTAATGGGCTCAAAGCAAGGATAATGATGGGCTAAAGGTGTGGGACAAACTTGGGGCTCACTAAGATAACAAGAAATGTGGTTCGACTTGTAGGCCAAAATCGAGTGTCTACAGATTGCCCCTCCTTGGCTTCCACTTTGCAAGGGAGTGAAGCAGAAGTGTAGCGGAAGGTGTCATGAAGTGACGGCGGAGCGGAGATGATGCGGAGTGGACTGAAAAGTGGGAGCCAAGGTAAAGAGACACCCGATCTAATCAACAAGCAAGTGGAATCTTCGTGAAAGCCCCGAGTTAGTTGCTCGAGCAGAATGCAAGGAAGACACAAGTCTGGAGGAGAAGCGGAAAGAAAAGGGCGATCAACCCCTCGATTGAGAGGTACCGTAGCCGATTGGCATGCATGTTTCATTTTGGAGGGACATGTGCATGCCAGGCAGGTAACCCATGACTCTGTCCTGGGAGCGGTTCGCAACCAAAACGGATTAAAAGGAATAAGGATAAAATTGTATAGAGAATCCAGACAGGGAAATTCTTGACAAACTGACAAGAACAACTCACTCGGAGGCAGACCTTCCGATTCAGAGTGGAATAGGATTTCTTGTTTCGGAAAATGAAGAATGGTTGGGCACTCAACAAGGGCTCACTATTAGCCAGGGATGAGACGAGAAAGCTCAAAGTCCTACATGATGCATGCTAGGCTAAAAGAAAAGAAATCATTAAAACAAATGCAAAGAAATGAGAAAATAGAAAATATATCAAGGATAATATTGCTAAACCAGACAAGAACGGGTCGAGAGTCTTCCTGGAACCGCTGTGCAAGACAGAGTTCGTTGTTCCCAAACTCACCTGACTTAACGTCCTATCCAACATTTAATAATGTGCACCTAGATCATTATGTTTTTGGTAAAGGGGAACTCAAATCCCAGAACACATTCAGAACTAGCCGGTCCTTGAAATGATAAAATAAGTAAAATACCATATAGTAATGCAAGGGAATAGACATAGAAATACTTACCTGACTTACTTGCGACATTCCATTTTTTTTTTGTTTTTTGTTTTCTGATTTTTTTTGGGTTTTCTGATTTTTTGGTTTTAAGTTTTCAAACAAATAATCCAAGCAAAGAAACATGACAACAATAAAATATATACATTCACACAACTGAAAATCATAAACAAACAATGCATAGACATACAAATAAATAATAAACCGAAACGCGACACACCTGGGCGTCGCAACAAGGTCGCAGCGCCCATTGTGGTCGCAACTTTAACGCGACGCATCATAGCGTTGCGACACCAGTCGCAGGATAAAGACGGAAAAATCTGATCTTATCCTTATCTAATCCTACCTAGACCTCTCCTAGGACTCTTAAACCTACCCTACTATGACTCTAACACCTAAGTACGGGGTTGAGATGGACTAGGTGCCCTAGGGCTCTATAAATAGGGCTGTAGGGGGCCCAAATTCGCAGCTCTCTCTCTCTCTCGTCCTCTTGCTCAATTTTCTCTCTCTTCAGCCATGAAGAGGTCTTTCTCTGCCTTCTAGGATGATATCAAGCCCTATGGCGGCCCCAAGGCGGCCCGAGTGTCCCACGCCAAGCTACAACGCCTCTCTTTCGTGCCCGGGCACATTTGCACAAGGCCGAAACTCCAAGTAAGTGCACTTTCTCTCTCTTCTAGTTCTTTTCTTTCTTCATGCTCTTCTTCTCATTTCTACTATTCTAGATCCTCCCGAGCAATAGGAGAATTTGCAAAGTCCCGTGGTTGGCGCCCATGGATTGAGATGCTCCCTCTAGCTTCTACCCGGCATCTACGCGAATGGGGGCTCTCAACAGTGCTGGTTCTGGCGAAATAGTACCACAAGATCATGCATGTGTGGGACAGCATCACTGCACTGGCGGAGTTGTGGCACCCGCAGACACACACGTTCATCTTCCCCGGGTTTGAGGCCACTATAATGCTGGAGGAATTGGAGCTAATATTGGGTCTCCCTAAGTACAAGAGGGGTGAGGAGCATGCCCTTTCCTACATTGTGGCGCCTATCGACGCATGGAGCATCCTTGGCGAGATTACCACTAAGAAGACAGATTTGCACAGCATGACTAGCCAGAACCATGTCCACCTCCTCCCCATCTCCCAATGGGTTGTCTCCCAGTGCAAGCGCAAGGTTGGGAATTATCTTGCTATAGCCAAGGCCGCCGCCATCTGCATCTGCGGCATTATTCTCTTCCCGGTAGAAGACGGTGCCATCTCCTTCCCCAACCTGAGCATAATCGACTCCATATCCAAAGGTATGAGCATTGCAAAGGCCGTCCTTAGTTATCTCTATGCTGGACTATCTTCTGCAGCCACCGGAGGCCCTTTCTATGGTTCTGTTGTCGCCCTCGAGATCTGGATGGGGATGCATATTCAATTCCCAGTGATGGACAACCTTTCTACTGAGTGCAAGAGCATGCTGCACCACCCATTAGCTTTCGTGGGTGCACCCCTCTACATGACACCACAAGCGTGGTGTAAGACGGCAGAAGTGAAAGGACTAAAGGGATGGCGTGATTATTTCAAGGCAATGACAGTGGCAGAGTTCAACATGCGCCCACACTTCCTCCATAACAGGATGATCCGCCTACCACAACACACAGGACTGGCTCTACGGCCCATAGGCAATGAGGCATTGTCCGTGTCCAACCTGGATCGCTGCCACCTTCAGTGCGGAGCTGCACGCATGGTAGTTCCTCTGCTCTCGCACTACCCACCCATTCAAGAACGGAAGAGGAGTGATGACCAAGATGAGCGGGATGTGAGAAGCGCCATCATCCACTGAGAGGGATGCGGCACGCGTCTCCTTCAGGCAGAGGTAGTGGAGGACGAGGACGTGACCTGAGAGTACCTTGAGGCATTGAAAATAGTTCGTCCGGCTGAACCAGGAGCTTGAGATGGATTAGATTGATGTAGACATTGTATCAGATGATAGTTAGGGCAGAAAAATGTATTTGATTAATTGTAGGGAGGATTGGACATTGTAATTAATGAATTGAATCAACAAAAGACTAGTTTTCTATAGTTTGCAACGCTCTGTTAATGATGCGGGGCCCAAGGTTGTCACCTTCCTATCGCGACGTGGCGGGAAAGCACGACACTATCGCATCCTCGCTAGTTGTTGCGACCAAAAAGCGACGCTTATCACCATCATGATATCAACTGGCGATTCAAAATGCAAAACCCCCTTTCTTTCCCCCCTTTGCACTCACATATCACTTTCTCCTTCTCTCGAGCTCCTTCGACCTGGCCCCCTTTCTGCACTCTCTTACTCAAATCCCTTTCTCACTCCCTCTTCTATTCTCTCTCCCTCTCTTTGCGATGGAAGGAGGCAATGGTGGCGGTTCACCTAGCGGCGGGAGGAGGAAGCGGCCGACAACTCGGGAAAGCTCCTGGCAGTGGGAGGAGGTGCCTCCAGTGGAGGACGTGATGCCGGAGGTGGAGATGGAGGATGCTCCAGCACCGGATTTGGAGGCAATGGCCATAGCACGGGAGCGAGCAATGAAAATGGTATGTATCTGAGACCCTAAACCTTGATTTATGCATGTGAATGGATGGTGAGGGCCCTAGAGGGCTCCATGTAGGGCGTGATGCCCAGAGGAATGGTCGCCGAACAAAAGAAGATCTGGTCGGTCAGCGCCTGAGATCACGACGGGTCACCCCGTCGCGACTCTAGGTGTCGGGACCGGTCAACGGGCCGCGACCATGTCGCATCGGCGAGGGCTGTCGCGACAAGGTCGCAGTCCACTACGGGGGCGCGATCATGTCGTGACGCATCGGGGTGTCATGACAAGGTCGCGGCCCTCTAGACCGGCCCAACCTCAACCGAGACTAACTCTTAGGCAAAGAGAAGCTGACTGATGCATCTAATTTGTGCTTGCAGGGAGAAATGAGGGCCCGGGTATCATGGATCTTAGTATTAGCAGTTTACCTAGCCTTCCCCAGGTTCCAGAGGGATAGGTTAGAGGAGATGGGGTTTGGGGAGGTGCTGAGGACAAAGTGAATGAGGGCGGACGCCCCTCTTACCCAGGCCCTGCATAGCAGGTGGGACACGGAGGCGACTGCCTTCGTGCTTCCATGGAGATACATGATCCCCAACCTGGATGATGTAAGCAGCATCACTGGCCTTAGAGTCCACGGGCGTCCAGTGAGTGGCTACACCTACCCCTATTATCGAGAGCTTGCCCATAGGCTCCTTGGTTTGACCGTAGGGCAGTGGTCCTCTCTTGTCTCTAGGGTCGAGCTTCAGGAGAGCTTAGGGTTGTTTGAGACCGGGAGGTGGGTAGCCGAGTCCGTAGATGAGCAGCTATAGCGGCTGGCAGAGGGTTGCCGAGAGAGCCTAGCTAGTGAGCCAGGGGCTCAGGCAGACATAGACCTACGTCGCTTCCTCACCCTCTTCTTTGGTAGACTTCTGTTTGCCACGAGGGGCGACCCGGTCCACTGCCGGTTCCTGCCACTACTAGAGGACCTAGGTGAGGTAGGGAGCTATGCGTGGGGAGCAGCGTTCCTAGTGCATCAATTTGAGAGCCTGGGTTCATCAGACTGGCAGACAGCTATCAGCGGATTCCACCCCTTCCTTCAAGTACACTCTTCTTCTCTTGCTCCTTTTGACTTAAATTGCCCTTTTGATATTTAATTGTGATCTAACTACGGCTTCATGTTCTTGCAGGTTTGGGCCTACCTTCACCTCCCTGGCCTGAGGAGGGGAATCCTGGAGCGACCAGGCGTCGTGCCCCTTGCTCGACTGTGGGTGCCGTGTCGCGACATGCACCCCCTAGAGGACCAACTAGCGTCCCTCCAAGATGCCATTGATGTCTACCCCCATCTAGATGTAAGTGAACTAATCCCTCTCTCTAAGTTCAATTTGATTTTAATTGCTTTGTTTACTTGGCTACTAGTCAAGATGTGCTTGATGTGCAGGTGGTGTGGCAGACATATCTAGAGGAGGGGGATCAGGGACAACCCTGGTTGGTGCAGGCCCGCCCCTACTTCGGTAGGTCGGTGTGGGTACATGAACTCAACCTCGTGCTACCTCTCCACCTACATCTATCTCAGAGGTCTCTTGGCCCACGGCAGAGTGCCGTGGAGTTCCGCAGCCGAGACCAGACCCCTAGGCCTGGTTGGAGCTTTCGGGGACTTCACGACACCACAAACTGGCGTGAGCGTGCCCGCGAGCAGATAGACAGCTGGGAGCACAGAGGCAAGCAGGTCAAGTCCACTGCCACATCCGACGACGTGTACCTTTAGGCCTTCGTCTTAAAGTACGGGGCGAGGGTCTATAAGGGCGTGCGACGACAGGTAGATCTCCTAAACCCAGACCTTGTGAATTGCTTTTTTTTAATGGAATTCAGCTAAAGGTTTAGAAATGAATTGCAGGTGGATGTGGCTGGAGAGATTGCCTCGCTTCGGGCCCTGATTCACTATGCAGTGCAGGACCAAGAGGTAGCCCAGCAGTAGGCGGAGTAGCTGGTAAGCACATACTCAGACTTCAGTACTTTACCAATTTCATAGGCTGATTTGGGAAACTGACGTGTGTTGCATATGCAGCGGAGGGAGTTAGATAGGGTGAGGAGAGCACAGGCTGGTGCTTCCTCCTCTAGAGCAGCGGAGGGCTCCCAGTCTGATCTGAAGGATCGACTGGCAGCCGCAGTGAGGAGGGCCGAGGAGTCGCATGCTGAGCTAGCCGAGCGGGTATGTGAAACAGTGATTTAAATTGGAAATCATTTAAATTTGGTACTGACTTGGCTTTTCCTGCAGGAGATGGAGTTGAGGACTACCACAAACCGAGTGACCCAGCTACAGAGTGAGGTGGACAGAGTAGCGGCAGAGAGAGACCAGCTACGCACTCAGACGGACGCGATGACAATCGAGTTGGCGAAGCTACGCACATAAGGACCGACTGTGGATCAGATAGAGTTGGCTCAGCTGCGTGCTGATTTGCACGCGTAGCAGACCTTAGCTCGAAGCCCACAAGAGGTGATGACGGCCATAGGCCGTTCCTAGAGCAGGAGCAGGAGCAACGTGAGCAGAGCTAGCGAAGCGACTAGCGCCTCAGTTAGGCAGTACTTAGGAGGTTCCTCCAGCCGCCAGAGGAACGAGGATGAGGAGAGGCACCTCGGTGGTGAGGCGAGCGCCAGGAGTGGCAGGGGTGGTGGTGAGATGCCACCACCACCAGATAGACATGAAAGATCCGGGGAGAGTGGTGGTGGACAGTGAGGAGTTTGTGAGCCACCTCCCCCTTATCTTTGTACATACAACTTATCTCTTAGTGGATCTTAACTTTATGCCAATATTTATAAAAAAGGAATGAATGAACTGCAATTGACACGAGTGTGAGATGAGATCCGGATAAGAGAGAGAGGAAGAGAGTACCTTGAGTACAACGTTACGCACATTCCAAAATTCTTTGTCCTTGCACACTTAGGAGAACAAGTTAGATCTGCTCTTTGGCTCAGCCCATTGCGTTAAGTAAAATGATTTCAACTTCGTAGTTGTCAAGGGGCTGAGCCTTATTTAAATAGGTGGGAAGTAAATCGAAATAATGTATGCCAAAAGAAGGCAATATGTACACACATTTTTTTGGATTTTCAGAATTTTCTAATTTTTTTTTTTGGATTTTTGGAGTTTTCTAATTTTTTGGATTTTTTTTAATTTTTTTTATTTTTGGGGTTTTCTGATTTTTTTGATTTTTTGCGGTTTTCTGATATATATTTTTTGTTTTCTAATAACGACATCCTTTGCATTTGAGTGATTGGCTATTGATCTCATTCCTATCTTATGTTTGTCAAGATATCCCCTAAACACAGTGTTCATTTGCTTTTGGCTCCCCAAAGGCCACTTGCCCTTAGTTACTAACGTTCGAACATAGGCCAGTTGCGGGGTTCTCCAGTCATTAGCCGTGATAGGAAGAGTTACAGGAGACAAGACTTGGACTTGGTGCTTGGGAGACTGGCTTGTAGGACTTGCAAGGGTGTACCTCACATGGAATCCGTCTGTTGTCCAGAGACTTTGTGGTCGTTATTTTGTCTGGGGCATGCATACGACCGGGCTCAAGGGCGTCCCGTGGGAAACTGTACTGCCACTCTTTGACATGCCCCTATTTTCAGTTTTCCGCTTACTTATTCTTATCAATTTTCACTTTTATTTTCTTTTCTTTCTTTCTTTTGAACATACCGTCTCTTTTTAAGACTTCGTACATATGAGCTACACCTTCCCTAGTCGACAAGTCAGCGTCCTTTTGCCCCTAGACCTTGTTCGAGCAAGAAGAGAATTGATCTTCGCACCCCATACTAGGGCTAGGCAGGAACACCACTACCTAAGGAAAATTAGCCTTGGGTTGCCGTGTGGTGTGTGTGACTGAGCATAAGGGTCATTTGACAACAAATGAAAAGGAGTGAGACACATAGCTACTAACATTCTTTTGCAAAATGATGTCGTTATTGAAAACCTTTTATTAAGGGTATAATCTTTTAAGATACAGCCCATTCTACGGGTGAGAGTCCTCATCATCGGCATTGACAAGCATATACGCATTCCCAGGGTACACTTCCTTAACAACGTACGACCCTTCCTAGTTTGCTAGCAACTTTGACGATGACCTCCAGGTTTTACGAAAATTCACTTCAAAATCATGTCTCCTTCTTGGAATTTGTGTCAATCACTTTCATGTGAAAAGATCTTGAGAGTATATTTTGTTATGAGGCACATGATCGACCGCGGCTAGACGCCGTTCGTCTAGGAGTTCCAGCTATGTAAGTAACGCCTCTCGACGTTCGTCGAGATTATGTTCTTTGTCCAACTGAACTCTTAGCGAAGGAATGAGGATCTCATGTGGGCATACGGCCTCCATCCCGTATGTATGTGAAAAGGGAGTTTGCCCAGTGGGAGTGCAGACGGAGGTACGATAGGCCCACAGAGCCTTAATCAATTTTTCAGTCCAATCAGCGAATTTATGAGACTCAAAAGTTTTCTTTAAAATTTTCAAAAGCATTTTGTTTGTGGCTTCGGCTTGACCGTTGCCCTGCGGATAGTAAGGAGATGAATGATTCAAGGAAATATTGAATTTCTTACATAGGTCCTGAAGTTCTTGTGATATAAACTGGGGCCCGTTGTCGTTGACGAAGCCGCTTGGTACTCCGAACCGTGAGATGATGTTCTTCATGATGAATCTGCACATAGTCGAGCCTTTGATTTCTGCAAATGCCTCTGCTTCGGCCTACTTGGTGAAGTACTCAATAGAAGTAAGGATGAAAGATTTTTGTTTTACTTGAGCATTAGGATCACCAAGGGGTCAAATGATATCAAAGGCCCACATGGAGAAAGGCCAAGGGGAAGATAGTGGATGCAAAGAAGAGGATGGAGCATGGATCTTATCGACATGAAGTTGTCACTTAACACACCTACGTACGTAGATGGCACAGTCTTCCTCTAGGGTTAGCCAGTAGTAGCCCTGCCTAAGGATCTTCTTAGCCAACATCTGGCTATTGACATGCCCTCCACATTTACTAGAGTGGGCTCCTTCCACTATCCTCCAGGCTTCTTCGTCCGACAAGTATCTGAGTAGCATTCCATTTAGAGCATGCCTGTACAGCACTTCTCCAACAATTGTATATCTCAGCGCCGCTCTACGGATGGCTCTCAAATCTTCTGGTTCTGCTTCTTCTGGGAAGGTACCGTCTCTGTAATACAACTCAATCTCGTGGTACCATGGCCTTTCATTGCCATCATTTCTCCTAGCTCTACTGTCACGCCCTGATATTTAGCAAGGAATAAATACCGGGAGACGTGAACGATACAATAGACGTATCACAGTTGAGTAACGCAGAGTAACAATTAAATATAACCACACATTTGAGACCATAATAATGCCATCAAAAGTACTCTTATTCCATTTCAATCCACTAGTTACAACCTTACAATAGAAGAACCAACTAAAAAGGGTTCATTATTCAAATGAAAATGTTCTCTATTACATTGACTACTCAAACAACTATTCCTAGACTATCAACTCCTCATATGGCAGGTGCTCATCACTCTTGCCCTGCCCCATCCGACTCCTCTGGTTCCTCATCACTACCTGAAAAGGACAGGATGATAGGGGTGAGCGAACTAGCTCAGTAGGATTTACATCTCAATATTGTACGGGCACTCATATATGTGATTAACATTTTAATTAGGCAAGATATGAACATGTACATGATGACAATGCATGCTTTTCTATCAAGTTGAATAGAGGAATAGAATGGATGACATATCAAATCGAATGTCGAGTTGCATATACAATGGATAGATATTTCAAGAGTAGAATCGTATCAAAATGAATTGGCCATATTCATACAGATATCATGTATTCACATGAACAGACGTATCATATCATATCAAATCAAACTTATCATATCATATCAAACGAAGGCACATTCCCACAAATCTTGCTTATTCATTGTGCTATGCCAAGCACCAGAAGTCCATATTCCCGCGGTTAATAACTATGTTGGGGCGCTCATCCCCAGGACCAGACAGGGCCCCTATTGCACAGGCATTAGTCAAATGGACCGAAGTCCCATATTGTGCCGAACAACATATTCATATTATGGCCACAGAGTTTTAATGACAAGCTCATAGTAAGAAAGACATGATCATTATAGAGTCAAGTTATGACAAAAGCTCAAGAGAACAAAAGGGCAGTATAACGACGTATCTTATGTTCATAATTCATTAATGTCTTGACATGAGGATGACTAATGACAGATCGTATGCAGAACATGTGCTCTCTACCTCCAACGTACTTCATGGTACAACCAGCTTGGCCTCTATGTGGGAATCCATAGAGAGCGGAGACTTACGGAGGTCTTAAGGAAAAGATCGCTAGTCTTGTCGATTTGGAATGACCGGTAGAGAGCTCTCAATTCCCCAAGAAGGGTGTGCCTATTCATGCAAAGGTGTAAGTGATGTGTCACGGATCTTTCCTAACATGTATGCAATTGACAAATAATTAATTGAACATCGGATAACATATAGCTATTGAAACTCATATGCAAATCATGATATTAACTCCACTAACAAGTCCATACTAACATGTATCCATCCCCACATTCATATCATATTCTTATTATATCAATTGACAATAAGCAAGATCACAAGATAATCCAATGAACATAAGGCCAAATGATGAAGAAATGGTCAAGTGGTGTCGACACAGAATCAAGTAGTGTCGACACAATGCTTCAACACAAGGCAAAATGATGAAGAAATGGTCAAGTGGTGTCGACACAGAATCAAGTAGTGTCGACACTAGAGACCCTTCACAGAAATCTTTTGTGCCAGTTTGGGACAGTGTGTCGACACACCCCAAGGGCAGGTCGACACACTCGGGGAACTTTTCCACCATTAGTCACATCTGGACATGTGGGACTCTAGGGATCTTGTGAATCGGCCTTGGATCATGTGCTCACACACCCCTAGGGTACTTTTGGCCATGTTGGGCTACAAATTTCCCCAGTCCTTGTACTCCAAAGGGTATCCCACAAAAAGATCAATTAGAAATCTCCAGAAATATATGAAGAACATAAAAGTCATGTGTAACCTGAAAACACATCTCATGCAGTGATTTACTTACCACGCTTATAGCTCTCTAACGAAAGACATTTAGACAAAACGTTAAACATAAGGGATGACCATAACGACTAGTGGAAGAACTTTTATGTTGGGAACCTGACCTAATTCGGTCTTGAATCTCATAAAAAATAGGAAGAACATAAAGCTAAGTGCAGCCCGAAATCGCAGTATCATGCAGTGACTCTCTTACCATGCTTATAACTCTCTAACTAAAGACTTTTAAATAAAACGTCCAACATAAAAGATGATCATGACTACAAGTAGAAGAACTTTGATGTTGGGTATTTAGTCTAATTCAGTCTTGAATCACATGCATGATAAGAAGAATGGAAAAAGCCCTAACTGTGCGCGACTTAGGGAAAACTACTAATAGACAAGTATACTCAATGAAAATAGTCAAATCAAGTGCAAATGAACTAGACTCGAAGATCTATATGATGGTGTTGGTTTTCTTTACTCTTGGCGAGAACACCTACCTTTGAATGCTAAGAACTCCATGCAGATGTCTGAGTTGATGCAGAGCGAGGTGAGGAAGACCACGTTTTCCCCAGCCGTTCTCCACTCCTCCAGCGCCCCAAACTGCTGCTCACGACCCCAACTTGTTGCTAACCTTCCCTAAATGTTTTGTGAGGAGTTCTTATAGTTATAGTGTTCTAATTCATGTCCTAATGGAACTAGGAAAGGAGGCTGTGAATTCTGCTTCTACTTTCCAAAATCTGGGATTCTCTCACCCAAAGGAGGTAGCAAAGGTTTAGGAAACCACCTCATAGGGTTGGGTCTAGTTTGGCTTACACATGACTAATACCCTAATTTTAACTCTAAATTGCCCTCCATAATTTTGCATAATTCCATACACGAATTCTGGGTATTTTCTAGTCCCAATTTATCCTTGGGCCAAATGTGCTCTATGGCCTAATCTTGTTAATGGGTATTAATACATGATGTTGGAAGTCTCTCCAACATGTTTATTTAATTTATGGTCGGGTTATTTTTCCGCGTTAACAATTTTCCGACTTAGTTTCCTAATTCGGGTAACTTGGTCACGTGTGACATATACTCGACCAATCAGATTTTTCGTTGCACGAATTCCTTCGTGGAACACTTAGGGACAATATTTGCGGTTGATTTATAATTTTTTTTTTTTTACAAAATTTTCCAACATGTTTTCTCTCATACGATAATGGTATGTAAGTTTTATCATTCCGATAAATGAGTAATTTATTTATTCCCTTATTTCTAAAATTTTAAATCACTAAATTTCTGGGGTGTTACATCCTCCCCCACTTAAGAATTTGTTCCTAAATTTACACATAATGGTGTAGTTCCTACCTGAGAATAGTTCTGGTGGTTTTCTTCTCTTTCCTCTGTTCCTAGGTAGCATTAGTAACTCCGTCTCGACTCCATTGGACCTTCACCATAGTATGGTACGATTCCTGAGTCGTTGAATCTTCAGATCCAACAGTTTGATTAGCTTCTCTTCATAAGTCAGGTCCTCCCGAATCCCAAGTCCTCATGGTTGATTACATGGTCGGCATTGAATAAGTACTTCCCAGCATGGATATGTGGAACACATTATGCACATTCGCCAGCTGTGGAGGTAGTGCAAGTCTATACGCCACCTGACCAATCCTTTCCAGAATTTCAAATGGCCCTATGAATCTGGGACTTAACTTTCCTTTGATCCCAAATCTTTGAATTCCCCTTGAAGGTGAGACCTTCAAAAAAACATGTTCGCCAACCTGAAATTCTAGTTCTCCCTTCTCTTTTCTGCATAACTCTTCTGCCTAGATTGTGCTATCTTTAGACGTTCCCTGACAATTGAACCTTCCTGACAGTTACCTCAATTAAGTCAGGTCCAACCCATTGGTTCTCCCCAACCTCTTCCAACAAAGGGGTGATCTACAACTCCTGCCATATAAGGCTTCAAACGGTGCCATCTTGATACTTGCCTGATAGCTGTTGTTATATGCAAACTCCATCAGGTACAACTGATCATCCCATCGACCTCTAAAATCTAGCACCAGAGCACGAAGCATGTTCCACAATTGATTGGTCCTTTCAGTTTGTCTGTCTATCTGAGGATGGAAGGCGGTACTAAAATTTAGTTTAGTACCCATTGCTGCTTGTAAACCCTCTAGAAGTGTGTAGTAAATCTAGGTCCCGATCCGATATTATGTTAGATGGAACCCATGCAATCTAACTACTTCCTTAACATACTGTGCAGCCAATACATCCACTGACTAGGTACTTTTAATCGGCAAGAAATGAGCCGAATTTGTGAAATCGATCAACTACTACCCAAATTGCATCCATACCCACCTCTAGTCTTGGGCAATCCCATGATAAAGTCCATACCGATGCTATCCCACTTCCATTCCGGGATTTCTAGTGGTAGCAGTCCACCAGCTGTACGGAAATGCTCGGCCTTGACTTTCATGCATGTTAAACAGTATGACACATGATCGACCACATCCCTCTTCATGTTTGGCCACCAGTACGACCTTTTTAAGTCTTTGTACATCTTTGTTGATCCAGGATGAATCGTGTACTTTGACTGGTGAGCTTCATTTAATAACCTCTTATTGAGTTCTCCATGATTAGGGACACATGTTCTACCTCGGAATAGCAATCTTCCCTCAGCTGATAGACTAAAGTCATGTCTTTGTTCTAGCTTCTCCCTAATCTCAACTAAGAATGGATCCTCTCCATGTTTCTCCTTGATTTCAGTCAGTAGATTGGATTGTATCTAGAGATGGAAATCACTACTTGTTTTTCCCTCTTTCCCACGTCTAAGTTCAAGCTTGCAAATTGCTCCAGTACTTCCATTCGCCCAACATCATATTAGCTAGCATAGCTCCTGGTTGTCTACTTAGAGCGTCGCACTACATTGGGCTTTCCCAGGGGATATTGAATGGAAAAGTCAAAGTCCTTAAGGTACTCTAACCACCTCCTTTGTATCATGTTAAGCTCCTTCTGTGAGAATAGGTATTTCAAACTCTTGTGGTCAGAAAAGACTTTAAATTGCTCACCATAGATATAATGCCTCCAAATCTCAAGGCGAATACTACAGCTGCTAACTCCAGGTCATGAACCGGGTAGTTCACTCGTGGATCTTCAACGTCTTGAGTCATACGCTATTACTTTCCTTGTTGCATTAAGACGCATCCCAGACCT